>CM060964.1:315178127-315820627 GCA_030765045.1 Tenodera sinensis
TTCACTTCCATCCTGTATGTCCCAAACAAAATCTAAATATATATAGCATATCAAAGGTATAAAGTTTAAATGACCATCACTACAAACCACAGAGAAATATAACCAAGTGCATTTTGTTATTATCACCATAAGAACAGTAATAAGAAAATTTGTATAGACATGTAGTTTCAGCCTGAGTGAAAATCAGACATCAAAAGCTTCACTGTGAATGAATAAATTATAAGAAAGTTCCAGATATATAAAAGTATTCAAATCACAACTGTTGACACTAATTTCTTTTTATTATTTTCATTTTAAATAATTACTAGTGGACCCGTCAGACATTGTCCTGTTTAAACGTTGTATGTTAAAAAATTATACAATTGTGTGAATAAACTAACAAGTCACTGTGAAAGAAACAAAACCAAAGATTTGCTAACACCGTGAATTTTGCTTCTCCTGTGGGTTAGAAGTCGCCATTGTGTGTTCTCTATAGCAGGAAGATGGCCAAGTTTGTTGTAGTTATGTGATTATACTACTGTATAAGAAAACATACTATACAAGATGGATGGGTGGGTTCCAGGCTGTATCTACAATGGACAACAACACAACACCCCTAAGTAATTACTTCATTCTCTTTAATCTGAACAATGTACTTTGGCTTATATTATAAACAGTAAATCATAAGCATCTTAAGAATGCATGCTCGTTTTGCTCAAGTGGTTTGCTATGATCAGTAGGTGATAATTAAACTCAAGGGGGCAATGTCCAGAGGTGGTTGCTTATTACTTGGATGGGAAATGCTGCATTATGCAGAAAAACTGCTTATTTATCTGCCCTTTTCATCTATCTCCTTTGCTTTTATAATGGTTAGTATCATTTGTTGTATAATGTTACAATGGTTGTTGGCTCTCTAGCACAATTTTCACAATGTATATTGTTTAATTACACTTTAAAAACATACTTCAATAAATAATAATATATTAAATTTATAGGTCAAGCGGATTGTTACAAAATGATGTGTACACAGCATTGGAATTCTGGGCAAATCATGTAAAATACTCACTTCAATACTGCACCTTACACATTTGCACAATGTATATTTGTTAATTATACATTTAAATACTTTTTCTCAACAATCGTGCACTTTTAGTGTACTATTAATGCTAAGCTGCGACAAAAATGTCCTAAAATCCGATTGCAGCATTAACTACAGGAAATGCTAAAATGCAATTGCAGAGAAATATATATATATATATTTTTATATTTTTAGGTTAAGATATTGTCATAGAAGGCATGTTTATACATCATGGGAATTCATGAAAAACCATGTAAAATACTCACAATACTGCATTTTACACATTTGCAAAATGTATATTTGTTAATTACATCTTTAATTACTTGTTCTCAATAAGTGTACTTTTAATGTAATATTAACACTTAGCTGTGACAAAAATTTTCTAGAATCTGATCGCAGCACCAAATACCGGAAATTCTAAAATGGAATTGCAGCGCTACTTGACAGATCCAATTGTGAAGCTAAACCATCCAAAGATCAACAACACACAACTCAATTAATTAAAAAGAATATGTTCTATAAGGTCAAATGGTGAATCTAAACCATTCTCGAATCACGTTCATCTAACACATGCAAAAGTTCATAAAAATCAGTCCAGCCATTTAGAAACAGTTCAGTCACATACACATGGGCAGAAGAAATATATATATAAAGAGGTGGAATCAGGACTAAAAAATTCAATGCCAGGATTTGAACCACAGAGCTTCTGCTTATTGAGTGGCTGCTCTAACTACTAGGCTACCATGGCCAACTTGGCAGCATGTCATTAAATTCCCCAGTCGATTTGCACTTTCCCGATTAGACCACAAGAAACTCACATAAGAAATTCAGTCCTGGTTCCACCTCTTGAACATTGCCCACACATGAATTAAATTAAATTATTTTGTTGTTTAACGACACTGTCAATTGCTAGGATCACATTCGCATTGCCGGTGTGCTGGAATTTTGTCACACGCCAGCAAATCTACTGACATGGAGCTGTCGTTTTTAAGTACACTTAAAAACCATCAGTCTGGGTCAGATTTGAACCCACGACCTTGGGCCCACACACGGCTTGTGTGTTTAGGAACACCAGCATTAAATTTGTTGGCATAAATAAATAATAATTTATATAAAGACTGGAACTAAGCTTTACATTTTATTGAAACTTGGATTATTAATTTAAAAACTTGGCCTTATTGTCACCACACTCTGGAAACATTACGAGCTCACTGCCAAACTACATTTATTAGTAAAGAACTAAACTTAAGTTCTTTATTTTGTGATTAGAGATGCGCAGCATTCCATTGCAAGAATTAGAATTATTGGAATATAATACTGTTGCACATAGTGCTTGCCAACACAAGCCAAAAGAACTAAACATAGGCATGTAATTATTTAACAACAACAACAACAACAACAACAATAATAATAATAATAATAATAATAATAATAATAATAATAATAATAATAATAATAATAATAATAATAATAATAATAATAATAATAATAACAACAACAATAATAACAATAATAATAACAACAATAATAATAATAAAAAGTTGTCTTCGAAATATAATAGATTATGCCAATATTGCAGAAAGCAACTAAAATGCTGAGTACATGTACATAACTCTGACCTGCATTACTGTGGATTATGGGCACTTTCTTTCAGTTTCAATGAGGTCAAACTTCCAAGGACAGTAACCCTAATCAGAATTCACCACCACACTGATCAGTTCATATTCATTCTGAGTATTTCGGGAGGTAATGTATATCCTGTGCCAACTTGATATTAATTGAAGCATTAAATCAGTACACTTGTGCATTGTAATTTGTACTGCTTTATAGAAACAAGTTAGCTGCACAGTTGGTTGGTATATACAGTATACATACATCCAACAGACCAGTCAACAAGAAGTATTGTATTTAAAATACCACTTTTATAGATGATCATTAAAACCAAAAGCCGGGCAGCAAAAGTGCAGTTAAGTATCTAAAATCATAAATTCTATTTTATCTAAATATTTTTTCCTTTCAAATACAAATGATGTTTCATGCACATGTAAAATGTGCAGTTTTGCACATGACAGCAATACAAGAGACAGCGCTGACACTACTTGTTGGCGGAGGAGGCAGCAGATGCTCCTACCTGTGAAGCTGCTTGAATGAGCCCCAAGATTACTGCGTAGATCAGGAATTGCAGATATTGACTGCGGGAAGCTACGCTTGTGAGCTACCCCTTGGCTATTCCTTGGGTAGACTGAGAAAGTTAGAGCACAGTGAACAGATTAATAATAAAAAGCCAATACAGTACAGTGAAGGGCAACTATCTGCGCTTTGTACAAAGTATGTTTTACACAAGCACCTCAGCAAACTCTTGATTAAACATGGTTATGTACTGTGACAAGCTTAAAATGCGACACCATGATGTTGTCCAAATTATAGAAATAATTTTAAGTAATTTGTTTCTATAACTCCAAACAATCAACGTTACAGCTTTGAACTGGATATGCACATTATATTAACTTATTTCATATGCAATATGCCTCCAGCAGTGTATCATGCACTTATGCCAATTAAGGACTAACTCACAATGCTGCTAGTGCAGTTAATCACAGTCATGGGGCAGGCAAATCATGCCAGTACAGTTGTTTCATTTTCTGAAAGCATTGCATCAGGGAAGATGAATGTAATGCATGAAGTCACTGCAAAATTGACAAATTTCTAGGTATGTCTACATTTTTAGAAGCTGGAAAGGCCTTTTTACACACAATTTTAAAAAAGTATTGATGTATATAAAATATCACTACAGTAGAACCCCTTTCACCCAATCTTTAATCAATCTGTATTTTTTTTGGGGGGGGGGGGGGGGGGAGGGGGATGATGATTTAGAAGGCTTGTTATATGAAATTTAAAATAACACCTATGTTCTGTGAAAACGTTTGACACTCTAGGCTGGTGGTAACAACAACTGGAAAAGGAATCAGAAGAGGAATTACAAAAGTTAAAAATTGTATTAGAATGTGAATGTTCACAATTAATGGCAGACTACGTCAAGTTTCAACTTCTCTCTAACAGTGAAGAGTATACCGAATTCATATTATGAAAGGCACAAATTATTCAAGGACACCAAAAATTATAACCATCGCTAGAATTCTCTCTTGCTTCAAGCTCGTAAACATAAAGCTGGAAGAAAAGAAATGGAAAATAGAAAGCTTTAATGTACACAATTTGTTACAAACATATTACAAAGATGTAGTTGTAAGAGGAATCAGAAGTAGTAATAGTGTAAATATATCTATAGTATAAAATTTCAAAGTTGCTTAATCTTCATTATGTTGGTTAAATTGTGAAAATATATCATTCATCACTTACAAACAAATGATATCCCAATGCACAAAATTGAGTTTCTACATTCCTATGATATGCATTCCCATTTCTATTACCCAGTGTTTTTCTTTTTTCAGGAAAAAAGTTACCGGAACTCTCTCACGCAATCGTATTATACAACAAAAACATTGGTTTAAAATCGTTCAGCCTACATACCTTATACTATAACAAGTTCCAAACGAAGCTCATCACACTAGTACTACCATCTTCATGTGTAAGTTGCTACATGTCTGCCCTTCAGAAACCAGGACGGAAAGCATGCAAAGGAGGACCAACCAGCTTGATGAATGTAAGTATACTCAAAGTCTTGATTTGTAGAGAAGCACTTGGTGTAGTAACTAAGTTCATCTGAGAAAAACCACGTCCGCATTCAGCAGTACTGTTAATGGTGTTTGCCAGCTGTAATAGTATAACAGGTATTTTCTTCTCATTCAGGAATTCGGGATAACCTCTTAGAACTAACCTCTCTGGAATCTTATGTCTCTTACACAAACTTTGCACTTTAATCTCATCAAAAGTTACATTCCTCTCAACATTGTCTGGCTAACATTCTGGATACAAAATTTGTCCATTCTGGTACCTTTGTATCTTCTTTAGACAAAAGATGACTTTCCATTCTTTGTTTGAGGCTATTATAAAACAATTTAGGATCAAGAGAACCGTTCATATTTGATTGATTGTTACCCTACTCTCCAAAGTAACTCCTTAGAACTTCAGATTTTCAACTACTATCACAGTTTCAAGACAGTATAATCCACTATTCACTTTCCTATTTTCAAATAGTTGAATCTGCCTTAATATACTATGAGCTGTATAGAAAGTGATGTCACAAGCTTGAAGTTCTAAACTTAAGTTCTGATAGAATGATTTGAGGTGATTCATTTGTGATAGGAAGTCTTTTTTTACACCATCTCCAATCAACAACTCCAGCCTATGGTTGGCACAAGCCAAACTAAAACATGTGGATATTTGAGAGGTAGAACTGGAACTTAAAAATTCAATGCCACAACTGGGATTTGAACCACAGACCTTCCGCTTGCCGGGCAGCTGCTCTACCATTGAGCTATTGTGACAAACTGCCAGAATGGCATTAAATTCTCAAACCAGTTCGTATTTCTCCTGGCATAAATAAATAATAATGTGGATATTTTTTCTTAATGAGGGTCATCACCCATTCCTAACACCTAACATCACAGCAGCCCCATCATATGCAACAGCAATAAGATTTTCTTTCAAAAAATGGCCATGAAACCCATCAAAAGATTAATCAAACAGTGGAAGATGTCTTGTGCAAACACATTTTGTAATTCTACGATGTCAATAAAAAGACTTGTAGTCTCCATGTTAGGAAGCATAGCTCATACATATACAATTAGCATGGGTAATTGGTTAATAGTATAGCTCTCATCAACTAAACAGGATATCAAACAATCTGACTATTATTTTTTGAGAGGTTCTTTCAGTTTCATTATGCTTTACTATATTAATGCAAACATTAGTGGAATGCAGAACTTGGCCCACGTCACAGTCATTAATTTCTTGCAAGTCAATTTCAGATTCAAAGTTATTGAATGCTTGATTCTTCTTGGCAACTTTATAGGCTGTCCTGAAGATTTTACATGTCACATCTTTTTCATGTTCAAAAGTTTTCGTGTAAGCTGCCTCCAATTTTTGTTCTTTTGCAGAAGCTATTACTTTACTGGCTGCAATGTGTGCAGAAGTCTTTATGGTCATGGATTGTTTTCCACAGTGAAGTCATTTGTTGTGTTTTACTGTTTTTTACCCACACCATAGTGGGAAATTGGAATATTTGTTCAGGGCTTTGAAATATTCACTTTTTTTTTGACCTTTCTGCTTCTAAACTTACCACTCCTTACATACTTTATAGTCAATTTTCTTATTTTTCAAAAGCAACCACTCATTTTTCTTACAGAAATCTTCCTTTTGATTAGAAGTCCAACAGACAGGCACAGTTTCTTCATTTTTACTCACAGCTGAAGTGATCACGTATTTTATTTCACCATTTTCTGGGTCACTTGGACTTGCATTGGTATTTACTGTTTTCAACATTAATTCTACTTTTTCGCACTTACTACACTCATTTTCAAGCTTGATCTTCTTAGCTGGGGAAGCTAAAGAGAAAAACTTTAATATTGTTCTATTCATGTTGTAGAACTCGACTAATATATGCACATTAACAGGTTATACACAGTGCAACTCACAGGTGAACAAAGCCAATTCTGGTCTCTCATGTGATAAAGAGGAAGTTATGACTAACCAGTCACACTTCAACTCTCAAAAATTGCTTTATGTTGTAAACTGTAATCATGTAGGAGCATAGAAGAATATTGCATCTTAGCTTTCAATTGTAATTTGCACATACATAGCCTCTCCTCTCTAATCCTTCCAAATTATACTTAAAGGAAGGAAATGGTATGATTTTGACCAGTAGTTTCACGATCAGTAACAGAAGATGGCAGCACTAGATTGGATGTATTACTTCTGCACTAATAATGATAATGAGAAAAAAAAAAAAACAACCTCTTGAACTCAACAGCAGCGGTAATTTTAATTTTGCTGAAATTTGTAAAATAATCCTGGTAAGTGTTTCAAATCATTCCCACCAAAAAAAGCACTGCTATTATCAGTGCATTGTGAATCAAACTATGTTCCTTTGCTATTTATTGTCGTTCTCAAGACTATGACTGGAGTGTTGCTTTACTGAAAACTGGATTGCAGTTGCTTCTAACTCCAAGTTGGTGTGTTATTTACTTTCAGTTTGATGCCAAAGCAAGTTTATTCATCAGATGCAAAGCTAGGTTTTACAGTTCCGATTGAGAAAATCAGTGGAGACGAGTGATAAAGACTGAAAATAAATGAAGTAGTATGAAGAATAAAAGATTGGGTGGTAATCACAAATGCAAAATCTCTTTATAGTATACTCCACAATGGAAAAAGGAAGCATCAATATGCTAAGTAGTGATTACTATTCATGAAAACAAAAGATTGCAGGAGTTGTAACAATAAATATAACAAGACTTTTCACATTATTTTATATTTAGCATAAATTTGTGCAGGGAAAAAAGAAACAAAAAGTGAATCTATAGTACGTTTGCAGTACATTCAATTGGCAGTTTCCGTTACCCGTGATGAAAGTATGACAATGATGGTGACAAATGAATCAAGAGGATCTACAGCTTTTAATATGGACTCAGAAACAAGTAGGGCTTTTGGAATAGTTCACTTATAGGCCTGGAATGGGCCATATTACACATAATATAAACCATGAACCCTCAGAACAAGGGCTGCAATCCAAAATCACTGAGCTAACCAAGCACTCACTGAGTTTGTTGCTTATAACAAAACTTCATTATTTCAGATTACTAGTATAAACATCTAAGAAGAATCTTCAAACAGTGCAAGGCATTTCAAACTGCAGAATTGGCTACATATACTAGGGTGATTCAAACATAAACAATATCAGACCCAGCATACTAAGCAAGCAGTTCCAAGTGGGATGGTAGGGTGGGGGTTGAAGCTTGGTCTGTTAGAGAGAGGGAACCAGCTTGGTTAGCTGCTCTGCAACGTATGAAGTTTTCAACCAATGAGGAGGTTGAATCCTTGAGATTTTAATTTGTTTGAACGTACAGTTTGGGAACACTACATTGTCCCAGAGCCGAGTGTTTACTTGGAGCAGACAATTTAAGCGTGGTGGAGACAATGTAGAAAACAAATGTGGTAATGCCCAATGTCAAGTCTCACATATGACAACATCCTTGCCATTAAAGGGCTTATTGAAGGTGATTGTTGGTGCACTGTTAAACAAATCATGTCAAAAGTAGGTATCAGTATTAGCAGTGCCCATACCATTATCAGTGAACATCTTGGGTTTAGAAAAATGAATGGAGTTCCAAAGTTGTTCCCCAACAGCAAAAACAAGTGAGATTAGAGATCTGTGATGCATTCCTGAATTGATTCTGGCAAGAAGGGAGGACTTTTAGAAACCCATTTTCACATGTGATGAGACATGGGTCCATCATTACACTCCGGAATCCAAAATGCGAGTAAGGAATGGCAAAGAAAGAATTATGTATGCCCAGTGAAGGTTTGCTTGCAGAGGAGTTTTACTCATTGATTTTCTTCATAATCTACATATGGCGAAAGCAGCTTACTATTGTCAGTTGTTAAAGTCAGCAAAAGATGCCTATCAAAAAAAAAGATGTATGTCTATCAGAGATATCATCCTCCATGACAATGCTAAGCTTCACATTGTGAATTTGACAAGGCTAATGTTGGAGGACATGCACTGGGAAACCCTTGACCACCCTTCCTGCAGTCCAGATTTGTCCCCCCCCCCCCCCCCAACCATTTTTTGTTTGTGCTCACAAGAGAAGCACTTGGAGGAGAACAATTTGAAAACAATGAAGACATCAAGGAGCATTTGCGCAATTGGTTGACAATGGAACCTCAACTTTTTTTTTTGAACAAGGAATGGCTAAGCTTCCAAATTGTTGGCTAAAGTATGGAGAGGAGACAACTATGTAAAAATACCTGAAGGTGTCACTTGTGTATATGATTCATCAGTAAATGTATAAAGAAAAAATGCCATTTATATTTGAAACACTCTTGTATGCAGATACATATGCTATATTAACAGTATAAAAGACTAATGTAGTTGTTTATCTTAAACTGAAAAGACTAAACCGAATTGGGCATATTTATAAGATAGAAGAACACTGGATACCCATGAATGGAGAATATTTGATTGAAGAGTGTTCCAACAGTCCTAAGAAACATGTATTTCTGCAGTACTGGCTAGCAGATATTTCTTCATGACTGTAGCACTGAGGAGAATGGCATCTAAAAGAGAAATGGAGGATATTGGTTACAATGTCATCATTGAGAAAGACCCTCACTCTTTTGGATAACTGAAGCTCTACTGTATTTGGAATGAGATTTGTGTATAACAAACTATTTTCTTACATGTGTGTTAATGACACCTAATTAGGAACAACTATTCCTGCATCACATTTTGTGGTAGCATCTGAACTTTTGACAGGTGACACACTGAGAATGTTCTGTTAAATAAATATAATAGTGAGATTACATTCAACTTATCAGCAAGCATGAGATAAGCCAGGTCATTCTGAATGCATATCATTCCTAAATATTGAAAGGAAAGGATTGCAGAAATCTTCACTATGCTTTATGTGATGAGAACACAAAGTACAAAAACGAATCAATAATTTTATTTTTCAGTTTCAATGGAATTTATTACTGCCGTTGTTAATGCCGCAAAATTTTTAAGCATATATGTCACTTGTTTCATTTGGCTCTGCTTGATAATCAACATAACCAAGAGTTGGCTGTAAAGCATACAAAAGTGATTGAAAAACAACTGCTATGTAGCAGTGCTATGATATTCAAATTAAATCAGTGGTGTTCTAATTTTCAAACACAAACTGTGTAGTAATAGCATTCTAAGTGCTGTTAATTCCATGTGTTGCCCTCACTGATACAGTATTTTATGAAGGAAAAACAATTATAGGGGGGAACAGTTGAACAAGTGGAGCTGTATACTGCAGATCTCTTTTACTCTTTTTCAAAGATTTTTGCTTTCCACAACCATAGTAATGAACTGTTTCATAAGGTTGAGAAACTTGGCCATACAGTTAAGTCCTGCCTGTGGTGAACAATTCATTAAAAACATATTATGAGGAGGTGATCCATGATGGTAAGAGTTCCACACATTTTTTAATAATGCTGTTGCTACTAAAAAAAGTCTGGAAGCCTATTGCTCTTCAGTGCTTTTCAGAAAGGGGTATACAACCTTTCCTTTTCTGTTTTTTTCTCAGTTTAATGTCCTTTGACCTGCAAGTCATATTGATCAGAGAATTATGCTCAAATGAGTCTTGGTCCATCGACCATAAGAGTTGCCAGTTATTTGTCCTGACATAAGGATAACACCCTTCTCATAAAAACCTTAACCCAAACAAGATTTGAACTTGACTCATGAAATATGAAGCAGCCATGCCTCTCACACTACAGAAGTATGCTTAAGAAAAATATGTAAGGTAAAATATTCCATTTACATAAACTTCAAGTAAATTATCTATTCTTTGGTGAGAAAGAAAACAAGACTGCTTGATCACTTCAAGCAATCAAACTTTACAAAATTTTCCCCCACAAAAATAATAAGAATATGCACCTTTAAAACGATGATACTTAGTAAAAATATTCCCCCATTTAAAAACAACCTTCACCATAAATAAAATACACCCTGTGATGACCTTTGTTTAGTGGAGTTTTCTGTTTAACCATCTCCTGATAGCAGCTCTAATATGGAAAGCCAAATTTTGTAAAATAAAAATTACTATGGACTCATAAAAAATTGCTGGAAGTCTCATGACTGAACACTGGAGAAGTTTGTGTCCTTTTTTTTATATTTTACTTTATTTCAGACATTTATACTTTCTAAACACTAGGTTAAAATGGCTCCAATGTCTTATCAAACAACTGGCATAACAGTAAAATGTTTTCACTAGTTCAGAAATGGTTTGACAAAATGATTTTCAGTAATAGTTTACAGAAAAACTTTTTAAAACCAAGAAATGATTTTAAAACTGTGCCTAGTGTTGTAGCACAATACTTCACTTCTACTTTTAAACACAGATGATGTTTAGGAAGCCACTGTTACTATAACGTGCTACTGATTGGCTCAGTTGTTCATGGCTTTTCTCTTTTAGAGAGAGCGAGGGGGAGGGGGGGGGGGGGAATGTACATATGGCACCACAGGGGTAGAATTGATGTAATTATAACTTAGAAATGAAATATGGGAAGGAAACACTCCAGGCTAAGTAAAGGTAGCTCCCTGGCATCTGCCAGTTAAGACTGAGGAAAACCTCAATCACAGTAGACAATCCTAGTTGGGAGTTGAAATGCATACCTACCATTGACAAGTCTGTGCCTAACTTCAGCTACCCATAAGTTGCGGATGTATACAACAGCCTAGATTTTAAAATTCAACACTATGGTTTTTGTTATGAGTGAAAATGCTTTTCCATACAGAGGGCTTTAATGGGCAATTCCCACATTATGCTCAAGTCTACTTCATAACTGAAGATCCAGAAATGGTAGCAATTGCTGATTTATCTCCTTGTTTGTACTTGATATTATGGACGTGCTTGCTGCTATGAACACATGTTTCCTTTCATTTTGCCAATGTACATTTTATGATAATTTTTGTAGACTGAAGATTTTCAGTTTTTTTTTGGTTGCACTCACATTGAATCCCTTATGTTACATTTGTGCTGAGGAGACAGAATTATTGTGCTCTTGGAAAACTGTTGGGATGACAACTTTTTCCCCTACTTCGCTTCAATTTTATGAGCTTTTTTCAATTAAAATTAATTACTTTGAATGACTGTTCAGTTTCTTTAGTTACCATTTTGGTTTTTTAGCACTTTTTTATAATTTGCTAATCTTTTGTGTTAAGCTTTTGCAGCGAAGTACTTTAGAAAATCAGTTATTTAATATTATTTCTGCTGACAATTTATTTACAATACTTCTAACTTACTGAACTCCTCTGTGTGATTTCCCTATGCCTAAGGTATAGCATGAATGTGCTCACCAATTATGTGACTTAACTGCATGCAGTTTTTGCAACCTTTCAATAATAAATGCAAAGCAATACGTACAATAAAATTACTTCCGACCACCATGTATCAACCAAGCATGCAACAACCTGCAGATAACTGCACAAAATATTAGCGCAACAAATCTACTAAGAGGCCAAGAGAAAGTGGAATCAAGAATTGTAATTACAATATCTTATTAATAAGCCATTAATACCATGTTGAAATAACTGAAATAAAAGCTACAGTCTTTAGCCGTGGTAAGTTATTAATCAAATCTACATCAGGTTACAGGTAGTCTTGCGTTACAAATTGGAAAGCAATAGTTAATCCTATACTCAAATATTCTGAGAAAACAATTTTTTGCTGAAATTTTTGTTCATATTTACATCATAAATTAAAACTTGTTTGGGGCAAAACAAGTTCATTTTCCTTATGGGCAATCAGTTGCTTATCCTTCATTGATGAACATAAAGAATGCCATTCATTAATCTTAGGTGCAATTATTTTCAAGTAAGAATTTATAATGCTTGATTGTATATTCCGATCAACAAGGACAAAGCTTATATTTTCAATATAAAATAAAACCATAGGTCAGTGTAAAAATGTTTGCTCTAAAGAATTTGGCAGTTATTGTACTTCACGTAGTAGATTTTTTTAAAGAATCATAGAAAAAAGAAAAATCTAGCATCAACTATAAAACTAAGTGTGTGTTAATGTATTCCTTTCAGAAATATACAAATTTATAATTTAAAAGTTTTTATTTATTGACTTATTTTATTCTGTGATCCAATAAATTGATACCTTGTTAACTTGATTCTGCATCAATATTTATGATCACATAATTACACTGACCTGTTCTCTTCTTTTATCTACTATAATCCTAATAGCTTTTTCTAATTTATCCCTTACCTTCCTTCCAGGATTTATCGGTACCTGGAAACCTTACACATTTCACGGGATGAATCTCAAGAACATTAAAAAGATCCGCTAGGAAGACAATCAGGTTCTGTTTCATTGACCTGCAAATAAGAAAACATTCTAATACACGGTTCTACAAAGGTGGTTCAAAAAGACAGATCATTACATAAGTTATGCATGAAGGTTATTGATCGGTTTTGAGATATTCCATAGCTGACAACATTAACGGAAGAATTTTGTCTATTTTAAGTTTCTAAATTACTCTCCTTGGTACACTGTAATTGTTCAATTCCCTGAAGCCACTTCTGGAAACATTTACAACATTCATTTTCTAAAGGTGATAGGCTGCAACAGCTCTTTTGGGTTAGGAACTCTGCTCACTCTGAAGCTCTTCAGGAAAAGAAAGAAGTCTTACAGTGACACTTGGATTGTAAATACAGTGCGTTCGTAGATAGGCCGGACCGCCCCACAGCAGCACCAGACTGACACGCCCTCTGTCAGAGTTATATGTAAACAACCAACAAGTCATGGATACAGAACACTAACTACTGTACTAATTTACAGTAGGCTTACCTGCATCACAACAGATGTTGAAACTGATGACCTTCAATGCAAACACGTTCCCTGTATGTCCAAAAACAATTCTGGCTTTGTCTTGTGCTGTTCTTCAATTCTTCTAATGTGTGCAGATTTGATGCATACCCTTTCTCTCTAAAGTTCCCCATAAATAAAAATCACATGGAGTTAGGGAACGAAGTGGCCCCAATCCTTGACTAACTATTCTGTCACCATACACACCTAGCAATTCATGCATAGAATTCGCAGCAGTGTGTGCTGTAGCTGAATACTGCTGAAGCCAGTCACACAATCTTTCATTTCTTGTTAGTTGCGGGGAAAAAAATATTTAAAACAAAATTTACATAAACGTGTGAATCAACTGTTCTGTCGTAAAATATGGGACCGACAATTCTACGAGCACTCACTTTGCACCAAACTCGAATTTCTGCAGTGTGGTGAAGAATTGGATATTGTTTAGAAAAGCTTACGCAAGCACTTGGTCAGAATTTCGGCTAAGTCCCACTCGGCAGTGTGTACGAATGGTCACGAAAGTTGCCGAAGTTGCTGTGTTAATGCAGCACTGCCAACAGCAGAATGTCCCTAGGAGTTTGTTGCCAATAGTAAGTATGAATGTTTTTGCAGGAGTTGGCAGTATGCTGCTGACCTTCTTAGAAGCAACTAGTGCAACGGATCGCTTTATCAGTATATTAGATTTGGCGCCTCTGTGCTTTAATGAGGAGTCATGCACGCAGTTCCTGTACAACGAGGGCCTGCTGAGGACTCGAATGCTATGCAGGGAATGTGATGTGCCCTAGGGCGAAGCCTACAGTCCCCCATCTGTGCCATCCCAGCGCATGGGGCTCCGTAAATCGATTTTTTCTCCACTTGAAAATTAAAAAATAAATAAATAAAAAAGAACGATAATTAATAAAAATAATGTAAATATAATAATATAATACTATTAAATATAATATTATATATATAATATAATATTAAATAATAATAATACAATAAAATAATATAATATGTTGTTTTCTAGTGCCTTGCATCTGGCAATGAAGCCATTAGCATTATATTATAATATAAATCTAATAACATTAAAAATAATAATATAAAATAAAATAAATAAACAAATAAAGAACAATAAATAGTAAACATAATAAAAATATAATAATATTAAATATAATAAATATAATATATAAATATATATAATAAATATAATAACATTAACTAATAAAATAATAATAATAAATATAAGTATAATATATAGTATTATATATAAATAATATATATAATATAAATGTAATAATCATCATCATACGCGATAGCGGTATATCTGTGGCGGCAACGACGCGAGTGAGTGCATTTGTGTTTAATGTGTTGGCAACGAAAACTAGTGTAGTGTAAAAAGCAATGTTGGCAGATGTGAAAATCGTCTGCTAGTCATGCAGTGAAATCTAGTGGGTGATTGTGAAACTACTGTCGGCACATGCGCAGTAAGTAAGTTCGGACTTAGAATCTGGCTGGCAAGTGGAAAGTGAGCTGTTCTAAACTTGAGCCGAAGAATTTCATGAATAGTATGGGTATTTTTGCTAAACCAGAATTGTTTTTGGAGATGTAGGGAATGTGTTCGCATTGAAGGTCATCAATTTCAACATCTGTTGTGATGCAGGTAAGCTTAATGTAAGTTAGTACCGTAGTTAGTGTTCTGCATACATGACTTGCTGGTCATTTATGTATGTATAACTCTGGTGAAGGGTGTGCCTGTCCTCGCCCAGTTGGGTGCCACTGTGAGGTGGTCCGGCCAATCTACGAACACACTGTAGTTTCACTTCTGTGTATCAAAATACAGAGTTATACCAAAACAGTTTGTAAGCAATTTAAACATTAAAGTAAATTGTCAAATATACTGTACAACACATATGTTCATATTAATGCATTAATGCTCATAAGTGTATTGTACTTTTCCTCACTTATTTTAGGAGTCTGCATGCAGTAGAGAAAGTTTAAAATGTGGCACAGGAATGATTGGGTTTTAATAAAAGTGGTTGATTGACTTCTAATATAGAGCTGCTGACAATGATTCTCGCTCTCTTGCACAACAATATTTAGCAGGAAGACTGTACAATGAAGAACACTCTCTTTATCCATATCTATAAAAGATCTTGGAATAACAATATTATGTAGATGTTTGTTAAAACGTGACTGGTTTAAAATGTACTCTCATGATGATTTCTTGGAGAGATAAACATTCAATTTATAAAGTATATAATTCCATAGCATAGTGATTTGATCTCTATGTAAGTCCCTAGAGTAAATAAACATAAGAACATTTTTGCACAGAAAAGTTAACTTAAATGAAAAAACAATAACAAACAAGACTTTAAGTTGAATAAAAGCAAAAGAAATATGTAATATTTTGGAGCAAAAAGGCTGCACAATTGAAAAAAAGAAGAAAAAATTATAAAGGCTAGAAAAAAGTTCATTCCACCACTTCCTTTAAAAAGCCAACTATAAAAACTCATAAATTTCTCTCAAAATTGAATAAGAAACCTAAAGCGGAAAAATGCTCCATCTTATATATAAACAAACCACATTTCAGTAACAATGGCACTGCTAATATATTTAATTCATACTGCAGTAATGGTTTCTTATGACAAAAAAAAAAAAAAAAAAAAAAACCCTTAAAAGGATTTCCAGAAGACTCAAGGTGTAAAATAAGAGAATGCTGAAAACAGAAAATGAACAACTGAAAAGCAAAGTTAAGATGGGAGAAACATCATATGCTGCTATCATGAAAATGCAACCAACAACCTCTAAAATGAAGACAGCAAAAAGCATCGAAACTCCAGGAAAACACATGGAAGGCAAAGAAATGCCAAAAGAATGGAAGCTGCTGATTTCACATCACGAAGAGAGAAGAGAAAATATGTCTACAAACAGTATGAAATTGGAAGAAATAATGGTTTTAGGGGACTCAACAGTGAAATATGTGAATCTGAGTGAGGTGACCAAAGTTCTTGTGTATCGGGGTATGAAAGCAAGTCAGTTGGAAAATGTAATGCAGAACCATAGTTTAGACCTACAAAGTGATCCAAAACTCATAATTCTGCATGTAAGAACAAATGATATAAGCAAATAGGGTTCAATTGCATAGGAAGAGATGGACTACATCTCAATAGGAAGGGAACATACAAATTAGGAAATATAATGAAAAGTATAATAAAACTGTTCATGGGACAGGGAAACTAATATCATGGGGAGGTAGTGCAACAAATGAAACAGAAAATTGCCACGTGAATGAAAGACAAGCACACTTCAGTAAGGTAAGTGGTAATATAAATCCTTGCACACAGACAAACAAGCGTAATAAACTTAGCAATAATTTTAAAATTTTTTACCAAAATATACAATACACTGGACACTGCAAATAAATGAGCACCAGTTGAACAGTCATGGATTTACAACCAAAAATATTAGTTTTCACAGAACATGATTAAAATATGATGAAATAAATGGAAACTGCTATGCAAATTATATTCTGTCATATAGATGAGACAGAATATTAGAAGACCCCAAAAGAAAATCGTTTATGTGAATATTTGTTAAGAGTGTAATTTGTTTTTGATGTTGATATGAGTTGGTTAAATGACGAAAAGGTGTTACTAATAAGAGGTAGAACTGGAACTTAAAAATTCAATGCCACAACCGGGATCTGAACCACAGTTCTACCTCTTAAACTTTGCCCACACACGGCTTGTGTGTTTAAAAACACCAACAGTAAGTTTGTTGGCATAAATAAATAATAAGTGTTACTAATGTTCATTGTTACAAACAATTAACTTTGTTTAAAGACGTCATAAATATTTCCATATTTAATTTTAATATATATGTATAAATAAAAGAATTATATGTGTTCAATATTGAAAGCGAAGGGAAAATGGCTAAGGATCGCTTCCCTAACAATGCGGGAACTATTTGATGAACGCATGCGCGGATGTACACGTGGCAGTCGGAATGCTAGACTCGCAACTAAAAGAATTGGGATTAGTGTCTATGTGTTTGGCGTAGATGGACGTATTTTTATGTGTACCCATCATAAAATAGTGAAAGTAAATTTACTAAGTGTTTAAAGACCGTTAATTTGTGTAAAATAAGTGAGACATTAGCTAACTTTAATGAGTTAGTTAATACGAAGTGCGCGATTAAATAAAAGGACGTAAAATAGACGAAGTGTAAAGTGATAGAAAACACTTTTAGCGAAATATCGCTAAATTTTCAGACATTAAATTTCAGCGATGCTAGGGAAGTCGATCCACTGAAACAAAAGACTTTCTACTGTAATACGATTTAAATACTGTGAATAAGAAGGTGCAAATAAAATGTTTCACTAAAGTTAAACCCGAGTGTATGTTCATTCTATCCAGTACTATGACCCGAGATAACATAAGAGTCAATAGCTCATCACCAACTTCGTAATACATAAAAACAGCACCATAGTTATTGTACAGAAATTTATAGAAGTGGTGGTGTTGCGATTTATATTATGAGGGATACCAAATATATGAATTTAAACAAGAATATGTACTGCTGCCATACACCCCAATGATTCAAACAGATGATCCATTTGAGCTCAAACATTTGCGTTCCTGGTGCGACTTGCATTTGCAATAACCATCAACAAGGCACAAGGGCAACTGCTACAAGTGTGTGGACTAAATTTGGAAAATCCATACTTCTCACATGGACAGCTGCATGTGGCCTGCTTGTGCATCAGAAAACCACCCGACAAATTCATATATGCACCAGATGGAAAAACAAAATATTGTGTAGCCAAAAACACTTCAATAAACTGATTTAAACAAACTTTTTTTTCTTTGCACAGCATTGCAATGCATGCCCAGTACTTGCTAGCAAAAAATAAAAATAACAGCATTACAAATCATAACCAAGAATAAATCTTAATAAAAAGAAAAAATTGGAATTATACAACAGAAACTAGTTAAAGACTACTAAACCACAATTTTTTAATCAATACATTAAACAAACAAACAAAAAAACCCCAAAAGGGGGTTTACATGGAAGATCCAGTCTGAAACAGAAATACAACTTAACCAACAAAAAAGAAAATTTGTTGAAAGAAAAGGAAAGGGAAAAGAAAAAAAAATCTAAAATGACAAAGTATACACATACTGTGAACAGACAGCTTCTTAATCAATAAACAAAACCCAGCAGAGCCAGGTTTATTGAGTGAACTGTTCTTTTTCTGTATGTGACTGGGAAAATTTTCTATTGCTTTGAAGAACAGCTACAAGCAATAAACACAGCCCTACAACAACACTACACATAAAAGAATTCCAAAATGCTGTTATCCTCACCAATTCTATATCAATCAAACAAGCCATATCAGATTCCCACTATGCCATAAATAGAATAGCTTTAGAATGCAAAAAATATGCTTTCTCTTTTGGCTCATTTAAAGAAAATGCTAGTCTTTCAGTGGATACCAGCCCATTGTGGCACTGTGGATACTGAGCAAGCTGATTAACTTTATAAAAATACTCTGCTACCTCCCAACATAAAAAAAAAAACATACCTTATTCCACTTAGGGCACTCATTATTCAAAATTTCAATAGAATTAAAGTTATATAACTAAGCAGAGAGAGCAATGATGAAAATTTTGAGTATTACTCAAAAATAAGAAACTCATATCAAATAGCCCAAGAAGAGAAGCAGTAACAAATTTCAGGTTGGCTTCACACTAAGCCATCAAGCTAGACATTTGATTTGTGTAACAATCCATTTTCCAATATGGATAAACTACATCTAATGCAGTGCCCAGCAACAAATGAAGTTGAAGGAAGTGAATCTGCTTAACTAGCAAAATATTATTGGAAGACAATGATCCAACACTAACTTTTGCAACTCAGGACAGCTAGTCATTGCTCTAAATGTAAGAAGCTCTACTCTAATTAGCCTGCATCTCTTCATCATAAAGAAACTGCATTTCCCTCTTAAACTCACCAAACCAACAGTGAGCTACTTCACAATGTCTGCCTCATTTGTGGCATTTTAAGACTCGATAAAGATATAGCTAAAAATGCCCTCTTTCAATCTTAACTTTACTTACAAAATGTACTACCTCATTAACTTCCTGGCTGCATAACACAATAAGCACAAAAAGTTAATTTTCATCCCGGAATATATTCTAATCCAGGGTCCAAGTTTTACTTTCTTAATGCTTATCTACTAAATCTTGGTACAAGTTACATCCTAAAATAAACCAAGCTTTTGAAATAATCTGTCACTGCACCAATGCCTGCATTCTAATCAAAGAACATACTTACCCTCTCATGTATGTGACATCTTCTGGCATCATATGGAATACCGATGAAGGTAGACACCTATTGCAGAAGTTATACACTAGCATTAGATTTTGAACTGAGTCCGAGATAGTTGGCAGATAGTTCACAACAACATCTGACCAAGGCAATTCCTCAGGGCAGTAAAATGACACTAGAGCTGCTAAGCTCACTCCATCACAGAGATCTTTCAGTTCACGGACAGCAGGAAATTCTGGGGCATGAGATCGCTCGCCCTAGAACATGTGTTAAGAAAAATGCTCTGTTTAATAAACAATCCTTTGATTTTCTATCATAACACTGAAGATAGTGAACCAATAAATATAAAAAAGTAATACATTAATTTTCAAAATTGTGAAGCTTTTATTTGCTTCAAAAAGTTAAAATTTTGGTCATCAGCTTTTCTGTTTATGAGGGTGACACAACATTTTTAGAAAATCAAACAATAATTACTTTTAAAAATTTAAAGAATTTCATTGTTTTTAAAAATATTCCCCTTTAACATCAAGGATTTTTGTATTTCATGAAACCAGTCCTTAGAGCAATTAAGCTTACTTTTACTGAGGCACTTCAGAAACCAGGGTTATGCAATGTTCCATTGTTTTATTAGATGACTAAAAAATGATTCCATGCATTTTATCCTTAATTTTTGGAAACAAATGCAATCACAATGTAGGTTCAGGGCTGTATGGTGGAGGGTCCATGGTGGTGACCTTTAGAGGATCAAGATACCCAATTTTTAGTTTTGCTGTCATGATGTAATATTATTTTTCCTTTTGGGCATTTTTCACAAACTTTTGCAAAACTTTGCTGTAAACAGACATTTGTGTAACAATTGGCAGCAACAGTTCATCTGTCTTCTAATGCTATAGTAGAAATTGCGGTGGTAAGTGCTGATCCTCACCATCTCAACAACAAGCTGGCAGGACACAAACGTGGGAATCCTCCTCAGATCTCTGCCTTGGAACTGGCTGCCATCTCCCCTCTACTTTCCTCTGGCCGCTTACTAGCTGCATAAACTCTACTTGCTTTCTCAGGGGGCAAAAGGTCGGGACAACCCAAATTAGCAGAATGCACGTGCTTTTGGCAAATGCACTTTTTATTTCATTTCCTTCTATGTACAAGTCATCACAGTTTCTTAAAAGAGTAGATTCAGGAATGTTTGGAAATACACCCTATCTTTCTAATTATTCTGATTGCACACAATTCAACATTTTGGCACATAGAATCACACTGTTGTAAATATCAAAGAAAATCATCAAGAAGTGACATGAAACAAAGAACTGAAGAACTGCTGCTCGAACCTCTTTACACCCTCATATATAGTCTTTCTGACGCCATCTCTTGCGCTTCAAACTAATTCCCCTATTGGCTGAAAGATCTTGGTTAAATATTTAAAATCCCAGCAATTTACAAAATGCACAATTCCTATTAGTCAAAAATATACTCACCATGTCAAAAATGGGAAATTCTAAGATTTTAACCCTTGCCCTTCCTGACTTTAGCCAACAGGCATAGTTTCGAAATACTACAAACTCTGCTTATCGAGCATTCTTCACATGACATATCTATCCTATCTGAAGTCTGCTAGGGTGCAACACAAAACTTTCACAGCTGAGAACCTGTCCAGCTCTACGATACAAAACAAAGCACATTGCTTAAACATTTTCCCAGGCTTACAAAAAATGAAACAATGATTACCTAAGGAATAAAATATATAAAACATGTTACCTAAATGTCATATATAGGGATTTATGAAAGTTTAGAGTTGGCTTCCACATAGAAGTTCATATCTACAAAATATACCCCATTTTAGATAATAAAAAAAAAAAAAATAAATAAATAAAAAAAATAAATAAAAAAAAAAAAATAAAAAAAAAAAAAACTAGCAACCCTCTTCTTACTAGTGCTGCAAATTCATCAGACATTTTTGTTTGACAAACCCATTGAGCCAATTGACTTTTCTTTGAGGGACCATGACAATAAATTCCAGATTTAGCACTTAACGATATTCCAAATCAACTTTGAAATGCCACTTTGGAATTTTTCCATAGTTTTTCTGCACCAATCAATGTGTTGTTTTTGATTCGGAATCAGTTTATGTGGAATCCATTGACAATAAAGTTTTCCCATGTCTAACTGATGATGTAAACTGTTATGAATTTGACTGATATGCTACATCAATTATATATTTTTGCCAAATGTGTTTTCAAGCCGATCTTCACATTGTTTAGCTATAAATGATGATTTAAAATAGTAAATAATCATAGCCCTGAAATATTCTCAAATCAAATTCATTTTTGGGTGAACACAAAATCTTTACATAATGATTAACAAGCTATTAGAGTAAATCAAACGAACACGACATTCAACTTGCAAAACATTAAAAAGTAGCTGTAAAATACAAACAAATTTATTTTTAGAAACATGCCATTCTAAAAATTTCCAGTGTTGCCCTTGTGTTAGTTCTAAGCTTGGAATATTAACTAAAGGGTTAAAAATTAAGCAAACAATATTTGAACTTAAATCTTACTCACCAAAGATAAGAGACATCATTTAAGGAGTTGGAAAGAAATTGATCATTATTGATAAGCTGGGCTACTCAAAATTTTTTTCATAGGTGCCAAAAATGTTGAGTGATCAGAATAAACAGGAAGGAAAACAATAGCCTTTGATCTGCTGCAATGTTTCGATGTGAAGGGGGAGGAATTCTACGTGAAAACTGTGACTGGAGATGGGACTCGGGTTCATGTATTTTGAACCTAAGTCCAAGGAGCAGTCAATGGAATGCCATCACCAAATGCCGCTGAGAAAGAAAAACCTAAAAGATGTGTCTTCAGCACGGAAAATTGTAGCGACCAGTCTTTTGGGATGTGCAGCATAATATGATTCTGGTTGAATTTTTGGAGGAGATACAAAATAAATCCTGATCAATATGTCTACACCCACAAGAAGCTCAAGGCACAGGATCGGGTGTAACCATAATAGCCTACAGAAGATGTTCTTTTGCACTACAATGCAAGATCTTAAGCCAGGCATCCATCAGTGATAAAATAGTAAACATTTTCTTGCAAGTCTTACCTCATCCTGACCTATCACATTTCCATCTGTTTGGGCCATTAAAGGAAATTCATCTTAAATGTCACTCTCAAGATGAGGAGACCCCGAAAACTTGTGCGTGCCAATTGTTGAGGAAGAACTATGATTTTTACCACACTAGAATAAATTCTCATTTCAAGATGGATAAAAACTGTAGTCAGATTATATCGACAAATGAAACATGAATATTGCAGCTATCACATTCTATGAAGTTCATTTGGTTTTATTGTAAACTCAAAAGAGAAAAAATAAATAAACGAAAGATTTAACTTCACAACTGCTACTCATAGTCTGCAATTCAAGTTGCACTGATAAGTGATCTGCCAAACACTAACTAGAATGCACTAGAGAGGAGCCAACACTTAATGGGTTGTGATACAATATTATCAAGGACTGTGTATACAAAGTGCAAGGTTCTTTTACATATGAATAAATGTCACATGGGACCGTCTGTAAAGGAACACATGCTAAGGACTTTTACAACTGAAAACACTCATGTCTCTCTGCCAGGTTTGAACACATGACCATGAAAATCAGCTAACATGGTAACCATCAGACACAAACATCCTTTGAAAGTGTAAATCTTAAAATATATGAAACCCTGCAAAGAAATAATGCATATCAGATTTTGCCTCTGCTTTCCATCTTCAGCTATCAAGTTTCAAAAGTCACTTGACAGCTTCTAAATAAAAGAAATCTTGCTTGCAATTTTTCTCACTTACAACATGTGCATAACTCTCTAAATTTCTAGTTGATGTTAAACAATGACTCACCTCACTCACTCTTCCTTCTGCTAACTCCAGGTCTTGTTCTATTCTTTGTTTAAGGGCAGTGCAGGCTTTATTCACCCAGAGCAGAAATCCCTCTTCATGGTCCGCGGGGAGGGCTTCTGGGCTGGCTTCTGACCTGGCATGACTGAACCTTTGTATTGCTGCCATTACTCTATCTGGCGTCCCTACTTCCTTGGCATATAGCACCATCATGGCCTCCACCACAGCCATATGAGCACTCTAAAATAAAAAGAATATGCTAAATGAAAAATATTGTTATAAAATGTGAAGACATTTCACAGCTCTGAAAAGATTTCAAGTAGTATTTTGGAACTGAGGCACAGAAACTAAGAGCGAACTATGCCACAACTTCAACAACAGCATTACACTGAGAAATTACACTGTCCTCCAGCTAATTTGTTAACTTGATTCAACATTTTCACCTTTCTGACTTGATATAGATACCAACGATATGAAATAAAGTTTAGTAATTTGTATGTATAACACGTATATAAAGATGAATGTTGGTGAACAGTTAATAGAAATAAATGGAGGTGTGAGACAAGGCTATCCGCTATAAGCAACACTTTTTAACATATATATATCCACATACACATACTGACCATATCATTCAAAAGCGCCAGAAAATTTTAAATTTCAAAACTAAAAGAAAAAGAAATTGGCACCATGCTCTTCGCAGACAGTTTGATGATGATGATGATGATGATGATGCCGACGACGACAACATCCTCTGAAGAAAATTTGCAAAGAGTTAAACTTTATTTAATGATATCGCAAGAACCTATAATCTCAATTTGGATTTGGATTTGGTTTAAGGGCGCTCAACTTCTAGGTCATCAGCGCCTATAATCTCAAGATAGCAACTCAGAAAACTAAGGTCATGGCATTTCAAGGCAAAGAGCACTTAAGGGCAAAAATAACTATAAATAATAAAATACCTACTAGAAAAAAAAAAAAATTGCAATGTTTCAATACCTTGGCTGTAGTGTCTCCTATATGAAACCTGAGGATGTTGATAAGAAGTTTCAGTATCTATGTGACACAATTAAAAGATGTTTTAAGAGCATTACTAAGCAGACTAAACTAAAATTTTATAAAGTTATGGAGGTTCCAGCATTTATGTACTGGAGTGAGAGTTGGATGCTCACAAAAGCTCAGTCTCAAAGAATGATGGTGGCTGAGATGAGGTTTCTCAGATCTGTATCAGGATACACTTTGAGAGATAGAAAACAAAATGAAGATGTAAGAAGAGAACTGGGTGTATTTAATTTACTAAATGAGACTGAAAAATACAGAAGAAATTGGAGAGAGCATGTAGAGGGAATAGAGGACTCACATACAACTACAGTGATGTTCAAGTACAAACCAAGAGGTATACAGGATGTGGGAAGGCTGAGGAAGACATGGAGAGACCAAGTACTATGAAGGCGGAACAAACCAAAATGGTTTATACCTTGATGCTGTTGCATTTCCAGCATACAACTATGAAATTGCTGGCATAGTGCAATGCATAGTTTTCAAAGACTTTTACTTTAATTGACAATTTGGAGTATATATCTGCTTTTCCTGCTTCATTACTAATTAGTAATTTAAACTCACAACATACTCCTTGGCAAATTGAAGGAAAAAAATCTCATAGTAAATGAGGCAGGTGCAAAAAAGAAAGCATAAAATGCACACAACAGACCATGCACATTTAACTTCTCTATTCTTCACATCTGTTAGTCGAGTGAAATAATTCTTTTGTTTGTTAATTATGCTGTCAATTGCCAAGATCTTACCAATCCATTGTGTGCAGAAACTTCATCCTGCAGGAGTTTTTACATGCTAGTAAATCTAAGACATGGGGCTGACACTTTTAAGCACACTTAAGACACACCGGTCTAGCCCAGAGTTGAACTTACGAACTTGGGAACAGTACACCACTGCCTAAACAACTGAACCACCTAGACCACCTGTTAGTGCAGTGAATGTCATAAAGAGCATCATCGGAAGAAGCAGCATCAAGGAAGAATAAAAAAAAGGGAGGGGGGAGGAAAACTGTAATGCAGTAAAGGAGGAAAATACCAGTATTGAAATAATGAGGGGCTCTGAACAATAGAAGTTGTTATAGTAAAAGCAACTTTATATAAATGGAAGAATAAAATATGGTCATTTTATGTTAACTGATGAGACATTTTTACTTTCTCTACCGTGTACATAGTGTACCCAAAAATCTGATATCCCAATTCCACTGGAAATACATGTTTTAAGGCGCTCTGAATATATTTTTAAAAAGAGGCTTTTTAGAAAAAGGACAGTGTGTGTGGCTGCAATCAGTACAACTCAAAAACAAGTACTTGGATAAATACCGAACTTGGTATTCATGTTGAGTATCAACCAAAGATGTGACACGAAGGTTTTCAAGAAAATTCGCCACAAATCCAAATTAGCCCTTACATTGAACATTTTTGGAAATTTTGTTTTCTGAAAAATTGCTATAACAATTTTGATTCAAACACCACATATTAAGGACATTTACATCAAAAATAAAATGTATATCTTGAATTTTCTGGGAATACCCTGTGAAGTGTTATCCAGTTGGAAGGAACTTTATGTAATGTTATATAACTGACAAACATTAAGTGATCAGCTATTTCTGAGATATACATTATTAATGGTTCAAATTCTTCAATAGCTAGTAATTCTCTTGAAGTCCCCTTGACATTCAGTTGTTTCTCCTGATTGCATGGAAGGAGTAAGGAATTTAAAGGCCAGTGTGTATATATTACTATCTAGTTTTTAAATATTTAACTACCACTGTTTCCTTTTTATTCATAACAGAATGTGTGATGCAGTTATTTCTGAAAATGTTTATCTTGTTAATACTATCACTGTGGCCGAGAAGCTAATTACCTGCTATGGAGGGATTAGCGCATACTGCCCGGCTACCACTTGCTAATGGCCAGTACTCTTGGCTGAACAAGAGCCATTGAGTGTTCGCCTCCATTTTCTTCATCCCGAATTCCATTTTCGGAACCATCTAGGCTAATGGTGTTTACGGTGAAGGTGGGGCTGTCTAACAAAATTGAACTGGTGGACGTGAAGAAACATGTAAGAGCTCAACCAACACGTTCACGCCCTGGGGACATCGGGGAACGACTTAGTGTGCTGGAAAGGTCGACGGCAGTGCAAAGGAACTGAACGGCATGGTGGAAGAAATGCTTAGTGAAAGACTTAAGCATTGAAAAGCGAGGCGCCAGGGCGCGACACAACATCCGCGCGCGTCAAGCCACCTAAATATGATGGGACATCAACTTTCGAAGTCTTTCGTCGAAAATTCGCCGCCGTCGCTGCCAACAACCAATGATCAGTGGAGGAGTAAGCTGCACAGTTGATAGCAAGGTTTCAGCGACGGGCGGCACAAGTTCTGAATGCGATCCCGAGCTGCGGTCCCCGGAGACATCTGGGAGGTTCTCAAAAATTGGTACGGAAAGCGCCCTTGGCCGCAGCCTAGCGTAGTCAGCTCAGCTCCGGGTTGCAAAAGCCAGGGAAGACGCTGCAGGATTTCGCCCAGGCAATTGAACAGCTAGTGAACAAAGCTCTGGTGAACCTCCCGACCAGTTACGTGTCACAGAAAGCTGCTTTCTCCTGTGTCAACGTGGTGTGCGACAGCGCCTAATGTTCGGTGATTACAAAAGCATCTACTCGGAACTGATGCTGCGTTGAGGACGAAGGCGGCCAAGCCAACAACTGTCCTTACATTGAAGACCTGGGGTATTCGGTACGTCAGGACAAAGAATCAGTCCAGGGACGTCGACGATATCCAAGGGTTGCGTACTGGGGGGTGTGTCAAGTCATACCACGTCAAACTGCATGCGGTTCCAGCGGATGGTCGGGATAGCGCAGGCCTGAGGAGAGAGCAGTGAGTGGCCCAGGTAACCGCTATCCCAGTCTTGGAGAACGGGAGTATTCGACACTGGAGACAACCTAGGGACATCTGCGAAGATCTACTAGTGGTGTGTGTTGGGTGTATGGCTAGCCGGGTCACCCCGTGAAAGACTGTCTACCACTAAGCTGAAGGTCATCAAGCAGCATAACCTGGGAATATGGCCATCCAGGACATCTGGTGACAGGCTGTCTACAGCCAAGTCGATGAATAGGCGGGAAAAGAATACGGATCGGCGTGGCGAGGTACACGTTGGAGCCGTCGTCGTCAACCCTCGAGTGATACTGTTTGCGTTAGTCAGAGGAGTGAAGGGCAACTTCATCGCGGACGGCCGGATACAAGAAAAGCTGTGTCGGGTACTAGCAGGCACATGTAGCCGTGACCGTAGTCAATTATGGCGAGGTAGAGGGCTTGCCGTCAAGGAAGCCAGACTGGCCCTGCCAGAGTGATGACATCGGTCGACATCTTGCCTGTGGAGGAGGCCTTGCTGATGTTGACCTTGGGACGGAGCGTTTTAAGTCCGTGGTTGTTGGTCGCGAGGGTGGCTTAGAAAGTGATATTGGGATTGGACGCCTTCAGGAGCCGCGAGACGACGGTCGGCGTTTGCAGAAGGGTCCTGCGACTCGGACACCACGAGATAGAGCTGCGAAGCCCCACGAACTTCTTCGAGTCTGCAGAAAACCTGGCACAGCTTGCTGTTGGGATCGCCATAAGCAAGGTGGTTGTGAAGGCGCACCAGGAAGGCCAGCGGTAATGGAACCCTGTGAACTATTTTCACTACGTGCACGAGATGATCCGTCAGCATATCCAGGTAGCGAGAGACCGGATGAAGACCCGATACGACCGGCAAGCAAACAACGAAGGTTTCCAGCAGCGCGATCGGCTGTGGATGTATTGCGTTACCTCAAGCTTCCACAATCATGGTAAGGACCGTACCGCCTGGTGCAGAGGATCTGCAATGTAGTCTACTGCATCCAAAGGCTGCCCCGAGGGAAGATGCTAGTGGAGCAGTGTGACTCGATTACAAGGACTGATTGTGTTTTGTTCTGTGTGCAACAGAGTCAAATGTAATGCTTGCGCTATGCTAAGCGCTTAAGAGAGATAAATTGTGTTTAGCAGTAACTGGTGCTCTAGTTTGTTACGAAGTGATAGGGAAATACGTTTTCTTAAAAATACTTTGTATACCCCACTAATAAACGACGAGGGTAGGGAACGTCATGTGAATACAACACCTCAAAGTCTTTTTTTCAACAGATTAGTGGTAACTTGGTCAAATGACATAAGCGCATATTTAAAGTCTCAACAAATAAAAACAAAATACATTTAATATGCTGTTAAAATTCAAAATTTAGGTTATGTGATGAATGGGATCCAGACACGTATTTGCAGCAGTTACATTTATTGTAAAATTTCAGTCAACATTTTGGGAGCCTGTTTCCATGATGCGAAAAACAAGACCTTTTACATTTAACTTACGAGCACTTGAACTTTCAGAGAAAATTTGCTCATTTATATAATAAGGGTCCTACATATGGCAATCCGTTCCGCGGGCTTTCTCCACTGCGCGAGAGAACCGACAGTTGTCGGGAAAATCTGTCGTCAGAGGCGCCTAACATCTTTACCTTATAGTAGATGCTGGAAATGTTGATCATCTGCTCTTAAAAAGCCAGCATATCTCGTAAAAATGTTGTCACTCGCTCCCCTGAGTTCAGCAGCAGAAATCCTTGTGATTTCCTGCATGATGTTAACACTGTACGAGGTTTAGAACGAGGATTCCTGCTGCTAAGCTTAGAGAAACAATGAAATTTCAACGTCATCACACAACGACCGGCTTAAACACTTGGCTATTGCCATTATACCTACAAGGAGATATGTAATAAAACCATTTCTACAAAGGTCTCCCAGTTAACGTGAAACTGATAGAAGAATAAGTATTTGTAATAACAGTTTGTACCAGAGTGAGTAGAGAAAGTCGTATAAGTGCATCACATCACATTTTTAACCAATTAAATGTCATTTAAAACAATACTGTCATTTGATTCCTTCTTGTAGCAAATATTGTTACCATAATTTGTACTTTCTCTCAAAAATGGCAATGAAATATTACATAAGCACAACATAACTAAATGAAGTATGTGTTTCTGTGCATTTCGTGCCAAAAGATGGAAAATGTCCCCATATATTTTGAAGCTAAGTTTTAGATTTTGAGGAGTAAAATCTAACTTTTATATAGTGTTTTTTTTTTTTTTTTTTTTTTTTTTTTTTCCTTCACTTGTGTAACTTGACATTCAAGTAATATTGTTTCTTCAGACATTACCTACAAGTTATATTTGCCACAAAATCAAATTCAAGAGTATGTATTGCCCCATCTACTAAGTTAAACTGAACAACCAAATTTAAAAAGGATCAAATACTTGGCGAAAATGGCCTTTTTAAAGAATTAGGAGTAATCACTAATTAGAAAAGTCCCAGAAATCACACCTGAAAAAGAAAATAACTTTTGTGATTTAATGATTTTATTTTTCTTATGCTCTACACTCCAACGTTTTATTTAATGTTTAAAAAATAATTCTGTTTTGCTTTAACACTTAGACATTATTGCTCCAAGATCACTGCTTACCATTTTAATGGGTGTTGTCTGAATAAGCACAGTTTCCGTCAACTGTGCATCAGGAGGCTCTATAACGTAGACACCTTTTCTGGCTAGTGCTTGGATGATGCCCCAGTGGTTGAGATTGTGGTAGTTAGGGTCCGAGTAGATGTTGGCAAGTGCAAGACAATATAGTTCTGCATTTGCTAACGAATGAACTATTTGTGGCTTCAAGTGCTCCTGATCCTGAAGAAAAGAAGAAAAGATTAATAGCAATGGTCAACATTTTATCTGCAACTGTCAAAAAAACAATGGTGTAGAATCTTTATTGCTGGAAAACTGTTTTTATAGTGTAAATGGGTGTTTAGAAGCAGTTATCTCATACGTAATTTAAAATAAAACAGTGCTAAAACACACACTTTATATGCTTATCTTGTGCGTACACTCATATCTTATATATTTAAACAAGCAATTCTTGTATATAAATATATTCCGCGCAACTTGGAAACGGCTCTAACGATTTTGATCAAATTTTGTATTCAGACAGGGTATTGCTTATTAAGTTTACCTATATAGGTGTCATTCCTGAAAGGAAAAAAGAAAAGAAAAAAAAAAAAAAACCCGCGATTTTACGCGTAACAGTCACAATTACTCCAAACCTTATTTTGGCCATAATTTCTCTGTTAATGGGCCAATTTGAACAAGCCAGGACATTAAAGGTCTCGTCAAGAGCTTTCAGAAAACCCAAAGAAAGTTGACTTAGCTATCCTTGTCTACGCGTAACAGTCACAATTATTGGAAACCTTATTTTCGCCATAATTTCTCTGTTAATGGGCCAATTTCAGCATACAAGCCAGGATATTAATGGTCTCGTCACGGAAACAGCTCCAATTAGGATGAAAATTTATATTTAGTTAACATTTTGCTTTTCAAGTTTGTCTAAATAAGTATCTTCTCTCAAAAAAGCACGACTAAAAAAAGAAAAAAAGGAAAAGAAAAGAAAATCCAAGCGAAGCTCGGTCGTCCAGGTACTTTCTATTGACAGAGAATGTTTTGAAATAATTGGTATTTCCTCTATTTCTAATCATTTTTATTTCCTTTAACGTTTATTTCAATTTATGTAATTTTTTTCTAGACCCTGATATATAATGTACATAATCTTAATGTATCAATAAATCAATGATTGGTCTCAAAACAATTGCTGAGAATGCAATGAAAGTATCAGCAGATATGACGTTAATTACTGCCAACATATTTCGGACGAGAGTCAGGTGATTGCCAAATGGAGTGTTTACCAGTCACTGTATAGGGCAGCGGTGTCAAGGTCATAGCTGATAGAGCTGTGTTACGTGCTTTCTGCGTGCTGGCATGCTAGTGGACAAAACTGACGTTGCGATCTATGCATAGTAGTGTCGACACAACACATAATAGCGCTTGGCTGTGTGTCTTCGCAGGCTACCGGGACTGGAGGAGACTGAGGCATGCATAGGAGTGAGTAAGGTCCAGTGGTGGACAACACTTAATATTATGTATGGATATATTTAATAAATGACAATAGATTATGCTATCATAGGACAACAATTCTCAGCTTTCGCCATAACACAACGAAATATAACTTGGATACTGTTATCTTCAGTAGTAAGTTATCAAGTCAATACTGATTATTTAAACACTAAACTACAGATTAATCTGGTTGTAATAGAAATAATATTGCAGCGCGGTAAATCTCAGGTTGCAATGTCGTCACATTCACTATACTCTGTTCATCAAGAGATTAGAGGAGATATAAACAAAGTACCGGTTTGTATCACTCCGCGGCCACGTGCTTTCACAATGACGCAACAGAGTTACCTACCGCTACGCGTAGTTATAATATGCATTTTACACTACTAAAAGGATATATTTACTTGATTCAAATAACATGTAGCACATGGAAATTAACTGCTACTTACGTCATCTCTGTCCACAATAACACTTTTTCATTTTCTGCTCACAATCTCGAAACCAATCTCCAGAAGCAGCTTGTGGCGGCGCCGTGGCCGAGCGGTTAGCGCGCTCGCCTACCACCTAGGCGGCCCGGGTTCGATCCCAGGGACCCGCATGTGGTATTCGTGGTGGACGAAGCGGCGTCAGGGCGGGTTTTCTCCGGGTGCTCCGGTTTCCCCCGCCATCTCATTCCACCGGTGCTCCATCTTCATTCCATATGTCATCAGTGTCACCGCCTGCGGTGCCGTAGTAGTAAAAGCGGGCGTTAAACACTACAACAACAGAAGCAGCTTGTGGAGGGAGGTTAGTTTTAAATCTGGAAGATCGGGTCCAGAGTTAACTGCCAACAGCACTTTGTTTAAGGTGGGGATTCATTGACTGACGAACTTTTCGACGGATTGCAGATCTCACACTCACAAATTCGTTGCAAACTACATCCACAATTTATCTGGCACGTGGAAGCTTTTGGCTGGGATCTTCACCAACTGATGATTTCTCTTTGCGTGTGCTGTAAATACTTGCAACTAACACACCGGTAAACTCGAATGTTAATTTTATCACGTCTTCGATAGCAAGTTCGGGATATTTCTCGCAGAACTTGTTAAACACGTTCAATATTATTGTCTTTTCACCACTTCGCAACGCTTTGCCGCGCTTATGTTTTACAGCACTCACTTGTTCCGCCATGTTACTGTCATACTGAAAAATGCGCGCGCAGAATGAATTAGGCTGGTTACAGATTCACGTAAGTGCGTATTCTTACACTTTAGCTATGCTTAGTACACTTAGTTCATGCTTTAGCAAACATTAAGTGACATTTTAGAACTTAGTAACAGTATTTCTTCAAGGGACTATTTACATGGCGAAAGCGTCAAGAGGGCGCGCTGTGGTCAAAACGCACATGGCTTTGTTTACGTCTCCTCTAATCTCTAGATGAACCGAGTATAGTAGAATGTTTTCTTCCATACCAACTTAGCTATATCTGGTGATTTATTACTAGAACACGCAAGTCTAATAGTGGTTACCATATTCTTATCGGACGTTTAGCTCTTAATCTTGGCCTTTTTAGCTTCATAAAAAACACTGTTCACATATGTAAGTGCTGGCAAACAGTCATAATTCGCGCTGCAAATTTGCGAATATTCGGATACTGTACACTGCTCAAAGATTTGTAAACAGCAATTACATCCAGGTCATTGTACGTATGCTTTAACAGCGTTGTAATCCTTTACTGCGTTCATGGTTACTGTGAGTTGTCTACCCCTCCCACACCGCAGACTCCGCATGTACTGGCGTGGCTGCAGCAGCTGCTGCAAAACCACGGTCAGAAAATCTGTGAACTGCTGGTAAGATTCCTGTCAGCCAACGACCCAAGCCAGCAAAATGCCCATTATCATGTAGGGGCATGAGCTACTGACCACCGTCATCCATACGGCCCAGAATGGCGGATCGAACTAGGTCTCGTACCTCGTTCAGATTCGCGTTCTGGAACGCGTGTGGTCTGGCCGGTCAGGAGAATGAACTCCACCATTTTGCTGGAGCGCATGCCCTAGACCTCATCCTAGTTTCGGAAACACATCTCCGTCAGAATGTCACATCCCGTCTCCAGGGCTATCATTGTCTCAGATCGGACCGCGTGGGCCGCCGAGGGGGCGGCACAGCGATCTACGTGAGAAGTGTGGCCCACAAACCCGTCCAGCTCCCTCCACTTCAAATCCTAGAGGCCACGGCCACTGGCGTCCACCGCGGAGGTACTGAAGTCCTGATGGTGTCCGCATACCACCCACCCCAGAAACAGTTCGTAGTTAACGATTACCTCTCGATCCTCGCTCTACATCCCCATGTTATTCTAGCCGGGGACCTAAATGTCAAAGATCCGCGTTGGCATTGCGGCCCCCGTGACGACTGGGACTGCGTCAAGAGTTGCCTGAATGGCTCCATCCCTGCCAACCCCAACATCACAGACATCCCAACCCTAAAGGCTGCGGTCTCCTCCTTCACCTCCATCGTGAAGCGAACTGTCCACAACCTCACTACCCACACCCCACCTCCTCTTCACCCAGATGTCCTGCCCGTAGAGCTTATCTTGCTCATCCGCCGCTCTTGGGCTGCTCGCAGGCTATCAGAGGCACCGCACGCCGCATCACCAAGCGCTTCTAAGGCGACTACGCCACGAGGTTCGTCTCCGACTGCGTGAGCAAAGAGTGCGCGCGTGGGAGGACACGATGATTCGCTTGAACCTAAAGGATGGCGACGTTTGGAAAATCGCCAAGAGACTCAGGAACCGAGGTGGGTCACATACCTCCCCATCCTAGGCACCCAAGGCCTGGCCTATGAACCCCAAGCCAAAGCAAATGTGTTTGTCGAATACCTGGAGAGGACTATGAGGCCGAGAGATGATCCGCAGGACCTAGACTTCTCCGACCGTGTCCGTCGGGAGGTACGCCGATACCTTCGACGACCACCCGAGGATCGCCTTCCCATCGTAAAACCCAGCGAACTCCAGTGCGCACTCCGCCGTCTCAACCCCAAAAAGCCCGCGGAGCCTGACGGGCTAACCCGTCATGCTCCGCCACCTTCCATTCAAGACCGTGCTCTTTCTCACAAATGTCTTCAATATGTGCCTCGGCCTCAGCTACTTCCCACGCGAGCGGAGAGAGGCACCGGTGATATGCATTTGAAACCAAGGAAAGACCCGGTACATCCTGCAAACTACCGCTCCATATGTCTCCTCTCTGTTCTCTCAAAAGTACTCGAGGGACTTGGTGGAGGCTGCCGCCCTGAGATACCAGGACAAGGCCTACACCGCGGCAGTTTCTCTGGACGTTGAGAAGGCACTCTCTATGACCTGGCATTCGGGTCTCCTGCATAAACTCATGCAACTGGAGCTACCCACAGGCTTCATACACCTACTACACACATTTCTCAAACGCAGATCCTTTGTGGTCTCAGTTGCGGGAAACAAATCTACTCGCAGGCCAGTTCGAGGCGGAGTCCCCGACGGTTCTGTACTGTCCCTCACGCTATTCGTCGTCTACGTGGCCGACATCCCAACCGAGCAGCACGTCAACATAGCTCAGTACGCTGACGACGTGCTGCTATACTGCACAAACACCCTCGCAGAACCTTCCTCCCCATAGACACCCCCGCCTCCTCCAAGAATGGTGCAGGCGTTGGCGATTGTCCATCAACCCAGAGAAAAGCCACGCCATACTTTTCACCAAACGCCGTTTTCCCACCAACTTCCCCAAATTCACATATCTTCGAAGAAGGGAGTGAAGCTTGATAAGGGCCTTACTTTTCGGGAACACATCCACGACTTGTCGCATCGGGCCAGCGGGGCAACTGCATCGCTGTATCCCATGTTGCGGTTTGGTATGCCCGTTCCCTTGAAGCTACGCCTCTTTGGAGCTCTCATAATCCCAGTCCTGTACGCCTGCGAAATCTGGGAAATGGCCGCAGATACCCATAGCCTGCGTCTGCAGAGTATACAGAATAGAGGACTTCGGATAATCTATTCTGTATACCGCAGATTCCACTCAAGACTACTGCACAAGGCCTCGTCTCTTCCGTAGGGCAACAAAATTTTACGACCTTATTCCACAACATTGGAGCGCCCTGGTTAGGTCTTTTGGGGACTATAATCCCAGAGAACGCACGCTTGTGCGACACCGGGTTCCCCCCATGGCTTGCGGGCACCCCCGGTAACAGAGGAGCTACTCCAAGAACAGCGCAAGCTGAGCTCTCATACAGTCCTTCCAAGAGAAGCTTGGAATCAAAATTCTAAATTTTAACCTCCATATTTGGATTCACACACCAGCAGTGCCCAGCGAATGTTGCACACTGAAAAGCAGCCGTTGAGGAGCAAAGTTTCTACCTCCTTTCTACCCTCAACCTTAAGAGCACCCGCCACCCTGCAAAACCCCACCACATCCCGTCAGAAAGTGGTTAAGCCCTGAAAGGGCAGGTACACGATTGACACACCTCGCCCTGTTCTGAGCCTTCAGTTGTCTTTAGTACACTCCTTCCTAAAACCCACAACCGCTACTACGTGCTCTGGCGGCGCATACGTGCTACCTGGCGCATATGCGGTCCGGCTCACATCCTGGTCTAGAGGTTCGAATTGGTTAGTGCTAGATTTTCCTTTCCATCTCATCAGAACTATAACCATCTATTTTTTACTTTCTCTACTACCTATATTAAGTAGGGGAAGTATTGTGCCCGCCTCGGTAGCGTAATGGTTATCGTGTCTGCCTCACGTTCAAGAGGTCGCGATTTCGAATCTCGCTTAGGGTAAGTTATTCGGGTAAGGTTTTTTCCGAGGTTTTCCCTACCCTGAGAAGACGAGTGTCGGGTAACTTAAAGCTCCATGGACCTCGGGCTCATTTGAGCATCATTTCACCCATTTTTCATTCATTCGTCCGAAATGACACAATGTTGGAGGACGTTAATTCAAAAAAAAAAAAAAAGGGGGGGGGAGGAGTATTGTTTTTAAACCAAAATTTCGATGTCGAGATTGCACCGTAAATATATGTTTAGAGGTCACATGGTTCCAAAAAAGCAGTTTTAGAAAAAGGGGCGTGGTGTGTGTTTTCTGTGTCTGTAAACAGCGTAACTCAAACATGAAACATATGTATCTATGTTCAATGTCTTTCAAGGATGCGACACGAAGATTTTGAACAAAATTCCCCCACCCTTAACTATCCTTTACACAGACAATTTTGATTTTCTCAAAAATGGCTAACGATTTTGATTAAAATGCCATGTTTAAGATATGTTTATGGCAAATTAAATGTATATTTTGATTTTTCTGAATTTTGACTACAGCCTATGTAGTCCTGTTTACTCTGGATGACTTCTGCATAACTGGTAAACTGTAAGAGATGGACCAAATCTTACAAATCTTACTATACAGAAATGTAGATCTCGTTAAAACACACGTTATGTCTATGGGCTTTTTTTTTTTTTTTTTTTTTTTTTTTTTTTTTTTTTTTTTTTTGGTGGAGTGAACCACTTCGGAGCTATTTCTTGTTATTTGTGTGACTTTTAAGTAGGCACTCATATTATTCTCAAATGGAAGATCGTTATTCACTTTATCTGTTGAGCCAAGCAAAGGTAACGGAATTTCAAAGCTTTAAAAGATTTGACTATCGCTCAAATTATCTAAATGTTTGTTTTGTTTACTTTTTATTTTTCCTCTCAAACGAAGCGCCTCTTGGTAATTAGACACACGTTGCAGTTCTAATCAATTCAATTTTTGCATAATTTTTCCGTTTCCATAACTGCATGTTCCCGACGCACGCACGCGCGCGCGCGCTCACACACACCCCACGCACGCACGCGCACGCGCTCACACACACAACCTCTTGCAACCTTTTGTTTTACACTTCCAGTCTTTTTGTCCTAGGACACAGTTTGCAACCTCCCAACACTGGCAGTCTCTTGCAGAGGTTCCATCGATCTTGATTGCTGTGTCACAGGGCTTGGATCTTCCCAAGCAGTTCTCGTGTTTGCGGGCAATCCATTTAGCTTCTGCATTCTTTGCTTCACGAGCGGCTTTAGTTCTTGTCCTAGACCTAAAATAATTTTTCTGTTTCTGCCGTGTACCTTCCAGTCAAGATTTTATCTTCCAAATAACATAGGTATTTATGGCTGCTGTATCAATTATGTTCAAGGATAGCACAAACGGCCAACGCTTGGTAGTCCTATTGCGTGAATATTCAGTTATAATTTTGTCCGTTGTATCAACAGAACCTTTGATTTTATTGTAATGTTAAAAAAAATATTGGGATGGAAATTCTCCTTTTCTGTGTAGCAATTATCATGATGTTCAGAACTCAAAATACTGCCTTGTTCTTTTAGGCATGTATAATACTAGCGTCACAGTTTCGTTAAATGCACGCATTCAATTGTGATTTCAATGACATTGTTTGAAGTTGAAATGGGATCTCTGCTTTCTTTTGCTTTATTTCCTCCTTCCTTCTAAGAGCACCAGTCAAAGTTAGCCCTTGTTTCAAGAGCTCCGATGCATGTAGGACACTCAAACAAGTTGTCCGTTGTAACACCATATCCAGTTCCTAAAGTAAATGTAAGATCCATTACGACTTGAGATCTTGATTCTTTTCCGGGTATCTTTCTTTTCTTGTGTATACGTGCAAACTGAAAACATACGAAGATTCAACATCGCAGAGGGCCCAAATTTGTACGTCGTATCTAGCTGGTTTGAACTTCATGTAAAACCTAAACGATTGCTCATCCACTGTCAAGTGACTGCTTGGATAGTAGTGTACACAGCATTTCTGTGCAAAAGTTGTAAATACTTCCCTAAATGCACAACATTTGTCCACTTGTCACCGTTCGTCTCTGGTGGTCACGTCGTTGAATCCGATGTAAGAAAGTAGTTCAAAAAACAGATTTCTCGAAAATGAAGCTGAGAATGTTTTCCTTTGGTATCTACAACACGGGGTTCGTGGACCATAACAGCTTTAAGTGCTCCCACAGTTACAAGGAGCCTTATGAAATCGAACATGTATGTTGTAACTACTTAGGATCCACTTGCGTTTGTTAGGATGAGTCACATTCTATAAATTATAATTGTAAATGTATTGCTATTTGGTTCGTGTATTTTAAAACTTACTCCACTGCTTTAGCTGTAATGAACAACATGAAAGTCTCCATAATCAAACATACTCCTGGAAGTCATTATGAAACTGTAAGATTTAGACAGAATATTCTGTTTCTGACGCCTACTTTGTTGTTTGTACATTGACTGCCATATTTCATTTTTGTAGGTGTATGTAGGTCTCACCGACATTTGAATCTCATCATTCATTTCTTTGTTGCCCCATCTTCAATAAGGTCTTTAACCATGTCCATTTCTTCCATGGGTTTCTTCTATTTCTGAACACACCGACTTCACATCACTATCTCTTGTTTCTGATTCTATTATTTGCATTACTTCTTCTATATCTCGTTCATTGCGTAAATCATTTCTTCTGTAACCTTAGATTTTTCGACATGTTCACTTCACAACACAACGTGCTATAGCAATAGACCTGAAGGATATGACTAAAAGAGAAAAATATTTGATTGAACATTTTTACACACAATTTACATTCTTTCACAATTGCACCAACATAACTTTCTACAAGGTGCACTTATACATGTATGCTTTCTTGCCACACGGGATCCCAGGTGATGTACCAAAGGATCCCAATATGTATTTCAACTATTATTTATTATATAGATAAATTTACTTTAAACGCAACTACAGCTCCATGTCAGTAAATTTACTGGCATGTAAAAGAACTGCGGGACGAAATTCCGGCACACCGGCGACGCTGATGTGATCCTGGCAATTGACAGCGTCGTTAAACAACAAAACATTAACATTAAAATACTTTAAACGTCCAAAACTGACAGTGTTAAGTGGGGATAGGTGGGGATATGGTCTGAAAAATATAAACCAGAGGTGCTAAAAAGTTACACCGCGGATCACTCCTTCCCACCCACCACTCCACCCCCTCCCCACAACACGGTTTTGCTTAGTGGCGTGCCCGAACTGGGAACAAGTGACTGGCACTGGTAATCCGGTGCATCTGCACCAGTTTAATTTGCAGTCACTTTTGTGGCTTTTTGCTGCCTGAGGTCGAAGACTGTGACCAACTTCAGAACAGATATTCTCAAAAATGACACAATTCGTCACAAAAACAAACAATAGAGCTTATAAAGACAACCTATCAAAAGGTAGTAACAATCTGCCACAGAAACAAACGCTATGTCGCTTTCCCTCTCAGCTAGTGGAGTTCATTTCTCATCTAGTCTGCGTGGTTCTTGTCAACAATCATTATTTAGAATTGCATTAACAAATTAATTAGGTCGACATTTATAATTTGAACCTTTTTTATTTTTTTAGGGTGACCCAATTTGAGTTAGATATAAAGAATGAATTTATAATCATCATTTGCGGTGTTACCTATTTTAAAACACCGTTACTGTTAAGTTCTCGCGTTATGAATATTAATAATACTGCTTACTTGATGACGCAAAACAGTTCTTTTATCGTGTTCTTGCAAAAACTACACACAAATAATGAATTTCTCTAGAATACCGCACTTTGCACCACTTATATAACGCATTCCACCAATTGTTTATTTGGTATGCCAATTTTAGTATCAGGTTTTGTTTCTTTTGTATGTCCATTTTAGCTTCACTGGGACTAGGGCTTCGTTCCCTTCATCTTTCAAAACAAATTCATCCATTACTTCTTAAAAAGCACAAACATACACAAAGAGGAACTGCATATCATGTATTGCAAAATATGTAAATCAATACTGACAGTTTACTGTAGTGTAGATATGATACGGAATGTGTGGATTTATATGTATAAAAGATAAGCTGAAAAAAATGATGGAATTTAGCAGATTACCGTTGGCTTCAATTAAATACACATATTTCACTTTTAAACTCCTATTTAATAGTATAATTTATAACATTTTCTACTAGCAGAATTTTGCACAAACTTATATTCTGCACAAATGTAAATTTTGATTTGTGCAATTTTGTGACATTGATTTATGTTCTAGCTTAAACGCTGGCCTGCACCCTTTTAAGTTTCACAAAATAAGAAAGACAGTGTTGGGCGTCAACATGTCACATTACAAATGCAAACTGGAATGCTTCCAGCACTCTTCCTTGCCCTCATGTCTATTACGTCACCAGCGAAAGGTAACTAGGAAGGGAAAAAGTTACCGCCCTCTTTCCCTTAATGACACCACTGATACAAACCGTTTCAAGCAGCTACAAATAAAAAACAGTCACGCTGGAGTCCTGCAGTACCCCTTTTGATACGATATACTGAAAGATAAGGAAGACAAGCTAAGAATTTCGAGCAAATTCTTCCACTCCAAACTATTTACAATGAATATTTTTTGTTGTTAATTTTCTCAAAGCTCAAAGATATTGATTAAAATATATATTAGAGATGACAATGTGGCCAATTAAATACACATCCTAAGTGCTATGTAAATAGCCTGTGAACTTCTCTTCATAAGGACTGGTTTTCCAGTAGTTCTGCATACTTGATAATCATAGAAATAGATAAAAACGTATTACAGGAAAGATGTTGAGCTCATTATAATAAAAAAAAAACCTGTGTCAACGTTTGTTTGTAGCAATAGTCATTTTCAAATATTTCATGTTGTTACTATAGGGACAGCTTATCGACAGTCCAAGAATTCAATATGGCCGACATTACATAAACTGCAGCGGACATTACACCAAAAAGCAGTACTGACAACCTACGTAATAAAAGCATTATTTCTAACCAAAAATATCCAAGGGTTAAAGTAAGATGCTTTCAAACGATAATAATGCTTGTATATGGTTACCACAAAACAGATGAACCTACTCACCTCGGCAAATCTCGTTGTGCAGTAACACTTTTGGATAAAATCACTTCTGAACGCTAAATATCGTAATATATATTTAATGCAAACACAAAATAACAACAGTAACTATAACTGCATATAATGCTCTAAAACAATTCAAGACAAAACCACGCACATCAGTTGGCTTCTCTGCAACGGGTTGAAAAACAAGGGCTTCTGCGGCAACATAATGGATGCAATAACACAACTATGGCCGTAGCTTTACAATGGTTATATTTTACGAAAAGTTGGCCGTACTAATGCAATCTAACAGATGGAATATCACCAAATATAACCAGACAGCGCCATAATGGGGGGGGGGGGGGGGGGGGGGGAGGTCACAGTTGGTTTTTGAGGTATTCCAATAAGCTGTTCCTCTATAATTGTCACCTATTCCCTATGGCGGACACGCTTGAAACTTTGTGTTTTCTTTTCTCTGTCCATCCTTAAGAGCTCATTACAACTAAAAGTACAAATGCGGCTTGCACATGTGTGTAATTTAGCACGTGTTGTTTTATTTGAAATCATTTCCAGGAAAAATATAGTAACAATTTTGAGTACTAGAGTAAGTAACCTTTTATATGAATACTATATATCAGCAATGGGGAAGAGGGGTGACAGGAATGTTATCGAGTGTTTACACTTACGCAATTTGAAAGACTGAACGGTTCTCTGAGGTAGGCAGACGATAGCGGGAAGCGTGGTAGCTAATCGCTGTGAGGCAGTGGACGGGGTTAAAACTACGATGTAGGGCAAATGACACATTGAGTCAGTTCTCCCCAACAATTCTATATATGTACATAACGAATTATGTAAAGTTATTATTAACAGATAGTAATGAGTGGACCATACTATACGTTTTTAAATGGAAATATACCTGTTGACTTCAACAAAATAAAATTAGACAGTAGGCAAGCATGTAAATAGAAAATTGTGGATGCTTCCGCATTGCCGTAAGATGCAGTGAGTGTGAGTATGGAGATTGGGTTAAATTATTGTTACTTTATATGGATTTTGGCTCTCCACCCTTGCAATCTTAGCAAATATACAGCTATTCAATCCATTGTTAGCACTTTCTGGAGAAATTAAATGTTCTAGTATTTAACTACCTCTACAAATGTATACATTTGCTAAGGAGAAGAATATATACTAATGCATACATTTACTAAGGCGGTATCGGCCGCGCCGTAGCCGAGTGGTTAGACCATTCGCTTCTCACCAAAGCGGCCCGGGTTCGATCCCAGGCAACCACATGTGGGATTTATGGTGGACGAAGCGGCGCTGGGGCGGGTTTCCTCCGGGCTCTCCGGTTTCCCCCGCCATCGCATTCCACCGGTGCCACATCTTCATTCCATGTATCATCAGTGTCACCGCCTGCGGTGCCGTATGCGGGCGTTAAACACCACACAAAAAAGGCGGCGTGCGAGTGCTCTCTACTTCTGTGGAGTTTTCCTTCGCTTCTAACCTGTTGCATTAGCACATGTTGGTGATGCCGCACATTATGTAAACATTCTGCATTCCTTGTACTATCTAACCACCACAAGAAGGTGAGCTCTAGAAATGTGCTACGTAAACATGTTCTACCGTTCCTCATCATGTTTATGCACGCTAGTATCTTATGGAGTACACAGTGTTGCCACATAAATGTGCAATGCCTATCATATCAGTTTCCTACAAGAAGCTCTATCAGCATGGGTGATTCACATACACACATACACTGATTTCGTAGTAAACAAATGCACTACGTGAGCAGACAAACCAGAGCTGACGAACATTACTCCGCAGGTGTGAAGAGGATTATCTCTCAAACTGTTTTCACTCCACTCCCTCTTAACAACACTATTGCGCAACGCTGTATTACTTATTGTTATTAGAAATACAATAAATTGCATGTTTTTAGAATTCAAGAACGGTTAGTTTCAATACTGTGTGCTTTAGTAAAACGAAGTAAGCTTTCAGAGCTTCAGTTGCGGTATTTTCCAAGGAACCATTTAGAGAGCGGAAGCGTCACACAATCGTGAAGACGGGGCACTGCGATCTAATGTCACGTGGTTTTGTTTAGTCTACTTCGTTCTCCCGCTGGACAAGGTTTAGCTCTATTTTTCACATGTATACCTATATGATAATAACACAACAAATGTACACAGAAACAAATACTCGCCTGCAGTCGCAGCTCACGCACTGGAACTTCACTACACAGTTAACACAGCATATTTACTCTGTCCATTTTGTTCTCTCTTCTGAACAATCACCCAATTTTTATGGTCAGAACCCTCAACACTAGCAAATAAGCGGGTAAGTTTTGTGAGGGGATGTTTGATTTTCATTTATATGAATTCGGAAAACTTCAGGAATATTTCTGTAATTGCTTTTAATGGAGCACATTAGTCAACAATGCAATAACCTATAGCAAAAACAAATACTGAAGTTCCGAGTAGTTTAGCCGACAGTCACAGTGAACTCAGCAGCAGAACTGTTTGCTGATCTTTATGTCGGTGTGCCAATCAACGGCTGAGAACGTAATTTTCTCCCAGTCTTGAGGTCATACACTGCAACATGAAAGAAACGATGCGGGTTTGGATCAGTAACTGAAACGAAGCATTTCCTGTTGTGATACTACGCTTATTTTGGTTACATGCAATCAAGTCGAAGATTACATGAAACCACATGTCTACAACAAATACATTCCTAAATGTTCACGGATAGGAAATGAAGGCCTGCATTCCCTTTATATGGAAGAAATGACAACAGAACCGTATTGTAAACATTATTCGTTAAACTGTCACTCCCCACCAATAATGCTGTCTTGCACATAACAGGGCTGCTTTCAGGAAGCGTAGAGAATTGGCCTTGCTTGCGAAGTTCAACATGGAAACCAGAAATATAACATTCCAAAGACGGTAACTATGTGGATTCTCCTTTTTCGGAATCAGAGTTTCTTTATAGTTGATTCTGCATTCCTGTAAACCACCAGCTGTGGTAGAGTTCTTCCTGTTGTCCTCAGCATTGCTTATTTTGGGGACATGAAACAATCCATGTTAGCATCCATATCCTGAACACAAAAACTACATTTTTTGCCTTACGCAGCATTTTCAACCTAGTGTCAATTGCACAGACAGTGTCAGGCTATATTCCAAATTCTTCCAGCATTCGCATGGTCCATCGTGTCACCATCTCAGCCAAGAATCAAATCGGGACCTCTGAGCTTGACCACTGAGCCACAGAGGTAGGCAGCCATTGTTCATTCACAAAACTCGCTCACTGACACTCTCCGTGAACTCCTATCCCAATCAGCTGGTCTTAAGAACTGTACAGCTTTCCCGAGATGTTACCACCACGCGTATCACATTCTTAGTTATTTAATATGCCAAGAGTTATTTCATTCCACCAATGTAGCTTATTTGGTCTGTTTCACGTTCGTTATCATCAAAGCATTTCTGCCACACAAGTCTGAAAATATTCTATGTTATAGGTAATGTGGGGATTCGAGACACGGATTTTCACCTTGTTGCGACGGTCTAAGCAACTGAGTTGTTTGAAATCCTCTTCTAATGCAAAATTTCTTGCAACTGATTCCATACGAAAGGAATCAGCTTCGCTTTAATATCTATATATGAATCTAAAAAGTGCTCTTTTGACTGAAATCCATCTAAAAAGCATAATCATTTCTACTGAAAGGTGCACCAGTTTTCTATCTAATTTTTAACTTTTTTGTATATCATCTATAGTATACTTTTTGTATATCTACAGTATACATGTCTACTCACCTCCGACACTTGCCATTGAACGAGCCATCTATTGCAGGGATAGAGCGTCAAAAGCGATCAAGAAGATAAAGGCGAATCTCTAGAATTACAGACAACCAATTAGATTCGCTTATATCAAAATACGTGCTATACATCCACGCAACACGGAATATCTTAAATTAATACCTCACTTCTGAGCTGATATGTGTTGTGTATAGTCCATTTTATAACTAGAATGACATCACAACTATAAGATGTTCACAGCAGTAAAGCGGAACCATCTCCTATTACCTGATTTACTTCACGTGAAGATATTCTGATGTGTCTGATTGGCTAAAGGTAGATATGAATCGATTCCTACTGGACGGAAGCGGGATAGCAACGAGCTCTACTCCAGCCAATGAAGGACGTATGAAGGCTCAATATAAATTGTACCAGCAGGACGTGAGTGGGAAATAAAAATTATAATTGCACTGTTGTTCTTGGTGCACCTGAGAAGGAAACTACTTCAAATACATAAAAATACCGCTAAAGCGCCCGTTACGAGGTAATAATTAGTAATTGTGCTTATCCCATTTACTCAGGTGACAAGGCACTGAAATTCAATAAGTAAGGTTTATTATGGAATGAGACTTAAATCTTCGAGACCGATATCTACCAGTATTAGGTCAAGTAACCCGTTCCGTCAACAGGAGCACTTTCGAAGTGGTCAAATCATCCTCTGTTAGGCGTACAGATTTCTCTATGGCTCTGTGACTTGCAAGAGAAATTTATTTATATAATTGTTTAAAAAATTTGTTCGTTCATTCTAAATATATTGCTACGATACCTATTTTCTCTATTCACCTGCTTTATTAAGCCTCAACTTTGAAATCATGGCTATTTTCGAAGAGATAGTAAAATAACCTATGCTCAAAGTTTTTTTGAAATTAAACATTCAATGTTCAACATGTTTTAAGATCTTCACATCCTGTTGCCTATTTGGCTTGCACTAAATAATTAATTTTGGTTGAACAATGAACAAATAAATATGTTATGAGACGCACAGCAGCAGAAAATCATTCTTGGGGAAATGGCTGTAGATAAGATTTTACACTTCCGCAGCTGCCAGATGTGAATAAAATTCTATGGAGTGGATTATTCACCTGTTAAACTACCAAAGGCCCCGAACTACCGGGAAAGATGAAGTACACCTTAAAGGAAATAGAAGTTTTCACTTTGTTGCATTTTAAAACAAAGGTACGATTTCATGCCTTGTGTGAATTCTTAAGTAAAGACTTAAGCACGAGATAGGCATTGAAAAAATAAATACTAATAATCAGGCGTAGGAATTCTTAAGCATTTGGTTTCAGGTTATCTACACTCATACCACTATAACATTAAGAATGCAAAACAACAGAGGCCAAGAGTTACTGGCAAATAAAAGCCGATTAGATTGCTGTCTGTAAACACTGAAATACTGTAAGAGGCGTCCCTGCCTATAGTCCAGTGACAGTTCAACCATATTTCTTTGCATCCTTAGAAATTCTTATGCCAGCTGATGAGAAATGGATCACAGTAATTTTTATTGCGCAACCGTATTAGGAATGTTACATTGAATCCACAATTTAACTAGAACTTTTTCAAAAGCCCTCAAAACCTATGGAACTGTGTTCTCGAAGGATTTTCCACACGTCACGCATGCGCAAAGTGAGTGACACCTGAGAAAGAATTAAACTACGTTACTGCGTAAGAATTGTATGTCCGTTTGCTCACCAGATGTCAAATTCCAAACAGCGAGAACATCGAAAGATACTTAGTGGAAATAATGAAGAAAACAAAAGTTGTTGAGAGGGGGAGAGAGGGGGGAGAAGGAAGGAGAGAGGGTCACAGAGGGAGAGAGAGGGTCACAGAGGGAGAGAGAGGGAGTGACACAGAGGGTGAGAGAGGGAGGGACACGAAGGGAGAGAGGGGGAGACAGAGGGAAGGAGGGACAAAGAGGGAGAGAGAGGGAGGGACACGAAGAGAGAGGGGGGTGACGGAGAGGGAGGGAGACAGAGGGAAGGAGGGAGAGAGGGACACAGAGGGAGAGGGAGGGACACGAAGAGAGAGAGGGGGAGACAAAGAGGGAAGAAGACAGAGAGAGGAAGGGAGAGAGGGAGAGAGAGGAAGGGAGAGAGAGGAAGGGAGGGAGAGAGAGGAAGGGAGGGAGGGAGAGGAAGGGAGGGAGGGAGAGAGAGGAAGGGAGGGAGGGAGGGAGAGAGAGGAAGGGAGGGAGGGAGAGAGAGGAAGGGAGGGAGGGAGAGAGAGGAAGGGAGGGAGGAAGAGAGATTACTATTATTCCGAAACGAAAACAAAACTAATAGATTTATAGCCGTACCTCCTGATCTCTGTAGAAGGGTTCCCTCAGATTTTCTGGAACTTTGTTGTTATAAGCCTTGGAAAGCAGCCATTTTATGGACGCCCTCTGCTTTGCCTGAAACAAAGAAGCACATACTTTCAGCAACTTAAATTATGACACGGCAAGGTGACATGTACAGGACAAAAGGTGTGGTTCATGCTAAATGCGAGGAAATGCTTTCATAATACCTTGTTTCCTTGTATTATGCAGTTCGTTGTAACAACAGTTTGAGACTTTGCTGCTTTCTATATGCATATGTTCCTTTGTTTAAAGTTTAAACTTTAAACTATAGGCAAGTTAATTCATATTATTGCAATTTGTAAACATTTCAGGATTATTAAAGCGTTATCTAATCCAAATAACCATGACTGGATGTAAACAACGTCAGAAGGTGTAAGGACTGACATAAGGTAAACAAGCAGCCAAAGTGAATGTGCACAACCAATGTACAAATATAAAACCAAATCGAAGAACAATTCCACCAGCTAGGGCGATGGCTCAGGCGCTAGCGTTTGTGACTCACATTCGGGAGATTGTGGTTTTACATTCCGTGCACTGGTCAAGCTGATGTGTTTTTGTGATTTTCGTCAGTCGCCTGGTTAACACCACAAACCAAAAGCAGCAATCAAACAATAGGTGACTACACAACCAGGGCTCTTGTTTGATGTCACATTCACATGGTGTACGTAGCAGAGGAGAACAGTAATCACAGTGACACAGAAATGCGTTTTCGAATAAATCAATGGCAACAAAACTAAGTCGACTGCACAACTGAAGATATCTAAGGGAAAGATCTTAAGGTACCCAACCTTAGTGTTAAATTCGTCACATTCAATGTACCTTTTCTCTTAAACTATTGGGAACACATTGTTGAAATTTTTATAGTAAGACTATGCTTTTGGACACAATTTAACACGGGTTTGGGATATTGTATTTTTCTAATTATACATAAATTTGTTTACTAATATGCATTTTTTCTCATTTTAATGTTTTTTGTGCAATCCGAGAAATAGCTTATATTTCTTAAAACTCCTGTGTTAAAACACGCACAATATTATAATAAAATGTCCTGAAATTTTCACAGCAATCTCTTTTCTGGAAGTTGATAAACGCTACATTATAAATAGAGCGAGGATAAATATCCCATCGCTTACAATGTTCGCGCGCTCGTACTATACACGCTCCGTGGTGACTGGCAGACGGCGTAGCACAGGAGTTCAGAACATGTAAAAAAAAGGGCAGGGCTGTGTAAGAAGCCCTAGTCCATTTACATCAGTTCATAACCTGATTTCCTCTTCAGTGGATATATGTCCTCGCTCTAATTATAAATTAAACATTTTTAACGTGGAGAAAAGGGCCTCCGACGTTTTCAGTGCATTCCTGATCCATATGCTGAGTCATCCTTTATTTCATCCTCCGGCTTCCTGTCCACCAGAAGCACTCTTACCAATGGCTCGCAAGCCGTATACCAGACGTGCCACGCCCACTAAGCATTAATTTCAAACCTGTGTTAAATAGGTTTAAATTTGAGTAAATCACATAAATCGTATATCATTTTAAAGCTAAAATATCATAGATTAAGTTAAAACAAAAACAAAAAAGCACAAATTTCAGGACTTTTTACCCGTCCGGAGTGCTTTAAGTAGGTGACCAAGGAAGACGACTCAGCAATCAAAACCTTCTGTACAGCACACTTTCAATCATGTGCAATACAGAATCTACATGTTACAACCGCAATATAACCTTCATGTTAATACGGTGTTACAACAAGCAGAAAAGGTCCTATTTGCGTGTACTGTGCTCACTTTCATTTGTTATACCAGGTGAATTACCTACCCCTATTTTTTTTTTTTTTTTTTTTTTTCGAATTTATGCAACCGATTAACAGGCAGGCGCGCCTTGAGCCTATCTTAACCTTACACTCCACACCTCACATATGGGCATAGGTGGCCTAACATCTCAGTGAATAAGTGATTTAAGGAGCAAATGGTATTCGCGATATCAAAAACATCGTGCTCTTACACAGAGAATTCCAACAGGTTTCTACAGAATTTATTAACTTTTTTTATACAGTATGCATTCTACACACACCCTCAGCGTTGTGAGGCAAGCGGAATTATTACGTTTCGGTCGCAACGATGCTCTGCGGACACGTGTTCGAATCTAAGGTAATGGGTCAGAGCTTTTTTTTTTTAAACCCTCCATTTCGCTTCTTTTGACCAATGATACGGTATTACAAAACAAATTACAAATACATTACATTAAATGCAGTTTCAGCACTTATTTCTCAATCAAGTACCGTTTTAACTGGCTTATTCTTACATGTGACTATAAATCTTTATAATGTAATCATTTTTCTGTAATTACCATGTTTTGCTTTTTCATTTCTGTTTAGTACACGCAATGTGATGATTAATGATTAAAAAACAAACACTTCTATAAGGAGGTTTGAACCTATGAAATATCAGTTTAGTTCACGGCAGACTGACGTACAGTCTACTCGATAAGAAGCCTCTACTGACTTGTTTTACTCAAAACATTTAGGTATCAAACTGCTTGCTAGCCTACTCAAATATACTCATATTTTAGCTCTTGGCAGCTTACACTAATCAACAGCCAAAGTGTATCCGAGATAACATTAGTCAAACTTACTGTTAGATTGCTAAACAAGAAAATGTCCATTTTTGTAGATTGGTTCTCATTTCTATTATAAACATTTTTTCAAATCATGAAAACCTCCAAAGGAGGACCGTTCCCCCTCCCACTTGGTAATAACCATTAGCAAACCAAAGACAACCCTCATAAACAGGGCGAGAGGCAATGTGGCCGTCTTCTGGTTCCTTCATACAACTAAACAGCAAACCTTGTAAAACCCACACCTCAAAGTTGTGCCGCCTTTAGTAGAGGAGTGGGGTAGGGTCTTCATGTTTAGAAAAACAGTATACACAGTTCAGGCTGTTGTGTTAGGCTTCGACAAATGACAAATGGAACGATGTTTTCAAGTAGAGTATAATCTGCGGGTTGCATAGATACGAAAAAATAGGGTCAGTTGATTCACCATGGTATGTATGCACTTTTAAACGTCAATTTTCTCATCACTATGCCTTGTCGCTCATATGTTGCAGCCGCATACCTTTACGCTTTTGTCAATATTACTAAGCCGCCTACATGTTAACATCCCATAGGAAAGCCGTAATATATCTGATTGGTGCCTTAAACAAAATTGGAGACGCAGGCCATCTAGTATCTCTTTAAACATTTGGAAAGGATATATTGTGTTCAAATGCATATACTGACAATGAAAATAACTTGGCAGAAACATGCACATCCACATAGATAGGTTAATCATGAGTTTTAAACGTCGGGAGTAAACTATAGTCACTACTTACGTAGCAACCTGGGAAATTATAACTAAGAGTATGCGGTTTGTGTTCTGCAACTCTTAGTGCCTATATTATAGTACTAGAATTAGGTAATACTTATATTTCTTTGACTTTTACAGCTGATTACCTAAACTAGGTTGTGTATTTAAAACAAGGGAAACGCCTGAATGTCTGCAACTTATACTGACAATTAAATTACTGGGGCGTTCAAGTTCCAAAGAGCATAAACTTACAAGTAACTGAAGTTACACTTCTAAGTTTATTTACATACTAGTTTAAAAAAAAAAGCAAAATCGGACCAATACCTACAATTACTTGCTCTGTGAAAATTGTGTATGAACATCAAATAAGGTGTTGAAATGTTTACGAGCTTTCATATTTATTTGTGTGGGACCCACGTGACCCATTTGTCGATGGGTACTTCAACTCCACTCACTACTCGCTCACTCACTTTATTTGTATGAACAATGTTTGTGGTTTAATTATTTCTATTGATTTTTGTTCCAAATGTGTTCACTACCTTATCTACCACCCACCTACAGTGGATGGAGAAATACATTCCTTCCAAAACTTCGATATCGGATATAGATATATTTCACGAAAAAAAAAAAAAAAAAAAAAAAAAAAAAAAAAAAAAACCACCCGTTTTGAGCTCCCAAAGTTTTACAAACGAGTCCAGGTGTGTGTCTGTATGTGAACACCATTAATTGAAAACGAAAAGCGGGCACTTACCAAATGTGTTTGAGTCACTCACTGTTAAGCATGATAGGTGACTATTTCAAAGAAAATTTCCCACTCTAAAAATACCAAAAATGGCGGAAGCGACTTTTATTAAGGTACCATCCGCTTAAGATATTCGCACGACTAAAACAATGTGCATCTTGAATTTTCTCCCAACAGTCAGTGAAGCTCTTTTCATTCTGGACAAATTTTCTGTAATTATGTACTGGGCGTCCTAAAAAGGCATCAACAACACTTAGTATGTTGTGTGGGATGGCAAACTGATTGATTTTCATATAGGAACCCCTGTCCGGAAATGTACGGTTTGGACGCTGGAGAGCGTCGAAGTTTGAGAACGAACGGTTGTGACAATTTGTTAACATTCGTTTTGATATCTTAATAGGGAAGGTATACAACCCTTGACTCTGTCATTGATGTATTGGCATTCTTTTATTCTCGGTTCCCATTTTTTGTCTACATATATTGAAACTCTCTTTGTTGCTCTACAGTTTTGATTCACACCACTATAAAACCATGGCATAATTTCCTACATATTTAGATCCCTTTAACTTCTTTTTCGTTTCTGTCACCACGTGTTTGTCTTCCAACATTTTAGCTATTCAAATTCCTTATTTGTTATTCCTCTTACATTCCAGGTTGCAACTTTGACGTAGTCCGATATCCATTTGCATTTTCCAGATTTCTTTGCTAAGGTCGTTTTATTTTGATTCAATCCATTTCAGAGGCTAATATGGACACCACAAGTAACTTTATTTTTATGTGGGTGGTTTACTGGCCCTCTCCGCACAACCTTCATCAGGAGGAGGGGGATATTATTTCGGACTTCTCTTGTTTTAGGGAGTTACCTTCTCTTGCGGCTTTTGAAGTCTGGCTCTCCATGTCTCTCTTAAGGGTTCATTTCCTAACCCAAGGTGAGAGATCTAACCTACCATTGTCCGCTCCTCCCCCAACAGTCGTTGGCAGACAGTGGGAGATCCCTTATTCCGGTGACAATATATGTTTTAGCCTTAGTTGTTTTTATTGCCATAAACAATTATATATATAGTGTCACCGCGCCCGCCGCATCTAATTGCCGACAGCAGCAGTGTCACCCATCGCATTATTGTCGGCACTACCGCAAAGGAGCCGAAGGAAAGAGACAGAGAATGGCCGCATTGTTGGGGCGCTTGCCGAAAGAGAGAAAAGGATAGAAGCTTCTGGAATCTTCCTCTTTGTATTCCACCGAATAACTGAACTTTCCAGAATAGTGCCTGGGAGATATAAATAGCGGTAAAGTGCGACAGGAGACAGTCAGTCAGTATGTGAAGGTTGAGTAGTCGTGCCGACGGAGACGGACAGACGATGTGAAGCGTTGTGCCGACGGAGAAGGGACAGTTCTTTGTGTTACGAGTTCGGAGCCGTGCTGTTGGAGAATCGAAAAAGACTTTCTTGTTGTTGCAACGAGTGTACAAAGTTACTGTTTACGGAAATAAAAGTGTTACTTTATCTCGACTACGTCTGTCTACTTTACTTCACCAACCAACAAAAAGTCACACTGGTGTCAGAAGTGGGATCCGTCGAATTGCTTCTAGTTTCGTTACATCGTCGTTAGAAGTTGCAACGTTAGAACCAAGATGGAGGGAGATTCGGAAACCAGGATGATGGCAATGATGAAAGAATTATTCGCCGAAATGAAGACGGCAAACGACAACCTCGCTGCCAAAATGGAAACGTTAAATGACAATCTCGCTGCCGAGCTGAAAGAGGTGAAGATGGAGCTATTGGTGAAAATAGACGGCGAATTGACTGGCGTGACGGAAGATTTGGAAGAACTCGGCGAAAAGGTGGAAGACCTCTGCCAGCATGTGGACGTCGTGGAGGACGACGGGGAACGTCTTGGCGCCCTGGTAGTAAGAGTTGACGAGAGCGTCAAAGTACTGGATGCCAGGGGCAGACGGAATAGCGCGGAGCCGGGGAGGGAGCACCTAGTGGCCGAGGCGACAGTTGCGCCCGTTTCAGATGATATGAGGGAAGACGTGGAAGAACTCGGCGAACTGATTGGCGTGACGGAAGACGTGGAACAACTCGGCGAACTGATTGGCATGACGGAAGACGTGGAACAACTCGGCGAACTGACTGGCGTGACGGAAGACGTGGAAGAACTCGGCGAAAAGGTGGAAGACCTCTGCCAGCATGTGGGCGTCGTAGAGGACGACGCGGAACGTCTTGGCGCCCTGGTAGTAAGAGTTGACGAGAGCGTCAAAGTACTGGATGCCAGGGGCAGACGGAATAGCGCGGACCCGGGGAGGAAGCACCTAGTGGCCGAGGCGACAGTTGCGCCCGTTTCAGATAACGAAAGTGTACGTCTCGGGGAAGACAAAGGGGCAGTTCAGGGACGTCGTCGAGGATCCTCTGTAGGAGTGTGTCGGGTGCGTAACCAACCAGGATATGATGTGGAGGACGATCAGCAGGGAAGCGCACAAGCAAACGAGCATCACGCGAGAACCGACTTGGCGTGTGACATGGGGGGACCGTCGGAGCCATCCAATCACCTGACGCATAGTGCCGTGAACGGAAGAATGGTGGACATCATCTTGGACGGCAGGATACAGGAGAGGCCGTGCCGAGCACGAGTGAACACGAGTGCAGCGGTGGACGCGACTCGCGCGGATGTGGTGGGGTTTGTTGCCGGACCCATCGGAAGCAAAGTGGCTGCGAAGGTGCGCCAGAGAGGTCGGCGGACATGGTACCTAGTGAGCCGTTTCCAAGTGCGCAGGATGGCCCGCCAACACACCAGGAAGAAGGGCAACTGGACGAGAGACCGTCAAGACCGGCGGTACTGTTGCAGAATTTCGAAGCAGGATGGCATACATCGTCCTACCCGGACCAAGGGACACTATCCAACAGCGATACCTAGGATCGTGCCTCCTGGAGAAGAGGTTCGATGGGTTAGTCCACCAGGGCGCAAGGGAGTTGCCGCAGTGATAGTGCTGGTCGGGACGACCAGCCCTGAGGAGGGAGGAGTGTCACCGCGCCCGCCGCATCTAATTGCCGACAGCAGCAGTGTCACCCATCGCATTATTGTCGGCACTACCGCAAAGGAGCCGAAGGAAAGAGACAGAGAATGGCCGCATTGTTGGGGCGCTTGCCGAAAGAGAGAAAATGATAGAAGCTTCTGGAATCTTCCTCTTTGTATTCCACCGAATAACTGAACTTTCCAGAATAGTGCCTGGGAGATATAAATAGCGGTAAAGTGCGACAGGAGACAGTCAGTCAGTATATGAAGGTTGAGTAGTCGTGCCGACGGAGACGGACAGACGATGTGAAGCGTTGTGCCGACGGAGAAGGGACAGTTCTTTGTGTTACGAGTTCGGAGCCGTGCTGTTGGAGAATCGAAAAAGACTTTCTTGTTGTTGCAACGAGTGTACAAAGTTACTGTTTACGGAAATAAAAGTGTTACTTTATCTCGACTACGTCTGTCTACTTTACTTCACCAACCAACAAAAAGTCACAATATATATAGTTTTCTGGGAGGAATGATCTGTCACTTAAAATGTTTCTATATGAAGAGAAAGAGAAAGACCACACTAAGTCACGGGACAGTACCAAACGGAGGCTGTCACAACATAAGGGTTAAGTCGTTTTCAGATTGTCGTTTTAGCACCTTATTCACATACCGAAGAAACATTGAACTTGAAGTCCTTGCTTCAATTTTCACAATTTTGTTACGAAGACACTTTCCACTTTCTGCTGGTGTATCTCCGGCGATATAACTGTTTCGTATAGGTCCAGGGCAGAAGATAGAGAGGCACCCCTTTTTCTTCCAAACGTGTGACTGCGGCTAGGAGTTTACTAAACTAGTTCTTAATAAACACTAATTTACTCTGGAGACTCTTCTCATTGCAAACACTAACTCCAGCAGGGATACTTGCTGCTTCATTTTTGTTCATCTCGCCGAACACCTTTTTCACCTTTTCTAAATGATCAGTTGACCACCATAACATAGAGCTGCTTCAATCCATGTTCCCCATCTCGTGAGGTTTGGCTCTGAGGGTAAAGAGTATCTTGCATCATATCAGCAAATAATTTCACTCTTGATGGCGCCTTCACAAACACCTTTTTCACAGAGTAAATTAAGGTATTTACTTCTGTAAAATGTGTTCTAATTTCCTCTACTAACCGGTGAAGAGCATCTGCTAAACACGTCATGATCTGCCTTAGGATAAAATACCCATTACCAAGAGTTCTTCCTAATTTTCTTTAGCAGATCACAAAACACGTAATGCAACACGAACCACCCTAGCAATCGTTGAATGGTTTGTTTCTTCCAGTACTTTGGAGACAACGGGATAGGGCAGCGATTTCCAACGTCTGCGAAAGAGGGGAGGTTGGGGTTACCTCCTTCCACCATACGCGGACTTTGCCATTCTATAAAACACAAACATGTACTGTATTACAGAGGCGGTTTTGTTATATGCACGTTGCGTTTGATTTACGAAAGCACTATCAAATCTTATACGATAAACATCTAATCTCTGGCGACTTGTTTGTACTGCTTACGTTTAACAAGTCCATCAATAGTTGGCGACAAAGTGCAGAGCCTTAGAAGATCCAACAATCGTCGCGTAATCTATTGCATACAGACTTTTAGTACACTTCAATTTGGAGAAACTCTGTTCGCAAGTATATGGAGAGTCATACTGCCTCTTATACACATTATTCTTGCAAATGCTTACTTCTCTATCTAGTTCATTTTGTGTCTGTGTGTCTGTCTGTGTGTGTGGGGGTGGGGGGTGGGGGGGTGGGGAGGGGGTACTTGTGTGAGGTTCTAATGGGCACGAAAAAGTAGGCGGGCGCTACTTATTTAATGCAAAACTTACTGCACCAACTGCATCGTCTTTTACGATTTCTGTATCAGACAACGGAGTTTTATTTTAAAGTTTTGAATCTCCTAGGAGTTACAGAACGGGGTTTCCACTTGTGGGAACACAAGGTTTAGCCCTTCCCTGGTTTTGTTCTTCGGTTTGCCTGCCGTCCAAAGAGCTATTCTATTGGCACTGTAGCCCGCCTCGGTAGCGTGATGGTTAGCTTCTCTGCCTCACGTTCAAGAGGTCGCGCGTTCAAAACTCGCTTAGGGTAAGTTATCCGGGTAAGGTTTTATCCGAGGTTTTCCCTTATCCTGAGAAGACGAATGTCGGGTAACTTAAAGCTTGATGGACCTCGAGCTCATTTGAGCACTGTTAGGAAGGGAAAAGGGGGAAGATTGTTACGAGTGCCACAAAATGGCAAGACAGATTTAAAAGTCACAAAAACTAATGAAGCACTCCCCATTAATAACTTAGTAACGAATCTGTAAAAAGGTTGCAAAACTGAGGGGCATGCCATCATGTTCTTTATTTTTGGACCATAGTTTTCTTTATCCACTTCATGTTCACGCTATCATGCATGGGAAGTTGAAACACAAAGCGGATAGACATATTCAAATCTACGGATATGCAATTGTAAATGTTTGGATTAATCGACATAGAATGCGGAATTATTTCCTTATTCCACTGATCTGTAATATTATTTTTCAAGCGCATACACAGTACACGAATGATAAGAACACGTGTGTATTATTCAAAACGTGATTTCCCTAAAAAGTTACGTTTCCTTATGACACAAGTATTCAAACGCGCTCAGTGCAACAGCAATAAAACACAGTAAACGATGGAATGCTGATACTTGTACCTTCAGAGCTCTCATCCGTGTCTACTGACACAGTACACAAACAACTTCGGCTACGAGTGGCCAGTCAAAATGGGACGGAAAGGAAAATAGACAACTCTATAAGACAGAAAATTAATCTAACATATTAATGAACAAAATAAGACATGAAAACAAATTGGAGAAACTGTACCCAGAAATCCATTCACTGTGTGGTGTGTCATCCAACGCTATAAAACGAGTCATAACACTGTCAATTAGCCTAGGAAAGGTGCTCCGCCAAAATCTTCTTCAAGAGATAAAATACAAATGCTGAAAATGGTGAAGCAAAGTCCTTGCATAACAGCCACAGAAATTAAGAGTTCATCTGGATGATCCTCTTGGGAAGAAGTTTCATGAAAGAATAGTTCGTAGGGGTTTGAACACTATTGGGTACAATTCCAGAACACCAAGAACAAAACTGTATGCAAGCAAAGTAAACAAGAAAAGGCCTTTAGTATTCCTCAGTGAGTATTAACGAAGAGCAATGGGTTCTGGGATCATGTATTAGGTATGTTCAGATGAAAGAAGTTCAATGTATACTGACCTGATGGATTAAATGTGTGGAGACAGAAGAATACTGAGCGGGATCCTTAAAATATGGAAGCTCCATCAAACATGGGGGTGGCAGCGTAATGGTATAGGAATGTATGGGGTCAAGTGGTATAGGTGAACTAGCTTCTATTGACAGCGACATGAACTATGATTATAACGACTTACTATAAAATCATCTGCTGAGAAACGCTCATAAATCTTGGAAATACCTTTTATTTCAAACAAGAGAACGATACTAAGCACATCTCAGAAGTTGTTAGGTTATGGATCACTTACAACACACCCCATACACTCAGAACATCACCTCAATCACCCTACTTGAATCCGATCGATAACAGCTGGCAAGAATTGGAAGACTGTATCAGAAAAACACATGGAAATCAAAACATCGAAAGATACCATTCTACAGTAATGGAATAAAATTAAATCAGACTAGCAAGCACGTACAGTCAATGTCAGGACGTTTGGCAGCAGTCATCCATAAGAAAGATATAACCATAACGTACTAGACAGCTGTGTTTTGTTTATTTGAATACTTCTGTCCAACTGTTGGGAGAACATTTTTCAGTTTTCATTACGAAAATCTATTTATATTTACTTAAAGGAACTGCGTGAGACATTGACACTGAAATAAACGTATATTAAAAACATAGAACACATTTGTTTATTTTAATGCGTATGTTTTAGTAGTTAAATGTCCTCTTTTAGTAGCATAATGTCGACATTTGAATACTTCTCTCCGCCTCTGTATACATTGTTGCACTTTACCATTTAAGTCTCACCGTGTTTACATCCCTTTATTTGCTAAAAATTACTTGTGGTTTGATTCATGCGGTATTTAAATATAACTTTCCCAGAAGTAGATATCTCGCCTTCATTTTATTTTAGTGTAAACATTTCTATTATTCATAATCATGGAAAAATAGCATGTATTAAGTTCTTTTTTCCTCGCTCTGCATAGATGCACTTACCGAACTACATCACAGATATTACTTGACAAAGCCATGAGGCGTATCGGAAAGCATGTGAAACTGCCGAGTTGTTTACGTGAGCTTATCGCATATACAGGATCAGACAGTGTATGTACACTCCGTTCAGATGCAATCATATCTCCTGGACAGCAACGTGTCACATATCGGCAGGCGCGAGAGATCATTCGTGTTGCATTACTGACTGCCCGCCAAGTTACTAGTATTTCGCTGTTCTAGTAAACAAAATAACAAGTGATCGTAGCGCTCGTCAACCTAGGTCAATACGCTTGAAGTCTCTTGATTGGCTCCTTTTTCCGACTCGGGATTTAAAAGGTCCAACTGTACTATTTGTCACGAGATGACAAATATCAAGAGAAACTGAGTTAATTTTAAGGAATGCATCACGCGATCTCCCAACCTAACCAACTTTGTTATTTTTGTGAGCTCATACCCAAAAGAAAAGGAAAACGACCTGTAAGAACACCTTCCAACAAAACCTTAACACCAACAGTGCCCACTATTCCTCCAAAGCAGGTCACGGTCGATGCGTGACATGGTCGTATTGCGGACAATGAATGAGTTTTTGGGCATCTGCCATGAAAGATTTCGCAATTAGCTACTTACTTCTAATACTCCACAATAATACAGTTACCTTACAACCGATTTACCTCTTTAGCAGATCTTTCAGCCCTTATTCCCTCTTTCTTCCTTTAGAAATCCCTCCAACGCCTTGTTGATTTCACTTTTTTCCTTCTGTATAACATCACACTCCGAAACAATAAACTACGAAGGTTTTGGTGTACTTTTTTATTCTGCATCAACGAATTACAATATCTCGCTCTCGCTCGTGTTTTCAATTGCAGTTTGCTAAGTTCTTATTTTGTATGAAATCTTTCCTTTACATCCCTATGTGGCCGAGGCAGTTTTGATTGGCAAAAGGCTAGATATGCCTTGAGGTGATGAATTACAAGACATGCCATAGGAGGTTAAAGGTTAAAAGTTAGATGGTGAAATCCTTGCTTCCTCAATTGAAATTATTTTTTAACAAAACTCGAACTTTTATTGCATTTTTGTTGCTTTAATTCATGTTACACTCCTAAACCACATTGATTTGTCATGACTATAGCAAGCTGTGAAGCTTTAAGCAAGTGGGTCCATATTAATAGCATTTTATTTTCCGTTATTGTCTTGTGGCTTGTTTGTATACATGTGCTACAAGAATGAGCAGAAGCAGCGTTTTCAAAATGCATCCCTGGAGCTAAATTCTTCATAGCAAGTGGGTGGTACACAAAGGAAACCTTATCTCCAGTTGAAAGTTACCGTTGCTACGGGTCAGCAAAGGCCAATCAATGTGAAACTCGTTCCTTTCCACCTGCCTCACGCATCACTACCTCTGCACGGATGTCCTCTCCGAATTCGGTCCGTTCCTTTTCTTTTTAAACAGGGGTATATAGCAATATATAATATTAACGTTTAAAGATAAGAGGGAGAAAAACCCCATGCAATTATTCTCCAATGTACGCTTCTCTTTATATCGCCACCAAAAGCACTGATGCTCCGAATATGACACTGCAGATGAAAGCGTTGTCTACGAAATAGTTTTTCCAATTGTTTGCACTTAATGTCGTCCTTAGTTAACTCTTAGCGTGCGTTTGCTGCAAGTAATGGGTGGCCTTAAAATTGCCTTCTGTACCGTCTATATCTTTCTTTTAATAGTAGTACACAGGTCATTCTTACTCAGCGATGTCCAAACTTCGTGAAAAAGCGGAATGCGAGTTTACCTACTTCCAACATACGCGGACTTTGCCTCTTTTTAACCCCTTGCCGGGCCTTGTGTTGCAGTGGCAGGTTGGTGATTGTTGTTGTAGTGTTTAACGCCCGCTTTTACTACTACGGCACCGCAGGCGGTGACACTTATGATGCATGAAGATGGAGCACCGGTGGAATGAGATGGCGGGGGAAACCGGAGTACCCGGAGAAAACCCGCCCTGACGCCGCTTCGTCCACCACGAATACCACATGCGGGTCCCTGGGATCGAACCCGGGCCGCCTAGCCAGGTTGGTGATACGTACCTTACGTTTGATTTACGAAAGTACTTTCAAATGTTTTGCGATAAGCATCTACTCATTAGTGATTTCTTGGTACTGCTAACGTTTAAGAAGTCTAACAATCTTTGACATAGCCTTAGAAGATCCACCAAGTGATCGTCGCGTAACATATTGCGATACAGACTTAATATGGTTCAATTCGGAGAAATTCTGTTCGCAAACATATGCTGAGCTATACTCACTCTTATACACGCTATTCTCGCAAATGCTTATTTCTCTATCTACTACATTTTAATAGACACAAGCATTTTCAGAAATTACCTTATTGCGAATATTCTTGTAGGTGCAAGGGGAACATGAGATGTAGGCTTTAAGCGATAGTGAAAAGTTTTAAGGGCTGGTTGGCACGCGTTGCTTTTGAAATTCCGTTCTTTTTGCAAGGCCATGGAATGAAAAGGGGAATACATATTCCTACTTGAAAAAAGTATAATTATTGGCAAATTCAAACAAATAAGAAATGACATCTCAGAAATGGTTCACTCAAAAGAAAAAACAAGTGACATAAATTGTGTGTTTTAACGAGATCCACAATTTTATTTTGTATGTTTTTGTCTGTCTTACTGTTTACCATTTTTGCAAAAGTCATCCAGAATGAAGAGGTCTTCTGAGAACATTCCCAGAAAATTCAAGGCATGACTTAGAAACTTCCATTCCAGTTTTGCAACGGGACAACAATTGCAGATCGTGTACGACAGGGGCCATGGCCTCCTGTACTGCGTACTAATATTCTCTGAATCACTATCTCAACGCCCATTATGTAGGTAAAAGCTTTTCGATGATGATTCTATCTATAACTGACACTATTTATGAGAAGTTATTTATGCCACTTAAAATAATTTATTCATTTTGGTTTCGTTATTTTCCCTTCGAAAACTTCCCCTTGCATCCTTAGAGGTTGAGCTATTCCGTAACTACGCAAATGCTTTTCATTTGTGAAGCTTCAATACACGCACACGCACGCGCACGCACACGCACACACACACACACACACACACACACACACACACACACACACACACACACACACACACACACACACACACACTTCTGTTGAGGTCTCTTTCTTCTGTTTCGAGAGGGGGAGGAGTCGATCTTTTACACAAGTTTGCAAGTTTTTAATTTCAGAGATTTTTATTTTCCCAGTAGTGGGCAACCCTGTTCAAGCATTTCACCAGTAGAGGAGTCCCAGATATACCTAAATCAATGATCCCCTGCATCTCTCATTAACATTTACTCACAAAATAAAGTTCGCAAAGGGATGGCGAAACACCGTACCTTAGGAAATATTTATTGCTCCGAAAGTGCCTGCCTGGCGATACGGCTGATTGTGGGCTGGAGAGTTCTTATTTGGACAGTACCGTAGGTCGATCTGAGGTAATCCCAATTACTCCCCACTCTCTCCCCACTAGCTTCATGCCTTGGCTGTCGTTCCGCCGATAAGTCCTCGCAGCACACAGAAAGCACGGCGGAAATGGGGCACACAGTTCGCTATTCAATTCTCAACAATCCCAAGGCCGATTATAATCAGCTGTCATATTCAGGCAACCATTTATATGACCTTACTCTCCAAAGGAAGGGTTTTTGTAAACTTTGGATTTTCATTACGAATGGATTAAAAGATCAAAAGTTGTATTTTACTAAGAAAACTACGCAGACAAAACTGGGTTTATTAATCTAAAGGACAAAGAAAGGGAAGGTAACACAAAAATTATTATTATTATTATTATTATTATTATTATTATTATTATTATTATTATTATTATTATTATTATTATTATTATTATTATTATTATTATTATTATTATTATTATTATTATTATTATTATTATTATTATTATTATTGCTGTAGGTGTGCTTTCAACTCCCGCGCAGCGTTTACGAAAGAGTTAGGCTTATTCTTCATATGTTCACAACAAGCTGAGGAGATGTTAATTGAATGTTAAATATTTTATATTGTTTAAAATCATATAGAGTAAAATGGAAGGAAACTTAAAAGAAAAAGGGGGGGGGGGGGAAAGGGGATTATGGGCATGATTGGGGGAAAAGGGGATAAAGGTACCCAAAAAGGGAAAAACGTGCATGAAAAAATGCCTCTTTTCTGGCAACTAGAAACAAAACTTCACACTGTGGAATCTTTCCGAAGAGCTCAGATTTACCCTAAGAAAAAGGTGCACACCTAAAAATCTTTACTCTGGTAATAACAAATTAAAAATAAAATACAGTACATTTTTACAAAATTCACTTCAAGTACTTTTCACAGCATATAAACACATCTAAGAAAACTTCTAAACTATGAATGTCTACTTTAAATTACCAATATTGATTACTATTTGAAATATTAATGTATATTTCTATTTACTTATTACTTTTACTGTTTATTTCTGATCTAAATATTTTAATTTATATATTAACATTTTTATAATTATTATACCGTTTCAGATAAAAACTAATTTATATTTTACTATTTATTTACTATTTTAATTGCTAATTATAATATTTCGTTGTTATATCTATATTAACACATTTTACTGGTAGGCAGTAAAATGGCTGATATCCACCCTGAGCCTTAAATAATTAAATCTATTTCTATTTATCTATAAGCTTGCCACCGGAACCAGTTATCTTGCTAATTGTACTGGTATCCAGCCCAATAAATACTCATATTTACCATCCACCTATGTATATCAATCTATTTACATCCCTGTATGGTTTATTTCTATTATTCCCTAATTTACTAACAATATATAATTTCATATGTTTAATCTTATTTTATACTTATTAAATAACTTACATTGTTCACTTAGAGTAATAATCATCCTTAACATACAATAAATTTAATCTTTCGCTCACCACTCTCTTCACTTTATAACTCACTCACTTTATCAAAACTACATACAATGCACACGGTCTCTTAGTCATTTTTACATCATTTCCTTCACTCTTTCGTTGCATCCCCTCCAGTATTCACTTCACTTATTACTAAAAACTTAGGCTTTATTACTTTTTAAAAAGAAAATATTTACATAGACAACACCGTCTCTTTCCTCTGCAGCTGCCTGCTAGACTTGCAGAGGTCCTAGCGGACGACAAAACAGCGGTTGATAGAGTTTTTAATTTTTTAGCGGAGTGCAATATCAATTTGAGGATTTAAATTTTTTTAATTACCTGTTTCTGCTTTTGGACATATTTATCACCTTGTTTCATATCTGGCTATTGCCACTGCTTTTTACCTTTGTAAACTTTTCTTGTTGCTAGTATTTTTATTTTTTGAGTGAAATTTATATCTGCCATGAATCTTTTAAGGGCGCTGATGACCTAGAAGTTGAGCGCCCTTAAACCAAATCAAATTCAAATTCAAAACCGTCTCTTTCACTTCACCTTACTACCACTGTTTCCTTCGCCAGATTCTTCTTGTACAGTGCTACGCAAGCTTTGGCATAACAGCAGCTGCTCGGAGGACACTTGGTCCGGGCTGTGCTACCAGAGAAACAGGTCATCCATTTCCATATTCACAAGCACACAAGGAAGGTTTTCAGATTTGGGAGCTCTCAAACCTAAACTGGATATCTTTCCCTTGCCCTATTCTGTTGATCCCGAGAATATTCCAGTTGAACGTGAACTAGAACTTACTGATTTATACCGTGATTCGGATCTAAAAACGGCGTATAACAACAATAGTAGTCAGTTTTTATCAAGCACTTGAACCACAAACATGCCCAGAATTTCACAAATTTGCTGCAGAAATTATGTTTGACATTACGCATTTACGTCAGCCTTGAGATTTGCTTCTGTAATTAGCGATTCCTCAAATATTAAGATGGTGGCAATGGACAGAAGGGGCATAATAAATGCGTAATTAGGTTCAAAGTGTGACCACAAGCAAAATTTTAATGTGGAGCTATTTTTATTTTATGTTACAGGAGCAGTCTGTTTCCTTTAGGTTAAAAGTTATATAAATATTCCTTATCCTTTGTGGTTTTACTGTTTTGGTTTTGGAATATTAATTTGTTTTTGAATAATTACGTTACTATTGTAATTCATATTAAAACCTTGTAATCCATGTAAATAAACATTAAAAAAAAAAAAAAAAAAACAAGAAGAAGCACAATAATAAAAAGAGTTGACTTCATTTCCCCATCGAACTTTGTACACCCATGTTTTGCTTAACGCTGGCACTACCTGTGTGTATACCGAAGTCAGTCTCGGAGCGCCCCATGCCCAGTACTGCTAAGGTCACGAAATTGCGCTTGGGTTGACATGGCTGTTTTATAGGAGTATCCATACAACTATCACCTTTTCATTTCTCTCCTATATCCTCCCTCCTAGCTTCATCCTCTGGCACTAAATGCATTTATCGTTGTCTTACTTCCTCATTAGGTATAAAATTAAAACATTTTCTTTTTGTGGTACAATTTCCTCCCATTGCTAATTTTACTTGTCAATGTATGCAAGTCATGACGCCTGGACAGAGGTGGGGGACGCGGCGGCTGGGCGGTAGGCCTTAGCCCGGAAAGGGCTCTTGCGCCTTGGATGATTATTATGATGAGTATTATTATTATTATTATTATTATTATTATTATTATTATTATTATTATTATTATTATTATTATTATTATTATTATTATTATTATTATTATTATTATAATTTATGCAAGTATATAAATTTGGATCTCTTATATTATCTGATATACAATGGCCACTTAAAATTTCTCGTTCTTCTCTTATATAAACTGCAAAGTGCGAATACTCAAGCAAGTGTTCGGGATTATTTTGTTTATTACAATAATTACATATATCATTCGATGTTTTATTAATTTTTCCAAACACGATATATAAGGGCCGTGTCCAGTTAAAAAATGTAACATTCTTTTGGCTCGTTCTACCCTCTTCAATTGTATCCCATTCTCTTTACCATTGTTGCCTTACATTATTTTTATATCATGTATACTATCTGCCGATATCATTGTTCATTTACCTAAATTTCCTTTGCTGAAAGTAACAATTTAAATATCCTTAGTCAGATTTGTTCCAACAATGAACTTAACTTCAAACCCTACGATACGCTATCTGTACGTCGTGGCACTAAAGGTAAAATTACAAGTAACACCGGGAAAAAAAAAAAAAAAAAAAAACAATAACACGATTTACAAACCCCGGATAAATATAAGTTACAACGTGCATTTAGGAAAAAAGAAAATATTTTGTTAGTATCACTTCTATTACACAAGCTTTTCTGAATGTTCTAGGACATGGGCTGCCGAACTTTTCAAAACGGGAGTCATATCAAAGAATGAATCGCGGGTGGAGTCACGTAAGTTACGGATAGGAACAATAATTTCGCAGGCACGAGGGGCACAGATCAGATACATTTTCAAACACACTGTTTTATTGAATCAAAATCTATACTTGCGTATAATAATAGATATAATTCAACAATTAACAAATGACTGGTCATTCACACTCATGACAGTAACTCGTAGGCAATATAACGCCTGTTTCATTAAGTATTTTTACGTTAGTAGCAGTTCATATTCAATGAGAAGAATGAAACCGACTTTTCTGTCCTATTATAATTTGCAGACATCTGTGGTTTTAATTTGTTGCTGCCTGTCATCAGAGCGACTAAATGTTCATCAGTCACAGTAGCCCTATGTTTTGATTTGACATACTTCACAGATATACCTACGTTGGTATGAACACTGACATTAGTCCTCGTGAAAAGTCTTTCAAATAAGGAAGCTTGTTTCTCGGCAGACAGTTGTAAAATTTAACCAAATTAACATCCTTGTACTGGTCCTTCAGTACGTCATTACACTACATATCAATTAAAAATATGGGGGCATTGTATTTAATTGTTCGAAATGCCTAAATACATGTACGATACAAACACACCATTTCTTGCCTATTCACAATTTTTTTATATTTGAGGCAGGCCAAAGAAAAACAGATCCTGTTCTAGATGAACTACTGATCATTCTAAAGGTCTCAGGACTCAGGGGTACCATTAGTGCAAGGTTGACACACCTGGGGCTGCTCAGGGATACGTTAAATGTACTCCCGGGTAAACAACATAACGCGCTCGCATGCAATGCATGCCAGCTTTCTAACCGGGATGCTATGCGGGACCCGACTAACCATCTACATTTAACAGAACAAGTAACACTGAGAAGTGAGTAGGGCCGCCAGACGGCGAGTCTCGTACTCCCAGATGGGTTGGGGTAAATGCTTAAGATAAATTGTTCCCTTCCACGCCAAAAAAGGGCTCCCTGAGATCTGGTCAAGGATCGGCGCATCATTTGATTCGCTTGTAGGCATGTTTTATGTAACTGATCATAATGTTTCTAAGGAATAGCTTACTCATGTGCGACGGCTTAATGTTCTATCTCCTGAATAGGCACTAATGAGGAAAGAAAACCGACCGAGAAGTTTATTAATCAGATTCTAAAGGCACTCAGTAATGCAAAAAATGAACCAATATATCAAAATCTTTGGAATCTAATAACATTACTGCGTTGAAACAGCAGCTATGATTTTCACCTGTCTTCTTCTTTATCTGATCACCCTCCCCTTATGTAGGAATTACACCCTCTAGGACTTACAAGTCAGTGCCTAGGGTCAACGCCTGTCGGGGAGCAGAGAAACCTATGGACCGGACAGAGTGAAGACCTAGAAGCGGGTGGTCAGCCAAGCACCAAGTATGAGAGTGAGGAAGAGGATGAATGATATGAAATGCAGGCGAGATGGATGAATGGAGAGGTGATTATGGAGCAATTGGTGGAATGAGTGGCGGGGAAACGGAGAACCCGGAGAAAACCCGTCCAGACGCCACTTCATCCATCACGAATACCACATGCGGGTCCCTGGGATCGAACCTAGGCCACGTAGGTAATAGGCGAACGGCCCATCCGCTCGACCACGGCACCGCCTTCACCTGTGACAATATCTCCTAACTGCACTCCCAGCATATATTCAGAGTGGTTATAATCCTGAATGTTGGAGGCCAAACATTCTTCACGATCAAAAAGATCTGAAAGAGGAATTGAGTCATACCAACAACATTTGCAAGAACTATATTACACTGCATTGCCCATCTCAGGGAGCAAGCTAGTTTAGACTCAAAACTTCAATAATTACCTACATTCAACAAAACTTCCGATGCTGCAATGTTATATTCTACGATTGCTTAAGGAACAATATAATAGTTTTCCCTAGGTTTCAGTTCAATAAATGCCTGTAATTCCTTATGCTAAAAAAACAAAGCATTACCAGAACAAATTCTCTCACGTTTGATTTCTAAATTTTCTCGCACTTCCAGCCAGGTATACGTAGTTGGCTTGACGTTTCCACGGTTAGTTATACCAGACGTAAAATATGAGGATGTTATAATACATAATTCGTCTATAGGGTTCAAGTTCGGATCTCTGTATTTTTAGTGCCAGAAGGTGATGTGAAGCTGGAATCTCATTAGTCATTATTTTGCGTGCGTTTTACGGACTTCAACCCCCATTAGAATACCCTGAAGACGAAGATGATAAAACGCCTTGGAAAGTTCGGTTTCAAACCAACTACATCTGGCTGGAAGACTGAGAAAATAGTTACCACACCGTCAGCAGAACTACAAATCACATTTTAGATGTATCTGTATTACCATTAACAGTCAAATAAGAATTGTTTCGCTTCAAAATATGACTCCTATATTTTTCCCTATTTTCCGCTATTCTATTTGTCTCTACATGTAAGAAATTTGCCTTAATACTTCCCACCATGTTTTCTTTTACTGTCCTGATCCTTTTTCCCCAATCATTACTCTTTCCGACGTGTCTCCTTGGAAGCAAATTCTTCTCCTCGTACATCCCAGACAATCTTTTTCTCTTCATCAGTTTCAGTGATGCCTTTCTTTAGCACATGACAACTCACTTCAAAAAGTTTACCCAATTGCCTTACACATTGTTCGTACGCTGCAGCGCGAGGAAAAAACCTGCACCCTACAGGAGACGATTGTGTACCTACATCTCATGCTTTGCCATTGTAATGAGAAGATATGCGTGAAGCTTATATTTAATGGGAGAGTTCCCCAGTTAGTGTAACCTTTAATATTAGCCAGCATATATGCACTCTGTGTGCGGTACTGTTTTACTGGCCCTTCAGTCTCCCAAGCAACTGTTTTCAAAATTAGATTTCGCAGTCTAAGCTGTTTCTCGTCATCTGCCCTCCGAAACGCCAAGTAAATGAGCCATGAAGGCATCTACTTTGTTTCCGATTTTCACAAAGGCAGTGTAGGATATGTATGCTGGCGAATATCCAATGTTATACTCAAAACGATACCTAACACGCCACTGCTTGGCTTGCGTGGGCACCCAGACCATGAAAACAGAGGTGTTGCACCAGATGTCATCTGGGTCTGTCCATAATAAAAGGAGCTCTTCAAGGTAATTAGGATCCAACGGCATTCTCGTTACATCATCGCCACGCTTTCCTTCAAGAGCATCCATTTGGGGAAATGCCGGGGACATGGAGATTGTCCTTAAAAGGGGTAAAGATAAACTACGTCTAAATGGAATGCGGAGATATATCCATAAGAATCCTTTCTTCTATGGCATTGCGTCGATGGTCAGGAAAATATTCAGTTTTGCTCCAGCATCCGTACTGATTAAGATTTCAAATTATAAATTTACCACATTTTATGGTGTCGTGATTCGAAAACAAGAAGCTGGGACACAACTTAGGGTATTTTGAATGTAGCGTATTTAAAATATGTTCTTGTTCAAGGTCTACTTAAGACACCCAATACGTTTTCTGTTCCTCAACATGCTTCTCTTTTCTTTGACCAATGTTAACTTCATTAGTACTCGTATCAGACATGGTATTTCAATAAGATGCAGTATACATTGTCATCTCCTCACACACCTGTCCTATGCTTTTCATGTGAATGGAGTTAAAGTGCATCAGGTTTGAAAATTACTTTCGATTTATGTTTCTAAAGGTTCAGCCACACATGTCTCCAAAGCTGCTGTGGGTAATCTTAGAACAAGAACGATGCATACCTTCACGTACTTAGTTGTCCATTATGATTATCCGTGCAGCTTCCAAATTAATGTTGGTTTGTATGGCTCAGTTGGTTAGGCGCTGGCCTACTGATCTCAAGGTCGCGGGTTCAAACCCCGCCCACACCAATGGTTTTTAAGCCTTTAAAAGCGAGAGCAGTCAAGTAAATGAACTCCTGTGGGGCGAAATTCCCGCACACCGGTGGTGCTGATCTGATCCTGAAAATCTATGTTGTTTACAAGTGAAAGTATTTTTTTTTTTTTTTTTTTTTTTTTTTTTTTTTTCAAATTAACATCGGCCGACATTAATTTCTCACCTTCTCTGTTAATTATCCAATGGCACAGATATTTGCGTCTATAGCTCGGACTCACCGTTTCACTCATATAGAAATTAAAAATAGTTCTAACTTGTCTTTTTCTACGTGAATTCATTTCACGCATAAGTTTCAGTTTCTTTTGTTTTTCCCTCCCGCATTAAATGCTTTTTAAGTTTTTCACCAATTCATTACTTTTTCATCTCTTATTGCAGTGGTAGCGGAAATATCTTGCTTCCCGGAGTCCCTGCAACATGCATAACACTTCCCAGCAGCAGGTAAAATATACATCACGAAGTGTCAGCCAGAAGGCAATCGGCCGTTGGCACTAAATGTAATCGTGAGATATCTCTTCGTCACACCTGCCTTAGTGTATACCCGATGTTCTTAAATATTTCCTTCACTTATTTTTACTTGTCATCTTTTCCTCCTATTGAGGAACTGATTCTCACAACTACACGTTACCATTAGCAGTGATTGTAGAAGTTGAATGTAGTGGTTTTTCCCCTTCTTTTTTTTTTTTTCATAACTTCTTAATGTCTGTGGAATGATGCCGCACATTGTTCAAATAGGTATACATAGTTTGTTTAATAAGTCTTCAGGGACATCACAGTTTTTGACTCATGTAATAAATAATCAAATTACTAAATACTACACCTCACTGGTTTATTTCCCCTGATATGCCAATGTTTTAAATTTTCTTGCTGGTATTCTAAACATTAACGGGTAGATACATATAGCCTTCTACTTCTTGATAAAATAAACTGATCTGCTAATAAATTGTGTTTAATCCTCATATCCTAGTTTATAAGGAGCGAAAATGGGTCTCCCGAGTCATTTGGAGTCTCCGTGCCACTCCCTCACTCGTTGCTAGGTGGTGTCGTGCGTGTTGCATATTTAGTGATTCTCATCAGTTCGTCACCCTGGCCTAGTTTGAACAGACCCTGCTAATGAGTTATAATCTGTCTATACAAAAACTTGGAGGCAATGAACATCCTTGGCTTACCCCTAGATTTATAATGCATTATCTGAGATCTGAAGTTCTAATGTATATACATGTTAATGCAGCAAGAATTATTTTTATTTCCTCGATGCTGAAAGCTCCCTGATGTGTAAAGGCTCAAAACAGAACATTCAAGCATTTTTCTCCTCGTAAAATTGACGTAATTCGGCATATCATGCATTAAATTATATCTTCAGCACCTCGTTACAGCCCTATGCACATTGCCAACATTATTTTCGTGTTTTCTCTCTTTCTTTTTGCCTAAAATTCACGGTACTTGATGTTTAGATCTTATTTTATACCTGAACCATTCTTAGGGCGTAGTACAAAACTTGAATTCCTACGTGTTCAACAAATCTTGTACAATAATGCATTACAAGATCAAAGAGATCGCCTCTTAAGAGCTAAACAGATCCGAGCTCAAAACAATGGTATGGTGGACAAATGTTTCTCGCGCTCCAGTTTTCTTTCAAACTTGTCCACCTCTGAACACATTACTTTAGGGAATATGGTCAACTTCAAGGCCTTGCTTTACCATTTTCTTTCAGCGGCCTAAAAAGGATCACATCAATAAATTTTGTAAACAGGCAATTAATTTAGAGTCAAGATAGGTTTCTTTGCATATAAAAGCTATGTCTGAGCCAACTTAGGGCACAAGGACCATCTGTCTCATGCCTTAAAAAGGAACATCCACGGTAACTTAGTTGTACCAGAAGATGGCTGCAAGGCGATTAACGAAGTGAGGTCGAAATTCAGTCGTGTGATAATTATCATGCTAAGAAGGTCGAGAAAAGTCGGCATAAAAAGACTCAACATAATTAGATAGTAACAGCACAACAAGCTTCAGCTGGGCCGAAGGCAATCTTGCAAAGCATTGACCTAGAGCGGGAATGTTTGTGTTGCTATATAATTACACTTAAAAGATACTTCCAGGTTGCAGATTAATCAGCATCGGATTTGTTCTATCTTCCCCCCCCTCCCCTCCATAAATAAATAAGCCTATTTTGTGTGAGATTTAATACTTAAGCTTTCTAAGAGTATCCTTATTTTCATACACATCCTATTTACCGTTGTTTTAATGAAGTTTCTTTCCTGTCAACACACCTTGCTACAAATTAACCATCGTATATCAACTTATCCCTCTATGGTGTTGTCTGCTGGCACGGCATTTGCATATGAGAATGATAAAATGCTATTGTAACTAAAAAATGGTTCTGCTTTGTCCACACAAAGCCGAAGATTCATATACCAGGGTTTTTATTTATATGGCTTGACAGATTTTGTTTTAGCAAATTTCAGCCCTGATGTTTATAATAAGTACGGCACCGCAGGCGGTTAATGACAAGTATTGTAAAAAATCACCCTAAGCGATGACGGGTGACACGTGGGTGTTTTACCCTGCTGTGAGATATGGTATGCAGTCTAAAAGGGAAGGAAGCTACCTGATGGAAAAGTAGCGGTTCCCGGTCTTACGCGCTAAACGGTCGCAAGAATGTCGTATTCTGATCACGATGTTCCATGTTGATGAAGGTGTACCATGTAATGACCTTGCAGTAGGCCTTGGCAAACTGCGTCAGAATTTTTATTATGTGGCGTTAAATAATGGTATTTTATTGGGGAAAGTACTGCACATTCGTACAAAGCCACCGATAGGACTATACCAAGAGCTGCAAAGCGCTGTATTTTTTAATATAAGTTGTTATTCGCTATTATTTCAACATTTACAGTTCAAATATATAATAATATTGCTTTCGCTGTAAAAATTTGGATTCCCTGGGAGTCATAGGCCTTAGGCGGATGGCATCGAGTATCTGAGAACAGTAGAATATGCAGCTATTTACTTTCACTTCTGTGTCAGTCTTTTCCCATTTTGAAACCGTTTTAAATATATAACACAGAACCTTAATTCTCAAACTGAAGTAACATTTTAATGTTTTAAAAATCATTTACTGCTCTTACATCCGAAAGCCTCACTAATTAATCACATACGTTCAGAGTTTACAATGTGAACGTTTTGCCGTTACTTATTAGCCGCTAAAATTCATGTTTAACATGTGACCAACTAGAGCTTCACTTTAAAGGGTCTACAAGAAGTCCTGCTGATGCTAGATGCAATTACTTGGGCGGAGGGCCCCACCCCTTCGGTTCTAGGGCACGCCACTGCAGCAGTATGTCTGCCTAACCATTCAACAGGAGGCCAACCGACAATCACGTAGGTGTGACCTTCGAAGGTTTTTTCTTGTTTCTTCTACGCATACCTATGTACGTAACCAGCTTCCAATATGCCCACACATGTTCGCACACGCACACAAGATGAAACTTTCCATTTTCCTCTTATGGAAAACATTCACTGGAAGACATTAAATATATGAAGTAGGTTACCGTGATTTCTCTTTCGCTCGTTTGAGAACATCCAAGATATCTTCGAAAGAGAGAAACATTTCATTCCGCACATGCAGTATGTTCTGCTAGTGAGACATGGATGCAATTTCTGCGTAACAATTTTCATATAGGTATGAGGAATTCTCTTTGGATGATGGCGATACTAGAGAGTTCCCCAGAAAGTAATGCACCACATTTTTTTCTCCAACAATTATTTATTCCGCACACTGAAAACTATACACTGCAATCCTAATTTTTCCATATAATCTCCTTCCAGTTCTGTGACCGTCCCACAGCGAGATGCTCTGTCAGTACCACTCCTTGTTCTGGTCACAAAGCCATTTTTTCACTGCGCAAATCCCTCTTGGTTACTCTCAAAATTTCTTCCACCAATGCTATCCTTTAATTGGCCAAACAAGCAGAAGTCTGAGGGAGCTCGATCAAGTCTTTAGGGGGAATGGGGCAACACTGTTTAGTGAAAGTTTTCAAACTTGTGTGAGGCCGAGCGTTATCATGTTGGATCAAGTAATCACCTGGGTTATTTTAGTGCCGAATCGCTGAAAGCGCTTCTTGAGTTTGGTTAATGTGTTGACATATGCTTCAGAATTAATGGTGCTACCTCTTGGAGTCACGTTAATGAGGATGACACCCTCACAATTGCAAAACACAGTGACTATGACCTTATTGGCAGAAGCAGTTGCCTTCTAATGGCTTCACCCTCTGTGCTCAGGGAGTAATCGTACTTCATTCAACTGAAGATGCTCCAGACTTCACACAAATATTTGTGAATGTTCCCGACAGTTTCGTTCTCTGCAAAGAGAAATTCAATGACGACACACTGTTTGTAATGTAGGTGTATCACCTAAAGACACCATTTTGAAACATTGCTTCAGCTACAATATCTGTCGAAGGAAATGGAAAATTTGCATAAGCACTCCGAAAACTTCAAATAAAGCATACCTGAAGTTTTGAAATAGTAACATTGCTGTTCGCTAATAAAAATAAATATGGCGCATTACTTTCTGGGCAAACCTCGTATTTATGATCCTTTAGTTTCATTTTGCAGTATTTTCGAAACTTTTCAGCTATCGAATTTCTACAAACACTGACTTACTGACATCACAAATGGCAATGGAATCCGTTGCAGTAAAATGTTGCACTAAAATGAAAATTCAAACAATTGTGGACATTGCATAAAACACGAAAAATATAACAATGTCGAAAATACAGCAACCAAAATAGACATATGTGTGTATTTACTTAAATTGCAAGCACAACCTCTTGTGTACCAAGCCCTACTGTATTTAAACGTTTATTCCTTTTTACCATCTCTCCTTCCCTCCTCATTTCAACGCAACGACCATACACGGTACCACACCTCACCAGTTATTTGTTACGTCATTCTTCAAGGGTTCACAGAAGATGTTTTTCATTCTTTTATAACCTTTCTCTGTCGTTACATCCTCCTACACCTTGACACGAAATATTTTGCAAATATCTAAAGCTGCAAGTACACTAATTGCCCCACCACATCCTCAGCTTCTATGCTTCTCTTTCGTTAATCTGTTCTGTTTGTTTATTGCATTAATTTTCATTCCGTACTCCTGTTGACTCATCTCCGGCAGCATGTTAACTCTTCAACTGTGCACACCTTATGCATTTTGTTCTTCTGCATCGTACTACACTTCTCTCTGTTGAACGATAATTGAATTTCACGAGGTCTTATAAGCGTCTAAGAAGGCAAAACAAAGTCTCATTACCACAAGGCATGAGTAAATGGTAGGGCAAGACTTTAATATATTAAGAAATCGTTTAACATATTGCAGTAACTGTGTGCCTTCTTCCTAAAGCTTGTGGGTATCGTTTGTTTCGAATGATATTACATGAGCGAGAATCTGTGTTATACTTCCAGATGAGGAAATCCGGACTCGGAGATTTCAATGCATGCATGTATGTCCATAAAAAGCGCTGCTGTCTGGCAGGTTGCAATGGAACGGTTGCCCTTGAAGCCAACAGCTGTTAGGAAACAGGGTGCATGGCATGGAATGGCATGGCATGACTGAAAACAAGCCCGGCTTCTTACTTCGTTGTGTATGATCCTTGGTGGCAAATGAAGTACACATTAGTCTGCTGGTTCGTATTCCTTCAGCAGTAGCATCAATCGAGTTCATCCTGAAACCAGTTTCAGAGAAAGTACGACGCGGGAATCAGACCACACAAAGAATAGTTGGAACTCAGGATTCGAGATACAGGGTCTTCGAATTGTTTTAAAATATTAAGAACAAAATACTATTATTTGGTATTTAAAAACGGAAGAGAAGGGGCATTTAAACACATTTTGAGATCTGGAACTCAACTGAATCATTAATTTCGTGAAGCCTCTTCTTTGGGGTGAGGGGGTGGAACCTTTATTTTAACAAATTAAAATTTGCTAAGACACAAAATAACGCGTTTTTTCCTTTATTTTTAAGTGGCATCTCATTGATGCCTCGCCCTTCAAGGTGACCTGATCTAAATCCTACTGAGAATGTGTGGGCAGAAATGAACGAGATTCTTCGAAATTCCCGTCACCCGCTTCCCAGAACTTCTGCCGAACTATGGACCAGGGTTGAAGACGCGTGAGATTACCTTACAAAAAGACAACATTATTTTCACCAGCTGATAGACTCCATGTCGAGAAGAATTAACAAGTTTTTCGAGCACGAGTGATGTTAGATTTGATATTATTTTATTTAACTTTTATTTTTGCTCCATTTTTGTTTTCCCACAGTTTATTTTAATATTTAATAGAGACCGAAACGTATCTCAAGTGTAAATAATTACTTTTAGGTCAGAGGAAAGGTCTTAAGGCAGCATCAATACGGATTTTAAAATCAAAATATCTTAAATTTCCTCCTTTATTTACAATTTTACTCTTTACTTAGTTGTTAGTCATTCAAACAACGAAAACATCACAACTAAAAAGGGAAGATTGTGTGTGAGGCTCGAACCTGTGCAATCCGATATCTTTGATTCAAGTTTAAACACCTAGAACCGCTTGGACAAGTTGAGACGACAACTTATTCTGTTGTTTCCGTGAACAGTCAGCGACAATATTAATTTTAATCCGTGCAAACCCAGCACTTATTCATACTTGTGGTTTTAATCGAGAAAGTCGTAAACGTTTGTACTTTACTTGAGGAACGATTGTGTTATTGAAGACTGACTCATGTCAATATAATCCACAATCGCATATCAGTACAATGCCTTAATGCTTGTACAGAAAACGAATTTAGTAAAATGCAAGGGTATCATGATTGTTTAACGCGGCCTTCGTATCTTCCCCTCCGATTCCTTCCTTTACCCCTCTGCAATGAAAGCCCTTTCATGCTACTGGCTGGACATAGTTATAGCCAACGACACGTCGACCTGAAAAGAAAGTATTGATTTTTCTTGCTCTTTCAGTAAATATTTACTCATTAAGCTACAACCGTTGCTTGTTTCACAGCATGCCATATACACCAGAAAACTATACGTGGCCAGATTATCGGTCTTTGGCAAGCTGGTAAGACAGTTCAACAAATTTCAGAAACCGTGCAAATTCACATCTCCGACAATATTTCTTGAAGAAAAGGCAAAGGAATGTTGCCGAGATAAACCAAATCGGTAGCGCAAGCGGAATACTTCTGCAACCTTCCTACCTCTCGGGGCGCTCCGTTCTTCATTTGCATTTCTCTGATAAGCGCAATAAATTAACTACCATCACGAAAACAGCTGTGCCTCTGGCAACGGGGTCAATTCCATAGCTTGCTGGGCTAAAACAGTCAATCCAATAGCTCCCTAAATAATACATAAGGTGTTGTTACTAAAATGTTACAGGACGTGGGTGCAAAGTTCGTAGGTTCGACAGGGATGACCACGGTTTATTTCTCCTCGGAGAAAGAATATACATAAAAGACGGGTTAGCATAATTCTATTTGGAGAAAAATCTGATGCGAACACTCGTATGACTTCACCTAACCATGAAAACTTCATATATGCATAGTGTGTGCGTTTGTGTGCGCGTGTGTGTGTATTACTACAGCATATACCGTATGAGTCTCATCCTGCGGATTGAGAAGTTATGCAGTTCCTGAGTTTTTCAGACTATGCTGTAAACACTGTCCACTGAATCGCGTCGTTTCAATTTCAACTGAAATGACTGCTTTGCACCCCTAAGAGTGAAATGACTTGTTTTCGTACCGCAACCGTGTGCGCGTTGGTCTTTAGTGGTGAAGGTCCCAGGTTCAAATACTGCAAGTTGAAGGTATTTTTATGTTTAGTAAAAACATTAGATTGGCATGGAAGTATTGTTTCACTTAATTAGTTTAATTATGCGAATTTCATGAAAACACAAATTGTTACTTGTTATAATATGTTGTAATGAACATAATAAATAATAACACTGTAATTATATCTTACAACCATAAGGCATCATTACATAGTATTTTACAATTTGAAGCTATTTTTCATACATGAGAAAGCCAGTAAATTGTACTGAGAGTTCACAAAATGCAGTACGTACATACAAACCAAATAACGGCTAGAACTTCGTATTTATAGGCAAATCCACTTTCTAGTGCATGTGGAAAGAACACATGATTTGCTATAACGTTCTCAAAACAGATAGAAATAAATAAAAACCTAACTTATTCGCAGGTGTGATTCGAACTTCACCATGACTTTCCAGCCTGTTAACCATTGCGCTTCCAGAGCACGTTAACAACGAGCACCGCCTTAGCCTGATATGGAGAAAGAAATACTGTCATTAATAGTGAAATAAGAGTTGACCAAAGCTAATGTAAAGAGAATGAATTCCCTGCGTATGTTAATGGTCAGTTTGGGAAGGGAAGCACGCCAAGGATTGTGAGTAGTGCAGGTTATGAAGCTAAGGTACCTAGAAGAAAACCATAATGAGCAGAAGGGCAAGAAATTGACACTTGAATGCTCGAGCCATATAAGCAAGAACACAGATTTCTGCGACAAAGTACTGTTCACAAATGAAACTGAGCTTGAACCCAAACCATCCAATATATTGTGAAGCACGGTGGTGGAGAAATTGTACGGGGATGCAGGGCTACATTTGGGATTGGCCAATTTGTTTTTGTTGGAGCTAATATGGATATATAGCAGTATTTAAATATCCTAAAGGAAAAGCTGCAAAAAATTGTTGGTAGCTTGCATTTAGGCTCAGGTTACTACTTTCAACAACACAATGACCGCAATTGTTCATATGTGGTTCTTGTACCATACTTCCCACGTTCTCAAGTTTCCGGCACAGAAGACAGACCTTAATCCAATTGAATATCTACGACTCTACGTTGTACCCTTGAAAGAATGGCCAGAGATGGTGAAATGCGAAGTCAGACAGCTCTGAAACAATATGTACAACAAGAATGGCAAAATATTACATCAGAGTTTCAGAGACTACCAAAATCTGGTTCATTCCATGCCAAAGAGATTAAAGAAGTGATACACACAAGAGGAATGCCTAGAATGCCTACAAAGTATTAACATTGTTGCTATATTTATGTAAACTGCCATTTTCTTTGAATGTATTAATACTTTTTACCCATTGCGTGAAGCCAGCTGGAACAAAATTTGCATTTACTGTTTGCAGAATACCAATTTAGGTAATCCTTTTATGCATACTTAATCGGGAGGAAACGCCATACTGTTAGTTTACCAAATAAAATCTGTTTTTTTATCTTTAGTTCCAATAAATAAAGTTATTCTACATAAACAACGGTGTATGAATACTTTTCTTCCATGGCTGTACATATTTTAGTGTCAATACAACAGTGATTCTATCCGCTATACATAATTCACAATACGTTTTTGTCCAGGAATTCGGGGAAAATGACAATTGAAACGAAAGGTAGCAAATAAGGGGCAATAGAAGTACATTCTCCAATGAAAAATATGTTTGTTACAATATTGTAGCAGTACAGTAATAGCTTCTACTAGACAGTAGTTACCAGTTGGTTGAGTTCTTTTCCAGGTTTAACAACAGATGATCAGACACCCCATACTAAACCAGCTACCGCATTTCAGTCGTAAAATACATTCATAACCATAGGAAACTGCGCTTCCCACGATTTACGGTTATGAATGGCATTTGACTAATTCGATACGAACGTGTAACATGATTCGTGAATGTTCAAACATTGTGGCCAGTGCCATTTTTCGTTTTTATTTACAGAGCGTTTAATCGATCTCTTGCAGCATCCTGACAAATACATGCTTCAACTTTGCCATAATCGCACAAGTAGTTTCTGCGCATTAGAACGGATTGCCCCGCAGCTTGATATTAAGATTCCCTTTTATCACAAAATGGTGAAATTATATTTTACTAACCTATCATAATAACAATAATTAAAGTACTTCTCTACTATTGCCTGTATTTTAGAAAGAGAGTATTCATTAGTATGGTCACCCAGCAGGTTGATTCAGGTATCCTGAAGCTCTCGATTGCAACTTTATAAGCATAAGAACTGTCATTTGGCTTACTTCTTTCCGAAGCGTTTCTCTGTCAGAATACTAGGATGAAATATCGTATAAGTCAATCTTTCAGGTCAAAGGGTCGTGCGACGTTGCTGCGAATATGTTGAAAGTAGTGCCGAGCTTCCTTAATGGAGAATTTTCTACTGTAATTCCTGATGTCTACTACTGGGGCCGCCTTACAAGGAACTTAAAGCTTGTTCGGGATATTTATCAGGAAACTTTACGAATCCTTCCTTCTGTATCTGCGTTGGCCACCTTCCTCACCCCTCCAATGGGAATATAGCAGTATCCTTCGTGGTTTCCTTTCTAACAGCATTTTTCCCCCTCAGCTATGCATTTTCTCACTACTCTGGTATATTTTGCACTTAGTAATCTTTAAGTTTCCTTCATGAGTAAATCCTTTGCTACTCTGCTATGTAAAAGTTATACTATTAATTATAGAGTGATATTCATATACATGATTTTCAAATGGTATCTTTAATGTAACAAGTGCTACTTATAAATCAATAACAAATTAAAAGTGTTCTAGAAAGACTTTTCAACCTGGATTACTAAGGTGTCCTTTCTTTCTTCCAAACACTATGAGAGAAAACTGCAATAACGTACAGAAAAACGAAACTACCAAAAAGAAAATCGCAAGGAATAATCTTGGATGTGCAAAATCATAATGTTTAACAAACAGAAATGTTGTCACATCTATGCATTCCTTTAATTTAAAAATCTAAGTATGCTTTTTTTTATCACACAAACCGCAAGGAACTTGTATGTAAATGGGCACGTAGACGATTGCCATCGCTTAACGCTCGAATGTTGCCATTTGGCAACAAATGCGTTTAGTCAAGGTTTTAAAATATTTTAATAGTGTTTTTGTTATGGGCATATACTAACCTTTAAAAATAATAAGTATGTGTAGCAAATTTATATCATACATCCAGATCTTTTAGAACAAAAAACAAAATCCATGCAATCGAAGCCAACTGTAACCTCGTCATCACCCTGCAACCCTCACACCGAGTATTGTATGTGAGCCCCCCCCCCCCCTCCCCCTCATCCTCTATCGCCGCTTCCACTTAGCTGTCTGACTAGGATACAGAACAGCGGTTTATAAATTAGAAGAGTGGTATATGTAGCAAAATAATTCATTCACAAGAGAGTTAAACAAGACAACCTGGTTTGATCTAGAAGTGTAACACACTGGTAGTATTAGAAACAGTATAGAGTAATTAAAGAAAACCCTCTCGTGATACCATTTAAGTCATTGCTTTTAGATTTTTACATTTCCATTCACAAAGCCTGGTTTGTGATCAATCACTGACCCAAGTAGATGTTACTAGTGAGCAGCTTCACCATACATTATAGTGTTTAGTTTACATTCACTGCGCCAGTACAAGGCATGTAGAATTTCATCGACTACTGCGTGTTCTGGGTTACAACCAATCTATTTTGTAATATCAGAGGCAGTGAAATAGTTGCTGAAAATCGGGAAAAATCATCAAAAGTAAACATGAGGAAAAGAAATCTAGAGCTCACAAGATCGGAGCAAAGTTTTGGGGGGAAGCATGCAGTCGGCTGTCAGCAAGCCTGCTATTCCCACACCTATCAGCTGGGGCGCGTACAAAGGATTTTTGAGGGGAGGGGGGGGGGGTGAAACCTCCCTAGGAGTCTCACCGGGAAAAAATTATATATTTCAAGAATGAACCCCTGTCCGGAAACGCGCGGTTTGGGCGCTGGAGAGCGTCGAAGTCTAAGAACGAACGGTTGTGACAATGTGTTCCCATTCGTTTTTCTGTCTTAATACGGAAAGCATGCGATGTTTTAATTATTTGGCACTGCGGATGAACGACCTGAGCATATCTACTGTCTAATAGACTAACAGGATCGATGTACCGCACGTTTATTTGAAATGTTTTGCCTACCCTTTTGGATATAGTGCCATTAAATGTTCGGCAGGTAATATGACTGCAACACAACGGAGCTCCAGAACACTTTGATGTTAATGTGTGGAATCACCTCAAGTTGCATATCCAAATAGATGGATAAGTAGGGGATGGACCAGTTCCACAGCCTGCACTGTCGCCAGATCTGACACCTCTTGTGCGACAGTATGAAGAGTATGGTGTATGGCACTCCTGTAACATCAGGGAAGAACTTATTGCTCGAGTCCACGGAGCGATTGGAAATCTTCAAAGACAACCGCACATATTGGGTCATGTGCGTGAGACTCAGCACCGCCGGTATAGCCCTGCAATGACGTAGCAGGTACACAATGCGAGCCCATTTGTAATGTAGACGGCTCGATGTGCTACTCATGTTGGACTTATTGACGAAATGCGCTACGCATCCAAACCGTGCGTTTTCGGACAGGGGTTCCTTCTTGAAAACTGATCAGTTTGCCATCCCGCACAACACACTAAGCGTTCTCGGTGTTTTTCTGAGGCGCCCTGTATATATGAGACAAAATTAGTGCCAATATTACAAAAGGCATCACCACCCCCACTACACATAGCAAAGGAGGGTCGCATTTAAGTTTAAAGTAACTGATTTCTACTATCGTCTAATGATAGGCAATCCTCGCTCAAACTGGCATGTGCAATAAACGAATACTGATTGCCGAAATGACAGTCTCGCTTATTGGGCACTCCTCCAATATTTTCGTATGAATCTACGTCCCTAGGGGCTATCTCCAATCGCACCAACAATGCACCTGCGAGGTTCTTCCAACTTGAGATATGTAAGTTGTCAAATCCGTGAATACAGCGGCAGTATTCATACTTCTACTTACAGGGCTGCAAACCTCTGAGCTTTTGGTAACTGTGGTAATTTTGCTGTAGTAATAGGCAAGGTCTTCTCACTTTGGCTTTCTTATTACAAATAAGAGGGTATATGCATAAATAAATTACGTTTCAAACAAATTTCGAAAAAAGAATATATATGGGTTTAAATTTTAGGTACTTTGCTTTGTGTTGAGAAAATAGAACAGCATCCTTATTTTCCTGAAGTTTGAAAAAGAATCTTAAAAATCTTACAAGTTAGAGAGCTCTCTTTATGATGTATCTACAATTTTAACTGATTTCAACCGAAGTTTGAACATGCCCTACCGGCATACTACCACAGTTTAGTTAGAGCAAGCGGACACAAGCCGGAAGATCCGTGGTTCAATTCCTGGCTATGGCATTAAGTTTTTTAGTCTGATTCTACCTTTCCAACTTGCCCTACACATAGCTAGTGTGAAAGAACAACTATCTAGCATGTAAGCTAATGTTAAAATTTCGCTCAATACGCGAAGCATGTCACCCAAAAGCCGCCAAGTTTTAGGAGGTTCTCCATAAAAGTACTCATAATTTTGTCCCGACTGCAAGCAAGTTAGAAATATACCGACAATGCAGCTTTAACTTGTATATTCCAGTAAATCTGCATCTGCAGCGTTTGGCTTAAAAATCGTAAACTATCAAACATTTTGTAGCAATCTAAACTTAATTCTAAGGATGTCAAGAAGTATTCTTCCAACTTGAGATATGTAAGTTGTCAAATCCGTGAATACAGCGGTCTCAGCATATGATGAATCGTTCGTTAATGCTGTGCAGATTTTTGTACCGAATTGGAAAGGTGCTGACAAATTTCAGTTTTTATTCAAATCGCAAGAAGGTTTATGTAACCAATATCGACACCCGTTGCTGAGCTACTTTATGCACAAGAGTAGACAAACATACAGGCACCAATATACCTTGTGCAATAGCAAATGTATCTAAAACTCCCACCACAAAGGAATCTTGGCTACGCCACTACTATTGTAAGATTCCTTGCTAAGGCACTGCTGCATTAGTACTACTTGGCCTGAAGTACCTCACAAAATAAGGGGCGTACAATGTTATATACATTTTAAACATGTTTTCTCTGCGGTATGCAATATAACTTTGAATCAAAGCTGAAGGTGAAGAAAAACAGCAGAAGTTGTCAATAATACAAATTAAAACCGCTCGATATGACATACGTTGTGACAAGGCACACATGTAGCCAGTAGTCCATTTCTTACCACACTGACGTTCACATGCCCGGTATAACTGATCCTACTGCTGCAATAATCCTCCGTCTCTATTGCAGACGTTCTCTTAACCCCTTCCACATTGTTAACTAGTTAATTCGCCAACCGCTCAGAAAGTGTTTCTGATTCTCCGAGTTTGCATCTGACAGATGCGGTCGTCCACTGCTCTTTCCTTTAAGAGACAAGCTGCGTTTGGATCTGATTGTATAGGCCGTTCATTCGTTCTAGTTAAGACGAATGTCCTTCAGCGAAGGTAACAGGTGACAAACCCATGAGGCGTATCGCTAAGAATGTGAAACTGCCGAGTAATTTACGCGAGCTTATCGCGCACACACGACGAGCCAGTGCATGTACACTCTGTTCAAATGCAATCATGTCTTTAGGACAGCAACGACCGGGCAGGTGCGAGAGATCATCTATTTCTGTTGCATTACTGACTGTACACCAAGTTACTACCTGCTTGGTATTACGTCATCATTCCCGTTGTGTAGCAGGGACAGATCCGATGTTTATCTGGCCAGGACAAAGAAGCGCCCTCGTCTGAAACCTACACTCTTTCGCCACATAGGCAGTACTACTTGGTAAAGGCATGAAGCGTATCGGAAAGAATGTGAAACTGTCCAGTTGTTTACATGAGCTTATCGCACAAACAAGGCGAGACAATGTGTGTACATTCTGTTCAGATACAATCATATCTTCAGGGCAGTAACGTCTCATATATCGGCAGGTGCAAGAGATCATCTATTTGTGTTTTATCACTGAATGTACGTCAAGTTACTATTATTTCGCTGTTGTAATCAACAAGATAAGCGATCGTAGCGCTCAACAGCCAAGGTCAATACGCCTCCCGCCTTGCCAAGTAGTACTGTATTTCGCTGTTCTACTAGTAAACAGAAAAGCGAACGCAACGCTCTGATAACCAAGGTCAATACGCCTTGTCAATTTGTCAGGTAGTACAGTGAGCTTGTTCTTAATCAACAGGTCAGCAAACAGCTCATGTTACGATAACAAACAGCACTGCTTCCGTATGTTATATTTCTGGAGTACACAGAGTACAGTTGACTGCAAAGTTTTGTGCGATACGGGTGTGTATCATTGCCAGTCTTTTAATGAGAGGTGTTAATTTACTAACGTGACAATGCCTACTATAATGTCAAAACTCAAAGGAAAAACTCTAAATAATCAAACTGTGAACAGTTACCGAGGTTGATAGTGTGGCTGACATCACTGGTGGCGTGATTTACTTTGTAGTTCAGCGAATAAGCATGAGAGTAACGTACACAACTTCTGCCTGCCGTTCCTGCGTAGACGTGACTCGTATCTAACCTCTCATTTAAAAACTTCATTCAAGAACTAACGCGCGACCTACGAATATTGTCACCAGAAGGAGCGTTTAAATGTTCGTCTATACGCCTGCTGAACTGTTTCGCGAATTCCAAGACACAAAAAGATTTTACATGCAAGCTGACATGTTTCGTTTATTTAGTTACCATGGCCATAAAACAAAACCTTTTAAATTCATACACTTCAATACAAGATAAGATTCCATTGTAAATCGCAGAGTAAAAATGCAAGTTTAAACTCCTATAATAATGTGTGTACCCAGAGTATAATGTCTATATTTCAAAAGCAAGAAACAGATCACCTTAAATTTTAAACAGGATGAGCCGTAAACATCAGCACTGTCCAAGACAAAAGTAGTGCAGAGACACTGAACATCCACGCAACTGAGCTAACAGTTGGATTTACTACGAGTATTTGGGAGCTCTGCAAAGTCGTATGCATTGTCTTCGTGCGAGCTAAGGTAGGGATGGTATGTGTTAAGACATCAGTGTATAAATCCTCTCTTTGCTTCCGCCTAAGTTGTGTTCCATGTAACTTTGTCCCGTATCTCTTAACTGTCACGTTGCTAGTCACCTCTCAATGGCTGCTGTCGTGCAACAGGTTGTTCTGCGATGCAAAACAGTTCATTTGTCACGATCAAATATCTTAATGCATGTACGATTCAAAGGAAATTGTCAGATTTAATTATAATCGTATGAATTAAATATATTAGTAACACAGTTAATACACCTGGAATGTAGCTACGCAAATTCTTATCAATAGGGAGCGAACCTTCATACAGGAAGCAAAAGGTTGTGGAGTATGGACTACAGCAAGTGGGAGGGGTCAGTCTGTCACATGATCAGAGCGCAGATGAGGCCAGGTACAGTCGACGCAACAAAGTTGTAGTTAATGTTATTGCATAACTTACATTCAATGTTGTCACTAACTGCACTAAAATATTCACTCCCAAATTCTTGTGCAAGTTGCAATACCTGACTATTTCGATTTTCGTGCTGGAGACATTTTACTGTATGTAACTAATGAACACATTTAAGAGACACTATGCACTGTAGGCAGTGAGCCCAGTTGTTTTGTGCTGTCACTGTATTCACGCAATGACGTCACGCTCTGCCCATGTTGGAGGTAGCTTGCAATCGCCTCATTTCGCGATAGCTGTACAAAGGTTCGAAACCTACTTATCAACAAAGAGATGGGAGGAACCTTCGGGTTAAATCTGCCTCTCAGGATGACGAAGGCACATGCATGTTTATATCGCTTTTATCACCTATCCTTGCATTGCACACGGCTGTGACATCACTCGAAGGCGTACATTAGTCAATCACGGGAAAAGGGAAGGAAACACAACGTGGAAGAATATATGTATGTCAGCGGGGCAAGGTTGTACGAAATAGGTTTTAGACACCTTGTCTCATTTGGGACATTCCGCCGGCAAGAGCTGGTGGGGCTTGGTTATCTATGTTTCCAAAAACATCTCGTGATCATCGCAATATTTTACTTTCTAAATAGTGCTCAGAGGAGCATCAAATGCATTACGTCTGATCCACCACTTCAACATTTACTGTAAATGAGAAAATCTTCCAGTTTTCAGTTTATATTTCGTCAATATTTCTTATATAAACAACAGCACCGACATCTGCGTAAGAGTTAAACACTTAAAGCCGACCTTGTGGCGAATGGTTCAGTAAACTCAACCTCCTTGGTACACAGAGCTCTTGTGCCGAGGAGTGGCTGAAGTGGGCGAGTCGACCTTAAGCAGAATACGCCCCCTACGTTTTTGAGATGCTTTGGACTGCCACCTGAGTCGCCCAACAAAATGCTACACTGCAGAACTGCAAACATGTGTGTGTGTGGGGGGGGGGATCCAAGGGATTTGCACCTTCCCAGATGTTCTGTTTAATCTATGTATGACATAACTCTAAAGCACTTGACTTGTTTGCAATGAATTTCCCTCGTTTAGCCCCATACACATCTTCGGCACCCCTCACTATGAACGGGGCTTTAGTACCCCTAAGGCACACTGCTGTAAACAAATTGTGCGTTCCGCATTTAGGACTTCGTGTCCGCTTTGTTGCTTTTTAACTTTACATTGAGAGCAGCACTGCATTCTGGTTTTCAACAACGGGAAAAGAAAGAAACAAAAACAGAAGTAACCTGGAGATAATCTTGAGTGTTACAAACTGGCAAAAATAATTTTCCACAACGATTGAAAGAAAATGCATGACAGAGTTACGAACAAATTTTAGAGTAATGGTTCAGATTGGAATCATGAGAAAATAAGTAAGGCATGACAATTATTCAGCTAAATTTGTATAACACCAGTAATCAGGTGATTAGCGGGTGCAGATTGCACGGAAAATAACTTTGGTCCACTTTAAGGCGTGCTAATAGCAACAACGATGTAGATAATGTTATTGACTAATAGGCTCTAACTGCAGCGCAAGGGGAAGTCTTTGATTGGAATTGTTCCCTCTTCCACGTAAGAATTTGGAAATGTGTATGTCTTATGTTCTTTATATTTTACAAGAAACCTTAAGTAATGCAGAAAAAGCAGTGATTAGCAGAAAATACAATAAACGAGGAACGGGCAACTTTTCTAAAGTAAGAACCGATATGACAAATGTTAATAGGCAGTGCACTAGAATTCCGATAACTCGACGACCTTTTTTATTTCAATTTCTTTGTTTTTTTAATGTTAAAGTCGATTGCAACAATTTCTATGATCCACTATACTGTATAGACAGTATTGTTAAATTTCAATTAGTGTACGTAGACAACCCATCGCATTTTCCCTCACATTAATAAATGGGCTGACCGGTATTGACCATACGATTATTGTATCTAGTCAGAGCATGATATGCAGCCGGCAGACCACTGCCACCAAATAAAAAGGTTTCCGCTAATAATGTGGATACATAGCATAAACACCCGTTTGGAAGGTTTGAAGGTTAATTGGAAGGTTACATATTTCCGGTTACAATACAGTTTCTCAGATTCCAGGCTTGCTGTTAAGAGTTGAGTTGTGTCTGTGCCAGTGAAAATGTGGGACGAGAAAAAAAAGACAAGTTAACATGACAATGGAAACCAAATTGGATGCGTTAAAAAGGCCGGACAAATGGAACATATTAATAAGAAATAATTTTTAGGATAAGTTATACCTTTCTGTTTCTATATTATGCTAGAACATGCATTTATGCAATTTGGGTATTATGTTACGAGTTATAACAGACACCTTATTCCGTGAAAATGAACATTTCGATAACTCAACACCCTCTCAGTCCACATTAGGTCGAGTTATCGGGATTCTACCGTATATGAATGCCACCACCGCTGCCAACAACAACAATAATAACAATAACAACAACAACAACAACAATAATAATAATAATAATAATAATAATAATAATAATAATAATAATAATAATAATAATAATAATAATAATAATAATAATAATAATAATAATAATAATTGAATTTAGGATTCTAAGAACAAAATCATTCCGCGAATGCGGCGACTAGAGAGAAGAGTTCTTCGGCGTCGTTGAGTGTTGAACGAGACAGCTGTTACCAGAGAGAGAGACAGAGAGAGAAAGGGTGTGTGTGTCGTCGTCGTCGAGAGAAATTTAAGTGTGTCGTCAGAGACAATTTTAGACACTGAATCGTTGCGTCGGAGTTGTTTGAGTGTGGCAATAGCTTTCAGTGAGTGAATCGTCGCAGTTGTGTGAATAGTCAAACAGTATTAGCTATAAAACAGAACAGCTGTGAGATGTATGGTCACGACGAATTGTGGATTCTATTAACGATGAAACAGAATTGTGTTTTTGTGCTTCAGTTTTGAAAGAAAAATAAAATGACAAGAAAAAAAATTACTGGACTTCATTTGTCTGAATATGTCCAAAGCAATTTAGCCCTTGTGCTTTTATAACATACATATATATTTATTCGTTTTTAATTTTGTTGTGTAAATCTTTATTTTCCTGGGTCCTCCATTGTCCTTAACTGCTACATATTGTACTCTTTTCAGGATATTTCTTTTGAATACTGAAAACTTTTGTATTAGTAATTCTAATGCTTTAAGCATTCAGGCCTCATAACCACAGTATATTACGGTCTTATGTTCTTTTACTTAAAATCTAAATTCAACATCAATTAACGTACAACAGAATTCACCTTTAAAATTATTCCGTTACAAATTCTTAGTTTTGAACTTCGGAGTCAATTTAGTTTTAAATAGCTTCATGTGCAAAATATTCATTTTAGCGTCTCTTGAATTATTAATATTTACTAAAGATCCAAGGCTTCTGTAAGATTTTGCAGCTTTAATGACATTAGGTGTTATTTACAATTAACTATTTCAGTTTGTTTGTTCCTTTAGTACATTTTGAATACTTTGTATTTTTCACATTTATCAGTAATCCGAATTATGTGAACTCTTCCTTTGGCTGTTGGAATATCATGTTAAAACTACTAAGAACCACTTCAAACATACGACATGCAGTTTGCATAAAGTGGGAAAAATAGAAATCCTCGGAAAAATTAAAATTACGAAAAACTCATTTATGGATTGCACTGGAACCGTTACACATGATGCTTTCCCCTCCTGATGTTTAGGTAAGTCTAAGAAATGTGGTTATAACTGGTAGGTATAGTCAAAACAAAGTGACCAACGTATCAGATATAAAGGAATCCCATTGCTAGGTATTCTTCTCTTAGCTTGCATTCAAAATATGAAAACTGTAACCCATTGTTGCGAGAGCGACATTTTAATTACATACCTTAGCAGCGAGGTAAAAGTTAGAATTTTGATGCTCCAGCGCCTGCACTCCAGAGAGGTTATTCAGACGGGTCTCTAAAGGCTTAAAAATCAATTTTTAAAACGGACCGGGCTCGCAGTATTATGTGTACCGAGCGTCACACGAGCAGCTGGGGTTATAATTTAAATTCTATCCATGCTCCACTTTTTTGTTTACCGACTGCGTCATAAATGCTCTTTCTAAGCATAATCCCGCATCTTCAATGTACAAACTTGTAAAGATGGATAATCTTATGATTACATATTTTATCACAAGAAAACAGCAGAAATCTCTTTGATCAATTCCGCCGAAAGATATATGCGTTATTGCCAAATTAAAACTTATTCTGCAACTAAAAACCGCAAGAGAAAAAAGTTAGTTGGTGGTGGGCAAAATCGCATGCGTAGAAGTGCTGAGTGAATATAATGAAGATATTATTTAAATGTGTTCCAGATCAGCACTCACTAGCGAGGATGTGTGGCACTGTATCGGTGAAGTCAGAGAGCTTGTTCGTGGTTGTCTTGAACATAGATTTTATTGGTGTAAAAGAGTCACCGGCCTGCTGCTAGGAGGCGGGTTACTTGTAATAATACTTCGCTCAATACATTCAGTTCCTAAATGGTTGAATAAACTGCTGGATACGAATGATGCCTAAACTGAAATGTTGTATTCGTAAAGAGTTAATTGCCCTAACATTATTGCATACTTTAGCGTTATGTTATATAACTATACCTATTACATAAATAAGAATACTTACTTGGTTTAAATAATATTGCTTGCTTTTATTAAACAATTTGAATACAAGTTTTTTTCCTGTTTAAAACTATTCGAGTAGCGATAGCTCTTAGGCAAGATTAAAGATGTGTATTTCCATATTCTAAAAGCATCATGAACTTATGAGTTTTATGTCACAGTTGTGTGGTTAGCGGATTTCCGTTGGAATGAATAGGTCTCTAAAATGTCGATACTTTTATTACATACACACACACATAGAGGCCTGCACGGGCCGACTTTCTTAGGCCCGGCCCGGTACCAACCAAGCCCGGGCCCGGGCCGAGCCCGAGAATAGTCTACAGGCCCGACCCGAGCCCGATTGTGCAATTTTCTTTTAAACAAAATTATCCTGCAGTTATTGACATTATTGTTACTATTATTATTATTATTATTATTATTATTATTATTATTATTATTATTATTATTATTATTATTATTATTATTATTACTATTATTTATTTATTTATTTCCTAAAATCCAATTTTGGTCCAAATTCTTACGCTAGCGAATGTTGGGTACCTGCATAAATAACGTTAGTACATTAATATTGTTTTGAGATCATATTGTCTCGTTAAAGCCTTAGAAATAATCTTTTTTTCCAAGTTTGAAGAAAAGGTTATTGGTGTGTTTCTGGGTTTATCGGAGCACTATACGATTATAAAACAATATTAATGTACTCAATCTGTTGTAAGCTATCCGCAATTGGCCATAGCAGAAATTAGGAGGTGAGAAATTTAGGCATTATAAATTATTAAAATAGGCAGGCAAAAAGACATTATAAATAGTTAAAATAGGCAGAATAAAGGGATTATAAATTCTAAAACAGGCAATAAGAGAAACCCAATAATACATTACACTATTCACTAACTGATCGTCATATTTTAAAGAACTTCAAAGTTTTAAACGAAGTACTGCCGCGATACATGTCCCCCATCTCGTTATGATAGGTTGGGGGGGGGGGGGGCAGATTACATCTGGTGCAATGTACTTAAATGTCAGGATTCTTGATGAGTCTTTCACAAAGATCTTAATACTGGAAATCCATTTGCCAACATCCAGAAACAAGCATCGTATCCCTTCTGACACCTGCGAAAGCCATGTGCTACTCAGGTCATGTGAAGCATGTTTGGTAATAATAACGCTTTTAACGCTATTCCAGCCTTTTTCATATATGATGCAGCGTCACTGATGAAAAGTAAGGCGTCGTATTGAACCTCTTAAGGCCGCAGCAAATTTAATGAACTGGTGAATAACTGCGCAATAGCTCGATTGTTCTGTAGTAAGCAGGAATGATTTCATTGATTCATCTTCTGTAGGATCTAATCGTCCATTAACAAATTGGCAATGAAACGACCTATGTATCAGTTGACTCGTCGATATTCGTCGATATCCCAGATCATCTTATTTTTCATTTTATCTTTAGTTATTTTCATTGTGTCACCGTAACACTCGGTCAAATAACATTTTCGCAAACTTGACTCACTAGGTACAGATTGGTTAGTACACTTCTCCAAAAACTGTGATAATGTAGGATTCTGTAATTTCCAGAAAGGGATTCTGGTGCTGAAGAAAGCCACATAAGTCGAATGCAAACTGGGATTTTTGACTCGATGTTGCAATTACTGTTGGAAGCAAAGGAATCTTCTGCCTGTAGCCCTGTTTGATTGTGCCGATATGTTGTGATATGAAGTACTTCTTTTCGTAGTTCACTGACTGCTCGTATATTTTGCATGTGAGTACTTTACCGTCGGTACAAAATATGCCGGACCCAAAAGTATTAACATAACTGTGTAATTTAGAGCATAAAGGAACATTGAATTTCGGCACCTTGCTGCTAGCTACAACGTCGCAATGAAAACTAAACGAAAATCAAAGTTAGACCCGTACCTGCTCATTATTGCATTTTAAAATAAACACACGTGGTAATCCAAATGCTTTCTTTATCTATACGTTTATTTGCGCGGCAGCACTCATTGTTGCAAAGAAAATAATGAATTGAATGAGGGACTCCTATGTCATCTGCAACTTAAAGACAATAGTATACATTCGGCGAAGTAACTTTCATTGTCACGGTCTAACGGTTGTTGAAATAAAATGCACCTACCTAAAGAAAATGTTTAATAATTAATAAATAATACATAAATAATGAAATAAAGGCAACAAAAAGCATTATTTTGTAAAATAGACATATTAAAAAGGCAGAAAAAGGCAATATAAAACTGTGGCATTTCAATCACAAAGGTATAATAATTCCTACAGATTAACTTTCAAATTGAAGATAAATTTGACGCATTTGAAAAGGTATTCCGCCTAAGTTCCGGTCTCTGGTTATAATTATTTCTACGATGGGTATGTGCATGCCTGTGCATATTTTAAATCAAAGTAAACATTAATTATAAGTTATTGGACTAAGGACTCACCATGTTTAATGACCCAAATTGTTGTGCAGAAAAGAATGGAATACACACTCTTGCCGCTCAGGTTGGTTCGACGTTCTTGAATAACTAATCCTGGTGCACTAAAATTTATTTCAGTACTCGCACTTGATGAATGCTACCACCTTTTCTACGAAAAGTCCCTTCAATGTCAGTATCAAATGCTGACGAGATATTTTTTTTCTACATATAACTTGGTTGTAATAGACAGAAGGGCTATGCAAAATAAGTGTCACAACTTGGTGATGCTGACTAATGGGCAATGGCCCTGATGTCTGATGTATTTTATATATATATATATATATATATATATATATATATATATATATATATATATATATATTCATGTCATGATAATAATAAAATAAACGTTTCAATTTGGGGAAATGCTGAACAATAATGATGCAGTAACCTTACTACAGCGTCAGCCACATAACAAACTGTAATTGTATCAGTATAAACATTGATGCTGTGTTTACACTTTACAAAGCAGGAAGAAACATGCGTTACTAGCAGTATTCGAGATAAGAGTGTAAGATTATACGTGGAGTGGATTGAATTGCAGCCGAGTAGTGAGAAATAATATTGTTGCAAACCCTCTCATTCTGTGCTTTGACTAGCATCAGTAGCAGCATTTGAAACGTGTCAGCAGAATAATCATTTAGAATTCCTAGTAAAGAAATGCTGCGGTAATTGTGCTCTTCTCGGCATTTCAACATAGATGACCAAGAAATATGATACATTATTTTTTGCCTCCTAAGTGAATGTACCACTGAAATTTAGTACAAATCTGGCAAAACATTTCATTTGTATTCCATGGCTTTAAAAATACTAAATGTGTTTTGAGTTTTTATATTACAAATACTTGTAGTTGCATAATGTACCCTAAAAATGCAGAATAGCAATGTTTTTCATTTTAAAATTTAAGGTTTTTGAAAATTATGTTTTCACCATTATCACTTTTTGAAAATGCCACATGATCCAGTTTTCAAGCAATTCTTCGTATCATTCCCAAAACACAAACAAGTAAATCTGCCATATACTTTTTTTTTTCTTTTGAACGCTTTTGAGTTACTAAAGAAACTTGCAGCTTATAAAACTTTATACCAGAAATTTCAAGCGATAAAATTTAAAAACTAGTGTATTTTGAGCTGAGGCTAATAAAACAAATTTGTATGGCAGATTTGTACATTATAATCATATAAATGTAATAGAGCCTTAAAAATAGGCATTTTTTTAATTTCGTCGTGTACAGCATTTGGCATAACATAAAATCCGGATTCAACATTTCGTAATTCGAAAACTGAAGGATATATCACACTAAAATTCAAAACCCTCTAATGCTGGTGTAAGACAGCATTGAAAATAAATGTTCAGTTAACTTGGCTGAAAAATTTTAAAAATCCATTTTCAGTTGTTTATTCCCTTAATTTTCAAGCCCGGGCCCGGCCCGAGCCCGACCCTATCCCAGCCCGACAAGCATTTTTCAAATTAGGCCCGAGGGCTTGGCCCGAGCCCGTGCAGACCTCTAACACACACACACACACACACACACACACACACACACACGCACGCACGCACGCACGCACACACACATACACACACACGCGCGCGCGCACGAACAGAGTTTCTCCATATTGAACTATACTAAAAGTGTTATCAAAATAGGTTACGTGACGATTACTTGGTGAATCTTCTAAGGCTATGCACTTCGACTTTGTCGCCAAATACTGACCTCTTAGACGCAATACAATGCACGGTTAAGGGTTAAAGGGAGGAAAAGTCCACGTATAGTGGAAGGAGGTAATCCTTACTCCCTTCTTTCGCAAACGTTGGACATCGCTTATCTAAGGTAACTAAGTGCTGAAATTCGACGGAGAAACTGACAAAGCTATTTCGCCGGATATACATGTTCTTGTAACCCCTGGAACCAAAAGAACATTTACAGAGTGTGTGTGTGTGTGTGTGTGTGTGTGTGTGTGTGTGTGTGTGTGTGTGTGTGTGTGTGTGTGTGTGTGTGTGCGTGCGTGCGTGCGTGCGTGTGCGTGCGTGTGTGTGTGTGTGTGTCTATGAACCACGCAATTAAAGGTTCATACTTGAGTTAGACAACGTTTAAAGATGCCAGGAGAAAATTAACGAATTTCCCTCACTCTCAACGTCCATTTGTATCTAGAAGGTTCGCTTACTACTTTTCTACTAGGTACGTACTATATACGAAACTAGGGCAGGTATTGGTTTACCACTCAAAAATTCGACACCAAAATTTCACCGGAAATACCTGGTTTTTAGACTCTCTAAATAAGAAAAGAGCAATTTTAAGAAAAGCTCTACCTGCATGGGAACAGCATAATTAAAAACCGTAAAGTCGGTTGAATATCAAACTTGGTATTTAATGCTACACGAAGATTTTCAAGAAAATCCTCCACACCAGAGTACTCTTTACACGGAAAATAATTTAAAAATTTTGATTTTTCTAGAAATAGCTTTAAAAATTTCGATTGAAATACCATATTAAGATACTTTTTGCCAAATTAAATGTGTATCTTGAATTTTCTGGGAACGTCCTCAGAAGTCCTCTTCATTTTGGATGACTTTTGCATTTCTCGTAAACCGCAAGTTAGACAAAATCTTAATACGCAAAGTATGCAGAATGGCTGAAACACACAGTTTATATCGAATACATAATTTTTCGTAGAGTGAACCATTTCTAAGATACTACCTGTTTTTATTTATTTATTTAATTTCCAATACCTATACTTTTCTCGAATAGGAATACGTTATTCGTGTTTATTTTCTCTAGTACATGCAGTATACGGGATGAGTAAAAAGTATGGAACAATACTTGTAACTTTGTTGTTACAGCTTAGTGAAGTGATATTTTTTTAGCAAAGCTGTAAGATATAAACACGTTTTCATATTACTATGATTGTGAACAGGGCGTGACCTTTTTAATGACATTCTTTTACCCCCCCCCCCTTTTTTTTTTTTTTTTTTTTTTTTTTTTTTTTTGGGTCATTAGGTCTCGGAACGTACAAGTAGATGCTTGTTTGAAGCGTAATTTAAATTTATTAGGGCATATTACAGCACATGAAATTTAAACCAAGAAAACACATTCATAAAAAATTATTGGTGCTGTGTTGTAACACATGATGAATTCACTTCAAAAGGTGCTCAAAATGGCCTCCATTTACTGCCAAACAATGCCAAAGTCTGTCTTTGAAATTAGTTAATGTTTCCAGCAATACTGTTCGCCTGATCAGCTGCATTTCCTGCCCAATTCTTCGTTTGTAACTCTTCAAGATCTCTTGGTAGGTCCTTGTAAACCCTCCACTTCAAATATCCCAACAAGAAAAAGTCTAAGGGGTTCAGGTCAGGTGATCTTGGCGGCCATTCAATACTTCCTCTTCTACCAATCCATCTTCCTGGAAATTCATGATTTAGGTAATTCACCACCTGCCTTCCATAATGTGCGGGGGCACCATCTTGCTGGAATAAGATATCATTTTGAATTCCTCCTCCTTCTCCAGGGAATCAAGTTTGTGTGCCCATATCCCGCTTTGGAACAGGTGTGGAAACAACGGAACTAAAAATACCAAACTTCAGAAGAGAAGGCTGTCGAGCAGATATGCACTCCTCAACTAACCAGGAGAATCCTTTCCACCGACACGGGTCTCCACGCACAGCCTACACGTGGGTAGGGGTTTTGACTGACTCCCTCACCACGAAGAGGAGCCCACACCGAGGGAGTCAGTTTACTCGGGACCACAGGGCGGCGCACTGATTGTTGCCACCTTATACACACGTGAATACCGTCAATGCTCACATCACAATAACAACTCCTTAAGTGATAATGATAACCACTAAGATCTGAAGCTTTTCTGGCGACTAACATATTTTAGACGTTCTCGGGCTTCAAGTCAGGTGTAGTGACGAGCCATCGATGTTTCGGGAGTGTGCATCTCTCCCAACACCTCGATGGCTTGAAACCCGAGAACGTCTAGAATATGATAACCAATGATTGTGTGCGATAAACATGCTGGAAACAATAACAAACAGTTGGTCGGTCAGTGTGGAGTGGGGAAAATCTAGCAGTACCAATGTTATCTCGAGCGATAGGAACCAGCCCGGTGCGGAGGAAGTTGATAACTCTGTATATAGTACTGTATTCAGTATTGTATAGTTTTGGCCCTAAAATATTTTGGCTATATTTTGAACTCTTATTAAGATGAAGTTTTGTTGCAGTAATTGCAATAATGAAGTGCAGATGGAAGCAGCAACCAATCCTCACTCACTGGCGTAAATTTGAATAATTTTGAGAAAGAAAGTACTTATAAGTGATGACAAAAATGCACTTGGCAGGTATTCAAATGTCGGTACAGTGGTTTATAAAAATGGCTTCCAACTACCTTAAAAAGTTCTCAACACATAAAACGCATTTAATGTTTGAGTAACATTATTAAGAATTAATTTTTGCAGAAATAAAAAATAGAAAATATTAGTCATTTTGGTTAAAAAAAACTCCTAATTTGAACACCCCTTCTACTCAGTTACCATCCGATATAACTTGCACGGGTGAAGTATGTTACACTTCCAAGCTACGCCTACTCAAGTGGCTTGTGGAAGCAATGTTCACTCTCACTGCTTACAGATGCAGAGAAAATAACTGAAAATTGATGTGTGGGCAGCCAGTAAACATCCTATCTTACGCCTACTGCTGAGCAATATCACTTACATTTAAGGGAGGCATATGCAAATTTCAACTGCTCGAGGTAATTTTTTTCCGCTTTCTCCCTTGGTAGCTTTTAAAATGAAGTGCTGATCTGAGACTTCTTAACTTTTTGTTTATTTTAAATGTATTACTTTCCATTTCAAGAGTTCAGGTGTGAATGCCTCTGCGTCTAGTGGTCACCGCTGTGGCTTCCCAAATCAGAGCTCCCAGGTTCGATTTTCGGCTGGGGTAGGCAATACTTCTTTAACAAGGTTCATTTCCTATTCCCATAGTCTGGAAGTATGCGGGTGGGAGTGAACGAGAGAGAGGGAAAGGGAGAGAGGGAAAGGGAGAGAGGGAAAGGGAGAGAGAGAGAGGGAAAGGGAGAGAGAGAGGTTGGACTGAGCCTTACCCGCAATTTGCCTTATGACGATAACGGAAAAGTCAGAAGAAAATAACCAAAGCATTGATTAGCATCCCCCATGGCTTAACGCCCTTCTTCATCCCACTGCCTTTTAGACATACTGAATGCACAATAGTGCTTAAACTACTTGACAACAACAGATCCTTTCTCTAAGTGTATATTGAGAGGACCCTCTTAATTGTGTTCAGGTCATTAGCAGCGGAAGAAGGTTGAGGGACAGTTTTACAACTTCTTGGAATGTGGTCGTTAAGGGATGGGTACAATTATATCTCTTCCCAGCCGTGATTAGAACAGGAGCCCTCTAGGCTGGAAGGCACTCATGCTACCCCACACATTGAGTGTATGTTATTATGCCGGAACTCTAGAGCCTAAAAAGCTGAATTCTCTTATACCATTCTCGGCCAACTAGTGATATAAGCAGACAGGGAAACTTGGACACCGATGAAACCGGTTAGGTGTGACTATACGAGTACCATAGGTTGTCAAGTTCACAGAGCAGAGGGAGTGAGCAGCAAGTCAAAACAAACCGATAAGAATGCGATGCAACACTGGACGCACTAATCCACGCTTTGGAATGTTTAAAACATTAAATCGGTAACCTTCGCGACGCACTTATCTTGGTTGGATATTTCGTTCACCCAAAGAAAAGCTTTACATCGTGTGTATAACTAATTGATCAATAAAAAATATACAGTTAACCTTAACAGTATATTATATTTTCAAAGCAAAATACTTCAATTTTATGTAATAGAAACACATGTATATTTATAGAATTCGTAACAGCAATACCATATGTTCACTGTGAAATGCAATGTTCACTGAACTAAGTTTTTTACTGGTCCGTTTCTTCTTCATGATATGCGGTTATGGTTGCAGAATTGGCAAAGTACACTACAATATATTTTTTGAAGTCTCGAAATAAATCTCCTGCGATTTTCACTTAAGTACTGTCTTTATTATGATAAGGTGCACTCGATATCACAGTATGTGACATGTGGCTGGAAAGCGTAAATACTATTTTAGATGAACATTTTATGTACTGGGTTATTCTCAGGTGCACTGTTTCCCTTCAACAGATACTTGATAACAAAGAATTTAGCACATCCGCCACTTTTATTAGAACTGCAAAGGGACAGGACCCACTCTCGTGTTGTAAGCAATACACACTACAGCTGCTCTAGAACGCAGTTAACTTTGAGGTCATGTCTCTCTCCCATTGGTGTCTAAGTTTCGCTGTCTGATTGTCAGACTGCAGTTCATACGTCGAGTTCGTTTTAGGGGAACAGTATGCCAACATGCGGATTGGCTATGGCAATTCCTAGGGACAAAATTTTATGGTGAATAAAAATTGTGAATGTCGGTAAAAAAGAAGGCTCAAAGCGGGATAAAAGCAGTGAAATAAAATGTCAAATATTACTGTTATAATTTACATTTCAAATGTTATATGTAGCATGTTCACTGAAATAACAAGCAAGCATGGTTTCCAAGTTCCCTGCTGTAATATTGGTTCTTTTATCTGACAAAATATTGTCCACTGAAAGAGCTCCTTCACAATCACCATTAGAAATTGAAAGATAGGTACATAGACTGCGGTTCTCAGCATCCCATTCTACATTGGGCATGAAATACCGCTTAATTTTACTTATAGGTCTCTCTATCAACCTTGAAGTTCTTTTATATGCCGTAAATCTATGACACGGGACACCGACTTTACTTCTCTTCCGAAGGAAGCCACGCTAAGGATTTTTACGCCGGGTGTGAACCCACAATGTAGGGAACCAGAGGCTATCATGTTACCCCTAGACCACGGAAGAACGTTTGTTGCCATGGAAGAAGTGCACGTGCACCTAGATTTCAGAATGGACCTATTTTAATATAACTACAATCACGCGCCTTGGCTCTGCAGTACATCAATACATGAAACAAACTCGGCGTTAAACTCCTGCCGTTTTGGGCATTAAACTCGTGCTTCCTGCTGTCTGTCGCAGCCTTCCACAAAATACCTGTGAACTTATCGTTCTAGTCTAAGCTATGTGTGTTTGCAGTCTGCGGGAAAACCAATAGAGGGGAGGGGGTGTTGTCTCCGGCACTTCGCTCCAGTGGTGGTGCTGTAGCATGGGAGCTATATTATTCTATGCGTTCATTGAACGCTCACGTGCGCCACTGGCTATCTGTCGACCTACCTTCCCTGCTTACTGTACACATAGTTGCATTTCTTTCAGCCACATGAAGCCACTCTTGACCCTGACCTCGCAACTGGCTTTCTATGTTGCAAAAAGTAAAACAGATGTTTTATTCCTGAAATAAATATTTTAACATCAGTTTCGCAGAAACATGTCAATGGAATGTTAATTTCATGTTAAATCGTAAATAAACGTTCATTTCGCAAGTAAATATCGCAAAAAATTTATTAATTTCGTGGTAAATCGTACATAAACACTAATTTGGTGACTTGCGTTAAAATTCGCGTTTAATCGCGAGTAAACGTTGGTAATTATGCGGACAATAGCAACAGAATTGATTCAGAAACCTTTTTATTGCGTATTAACATATTTCGTGCCATCGCGATCCACCAAAAAATTGTGTTCCTAGGCCAATTTCACAAGAAATACATTTACAGTCTTGAACCTGTTTGAGAAAACGTTCTTTTCCTGCTCTCCCATCAGGCGCAAACATACTCGTAAAGGAAGGCTATTCTTGTGCTGTTTCTAGAAGTAAAAGGGTACTGTAACTTTTACAAACTGGAAGTGTTGCCGATTTTTTGAACAGCCAGCCATGCGTTAAGGTTGTTTGAAAGAAACAAATCATATAGGCATTATCATCGAGTGTTTTCACTTCGTATTCCCTATTTACATCTTTAAATTTAATATTCAAACCTGTACGCACTCACCACATAAAGGTGAAAGGCACAGTAGGTTGCGAAAATATACAATCATACTCTGTTACGGTTTACGGGTGATTTGTATCAGTGACGGTGTAGATCTAACAAATAATACTCAACTTCGAGCAGCCATAACTTTTGGCACACTTTCGTAAAGTATCATATTTGAGCATGCTTTCATGATAGGATTGTCTATGACTGAATCGTTCAACCTCAAATTTCCGCCGTAAATATTTTAGCAGATAAAATATTCATATTTGGAGCAGCAAAGATGTGACGGACGCAACGAATCTATGACTTTCAAACGATTACAAATAATTATCCGTAACCGAAATTAAGATACTGCTGAACTTGACCAAAATGGGAGTAACTTCAAAGTCATTTAATTAGCTCGCGTGCATACACCGAAGCAAGTCTTTCATGGTAGCCTTTCAAAACAGCTGTTTAAAGGCCAGAATGTGCAAGTAAGGGGAACCTTCCGTGTTTTCCAAGGAAAACCGAATGCACTGCCGCGGAACAAAGAATGCTTTCAATCGATGAAATCTACAGCTAAACTGAGAAAAGTGCACTTCAGATTTAGTTATTTAGACGGATTACCCAATGGCCTGGAAGATCCTCAAAAAGATACCTTGACAACAGAACAAGAATAAAATTTTTACTCGTGAAATGCACCTGGCAGCATAGGAATTTCCCCCGAATACTATTCACTTATTCCAATATGTCTGCCAGTCCTGGAGCACATTGCTTTGGCGTCTCCTTCAGAACCGCTTACATATCGGATTACTTAAACTAACTTTATCCGCTATTTTCATTTTAAATGTCGGGGGGGGGGGGTTGAGACGCACACTATGGTTGTATGACGGATATGACAATCACGTGATATTTTATCAAGACTAAAAAATATTGGGCAACAAAATTGTACACCTGAGCCTATACAAATTAATATAGGTAATGCACATATGTATCTCAGGATACTTCCGTTGGAAGTATTTCTGTTTATGTTTACAAGCCTCACGCAATACTGGTCGATATCATGGTGGTATACTCAGTGACAGTTGGCTCAAAAGTAGTGACGAAAGCACAGGTAATAAAAGTTTGCCTTGCTTTTCTTGTTAGTAACTTAAACTTGTATCAGACCACCAACCTTACGACGAAGCGAATATAAAACACAATTAGTGGACTGCATTTGAGTCGGGTTTAAGCATCTTAATTGTCAGCGAAATGAGCGTCGAAGTATGGAAAAATATTTATGAAGTGCTGGCATAAATTTGAAAATAAAGATCGCCTGTCGCTAAGGATAACGAATCAAAAATGTGCGAGGCTACATTATACGGGTAATTCACTCCACAATAGTTGAAGTTACAGAAGAGTAATTTCCATATTGGTCGATATGAAAACACTGATGTGACCGTAGTGGTGAAGCGAGATTTTATTCCAGCAATCTGAGTTTCTCGGACACACTTCCAAAAAGTTACACTTGCCCATCATATAATGAAATAAAAGAAAACATAGCTATCCCCCTGTATACGATATAATATTGAATGAGATGCGCTGAAATGAGGGTTCAATCTTTAATTGATATTGCACTTAGACGTATAATTTCAGTGCTGGATGATACATAAATTGAACCACTACCTGCCAAACAAAATCTTCACTCAATGTTCAAATGGGGTTGCGATGGCAGTAATGATCACAGCATGTGCAAACATTTTTAGGGGAAAATGAAGAAGGACACCGAATGTTTGGAGTGAAGATCTCAAAGCAACTATCTTTGTATACTTGACTTTTACACTCATCTTTAAGTTACTTATCTGTTTATTTGGAATTAAAGATTTTCTTTAAAGGGTTATGATTGAGTAAATATAAGTTAAAAAGGGAGTTGAGCCCTTTCATTATTAACACATAAGCTTATTCATTAAGTTTATATTCTATTGAATCAATATGACTCACCTCTTTTATACGGTTTTGCCAGCGTATGTTTAGAATAGGCGTTTCTAATTTATATTTCAGAGGTATTGAAATATTGTAATATTCAGTTTATATTTTTACGTTTTAATTAAGAATAAGAAGCCCATCACATCCCTTAAGGGCAAGGGCCTCCTGCCTATCGACAGGGTTAGCTCGGTATTGCTCATAGGGTGAGGTAATTCTTGAGCTACCTGTTCTCTGTTGAACTGGTTATTCCATTTGTCGTTTATTAGCCTTCCTAATGTTTATAGATCTACATGTCTCTCTCTTACAAATTATTTAATTTATCCTCTATAATATCTATATCTAATTGTTGTCCTATATCTTTACACTTTACACTTTGTTCATTTCGTCATTTTCCATTATTCATTCACTTCACTGTTTGTATTTCTTCACATTCACATTTTGATGTCCTTCCTATCTATGTAATTATTATTTATATAAGCATATAAGATATATGTAAGTTATCATTAACTGTTCCACTCTGTTTATCACTATGGCTGTATTTTCCATTCCCTTTTGTTCTGGAGTTGCTAGCGCCTGCTTTCACTGAAGTCTGTATCTGGCTATTCGAGTCCACTGTATACTGAACATTTCTTGAGCAGCCTCTGCTTCCCTTCTCGTGCCCCATATTATTAAGGCGTTCTTATCGCATGTCCTGCCCACCTCCATTTGATCATCTGTTCACTTGTGGTTATATCCTCTGGCCCGCTTGTGTTCTTCAGCACCTCACTATTGATTCTATCTTTTAGCCACATATTCAGGATCTTCCGTTCCATTTTTCGCTGACATGTTTGTAACATCAGTCTGCTTTCGTATTAGCGTCCAAGTTTGACACTCATATAGTAAGGTGGGAAAGATCCAAGTACGTTTTAATTGGCTTATTTAAATAATCTCAGGTATAAAATTGCATTAAAATCAGAGAATGAGGCTTACGCCTACCTGTGGTTCTTCTATATCAAATTAATTACACTAGGAAAATATAATTTTGCTACACCATTATGTACTCCTTTCACAACCCTTAGAGTACAAATTACTTAATAGATAGCAATTTCTATTCTACAATCTGAAAAATCCCCATTTATAAAATGTGATTTCAGGCACCTCTCCATTCTTTACCCCCATTAACCCATCTTGGGGATAGAAAAAAAGTATGCGCTGTTCGTAATCAACACTTCTAAAATTACTCTGATACTAATTTTCAGTTAAATTGGAAAACACTGAATTTATAAACTTCATCACCCACTGTAAGGATTGAAATGTATTACCCTTAATGTGTTAATCTGCAATATAGCAATTGCAGAGTACCTAATCTCAGCATTATGACCCGTGTGCAATATAGAGAACTAAGCGTGACGTGACGGATTCCACGCTCACACCCAGTGCTTAGCAGTATGGAGATACTTCATGCTCAAGCATTGTCTTATTATGAGCCAGTTGCGCTTTGTCTTTGATGCAATTGCGTAGGAAAGCAATTTAAGTTAAGTGTGCAGCCCAGTCAAGTCTGACCTCGGTTTAAGTGTCCAACCGCTGAAATTCCCTCAGCATTCCTATGTAACATTTCCAATGTCATGCTAAACGCCTTACCTGAAATCCAAATGATTTTAGTAATAGTCGATATCACTTTTCACTACTAACGTTGTGGAAATGGTTAAATGTGTAATCTTAAATGAATAAAGCTTGGGCATTTTTGTCTGAAGTTGGTGTCCTTGTCGTGTGGTTTGTGCATTATGAAGAAGCCAGGAAGTTTTAAAGCAGCTCAGATACTTCAATGCAAATAGCCTTCTGTTGTAAAATCACTTACACGTTAAAAATTTTGTAGCATATTTCTTCATGTTAGACCTAAACTTTTGTATGTGGTGCCTGTTTAGGAATCGTGGAACAGTTCGTGCATAACTGGTATGCACGGCCAAGATAAAGTGAATAACGACCGTTACTCTACTATGGATAATAAGTAGAAGTACTGTATACAAGGTATATCTCCGAAATGGTTCACGCCACAAAAATGTATTTGGACATAACTTGTGTTTTAACTATATCTACATTTTTGTCTAGTAAGGTTTGGTCTATCTCTAACGACCTTCCATTTGAGAAAAGTTTTAAGTACTGCAAAACGCATACAAATAAGTATATAAGTACGGTATATATACGAAATGGTTCACGTCACAAAAATGTATTTGAACATAACTTGTGTTTTAACCAGATCTACTTTTTTGTATAATAAGGTTTGGTCTATCTCTTACGGTTTACCAGTTATGCACAAGCCATCAAGAGTAAACAGGACTGCTCAAGCTATAAACAGAAAATTCAAAATATACGTTTCATTTGCCATAAAACATCTTACACATATGGCATTTTAATCAAAATAGTTAAAATGCCATTTTTGAGAAAGTCAAAATTTTCGAAAAAGTTTGCATGTAAAGGATAATAGTTTTGAATGGAGGAATTTTCTTTCGTTTTTGAGTTATGATGTTACACCCACACACACCCACACCCGTACCTTTTAGTTAAAATGCTTTTTTTTTTTTTTTTTTTTTTTTTTTTGTCATTTAGGGACCTCAAAACGAATGTTCCCGGTGAAATCTCGACATCTAAATATTGAGTCGAATACAATACTTCCCCTAATTACTATACGTAGTACGGAAAGTAAAAAGAAAAACAAAAAAGCTTGGGACGGTTCAGGGGATCTCAAAAGGTGTATCTGGTGATTTCTCAATATTGAACTTTTCGATGAAACACCCAAATGAACTAGCTGTTGACGGGCCCTAAAACGCCACGCCACTCGATGAAATAAATACCTCCTCTATATATAAAAAGATGAAAAGGAACTAAAAATGACAAAAGCAGGACAAAATTTCCACATCTCTCATTATAGTACAAACTATTTTCAGTATAATTGTAGCTGCAGTCGCAAAGCACGGATAAAACAGAAGTCCGAGTGTAGGCGTGAGACGAGCGAAATCAGCCAAGGAGATCTCATGAAAAGAATATATTTAAGATGGCGCCTTGACTATCTTTGGAATTTAAGAAGTTGGTCGTTTTATACATAAAATAAGAGAACATTTGCATCAGCTTTACTCCCTTCAATGCGGGTGAGTTCAACTACAATAATTCATTGGAGGCTTAAGAACAGGTAACGCTATACGACAAAAAATTGACGAACAGTTCTAACAGCTACACAAAATGAATCGCATTTTATGGGTAACACGGAGTGGGAGCACCTCATTAACCGATTGCTGTTTGTTGATAAATCCTCCAGCGGGTAGTGTGTGGCATTATGTAAGCAGACAACGTTCAGAGGAGAACCAGGCGAGCTTTACATACATTGCAGTTCAAGAGCACTACAAACCAACCCAGGAAAGTAATCGCTTTGTGTCATTGTTTGAGGGCAACGCACATGCTGCGTATAGGGTTTTACCTTTATACAGCTATCGCGAAATGAGGCGATCACAAGTTACATGTCACATGGGCAGAGCATGACGTCATTGCACGTGTACAGTGACAGCACAAAACACAGCTGGGCTCACTACCTACAGTGCATAGTGTTTCTTGAGTGTGTTCACTATAGTTCCACACACACACAATAAAATGCCTCCAGCACGAAAATTGAAATATTCGCGTATTGCTGAACTTGTACAATAATTTGTACAACTACCCCTTGCAGGGAACAATTTTCCAAAATGTTTACTTTCTAAAAAACGTCTAACCATTTCGTTTAAATACATGTTTAATGACAAATCAAATGTATATTCTGAGTTACTGGAGGCATCCTCTGAAGCCCTCTTTATTCTGGATGACTTTTGCATAACTGGTAAACCGTAAGAGATAGACAAAATCGTACTGGATTAAACATGTTGATCTTGTTGTAGCGCACAATTTGTCAAATAATTTTTTTGTGAAGCTAACCGTTTTCGAGATATTCCTTGTTAGTGGTTTATATGTTTAATTACATATACTTTTCCCAATAGAAAGTCATTGTTTTTATGCCCTGATCATGCAAAGATTGTCGGAATCATCACATAGCGAACAGCTCTTAAAAGATCTGATTATCACTTAAGCCTACTGTAATCTATTGTACTTATTAATCTCAATTAGTATGAAGCAGAAGAATAAGCGTTTTTAAGAATAATTTGTACAGCCACGGAAAATATAACTGGGCGCATTAGGAGAATATTTCTAAGTCCCACGTCGTGTTGCAGCGCGGTTCACGCAAGTTGATATTTCCAACGTGCAGTCTGAGTGCATTGATAGTCCGTTCTATGTGTTATCATCTGTCAGATATGCAAATAGGCTGTGTCTCGCATATGTATTTCCTCATGATAAAAAAAGGGATGGTGCTGTAAACTGTCGTCCATAACACACAGAACAGACTATCAATAAACGCAGGTTGCATGCTGCAACACGACATGGGACTTTGAAATATTCTGCTCTCCTAATGCGTTTTATCATTTTTTCCATGGCTGTACAAGAGTGAGTAGAGACCGTCATGCAAGTACACAGGTCTTAAGAAAAAAGTACGCGCGCATTTAAGTTCAGCATCTTTCAAGGATGCGACACCAAGATTTTCAAGAAAATCCCTCCACCCCAAACTGCCCTTTACATTGAACTATGTTCGAAAAGTTTAATTTTTCTAAAAACGGCTGTAACGACTTTGATTAAAATGCCTTATGTCGAAGATATTTTCATGAAAAATGAAATGTGTATCTGGAAAGAAATAGCCTCAGGAATCAAATTGTATATTGCGAATTCTCTGTGTACAACGAACAAACTTGATATATTTTGATGTTCGTTTCACATTGCTTATATACGAATCTCCGTAAACAATTGAGCAGGTACATCTCTCCGAAGTTCTCCTGAAAGTATGCAAATGCAATCAGACTGAAAGGTGCTTCTGTATGTGTCAACCACTTTCTACTTTTCTTGTGCTGGGTTATAAATTTCCATTCTCTCCGGCACATTGTAAAGCCGCTTTTGGAGCAGACCAAAGCAAGGATTTTCCAACATCAACATGAGCGCCGCGTCGGCAACCAAAAAAGTATAAAAAGTAATGACAAGCAATAGTTTAATAGCTGCGCTGAAGTCAAGAGAAACCCACGCCAACAGCACTCACATCTATTGCCTTATATATGAACCATACCGCAAATGTGGGATGTTCACTAAGCAACGATCTGGGTCAGCAACGCATAGGCATAGGCATAGGCAATCCTGTGCCGAAAACTGACATTCTGCACCGCATCATTTTCTTGTGCTTCTCTATTACATCATCTCTCCGTTTACAAGCAATTTCTTTATCCTTAACCTTCTGTAACTTAACACGCCGAAGGGTTTTAGCCTCATTTGTACCAGATGCATTTCTATCTTCACCCAGAAGACCTGATGCGAGTGGGGGACGGGAGTAGAAAGAATTCAGCCTATTCTCTTCTCTTCTCTATTACCTACGGTTGGTTCACCGCATATTTTCCTTGTCCAAACTCTCATTTCGCTGCAAGCCTTCTTTCTCATTTTCATTTTAGAGCACCCGGCCTGCTAAGTCTTCTCCGCAATGATATTATGTCTTCTTGTTTGCAGACGCGGTATTCTCTAAAATCACCATCTTCTGTTATTGCATTTTTCCCAATCTACTACTCCACTGTATAACTCTACTTAGTCGTCCTTTCCATTTGCATATATTCCCTTTGACGATTTTAAGGTCGCACTACGGAGATAAGCGTAAGCGTGATTAGCGTATCAGTAAATAGCTTTTCATTCAACATGAAATCCTCGGGCTATCTATAAATAAATCAGGTCTATAGGCGTTTATCTCAGATCTACGGTAATCAATTATTTTAACTCTAAACGCAAAGCTAAAAATACCACTGAATATTAAAGATAACTGCAGATTCGCATAAAGGTATTATTATTATTATTATTATTATTATTATTATTATTATTATTATTATTATTATTATTATTATTATTATTATTGACAAAACTATGGTTTCAAGAAAGAAAAGCAAGTTTCCTACGAAGTAATGGAACAGTTTAAATACTACGCGTATGCCACAAGTAGTAGCTACGTCCAATAGAAGATACCAGTGGCAAGGGGCGCTTTTAAGCGAAGAAGCAATATTTTTTGTGCGCTCTTGAACAATTATAACCGAATCAGTCAAGCACAACCTGAGGTTGCAAAGATGTTTGAAAATAGATCGGGAAGAAAATTTTAAACGAGTGACATGGATGAATTCGTTTTGTTAAAAAAAAAAAAAAAAAAAAAAAAAAAAAAAAAAAAAAAAGTAGCAAAGAAAAACGATACTGAAATGTGCAGAAATAGGTAACGAATTCTCTGTGAAACTCAATGGGAAGAAACTGCTTGGGAGGAATGGTGAATGGGTAACGAATTCTCTATGGCACTGAATGGGAAGAAACTGCTTGGGAGCTTGGTAAAACAAAGAGTTTAGGGATGGACTGCTGCCAAATGGGTCTTCTTGCAACATTGAAGTCGCCTTTAAGGTACGATATCTAGTAAAGTAATAACTCAGATGGCCTTCGGACTTCACTGGCTGTATGTATCAAATAAACCAAGTTTAATGCGCGCTAGGGGATATTAGTAAGATGCAAAATAAATGACGTGGGTAGTTCTTTGGGTTAAAAAAATCGAGTTTCTGTTTTATGCCTAAAAACTAGAAACTCCCAGCTTTCAAAATATGTCATGTTGGAGTTTCGTATTCATAAGGAGCTTTAATTTGGCGCAGACTACGCCCCTTCACAGCAAACCTTCAATTGCAGTTTACAGTAATTTATATTTTTCATACTTCAGGTGCACCTTTCTCTATAACCCATTATGCCCACATAGATGAAATTTTACTGATCATTTTTCAGTCCAAGATGTACTCATTGCAGCTAAAATTATTCCTCACATTGCTAATCATAAATTATTTAAAATATATATTGGGTGGAAGGTGCTTCAGCCATAAACCATCGATTCTACATGAGTGTAACAATTATATCTGACAGAATTATTCTGAATAACCGTTTCGCCGGAAAGGAAAACCAATTTGTCAAGTATTTGGAGCCAGTGTCCGTTTAATAGTTTTTACTTTAAAGTAGGCATTCATATGGTTTTTAAAGCCACTTTCTCCTTATTAATTAATATCAACACAGGAATTGGAATTGAAGATCTTTCTCTACCAAATATATTTCAATTAAAATGGAAAACTTAATAAGAAAGTTGTGGAAAAGGTCTAAACGGGAAGAAGTCCCCAGTGGCTCATATATTTTATTCAGAGCATTTTAAGCCGCCGACAAGGCCACCGCCGCTGAATTAAGTACAAACCGTTATACCAGTAAGGATTAAAAAAAAAGAGTGCATTGTAGCAGCAGAACGACCATAATGGCATCCAACGATGCTCCATTGTCTACTTAATTAACCATTATCTCAATCGTTTATTGATTGCTACGGCGTCGAGAGCTCCGACACACATACACACACACCTAAACAAACGTGCAGTTTTTTTAAAGGGAGACAATGCGTCATAATTCTCTTCAGGAATTACAAAGGCTATGGCTTATGTCTGGAGAACAGCTACATTGCTATCTTTTCACGAGGGCGACCGCTCACAACGCTTTTCTTTCTAGACTTAGAAACGCTGTCTTTTACCTTAAAAAATATGACAAGTTACTTTCACATTCTCTATCCATTATCCTTTGTTTTTATGTGACTTCTACAGGTTATTGTTATAAAAGCTGATTTTTCTATATATGTCATGTTAATCGAGATAAACGTTTGCAGAAATTGTTCCATTATACATTTCTTTTAGGAGGATAGAGGAAACCGAAATCACTCAAATGTTTAAAAACGGTTCGCATGTGCTGGCCTTGAAATTCCACACCCTGGGACATCACGAGAAACTGAATAGCTACATCCCTTTAAGAAAGTGACAAAAGTGCTGAAAAATTCAAACCAATCATAACGGATGGATGAAAAATGGCTTATGCCACAGAAAGTTACCTATTTGAAATAAACTGTGTCTTAACGAGATCAAAATTATTTGCGTAGTTCTATTCCGCATAGTTTACTCGGTTCACAAAATTATTCATAATTCATTTCGAATGAAAAGTGGTACTCCACAGACATTTTCAGAAAATTCCGGAAATGCATTTCATTTCTCATGTAAATGTCTTAAATACCTATGCTATGTTTTAATCAAAATCGTTAGGAGTATTTAAGAAAATAAAAACTAACGAAAAAACATATTAAAGAGTAATTGGAGTACGGGGATTCTATTGAAGTCCTATGGCCCATTCTTGGGAAGGTTAATTACCCAGTTCGGCATTAAATCGGACTTTCCGTTTTTGAGTTATTAAGTGCGCGCGCGCGCGCGCACACACGCACACGCACACGCACACGCACACACACACACACACACACACACACACACAAGGATATTTTTCTAAAAATGATTTGAGGGTCAGGAGTGTCCCATCTATTCCCAATGAAATCTTGACACAGAATTTTTGGGTGGAATACAATATTTCCTCTGCTTTCTTTAAGTACACAGTAGACAAAGTAAATTAACTAACATAGAGCAATACTTAAGTATCACTTTTGGAAGCACCGAAATTAGCGCATTTCCTTAAGTATAGCCTATAAACCTTAACTTTGCGGCAGGCACTTAGAGGCAAACTCGCTACACTCTCGTAGTCAAAGAGATGGTACTTGAACCACTAAAGTACAAATGCAGTTGGCTGTTAATCCTTGCTGCCATGGATATATTAGTTATTCCATTTATATGGGGTAGAGACAACTGGTTCAAATTGGATGGCGTGATGGACTTCCAAAGGGACACTATTCAGCTGAAGCAGATAAAAAAAAAAAAAATAATAATAATAAAAAAAGAATAAATAAAAAAAAAGGTATGCTTTGATATGAGAAATCGACAAATATGATTTATAGTTAATAACCTTCACACAGACTTTTTGAAACCTAATGCATAAAACACCTAAAATTAATTTCAATTACATAACTACTGAATTCGATATTAAACCTTCCAAGGAATAAAATGATTACACATTCTTTTAAGGTTCTCTTAAAACGTTGCATTGTTTGCGTTTTTGTATCATTTATTGAACAGATGTCCCCTGTTCAGTGCAGTAGTAATATGTGTAACTGCTGTTCCCATTTTGGCTTATTACTATCGCTCACGTTTGATCTTTGAAAAGAGTAAATCCTATAAATTAGTAAATAAACTAAAAAACATCCAACACATTGATGTTCGATGTGCTTATAATACACCTCGTATGATTGAAAGAATTAGTTACAAAGTGGAACGATTTGTTTACGTAATCTAGATTGAAACTGATTTTCATATTCTCAGCTGAATTAATACGGGTATAAGTAATTAATTTTTTGGGCGATCGTGTTTTCTCGCAACTTGCTATCAACGATGACAGGATAGAGGTTTTTCTAAATTCGTTGCGCCAACCTAACGTTTCCCCAAACTTTTGCTTTTTGCAGTCCATTGTTCCTACTCATATCACTGCCATAAGTGTTTTTTTTTTTAAATTGAAGACAAAGAATACAGTTACGTTTTATTAAATTGTTACCACTCGTGTTTTATGCCATTTAATTTGCGCATCATGTTGATTTTCACATCAGCATACCATTCGAAACCACCCGCTCGTGGAATGTACACAACAACGACCATGAGTCACTAAAGAAAGTTAAAACGTGGTCTCGTGATTGGTTTGCAGATTGAATGAGGGTTGGTGTTTTATCTACGTCACAGCGTGAAGTTCGATAACAGTTCAACCTAATTTCTTCTCGTGCTGTCTTTAATGCTTCAAAATTTCTAAGCCTGCCGATAACCTCCTGGGCGGGGGCGTATGGTGACTCCAGAGCTTACAAAGGGAGTCGAATAAAAGAGTATGGTAGGTCTTCAAAAGGCAGCCTAAGTCAGGTAACTAAATTCTTGGTTCAACATTATTCGGAAGTGCACTTCATAACCAGTACATCTTGTAAACCCAGTATGTCAAACCCCCAAGTAAAAACTCTTTACGGAAAAGAGATTAAAACAGATTTAAATCGACACCCAACTTGCACTTCTGGTAGCTCCTCGATAGCGGTTACTTCAAAAGGGACATACAACTCACGACACTCCGCTTGTCTAGCAGGGCGCATGTAAAACCGCAGAACCAAAGAGAATGCTTCAATGAACTGCATCAAGTGTGTCCTGCTTTGGAACTCTCGCTTTCGTACTAACTCAAGCATTTCCGCTCTGTGCTAACCTTGAAAACGAAGGTGCTAATGAACACCTCGATAGCCAAGGAGGAGGATACAACTTCGGCATTTTTCAAAACCACCAAAGTGGAATCACCAATTTCGTTCCTGAGATGGGCTACTTACAGTAGTAATGTCGGCGATACTCTTTCCGTTTTCATTGTCTAATGCAACAATCATCAAGGTCAAATGAACAACCCGCATCTTTAAGTTTAGTGCAAAATGCAAATATATCCAGTGTTAAACGTGAGCGCTTTTAAATCTATTCCATGGATACATAACACATACAATAACATTGTTTATAACCTGCTTATGCAGCAGCTAATAATGAGAATACAATTATCTCCGCGACGCGGCCCTGGCCGGTTTTTTTAATCTGCTGCTCGATGATGTGCACGTTGCATATTCCCTAACTATGGGGAATTTATATAGCTGTTAAGCTTGATTCTAAATGAGAATGGTATCTATAATTAAAACATTTGGGTAAGAGAACTGATTGCTCTCATGGCTATGGATGCGAAGATCCAATAGTTCCACACATTAGGTGATCAAGGTGGGTGGGTGGGTGGGTGGGCGAGTGGGTGAGTGGGTGGGTAGGTGAGTGAGTGGGTGGGTGAGTGAGTGAGTGGGTGGGTGAGTGGGTGAGTGAGTGGGTGGGTGGGTGAGTGGGTGGGTGAGTGAGTGGGTGGGTAGGTGAGTGAGTGGGTGGGTGAGTGGGTGAGTGAGTGAGTGAGTGGGTGGGTGAGTGGGTGAGTGAGTGGGTGGGTGGGTGGGTGAGTGGGTGAGTGAGTGGGTGGGTAGGTGAGTGAGTGGGTGGGTGAGTGGGTGGGTGAGTGAGTGGGTGGGTGGGTGAGTGGGTGAGTGAGTGGGTGGGTGGGTGAGTGGGTGGGTGAGTGGGTGGGTGGGTGAGTGGGTGGGTGAGTGAGTGGGTGAGTGAGTGGGTGGGTGGGTGGGTGGGTGGGTGGGTGAGTGGGTAAGTAAGTGGGTGAGTGAGTGAGTGGGTGGGTGAGAGAGTAAGTGGGTGAGTGAGTGAGTGGGTGGGTGAGAGAGTGAGTGAGCGCATGAGTGAGTGAGTGCATGAGAGAGTGCATGAGTGAGTACATGAGTGAGTGCATGAGTGTGTGAGTGAGTGGGTGAGTGAGTGAGTGAGTGGGTGAGTGAGTGGGTGGGTGAGTGAGTGAGTGAGTGGGTGGGTGAGTGAGTGCATGAGTGAATGAGTGGAGTTTAAGGGCCCGTTGACAGCTATTTGGGCCAGGCTTTGCCCGATTATGGGAGGCCAGATGATGTTCAGCACATTTTGTTTCAGTGTGTCTGGAACAGAACAACGAAGACTGAACTTACATACCAAAATATCTTTAAATGAATCAAGATTGTAGGAAATGTTTTGAACACAGATCACAAATCCAGTCATTGGGAGAAAATGAGTGAAAGCGGAAACTACGGCAGAGCTTCCTTCAGGAATAAGATGAAATGCTACTACATTTTACGAAAGTATTTTTATTCCTTATATTCAATTATAAACTAACAACAATTGAAGCACCCCTTCCATGCCAACGCCGTCCCAATAATCACCTATTATAAAAGAGCACGTCTGTCTATCCAATACAGTCAACTATTCAGTACAGATATCTCCCATACAGTTCTTAAGTGTACTTCGCTCCTTTCGATGTGTGCTCTTACATTTTAAGACCACTAGATATTGAATTTTCGGCAAATTTCGAGATAAAAAAAGAATCGTCTTTTGCACATTCATGAAAAAGATCAACAGTGAAGAATCGGGTTCTAACCGCGGTTTTGCTATTTTGGTACTTCAAATTACCAAACGAAACGTTTAACTGGCCGTTTGTGTATGCACAAATTAGCGTATTAAATTTTAAGACTTTCTATTTGCTCGTAATCTTGCTCTTCTACGTTTTTGCCATTGTAAAATCCTCCCCATTATGCAATTTTATATAAATTTGAAGTTACAGCTTTCCATAACGTGGGACATTTCAATAAGATTAGATTTTAAATTTTTTCAAAAATTAAATTTAACGAACGTTGGTTAAAATTAATGTTATGCTATGATTAAGTTGAACTATTTGATAAAACGTTGAGCTAAACTGGAATAAGCCGAATTTAGCAATTTCAGTAAATCGCTTAACCCTTCTATGTTGGAGTGCAATCTTTAACACTGCTTCTTCGTTGGAAAATACTGTAGTTGGGAACAATTACCTAAGGGCCCTAAGCAACAACCAAGCACACAGCGATCAACTGTGGCAGTAATCCAGTACTTTGAACACCAGATCTAGCATTTCATCGAACCTCAGAGCTAGGATGAATTTTTAAGGTGGACCTCTATGAATTATTAGGACCGCGCCACAGGATATATTATGCAGATGGTGGCTGAAGGCAAACTACTGAGCCTTGCAGGAGCTAATAGAAAATGTCAATGCACATCTAGAACGCGATCATAAACACAAGAAAACGTGCCATGATTTGCTAGGGGACTGAAGCACGCGTGAAAACCTTTACTACCCAGGCAGATATGTGCTTACAAAATAGCGTTAGAAATAAGGGCAGCAAATGTGCGATTTATTGGTTCAATTTATTAAAAGATAACGAAAAACAGTTGAAATGAGAAGGCAAGTTAGACTAAATCGCTCATTTTCAACCATATTCAATGATGTAAAAAAAAACTTATTTTTGTTGGAAATTAGCCGATTTAGTTGCTGTAAATAATTGTTCACGTTGCACCATTTCTCCACTGATTTGATACTGCGCTTTACCGTCGCAATATTACTGCATCCTTTCATAGCGTCCCTGCAACCTTGTTGACCTCTGACCTCTAGCCTGCTCGCCGTGTGATAGGTCAGCGAATGTCATATTAGCCGAGCTCTTAAGACCTGTCTTTTTCGCCGGTTTTTAATGTTGCAACCATCTTGATTGTTACAAAACATTCAAAAAATAATCGTTAGTTTCTAAAGAATGTATAAAAACTACTACTGAAATGCATTAGACTTACCATTCAATTCATAAATTCTGTCTCCTACCTCATTTACTGGCTACATGTCGCTCTCTCTTTTTCTTGACCCTACTGCTTTAGCCCTTTCTGGCCTGTATTTCGAAATATGATTTGGCGAGTGTATACTTTCTAACTCTCATAAGATGCTCGTTGTGTTTTTCATATAGCGTTTAAATCCTTTTGTGGTAATTTAGGCATTTTAACGTTTAATTCACTTCTTAAACATGCAAATTATAAGTACTATCACATTAGTTTGTAACATCAATGTTAACAGGGGAGCATAATTATTTATATGTCTCAGTTTATAGGACGCCGTTAATATGTAAGATCATATCGGCGGCTTATATTTTCGAACAGTTGCCCAATGGTAACGATGTTCACTTGTTTTATTAATGCTGGGCCTGTATTAGGTTTGGTTTTCTTTCAAACATTAAATCAACATACATTCTTACATTTTAAGTCCATTTTAGTCATTCTGACTAAAGAAAAATTCCAACCTTCCAGCCCGGACAACTGGATTTGAATTCTAGCATGCTAACAGCAGACCAAAGAGGAAGGTGTTTTTCTCATTGTTCCATATTTTCTGCAACCTTTAGAAGAAATACACTTTTGTGTCATGCTGTCAAAATTGCAAAACATTGTGTAAGTCTTATGGAAAGCCTTATTCACTTGTATAATTCCAGAGAGAACACATATGATTTTACAAACATTCTAACTGCCATGTCAATTTACATAAGAACGCTTGGTAGAAATTACAATGAGCATTCGTTGTTCAATTTCTACTTATTCATTCGAGGATTCGAAAGCATTTACATATCACAATGCACAACAGTGGATGCAATGTTGAATTTTTCGCAAACGGGATCCTCAGTGGGACAAAAGAAAAAAATACATAAATTAATAAATACATAAAGAGGCATTAGACAATACTTTTGTAGCAAGAAGTAACTTCATACAATTACGACACTGCGTTTATATAAATAGTGTGTACTTTAAGTCTGGCTGTCGAATACTATTGCAGTACTATTGTTCCCTTTTGGCAGACTGTAACCTTTCAAATGTTCGTATTTCACAGTCGTTGTAGATTTTATTTAAAATCTTCATTATTTATGACCCATGAATAATTTACTAGTAGCTTTTTCAAGTGCGTCCGTTACTACACTGTGTCTACTTAGAGCGTCTCTTTGCGTGTCCGTTTATACGTACACGGGAAACAACTCGTGTATGTAGCTGGGAATTTTAAGCACAAGAGCTTTCGAAAATTTTAAATTTTGTTGAAATGGGTTAATTTATATTGACAGCTTCCTAAAAGATTTATTGCTTTTAGATGAATCTTTACAGATATGTAGTTGAATTCTTGCAACATTTTAAGCCATGTCAAGATGTATTTGCAAAATTATTTTATGTTAAGAGCTTCGTAATAATTTACAACTTTTATGATCATTTGCTTGGCAACATTTAAGTTACATGCCTGAAATTCAAGTTTATAATTATGTAGATACATTTACCACGTTCTTTCGTTATTTGTTACTCTACTCTTTCTAAATTAGATCATATAGAAGGATAAATTAATGTAGGTCTTAAATTAAAGCTCAAATACGCCTAAAGCCACAAACCTGATATTTCCTGTTTAAGATAAGGGAAAACTCTGAAGAAAGGAGAGAAAGAGATAAGGAAAGAAAGAAGGAACGAAAGAAAGAGAGAAGGAACGAAAGAAAGAGAGAAGGAAAGAAAGAGAGAAGGAAAGAAAGAGAGAAGGAAAGAAAGAAAGAAAGAAAGAAAGAAAGAAAGAAAGAAAGAAAGAAAGAAAGAAAGAAAGAAAGAAAGAAAGAAAGAAAGAAAGAAAGAAAGAAAAACAAAAAGAACTCGTTCAGGCAGCTCATTCCATTGTAAGACGGGGTGTTCTGGATTATGAGTCAGACATGTTTTACCTTTCCACAGGTATCTCGTAATCAGTGTTTAATCCACAGAGAGAACCTTATTTTAGCAGCACCAAGATTGTGGATGACCGGAGGATGGGCGTCTCAGAATTTGGTAAGCAGGACTGTCATTTATAGGTTGCGCGTTCGTTCTTGACGAATGACCTTGAGCAGAAATCCAATGAGTGAGCCTACCCTTAATAAACAGGTCAGCAAATGTTTATGCTACGATAACAGACACCTCTGTTTTCCTCTGTCACGTGTGTGTATACAGTCGACTGCAGAAGTTTTGTGCGGTACGGATGTATGTATGCAACGAAAATAGCAATTCAGACGAGGGAGAGATGTCGGGAATAGAATAAATGCAAGAAAGTTAAGTGGAAACAGTTATAGAGGTATAGTGTATAATACGTGTGGCTGATATTACTGCAAGTGTCATAAATTGATTTGTAGTGTTGTACTACTTCAGCTCAGAAGCATGCGCGTCATCTCACTGCAGACTGTACCTCCTCTCTCTCGTTCCCGCAAAAGCTGAGTAGAGACTCGCATTCAACCTTTCATATAAAATTTTCATTCGTCAAGAAGTAACGCGCGACCTATAACTAATGTAGCAGTTTTGTGTGTAACGGTTTCACTGTTGCCTTTAATAGTTCATTTTTGGTTTCCAGTTTTTCGAGCCTGTTCCACATCGCTTATCGGTTTCATTAATTTCTAGTGAGCTGAGAAATGCTGCTTTCTCAAAATAATAGTTTAATACATACTTCCAGATTAAACTTGGTAAGGAGTGAACTTTCTAAGCTCGCAGCACCTCGCAAAACAGGCTGATGTCAACTTTGCCAGCGTTTACTCGTACCAAACCGCCGAACTATTGAGAGAATTCAGCCTGCACGGACGGAACATTTACGCGTGTCAACAGTGGTAAACTAGAGAGGCCTAGGAAGAGAATGCGATCGGATTCCAGCCTTCCTAATCATTAACCTGAAATTGTGTAATATAAGAGCTACATATTTCACTTCGACAATCACCTTTCGCATTTTCATCTCAGCTTTGCCAGCAATAGTTCTGAGGAATTAACGTGCGAATCTCTGGGCACCCTTATAATTATTAATAAACAAAGTCTTGTAACATGCAGTACAATGTTCCAGGTGACTTGTAAAGGTTAACGTACACTGGTCCGTCACGAACGGAACGGAAATTTGCAGCCGTCCGTCTTCCGCGGAAGCTTGAACGATATTCTGACCGAAAAATTTAGTTATTCGTCAAACATGGATGGATGCAACAGCGAAAGCAGCAGTAAACTTAGTATCGTGATTACTTGTTTTTACCTGAATAGCCCATTTCCCTTCCAATTTCCTCCCAGATAACTTCACGGCCTATCTGGTTGTGGAAATCAGCATCTGAAGCATCATATAATTCTTTATAATTTTGCACAGTCAATGTAAGAATTTCATCATCCATTATCGCAGGTGGCTGACTTCTGTTTATGTGTGTATGTGCAAAGCAGCGCACGTTGAGTATGATTTGAAGCTTTCCTGAGGACAAACATATTCAACATGTTCTCGGGCTTCGAGCCAGGTGTAGTGATGAAGAGCCATCGACGTTTCGGGAGTGTGCATCTCTCCCATCATCATGATGAAGCCCGAGAACATCTTGAATAGCGCATGTTGAGACAGCCGAATGCATACGTAAGACAACGAGTGTTTACGGAGGCCACTCGTCACCAGCGGAATTTCCGCGAGGGTCGTATCCCAAGTTCGTGCCAGTGTGCGTTTGATCATTGAATAACACGAATCCGACCCTCGCGGAAATTTTCTGCTCCATTCCGTTCCGGTCGTGACGGACCAGTGTGCGTCAACCTCAAGTATGTTTTGCAGAGCACAACCTAGAGAACGAAACAAGACGATCTGAATAGCATTTTCGTGTACTAAATTTAACGCCTTAAGGAGGGAAGGATTCATGTATCCAGGTTGAATAGTAGGGCGGAGTAAAGATGCCCCATCGCCAAGAAAATCCTTTACTCTACGTTCCCTTTATACCATCTCTACTATTACCAGTGAAAAAGAGGAACTTAAACTTAATTACACCTTTGGCTCAATGTTTCTACACCGAACATAGCATGGTGCTGCGGAAAGGCTTTTCGAATTTGGGGAAACGATTTTGAACATAATAATCACATACTCGCTACGCATTGCTCCCATTCACCTTTAGTTATTGCTGGTTAGGGATGCCCAAAAAGTAATGTAATGGTTACTTTGTAAAGGGCAGAAATATAATGGGCACTGAAGGTAGACAGTTTACCCAGTAACAATTTAAAAGTGAAGCTTAGAAAAATAACGCGTATAAAGAGCAAACGAGTACTTACTCAGTCTCAGTAACACGGTTAATCCAGTAACTTAATGGATACATACATTTCAAATAAAAAAAAAAAAAGTGTTACTGAAAAAGTGGCAGGGCCCGCGGTTTCTCTCCTTCTAGACCACAAGATGTCTCTTTTCTACTCTTGGTCCGATTCCTTTACTTATTACTTTCTCTATTATAGGTGAAGTACTGTATTCGACCCAAAAATTCGATGTCGAGATTTCACCGGAAATATGTTTTGAGGTGCCCAAAATAAAAAATAAAAAAATAAATTTAAAAAAAAAAAGTATTTTTAGAAATAGGTCCGCGTCTCTCCCTCGCTCTCGCTCTCTCTGTGTGTGTGTGTGTGTGTGTGTGTGTGTGTGTGTGTGTGTGTGTGTGTGTGTGTGTGTGTGTTTGTGTGTGTGTATGTGTGTTAACAGCATAACTCAAAAACAGAAGTCGGTTAAAACCGAAGCTGGTATTTAAGTTTATTATCTTTCAAGGACGCGACACGACTATTTTGAAGAAAAGTTCTCCAACCGTACCTGTCCTTTTGGAAATTTGTTCGAAAATTTGGTTTTCCCAAAAATGGTACGAACGATTTTGATTAAAATGACATGTTTAAAATATTTTTATCACAAATGAAATGTATATTTTGAATTTTCTGGCTATAGCTCATGTAGTCCTGTTTACTCTTGATGACTTTTGCATAACTGGCAAACCATAGAGATAGACCAAATCTTACTGCACAAAAAAATGCAGATCTCCTTAAAACACACAGTTTATCCAGATATTTTTTTGAGTGCACCATTTCGGAGATATTTCTTGTTATTTGAGAGACTTTTGCAATACTTGTACCTTTCTCAAATGGAAGTTTCTTATTCCCTTTTTATCTCTTGGCCGTGCAAAGAGAACGTAATTTCAAAGCCTTCATATAGCGACCAGCTTTAAAAGATTGACTATCGCTCAAAACCTACGGTATTCCCATATTCCCCTTGCACCTACAAGAAAATAAGCAATAAGATAATTGCTGCAAATGTTAATCTCGACTAACATGAAGAGGGTTTGTAAAAATCGTACTAAGAGTACAGAAAGTCATGAGTGCAACACATCAGATTTTTTTCTCTCATTATGTAAAACTACCACTTCATTTCGCTACTCCCTAGTGAATTTCTTCTTACTAACTTTTATCTTCTTACTTGATACTTTCGTGGAATTCCTGCTCCATTCAAACTCTGAAATATTTTTCTCACAAGACATTTATATAGATTTACGATCTGTTTTGACATTAATAAAGATTTGATGGCGGTCAGATATTTGAGTTTTAAAGTTTTCTCATTCTACTTCTTCCAAATTTGCAATCAGTTAAAAGCAAGGCAATTCATTAAATGTTGTCTCCTGTTTAATCATTCCCTTGCTATGGAATAGACCATCTGTAATGTTTGTTGTGTTTTCTAAGACAGAAATGGATTAAAGCACTGTACGTACTAAGATGTACTCTATCTGAGAGCAATATTTAGATCCTTACTGAACGAATAAATTATGTCTTTCTGCAAGAAACTTTGTGTCAGCAGGATTAAAAAACTTCAACATGTACTTCCAACCAATCTAAAGGGTAGGAAAGTTTTGCTTCTAAGCAAATTGTTTTAGATACACTGGTTGGAATCCTAAAGCATTATCGTTCTTGGTGTTTTTTCGTAATATATTAATCCCACAAAGAGCAAGGAGGAAGACTATATCCTGTGCTTTTGTACATCATATTCAAAAATACTGGCAAGAATGGATTTTGTTGGAGTCAGTAGGAATACATAATTTAAGCTTACTTTTTAGCGCGTGGTCTCAATAATCATTAACGGCTTTCTGCTGATTAAAAGGGTTCAGGTTAATGTTGCCGACACCGAGCAGGACGCCTCTGTGGCCCACATTCGGGATGCCATGGGTTCGATTCTTGTGGTCGACCTTCCTGGCTAATGGGTTTATTTCGTTTTTTTTTTCCCGGGGATTTCCTGGGTCGCTACGAGAATGCTGGAAAGGATAATTACATTCCCCGAAATTCCTACCCTCCATTTCACCTCGCTTCTCATTTCACTTTCATCCTGGTCGGCTATTTCAGGGTTCTAAGTGTCGGCGAAGGTTCCGGCGTGCATGGCAGGGAATTTGCTCTCTGTAAATCCTAGTCTTCTGGATCAGGGGAGGTCTCCGGGTTCCGGGTCCCCCAAGAGATTAGTAAGACCGCAGGGGGAACCAGTTGTCGAGCTGCTGCAGGGGAGCTTCAATCTGTAGCTGTTAGGGACCTTGCCCTCTGCTGTCGTTTCTTCTCAGGTCCTGTCAACCTTAGTATCCTGTCACCTCACCCCCCCCCCCCCCAGGTCGAGGTTAAAGGCCCCTCCCCCGCCCCCACGAACATAGTCAAAGCCGTAAAGTAGCCAATACAAATTCAGTTGCCAACTTCCATGTTAAAATTCACAATGAACCATATCTCCGCACATAACTTCTTTGACCAAACTATCGATACAGTAAAAATCATACGATTTGATATGACAGCACCGTTTGATATCACTGCACTAAGTAATACACAAAATGTTCACCTCCTGTGACAGACACCAATAAGTGTTATATTATCAAAACTTGGAAGCAGGATTTCAAGTACAGATTTTATTGAATTAATATTCCCTACGCTTAGATACGACATGGAAACCCCCACCGACAAAATATGTGCCGCAAAGAGATTCAAGTGTCCTGTCTGAGAATAGCTAAACCAGTTCTCACAAGGGTAAACAACTGAAATAAACTGATTAGGGCCCATATCAGCTCAGCGGCTGATAAGAAGTTGTATTTGGCACTATAACTGCCGATGAATCATTATTGTACTTCGGTATTTGGAGAAGTTCACACGGTATCAATACGCTATAAGTTTTTTCGTTTCTACCTATAAGTTACAAAAACTTTTGTTTCCCCATCCCAAATTCAACTGCGTGTATTTCGCGACTTTTTTTTATCACTGCCTGACGTTCAAGTTGGGGTCCTTGCGTTCGCTATTATTTAGGACATTTTCACCCTTATTCACCGCATATTAGACACAAGTAATAAAGCGTAGGTTCTTAAAAAATTATTTGATTGTATCAAATTTGGTTGTGCTTTCGAGCTGGCTTTCAGAGGGCACGACAAGACAAACATCGAAAAATCCCGATGTCTATTTTATTTTTAAACATTTAATTTCTGATACAGACAGTGCAGTTGCTTAGGTTTTTAAGAGGATTTGAAAATCCATTTAAAATGAGCTGCCGGATCTATATGTCGAAAACTTGTGACCTTATGTCGAAAAAAATAAATATTGTTAGCACATTGGTACAGCTTTGCACAAGCCGCCATTGATACCAATAAAAACACGTCAAGCTGTCGCAAAATTTGATGGCGGGTGGCTCGATACTAAAGCGCGTTCCACCCTTAGAAGACAGTACACGTTAAATGGAGCGCAGTGTTGCAACATGTACTATATAGCGTTTCACTCTTAGAAGACAGTATGGAGTTAAATGGGACATCTCTGTCTCTATCTAGCGCATACAAGTTGCCATTAGCCGCGTCCTTTTCTACCCTCGCTCTGTTGCCAGATTCCTAATAGCATGGTATAAATATTCATTTGTTATAAATTTCAGGTTTGAACACATTATCCTATGCAGAATTTTTTTCTCTATCAGGTTATATCCTTTTCAGAGTCATTATACATTTCTATAGGTCCAAATTTCTTCAGAAAACGTTTTTTTCAATAGAAGTCCGATATTTGCTGTTTCTACACTCATCACGCACTAACTAACAAACTAACTGCTAGAATGCATCTATATTTTTTTTCTTAGGTAGACTAAACTATAGTGCTACTACCTGCCTACTTTTAATTCTCTATGTTTACCCAGTTAAGTGTTATAATTTTTTAAATTAAATGTTTTCGGAAAATTTTATATATGTGCACTGCAAAAGTTACGCAGTGTGAAACTTTTTTGTTATTGAGTTTACATCAGGGAACCAGCGAGAACAAATGTTGAGGAAGGTTGGAGAAAGTTTTTAAAATAAACCAAAAGGCAGTAACCTCTTTCTTTTATCCAGTAGGGCAAACAAAAGGTATTCATCTATTCAGCGTCAGGCCTGACACAGAAGATAGTATAAGGAGCAGCACTAGCATTAGTTCGAAAGAAGCCATGTGTGTAACTGTGAGCTGTTATTGCGTTATTTGTTTAATATTTTTGTAAATATTTGTAGTTATGGAGGGTGAAGCTAAGAAGGGACGATATGTTGGTAAATAAAGAAGTAAGGGACGCCAAATAATTATGAATGTGTTAGATTATTTTTGAAGTAAAATGCGTGTAAGGCAGTAAAAGAAACAGCTAAGGCTATCGGGTGTTCAGAAGCAGTAGTGTGTATGATTAAAAAGGAACTAATGAAAGGACCTCTAAGAACGCCATCGAAAAAGAAAGCAAAAAGGGCGGGACTACACAAAACGCTAGGTTAACGCAATATGATTGAATAGTGCAAGGTGGAGTGCGGCGAATTGTTCATTCTTTACTGTTTGCAAATATTCCACCCACGCTGAATATAATTTTGTCACAGTTCAACAGTGATGAGACCCTACCAAATTTCTCAAGGGCCACTCTGATTTGGGGTTCGGATATGAAAGAAAGGGTAACAAGTGCATATTAATAGAAAGAGACGATATCGATATCATCAGATGGCGACATAAATATCTAAAAGACGTAAAGGTTTAGGGACCAGGGGAAATCAATTGTTTATACAGACGAGTCATTTGTAAATTTAGGTCATACAGTAACAAAGGCGTGGAGGGATACCAAAGTTAAAAGTGCCCGTCTCGTCAAGCAGCAATTGAAGGACTAAGTACAGAACTCATGCCACCTCGAGTCGCTCGCGGAGAAAGATTCGCAACTAGTACATGTTGCAACACTGCGCTCCATTTAACGTATACTGTCTTTTAAGGGTGAGACGCGCTATAGTTGCGAATCTTTCTCCGCGAGCGACTCGAGGTGGCCGGAGTCCTGCACTTGGTCCTTCAATTGCTGCTTGACGGACACTTTTAACTTTGGTATCCCTGCATGCCTTTGTTACTGTATGACCTAAATTTACAAATGACTCGCCTGTATAAACAACTGATTTCCCCTGGTCCCTAAACCTTTTTACGTCTTTTAGATATTTATGTCGCCATCTGATGATATCGATATCGTCTCTTTCTATTAATATGCACTTGTTACCGCTTCTTTCATATTCGAACCCCAAATCATGTAAGAACCGACTAAGAGTGGCCCTTGAGAAATTTGGTAGGGTCTCATCACTGTTGAATAGTGACGAAATTATATTCAGCATGGGTGGAATATTTGCAAACTGTAAAGAATGAACAATTCGCCGCACTCCACCTTGCACTATTCAATCATATTGCGTTAACCTAGCGTTTTGTGTAGTCCCGCCCTTTTTGCTTTCTTTTTCGATGGCGTTCTTAGAGGTCCTTTCATTAGTTCCTATTTAATCATACACACTACTGCTTCTGAACACCCGATAGCCTTAGCTGTTTCTTTTACTGCCTTACACGCATTTTGCTTCAAAAATAATATAACACATTCATAATTATTTGGCGTTCCTTACTTCTTAATTTACCAATATATCGTCTCTTCCTAGCTTCCCCCCTCCATAACTACAAATATTTACAAAAATATTAAACAAATAACGCAATAACAGCTCACAATTACACACACGGTTTCTTTCGAACTAATGTTAGTGCTGCTCCTTATACTATCTTCTGTTCAGGCCTGGCGCGAGAATACGCTGAATAGATGAATACCTTTTGTTTGCCTTACTGGATAAAAGAAAGAGGTTACTGCCTTTTGGTTTATTTTAAAAACTTTCTCCAACCTTCCTCAACATTTGTTCTCGCTGGTTCCCTGATGTAAGCTCAATAACAAAAAAGTTTCACACTGCGTAACTTTTGCAGTGCACAGATATAAAATTTTCCGAAAACATTTAATTTAAAAAATTATAACACTTAACTGGGTAAACATAGAGAATTTAAAGTAGGCAGGTAGTAGCACTAGTTTACTCTACCTAAGGAAAAAATATAGATGCATTCTAGCAGTTAGTTTGTTAGTTAGTGCGTGATGAGTATAGAAACAGCAAATATCGGACTTCCTATTGAAATAAACGTTTTCTGAAGAAATTTGGGCCTATAGAAATGTATAATGACTATGAAAAGGATATAACCTGATAGAGAAAAAAATTCTGCATAGGATAATGTGTTCAAATCTGAAATTTATAACAAATGAATATTTATACCATGCTATTAGGAATCTGGCAAAAGCGCGAGGTTAGAAAAGGACGCGGCTAATGGCAACTTGTATGCGCTAGATAGAGACAGATATATCCCATTTAACTCCATACTGTCTTCCAAGAGTGGAACGCTATATAAATTCAATCATAGGCAGAGGCAAGAGTTTTTGTTTTAAACGGTAAATGAGAGTTGTTCAATTACAGAACAAATTGGTTTGCATGCATTTGACATAGTTTAGAAGTGACATATGGGATTTTGTTTCGCGAATTTTTCATGTTTTCTAGAATATTGTGTTTTAGCGATAAATGAGAAATATCTACTTTATTAAAATTATGCTTTGAAAAATAAGTATTTTTACTCACTGAATCATTGTGGCTGGTTTTTCGTTTTGATTTTAATAGGAATGAAAGAATTCACACCTCATTCTTACGAAGTCTTCTGAGATCAACTTGTAACAATACCAACTATAAAATAAATATTATTGGCAGAGACAAAGTTGCCCGACAATGCAATCGGTGAGGCTGCAATCTCACAAGGTCACATTTCCGTGTTATCAAAGGTGCTGCAATAAACTTAAAGCACAAAGAACTTTGTGCCATTGTTGGACAGTAAGGCCATAGTAACAGCAGTGAGTGCTAAACTCAAAGTAAAAGGTGAATGTTGCCTACCACTTTTTCTGTGAAAAGTCCCTTCAATGTCTGTGGTTACAAGTATCAAACACTCACAGCGAGAGATTTTTTCTACATATAACTTGGTTGTAACAGACAGAAGGGCAACAAGAGTGTCACAACTTGTATGTTGCAACGTAGTGATGCTGATTGATGGGCAATGGTCCCATGTCTGATGCATATGTGTAGTGATTCATGTCATGATAATAAAATAAATGTTTTAATTTGCGCAAATTTTGAACAATAATGTTACAGTAACATTATTTACCTGTGAATTTTAATTTGAATAATGTCTATGTGTATTAATTTTACCCCAAAATTTGTGCGAATTTTTACTTTCTCCACTGGTAAGTAGAGGAAGTATTGTATTCCACCAAAAATTCGATGTCGGGATTTCACCGGAAATATGTTTTGAGAACCCTAAATAAAAAAAAATAAATAAAAAAATAAAAAAATAATAAAAAAAATTTAAAAAAAGCATTTTTAGAAAAAGGTTCGTCTGTAAGTCTGTCTATCTACCAGTCCGTGGACAGCATCACTCAAAAACGAAAGGTAGGTTAAAAACCAAAGATGGTATTTAAGTTCAATATCTTTCAAGGATGCGACACAAGATTTTGAAGAAAATATCCCGATCCTAAACTACCTTTTACATGGAAAATTGTTCCAAAATTTTGATTTTCTTAAAAATGGCTAACGATTTTGATCAAAATATCACGTTTGAGATATTTTTATGACAAATAAAGTGTATATTTTGAATTTTCTGGCTATAGCTTATGTAGTTCTGTTTACTCTCGATGACTTTTGAATAACTCGTAAACCGTAAGAGACAGACAAAATCTTACTGTACAAAAAATGTAGATCTCGCTAAAACACACAATTTATGTCAATAAATTTTTTTGTAGGGTGAAACATTTCGGAGATATTCCTTGTTATTTGTGTCAGTTTTGGAAAACTTAAAACTTTCGTGAAATGCAACATCGTTGTTCATTTTTTATATGTTAAACCTGCAAAGAGAACGGGACCTCAAAGCTTTAAAAGATTTGACTATCGCTCAAAGCCTACTGTATTCCCCTTGTAACAAGGAAATAAGCCATAGGATAATTTGTACAAATGTTTATCACAACTAACAGGAAGAAGATATAGGAATAAGAGTAAGAATGGTTAGTACAAGAGTAGAGAAAGTCATGTGCGTGCAACACATCAGATTTTTAGTATAATATTCAACACAAAACACCACTAACAAATTATTAATGCGAATTTTTCAAATAATTATCACCAAAAAATCTTGCCTTTGGTCATAGGCTTGCCACGTCTTGCAGTGGTCAAACACGCTGTAAAGCCAATGATACAAATATTTGCACCCACAACATTTATTTGCACAGCAGGAAAAAAGAATAGTAATAGTCCGATATCAGCCGCCATTAAATTTTGCGGCTACCAGAACTATCCTAACGGCATTTTATCTATATAAATAGTATTTGTAAATTTGTTTAAGGTTTTATATATAGTAATAATAATTAACTTGTATTTCTGTGTAATTTGTGTTACTTATACATTAACCATTTTGGAAATCAGCGCTCTCTCTCTCTCTCAAACACAAACGCGCACGCACGCACGCACGCGCGCGCGCGCGCACACACACACACACACACACTCCATTCGAGCAAGTTTTCTTTACCCCCCTCCCCCACTTTGGCAATCAGACATTTGAACAGCACTCGCATTTTTTCATCAAGCATTTGTTTAATGTTGCAGAACTTCCTTGCCGCAGGAAACCATGAACGAAGGTCAGAAGATTCCTCCTTCGAGATTTCCTGCTTGACATACCTACCCCTGATACATACCGAAGTATACACTGATTACTTAGCTTTGGCCCAGAATGTCTATAATAATCGCTCTGTAAAGGGCAATCTAACACGCTGCAAATAACAAGTGGTCAGCAGAAATTATTTTACATCGGTGGTCATTCTTAACGGAAAAGGTACTACAACTTTGAAGAAAATTAATCAACCTATGCGGCTTTCTGGGGGAACTTTCAGCAGCGCTACCCCTTCGCAAGTGAAGGACGTATTTACTCTGCCATTGAATCCGATTTATCGAACATCAATGGAACTGTAAAAGTCAATATCTGTGAAGAACCAGAGAACGAGTTTATTTTTGTTGAACCATAGTGAAGAATTAAAAATTTTCCCCTACAGGACTGAAGTTACTCAGGCTTGCTATAAACGAATCAATTAACGCTTAAGAAAAGGAACTCCGTTATAGGACAATTCGACAGCGTAGAGAATATATGGAAATTACAGTTGTAGTGAAGCGGCAGATCTTAATTACAAGTTTCACGGTGACACATGTTCATTATTTCCTGAACATTTTATACCTTAAGGAAGTACTGTTTACCCTCGTTTATAGAACTTGAAAAAATACTTACCGTGTCACCGTGGAGTTAAATATCACAGCATAATTTATGAAATGTTCATGTCATCACCCGAAATTGCCGTGAAAACGGGTTTTGATCGCACAGGAAAACAAACGCCAGGTAGGAATCATCTGCCTTATACTGCATTTCCTCATTAATGCCTCAGATTTTACGACTTTACAAATTTGGTGCTCCAACAGTTGTTGATGTCATTGGTCGCTAACATTGTCAAGTATACCATACAAATTGCTCTACTATAATTATGCATATGCAATAAATCTTCCAAAAATTCCAGGGCAATTTTTTTTTTTTTTTTTTTTTTTTTTTTGCGTATTAAAAGTGATAATTCTCTTATCGAGATTTCACCGGAAATAGGTTTAGAGGTCCTGAATTAAAAAAAAAAAAAAAAAAGCATTTATGGAAAAAGGTCCGTGTGTGTGTGTGTGTGTGGTGTGTGTGGTGTGTGTGGTGTGTGGTGTGTGTGTGGTGTGTGGTGTGTGGTGTGTGTGTGGTGTGTGGTGTGTGTGTGTGTGGTGTGTGGTGTGTGGTGTGTGGTGTGTGTGTGTGTGTGTGTGTGTGTGTGTGTGTGTGTGTGTGTGTGTGTGTGTGTGTGTGTGTGTGTGTGTGTGTGTGTGTGTGAACAGCATAACTCGAAAAAGATAAGGCGGTTAAAAACCAAAAGTTCCATATCTTTCAACGGCACGACATGAAGATTTTGAAGAAAATTTCTCCACCGCAAACTACCCTTTACATGGAAAATTTATTTATTTTATGTTTTGAGACTCTTGAATAATAATAATAAAAAAAAGTATTTTTAGAAAAAGGTTCGTCTGTGTGTCTGTAAGTCTGTCTATCTACCAGTCCGTGGACAGCATTACTCAAAAACGAAAAGTCGGTTAAAAACCAAAGATGGTATTTAAGTTCAATATCTTTCAAGGATGCGACACAAGATTTTGAAGAAAATATCCCGATCCTAAACTACCTTTTACATGGAAAATTGTTCCAAAATTTTGATTTTCTCAAAAATGGCTAACGATTTTGATTAAAATGTCATATGTTTAAGACATTATTACGACAAATGAAACATACATATTGAATTTTCTGACTATAGCCTAATTAGTCTTGTTTACTCTGGATGACTTTTGTGTAATTGATAAACCCTAACAGACAGACCAAAACTTACTATACAAAAATGTGGATGTTTTTGTGGAGTGGACCATTTCGGAGATGTTCCTTGTTATTTGTGACTTTTGCAGTACTTTTTTCTCAAATGGAAGCTCGTTATTCACTTTTATATGTTTGGCCGTACAAAGAGAACGGAATTTCAAAGCTTTAAAAGATTTGGCTATTGCTCAAAGCCTACTGTATTCCATGTTCCCCTTGCATCTATAGGAAAATCAGCAGTAAGATAATTTCTGTACATGTTTATCTCGACTAACATGAAGAAGATAAAGGAATAAATGTTAGTAAGAATAGTTAGTACAAGAGTAAAGAAAGTTATGGGAGTGCAACAGATTTTTTTAAAGTGGAGATGAATACTTTATGTGGTCTTGACGCACAACACGCGGTGCATAAATATCATAGGATAAGAAAATCTAAATGAGGCATGAATGCCTAAGTAAAACAAGCTGAAGAACTGCAAGGAACTATTGTGCTATTCACCAATTAGCGAAAAGAGCCCCACGGTAATTCAAAGGGGCAAGAGAAGATTTCTTAAGCAATGAAGCAATTCAAATTAATGGAACTAGCGTCTTGTTTGATTTCTTGACAGATCAACTTGCAGAGAAAAGCTTCAATCCATGGCCTGCCCCCCCACCCCCTCCTTCCTTCCTTTCCCTTTTGGCCAGCTTTATTTAAACTCGTTACGCGGAACGCCAGAAAGGTCTTGAAGAGGATGTAACAACTATGCACTTTTTGGTTTTAAGTCTGCATCAAGATCTTTGACACCGTCCTTTTGAGACAAAAAAAGGTGGGTCATGGCACAAATAAACGTCACTAGGGCAGCCCGAGGCGCTCGTCTAGATTAAAATACGCACCTTAACGAAGCCACTTTGGTGTTAAAACTCGCAGTTTCGGAGAGCTTCATTGACAGAAAGCTGTCATGGCGACTATGCTGTGCTTTGTTTTTGTCTTTCGATTCGTTACGATTCTAGCTGTGCTTTTAAACTAAGAGATGGTTTGCTAAGGAGGGAAGACTGCAAATGTATAAACTCACCCCGCAATTCTGTTTTTGATAGACTAAACGAAAGGTTTTGATAACAATATTTACGTTCACAACATGCGCATTCTGGCTAGTGGTGAGGGAGTCGGTCCATTCTTGTAACTATTTTATTTTCACACATTCATTTCAAGTAGCTGAAAGCAAATAGCTCGCTAAGGAATTGAAACCTAACTTAAACAAGTTAAGTAAAGTAAAAAGCCCCCCCCCCCCCCCCCTCTAGCCTGTGCTACCACAGATTAGAGTGCTCCTATTTGTTTAGCCTGGCATCTATTTTACATGCCAGGCTTATTTACGTCTTCTACAATTGAGGTTTACAACAAAAATTACAATTGCAATTATACATTTCAATTTAGATGTATAAGGAATCTTAACAAAATGAACGTTAATGAATGAACATGAGATGAACATTGAGATGAGCATTAACACGAAATGAACATAATGAACACTAATGGACATAACATAATGAACACAACAAATGTACATTAACACAATGAACATTGACACAAAAGTGAACCTTATAACAAAGTAACTTAACAAGGCTCGTTAAAGGAACATGACTGAGCAACAGTTAAACAAGAATTAACACTATCCAATTAACAATTAACGTAATATCACAATCAGGTTGTCATAGCCGGTGATTCCTGAACGCTTGTGTTCCTTGATGGAAGTGGTATTAGCAATACCATCAAGCCAGGTCCAGAGACGTCGGTGTCTAACAATCTGGTAGATAGTTCTGATGACTTAACGCTGTCGTTTTCCACCAGGTGTTAAAAGGACACTCCCACACAGCGTGCTCAGGTATATCAATCTCCCCATATCGACACAAGTTCGCCTCTCTTTGCCCAAAACACAAGAGGTAACTCCCATATGGACCTTGTCCTGTTAAATAATGAATCAGCCCTTTGGAGGGCCTAAGATATTTCATTCTTAGTCACTCGTCTATATTTGGAAAGATGTCCTACGTCCGGTGGTGATGGTGTCCCACTCTTGTTGTCATTCATCCATGAGTATTCCCTTGATCTCCTGCTCATCCCTCATAGGCGCCCTGGTAAAATTGTCCTTAATTAAGAATACCCTTACACTTCGGCAGAGCTACTGCGGTAGGCACAGACTGAAATTCTTTTGTGTGGTCCAGGTCTGTCTGATTGAAATGTTAAGTAATTTCAAACGAAGCCACTAAAATGCTGCTATTCTAAGTATATATGCGAGCTACCGAGCGGGATGTCTCAGGCGGTAACGTCTGTGGCCCGCATTTGGGAGGTCGCGGGTTCAATCCCCGTGAGTTTTTTCGGAGGTTTCCTGGGATAGCCAGGCGAATGCTGAGACGGACTTCCATATACTCCGAGTTTCCTAACCCTCCTTTCGTTACATTAATAGTTTAATTCCACCTTCATTTCGTTAGGTTTCAGGGTTGAAAGCGTCAGCGAGCTTCGCGGCAGCTGCACGGCAGGGGGAACAAATGCGCTCTGGAAATCTAGTCCCCCTGAATGTAGGCGAGCCACTGATTCCTGGGCCCCCCATGGGATGGTACAAGACCGAAGGGAGAGGGGCACTAGCCAGCCTCCGCTGGGGTGCTTCTAACTGGGAAAATGTAGGGACTCCGCCACCTGCTGTCGTGACAACGTTCCGGTAGCCCTTAGGATCCATTCACCTCATCCATCCTCCCGGGGGAGTGCTCTGTCAGGGGCATAGGCACCAAAGATCGCCTTTGGACCGAGGTGCTAAGTTACCCTCCGGAAGTTGTCACCGAGTCATATCTGCGAGCTTGTTAGGTGTTTCGTAATTGAAGTCCCAGTGGTCAATGGCTGTAGTGTGGATCCTGCCCCATTGCGATTCTGCATTAAAATCGTGTATATGTTAAATTGCTTGTAATCAAGGATCTGTGGAAGAGAAACAACAATCCACATGAGAATAACAAAGTAACTGAAACGGATGCACATCTAGTATTTATGTGCATGTGACCTCGAGCGCACCTTCTCGTAACGAGGACAGTGTTTAAGTGAAAACAGTAAGAGATTTGTTTTTAGCCTTTCAGAAAATATATTATTGTAGTGCACTGTACTGCTAATTCTGCAACCACAACTGATCATGAAAAAACGGACCAATAAAAAATCTAAGGTCAAGGAACACTGCATTTCACAATGAACATATGGCACTTCTGTCATTAATACTATAAAATATATACGTGTGTTGTACATCTGTCACTTGATTTGAAAATGCATATAATTTTAAGGGTAAATAGCGCATATTTCTTATTCAACTAATTATACATAACAGTTTCTCTCTGGGCGAACGAAATATCCGACCAAGGTAAGTGGGTCATGAAAATTACCAACTTAATTTTTTAAACATTTCTAAGTGTGAACAGGTTAGTATTGCACGTCAAGTGTTGCACCGCATCTATTAGGTTTGTTTCAACATGCCGCTCGCTTTTTCTGCACTGCGACCTTGATAACTTATGGTTTAGTTGTACTCTTTTTTCCTTTGTTCATAATTTGTTTCATTTTGTCATCTTGTAGTATGTAAGTTATCTGAACAGATCGTCTTTTTACAATTACAATGTGATTTGAATATCATAACTATAGAATTTGGAAAACACGTCCCGGTATAAGGAATCAGGTGCCGGGATGAAGTCTTTCAGATGTTATTTAGTAATTTTATTTATGTATGGTTTAGTTACACCTAACAGTTTTCATCGGTGATCAAGTTTCGCTGTCTGGTCATAACTATGAGTTTGATACTTTTAGATGGACGCTCTTGAAATGTTATGGTTCCTCTGCGACCCCTTCTATGTTGGGCATGAAAAACCGCTTAATTTTGCCCAGAGGCCCCTTTATCGAGCTTGAGGCTCTTTTACGTGCCGTAAATCTACGACTCGAGACAACAGGTTTACCTTCCTTCCAAAGGAAGCTATGCTAAGGATTTTTATGCTCGAAAAAATCTATCGACTTCCGCCGGATTTGAACCCGCGGCCTCGGTAACCAGAAACTAGCATGTTACGTCTAGAACTCTGGTTCCTATCCTTAAACTCCGAGATCCTCAGGTGAGTCAGTATTTGGTGATAGATCACCGGACATGCCTGACCACCAACTTTCTTCTTGAAGTATGACGTACTGATCCTGTGCATGACGCAGCGGCTGCTGCACGGAAATGTTCAATGGCCGAGTAATTGGAATTGTCTTGGCCATGTAAGTGCCTGCTATCTCAAGGACTTCCCACATCCCGACAGGTGTGCCCTTGTTAGGTCTTCCGCGTAGGCACGTTCCGGAGATGCAGACCACTGGCTCTGCTGTCTACGGACTCACGGTGATACACCCTAACAGCGGCTCACATTCTTCGTTATCTTAAAACTTTTTCGGCGAAAACTTATACTGACACACACACACAGACACACACACACACACACACAAACAAACAAAAAAACGATAATGCATGGAGAAAATTGAAAGTCCTTCAAACTACCGTTAATGAAGCGTCAGCAACACATTTTGTCGTTCGGTAGAAAGAGTCATTTAGGCGTTCTAAGCATTATTATATATATACACACACACGTTTATGTAATATGTACCAAGCTCTAACTCGTAGCTCGTGGCGAAAGACTGCATACTGCTGGGCGAAGATGTACCCTGTGTCTCTAAGGACAATTTTACTACTTAACACTGAGTCGACTTTCATAAAATGTTGTATTCCAGGATGTGCTGAAATCCGCGAGTCTTAACCAAGAAAAACTACAATGCGATACCAACAAGGTTTTTAATTATGAGACGACCAGTTTTCTAAAACTGTCACTTCACTTTTATTTTCACAGCCATTTAGTAATCACTTCAACATTTACCAAGATTACGCTTAGCCCACTCTGTCACCACTGAACTAATTCCATTGCTCAATCACTTCAATCTCTTCCGTGCTGTAGCGGCGTAACAAAATACGCCCTATGTAGCCTCTTCTTCCGGACACTTCACTCGCTGTGAGTTGAACACAAAGGCGTCTCCAATTACACGCAGTAACAGCTCTCACTAACGTCACCAGCGTCACTAACTCTCTCGGAGAGCAATGTTTCTCGTCACGCCAGAAACGCACGTGCTAACTCTCTCAATCACACGCTCCACGAGGCTCACTTCGTTGGATTCATTGACTTCCTTTGCCATATTGATTCACTCTCGAACATTGCAACACTTGAGTCCCTTCTTGAGAGCGCTCGCTTATATAGCCGTAGGAACTTTCCAGGACGTTTGAAATGCCGAAACATTGCGGCTTATCTTGTTTACGGTTCCGACTGCCCTGCGCCGACTTTCCGATAATCTTGGCCACAGCCGCTGCGTCACAACACTATTAATACTTAATGTAACATTTTTCAATGAAAATTTGACCTTTTTTTTTTAACAAAAATGTAACTTCATTTAATGTTTTATCAGAAGGCAAAGCATTTTTAAAACAAATAAAATATTGCATGTGTGGGATATTTTAATATATTAAACTACCCCCCACCCCCAAAAGAATTTTCTGTGTTTAAAGCAACAATATAATTTTAAGTTGAAACATTCATGCTATATATTTAACGCAAAACTGAATTTTCCGATTTTTCAAGATCTGTTTTGCCACATTTCATAAGCTCGCCTTAAATATCGTGGAATTAATGTTTTATGATTTAAACGTCAATGCTGACAAATTTAAAACAAGAGCAATATGCCAGTAAAGCAGTGGGAAAGTCTTACATGTCTGGATGCATAAACTTGTGAAATACCGAAATTCTACTGCACAAAAACTGAATCACGCCCTTTCTTTTGCTGATTCATTTCAAATTTCGCTGATAGTCTGAACGAATAGGAACCGTCCTGCCTTAGATGTGGAAGCACCATTCCTAAGAGGGAGAGCTGGTCTAATAAAATGTAGCTGTTGAGCGTTTTCGTTCATGTTTATATATGTAAAGCCACACTGCACCAAACCCTTGAGCGAGGTGTCGGAAATGTGAAGTAAACGCAGCACGCGAGATGAAGCGATACACGTCATCCTAATAGGCAGTGACGTCACAGGGGCCGACGCCCATCTCAATGACGTGCTGCTACGGGTAGGTCTCAGCACGTGCTACTTGTCTGAACGTAACATTCAGCGCCGAATGTAGCCAAACCTCTCTTTTATACTAACACATACAGAACTTCTTGGCTGATGCTATTCGTTGGTGGAATATACACTAGTTCTCACACAAGTGTCTGGTCACTGTATTTTATACCGGTTTTGGACGATTTCGCTGCAAATTTATTTACATATAGTTTCATTTTGCTGCTTCTGCTACCTGTAAAGCTTGGGGAAAAAGTCTTCTATACCTATATATTATGAATACCCCTCTCCCTCTTTGAGGGAGGGGGGCTTGAAGTTTAAGGTCCTTTGGCCTGGATGATGAAATGATGAAATCATGCTTACATGAGCCCCACAGACTGTTCCGTTGCACAGTTGCATTGTATCTATGAACTACTGTGCCTCATTCTCTTTTGTGAGATATACGGTTGTTACGCTCGAGGAGCTACACTGATGTTACCGACCTTTTTATACAGTTACCGACATAAGTATTGGAGCAGGTCACTTTTGATATGGCATGTTGGTCTGGGTTTGTAAATAACGAGTTGAAATTGAAAATAGTGATATATCCTTATTTATTATGCTAAATAGTAGTAGTAGTAGTAGTAGTAATAGTAATAATAATATTATTATTATTATTTATTATTAATTATTATTAATTATTATTATTATTATTATTATTATTATTATTATTATTATTATTATTATTATATTATTATTATTATTATTATTATAATTATTATGACCGCTTCCGTAGCGCAGTGGTAGCGCGCCTGCCTGTGGCGCGGAGGACCCGGGTTCGATCCCCGGTACCGGCATGGGATTTTTCTCCCGCTGGGAGGTCTGGTACGGGGTGCACTCAGCCTCGTTAGGTCCCTGGGGGGGGGGGGCAATTGAGGAGCTATCCTGATAGAAAGGTAGCGTCCCTAAAAGGTCAAAGTAGTCGCCTTACGGTCGGGGGAGTCGGCGTGCTGACCCCCGCCACCCCCAACCTGCACTCCTCCGTGGCCTTGGCTGCGGCTGGAGGACACAGCGGCCGGGCGATGAGGGTAACCTCTGAATAAGGGGAAGACGCCCTAGGGAAAATTATTATTACTATTATTATTATTATTATTATTATTATTATTATTATTATTATTATTATTATTATTATTGAATGTTTACAAATAAAAGTCACTGAACGGACCAAAGTAACTGAACATGAGTAGTTTAAGAAATGCAATGTTGCTGTGTATCTTTTTGTAATAAAATAATATTTTGCGCATCAAGTGAACGTACTTTTTTGTAAATTCTGAGGTAATATTCTCCCATTCTTGCAAGAGAACTCCTTTCAGATGTGCTTTGGATCTGACATGGTATTTTCTCAAACGATCTTCCAAGGTCTTTTCTATTGTGCTCAATTGGAATTGCAGTCCATGGATTTTTAAGGTATTGGGTGTATTATACACTTTTAATAATCAATCAAGTTCCGAAGTGTGCTTAAGAAATTGTCTTGTTGGAGGAAGTAGTTTCTTAAGCCCAACTTCTCAACACTGCTCTTGAGATTATTCTGCAATATACTTTATACCGAAGCGTATCCATACTACCATCTATAAATACGAGGTTTCCAACACTACTAGAAGCCACACAACCCCACACCATTACTCCTCTACCTCTCTCTACTCCTCTTCAGTATTAGCATTTCTTCACACTCGTATTTGACAAACATTCTGATGGATGTTAAATTTGCTCTCATCTGACCGGAGTATTTTATCCCAGAAATCAATACTTTTGGTTACATATTCGTTTGTAAACTGTAAACGCTTTTTCTGGTTGACCTTACTTACAAATGGCTTTCATCTGGTTGGATTGTACCCAACGCTGTTCACGATCCTCCAAACAGTCCTACTATGAACTTACTTAGCTAGGTACTCCTTTACCTGAGCAGTGATCTCCAGTGCAGAAACCATTGAATTTTTCTTCACTTGTCTGTATTGAGCTCTGTTCCCTTTGGCCCAACCAGTTCTGGTTTATGGAGCACCGTGTGAAACTTCCTATAGCACTGAACAATGTTGAAAACTGTTGTTCGGCTTCTATGAATGCAATCTCTGCATACTTAAGCTTTACCTTTATGGAATAGCCGTACAACATCGTTGCTAAGCCCCAGGGTTGTCCGCTCTCCTTTTCGTCCCATTTTGGTTGCACTTAACTACCCTACGTAATAAAGACAACGCTCGCTGTCTCTTTATGGCAGGTGAATTAACAGGGAACAAGAAGACCTGAGAGATTCTTACTAATTAAGAGGGGCGTTTCAACACATAAGTCCTAGCAGGGAACCAACATATGAGTAACAATCTAACGTCCTTTCCTATAGGAAGACATTTTAAAAAATATCCTTCTGGGTAATTGTACGGTAGGAAACCGGGAATACAATTCAAAATCAAAATAACCAATACCTCTAAATCTATGGTCGATATAAGCATTATTCGATTCAAACATATGTTCCAATATTTTCGTCCACAGCTGTATATTGTTCTCCCAGGTTGTAAAGCATTGTTGCTGCTCAATCTTTTGAAACTAATAAAAATGCTTAGCCCGGGGCCACTAGAACAGAGTTGGGCAGGTTTGGGCACTCCGTGCTACTGTATACTTCAAAAGAAAATGTTATTGTACCAAACTAAATACCAACACACATTAATGGAACACTTCCTTAAACACAAAACAAACTATGTCTGTTACACATTAATTCACGCTGCTTAGTTTCTCAAGATTTGGAGAAATTGTATCAGCACAAGCTATGCGAAGAGCTGCTATTAATTGCTCATTTGAAAACCGATTTCTTGTTGGTTTATTTTTATAATAAAAATAATCGTTCACAATGTAAGTGGAACCAAATAAACAAAACTTTCGCACACAGTTCATGCAGATTGCGAAAGCGTCCTCCTGAGAATCCTTCTTAAAACTGTACAAGACTCGATCTTTACTGATATTTCGCTCGCATCTCTAAATCACACCTCAGATTAATCAATTCACACACTAATCTAATCAATGAGTGGGGTGTTCTCAATAATCAGTTTGGAATAAAAAATGCACAACTCCATTTCCAGGCAATCTTAATCGCGGAACCTCGACGTAAATTCCTATAATAGACCAAATAGAAAACATCCGTACATTTTTAATATTTAATTACTCAATAATGTTTTAAACTTTGATAAGGGCGGGAAATCATATTTTTCGCGCATTTCTACACGAGTAACCATAAAAGCTGCCATTCTATCTGCAAATTGTGCAAAAAGAATTGCTTTTTGCTGAAGTCCCAAATGTAGATCACTTAACTGCTATGTAAGATCTGTTCAGAATGTTAAATTGGAAATCCAATCCAAATCACTCAACTCGGGAACAGGTTGACGTTTCATTCGCATGCGCACTTCTGTTTCTTCAATTACCACGAAGTAATAAACTGCGACGTCGAGTGCCGCTTAACACCAATAGTGGCACACGTGGAAGCCACCGTATGCACGAAGGGCAAATGCATTCAAATGCCCATCCCTGGCTTAGAGGTGTTCAACGTTTGTTATTTCAGCATATGGCAAAACCAGCAAGGAAACCTCAGCCGGGCAACTCCCCAACCGAAATTCGAACTCTCGACCTCTTGCCTCTTGAATGTGAGCCAGCTATGCTAGCCCCCCCCCCCCCCGACTCCCCCCCACACATTCTTACCATGTCATTTACTCTTTTTTTGTAATGTTTAACGTCAGCTTTTACTACTATCGCACCGCAGGCGGTGACACTGATGATACATGGAATGAAGATGGAGCCCCGGTGGACTGAGATGGCGGGGGAAACCGGAGAACCCGGAGGAAATCCGCCCCAGCGCCGCTTCGTCCACCACGAATCCCACATGCGGTTACCTGGGATCGAACCCGGGCCGCTTTGGTGAGAATCGAAGGTCCAACCACTCGGCTACGGCGCGGCCGTCACTTCCTCCGTTATCAGGCGCCGTCTTACTTAGATGATTTCAAATGCTCAGCGGAAGGGTATAGAATACTTTTAATTGATCAGAATGAGTTTAAAATATAACATGAAAAGCCGATGTATTACACTCACGTGACTTTCTCTACCCATTGTGTTTATCATTCTTCTATGCACTTCAGGTTGAGATACATTTTTTGTATAAATAGTTTTATTATGCATGTTCTTGTAGTTACAAAGGGAATAGCCAAGTCAACTATTTAAAATCGGGTCGCTGTGCACTGCTCATGAAATTTCATGCTCTTTCCATAATACGGCGAGAAACAACTAAACTAAAGTATTGAAAAATTCAGACCTGTAACGACAAATATCTCGGAATGGCTGACCACAACTAAGTTATTTTAAATACATTCTGTGTTTTAAAGGAATCTACATTTTTGGGCAGTAATATTTTGTCCTTGGTTTACCATCCTTAGAAAGCGATACATAAAAATCCTTCAGAATCAAGAGAACGTCACAGCTATTCCGAGAAGATTAAAGATATACGTTTTGTAATGTAAAATCTTAAATATGTGGCAATTAAATCAAAACTGTTCAATCTGTATTGAGGAAATCAAATATATCTAAGGAAAATAGTTCCACGCAAAGGGTAGTTTAGGTGGGGGAGGGGATTTCCTTAAAAGTCTTCCATGTCGGATCTTTGAAACATGCTCAAGGTAAATACTAACTGCCAAGTTTAATATTTAACCGACATTTTGTTCTCGAGTTATGCAGTACACACATATGCGCGCACACCTTTTCCTAAAATTGTGTTTTTGTTTTTTATTTAGGGGCCTCTAAACATGTATTTCCGGTGAAATCTCGACATGGAACATTTCAGAGGAAGCAATAATTCTCTACCTACAAAGTACCTACGCTAGATAAAGTGAAAATCGATTTATGTTTTGCCTAATTTGCATTAACAGCGAAGTTTCTCAACTACTGGGGTTGAGGCAGTCGAATCGATATTTACACTTTTAACTTCCTTCCAATGATTCATTTGACTGCCTCTATAGTCTGGTGGTTAGCATACTAGCTTCCAAACGCAGAGGTCCTGGTTTCGATTCCCGGCTGGAGGGTGGTGATTTTTCTTCAGTCAGGATTATTCCGTATCCTGCCTATAGTCTGGGAATATAACAGAGTGTAAATGTATGCATAAATTTAATGTTTAGACAGAAAATTCAACGTAAACAAGTCCAAATATTAACACACTGCCAAACGAGTGAACATCATTGTCGATGATCAATGTTATTGTTCCAAAGGCAAACCCGCCGACATGACATGCTAAAGGCGCCATATAAATGAACCAACCCCAAAAAATGTCAGAAAAGTGTCTGCTTTTCGCCAGTAGAGTTCTTTCTTTAAAGAGTGATTAACGATAACTGAACATGGGAACCATAAAGGGAACGGCAAATACATTGTAAATTCTAGTCGCTAGAACTAAGGAGAGACAAAACTGGGACAAACAGGAAATACAGAACAAGCCAAACAGACCAGGATGCACTTTCGCTGGAGAAGTCCTAAACAGCTAACGATGTCGGTTTTACGCAAATATCTGTTGTAACGAATTTCGGTAAACATGCAGTGATGGAAGAATTGCAAGCAGATGAAATAACCCTCTCAGTTAAAAACAAAGGACAGGCCAATACACAAAATCGACTTTCTATGTCAATAAGCCATCGATACGCATTCCGTATATTGTGGACCTCAAGAAGCAATCTATAGCACTTTGTTTAATAGAGCTAAGATAAAACTGAATTCGAAGACTAATCTGAACAACTATATAATTTTCATAAGAATGCTCTGATAGTTATAGTAGAGACCGGATGTTAAAAATGCAACAATAGGCAAGCAAAATAGGCACTAAAATCGAGGAACTAGGTGCTAAAATCTTTACAGCTACATGCAAAAACACACAATAGATAAGAAAAATTATCACTATTTGGATTTCTTTTGAATAAAACATTTAAATCATGCAATATTTAATCAAATTTACGTTCGTGATACATGTAGATTAGTACACAAATAATACAGAGTTCTTCATTTAACACCTAACGGGCGCACGGCATTTCGCCTGTGCGCGATTGGGTGTGCCACAACCGGCTTTACTCCTACATAAACTCCGCGCGTGGAGCATGTGTAACACTCTTACCTTATAGAAATCACTATTCTCTTTAAGAATCCGCTGCCATTTTTCTCTTACACGTTGACCTGCATCACCTGGAACAACCTGAATTTTCTGAGCAACTTTATCGACAACTTGCTGTGGATTTACCAGTGTTTTACTCCTCTCTGCAAGGCATTTAATGGCATCTGGTAGCACAGAATAGTGAGCAAACATGTTCATGTACAACATGCCATGAACCCGATATGCAAATGTCCTGTATGTCAAGCATTTTAATCGAATTTATCAATAAAATGGGGGTTTTCTGTTAAAAAACGGGAGTAGGCATTATAGGTTAAAATAGGCACATTTAAATTTATAAAAAACAGCTCCAAGGGTAGTAAGCTGAACTAAAATTAAGTCGTTTTTATTACATCTATAGTAATTAATAAGCTTAGTAGATCAGCTACCAAAAGAATGAAGTTGTGCACGTGTTGTCTGTACAGCAGACGGACAGAACCGGTACCCCACACTGTGCCACCACATGCACTACGAACGCCGATAACTTGATTAATCTTTAATGTAGCTGTACTACTAAGCCTAGTGATTACGAATAGGTATTTTGCCTAACATCCGGTCTCTAGTTAGAAGTTTATATACATATCAACACTAGAGGCGTAGTTCGAACAAGAATTTTAAATTCATAATCTTTAAATGGATGCATCTGAATATGCTAAAAGACTGTAAAGACTTCTTTAGTGAATACACTTCACATATTTAAATATGCTTTTAGAGTAAAACGAGGTGACACTGCAGAGCAAAAGAACTATCAGAGCAAGTGGCATTCCATAGGCAAGATATCCGCTCTTGGAGATAGGTGTGGTGCGGTTCGCGATATGAGATAACTATTTGAACTATGTTATGTGGGTTCACACAGATAGGACTACCGCCCAAGAAGGAAGCCGTGCTTGTCCTCGTCCTGTACTCAAGATCTTGAGTGTCACTTCAGATTAAATACTAATAATGGTGTGGTTTTCAATCCACTCCTACCTACGCCTTTTTGCTTAGGCAACACGCACGATATTCGTCAGTATGCCGTATGTATTTTCTTCTCCAATCCTCCTCCTTTCCAAATTGTCCGGAGAGGTCCGATGGCAAACGTAGTACTGTTATTTCCTATGCAACGTTACTCTTTAACTTGTGTTTTACAAAGGAAACTATTAGTAGTATTGTGATCAAAATACAACTAATTTGTTTATTCAGTTTAAGTATTATTTTAATTCGCAAACTTTGTTTATTGTGAACATTAAGCTGCTGTCTTTAGTGGTTTTACACCAATAACTTTTTTATTATTCCATTAATATCCCGCCTTTAACCACAAAGATCACATCGGCGGCCTCTCCTGTGGAGCATATTACCTATCGGCAATACTGGTACTCGTTTAACAGTAGGTTTTGGGCCTTAGGGTTTTAAACATTGAATTCACACACACCCACACCCGCACGCGCACACATACACTCGTACTTCCAGACTCTGGGGAGGATGAGTAATTTTGGGTGGAGAAAAATTTCTACCCCCCCCCCCCATCCTGCCGGGAATCGAACCCGGGACCCCTTGCAGAGCAGGCAGGTGCTATACCGACTGAGTATGAATAACTTTCTTTTATCTGCACTAGCACTGCTGTTTAAACTTGCGTAATGGCCTTCTTATGGACGTTCTTTCGCATCTTTTGTCATAGATGTGTTTTTCGACATATATTACAAAAATGGCACTTAATCGCCTGCTGAAAGTGCTCTTAATTGTTGCATCACGATTAGGCTCCAGAGGCAGTTCGAGTCGAGCGGGGAAGCTGATTCCCCCGCCCGAGTGTCTTTACCGCAGTACCTAGCCGTCACACGGCTTTACCTGCGCGGTGGTTTCGAGGGTGTCTCTACGGGGATGTGTTGCTTACTGGGAACCGTATCTATTATACAAGGATAAATGCGTCCGCGGTAAGCTTGTGAGCAACGCCGCACCTATCGTAGGAGTCTTTTATACCCACATAATTTGGAAGTAGCGAATAACCGATTTAGTTTACACACTGGATACATGGTTAAGAGTGGTACATAATCTGTCATTTGTGCATTAACAACACGTCTGGCAGTATATGCACAGTTTACACAATTTCAACTCAAGCGACAGTCACAACTTTCCTATAGAAGGTAATTATTTATTTATGCCAACCAACTTACTGTTGGTGTTTAAATACACAAACCGTGTGTGGGCGATGTTTGAGTCTGGCAGGTTGTCACAGTAGTTTAATGGTTAGAGCACCCGCCTGGTAAGCGGAGGGTCTGTGGTTCAAATCCCAGCTGTGGCATTGAATTTTTCAGTTCTGATTCTACCTCTCTTCCCAATAGAATCTGATTCTGTTACAATGATCTGATTCTCAAGACTCTTCCTTTTAGTAAAATGTCGACGAAAAGCAGAGGCCTTCCACTTTTGAATGAATTTTCTAGTAGAGCCTCCCAAATTGATTTACACGCACTTCGATACGGTATTTCTCCGCAACGTAATGAGACAAAAATAGAATTTTCGTTGTGTTCTATTCCTAAAACTTCCTTAACCCCATATATTTTCAAAATGTCCTGTGTGGGTTTTCCTTAGCCCTGTACAGACAATTATGCCTATTAATTCTCCACTTTCCAATAACACTTCAGTAACCACTTACCTTCATCGAATAATAATCTCACCGCCATGTTTGTTTCTAAACACGTGTAGTACGATGAACGTGTTGCTGTGCTTTTCCAGTGCCTTCTGGAACATACGCAAAAAAATTGTATTTCTGTCTCATTTCGTTGCTGAGAAATTACGATTCAAAGTGTGTAGGTATTTATCAATTTGGGACACACTGTATAGGAGCGTTACTTATTGGGGGGGAGTCGAGACTGTTCCTCACTTATCACAATTTCGCCGTCGATTTTCTCGCCACCTTTAGATTTTATGGTCGATAGGTGTAAAAGTAGAGAGTTACTCGATGTCCCCCATAGTAAGATGAAGCACGCTCTTTATTCGTAGCAACAGCAACAATTTTTTCAGAGTTGCAAATACTCTCCTTGACAACTCTCAGTTTTATTAGCCTGCCATTAAATTCAAGATATAGAATAGTGTACGAGAAGAACCCAGAGCTGACACTGCTTTTTGAACACGTTTAAATGCCTTGTGATTAGACTTACAAGAGGCGCCCCGGCAAAGAAAGGGTCGTGAACTGCAGTGTTTACAGCACCGTATTATAACATCAAGGGTTTTCAAGAGGAAGTAACAGTTAAATGATCCGATGGATAATTCAGACCAAGAATAAACATATCTGTCCAAGAGTTTCTGTCATTCGTTCTCATTTAGCGTGAGGCTAGTCGCTAATTTATTTTCATCCATCTGAACGTTACACATTTTTGACACGTCAACTAAATGAGTAGGTTTACTATGTATTAAATTGGGCACAATTTCTTCCAATTATAATGTAATATGGCAAGAGTCCGATTAGGTTGTAGACATCAGCGGTTCCCACTTAAGGTGTGATAAATGGTTATTTTTCAGTAACGGTACCGACCGTTCCAGTTGCAAAAGAATACTTCCTTTTAAATGATCGTTCCAAAATAATATAAAGGTGAGTATCTATATACGAGCGCTAGGCATAACAGTGACAGCAACACTCTTGGTCCACCGTTACATACTGTATTGAGAACAGTACCTGTATACTTTACAAACTATCCAATTAACCAGCGTAGCGGTGCTCTAGTACGGGCAGGAAAGGGGAGGTTGAAATCACCTCCTTCCTCCACCCGCCGGGACCGAATAACGTATTTCCGTTATCGCCGAGTTCCAGTGGTACCACTGCGGCGTCGTTCTTACGTACAGGAAATCAAAGGCGTACACATTCATATTCGACTCCTGATTAACCACATGATATTTCTAAAAATGACCTTTTTGGCACGATTTACGTTTCAGAAGGTCCTCATTATTTGGTGTAAAAGATCAAGTGTACAGTCTAAAAAGATACGTAAAATGATTGTCACTTATCTTGCCACGCTACTCACTTTTAATGTAGTTCATTTCTTCGAATTTTTGTTTGGAAGCATAACGAGCCAAAGAATGTCATTGCAAACAAACGTAATCTCGGATACTCACCGCAGGGCAAAGACTTAAATAATTCCCACCCTTCTTTCTTATACGATTTTACTCTTCTACAATGCAAGTACATAGTTCCATTTGTAGCTCGTGTGGAGTCTCACTACATGGCAACTTCAAAGGAGTGCAAATGGTGTGGTTCCAAATGTTTTAGGCCTTCAAATTGTGAAGAGAATGTGTCACAAAACTGCTTCAAAAGTTCGATGTATTGTTCCCAGGAGAATAACTTTTATCGTGAACACGGAACGCAAGCAAGGGAAACAATATAAATATGCAATTATCAGTCTTACAAATCAGGCAAATAGCTTTGTCTTCATCTCGAATATAAAAATATTCGTCCTCCCATTCAATTTGGAAGGTAAATTATCTAATATGGCAGAATACTGCAGTGGATTTAAGCTTTACAAATTAAGTTTAATACTTTTTAGAACCTTTTGACATTGTAGTACTACTCCGTGCCATCCGCCTCTGACTACCATATCTGTCTTTCGTTGCCTTGCTCAGGAAAGCGAGCGTGTGCTGCAGAGTTGTGCAACCTTCAACTAGCGTTAAAGGAATTCATATCACAGTAAACATGCTCGGGTTTCATCATGCTAATGATTGTATGTTCCAAAACGGCCTAAGGGGCAGCCCTTAGATAGCGTATCGCAAGAGCTCAATAGCATAATGAAATCTGATTGGGCCGAAGATTTGTAATGGACGTCGCCCTTTATTGGAACTTACTAACAGGGAGGTTTCCAAAGCTGTTGTATTATGAACATACGTTTATTCGTAACTGTTTTATTGTTTGTAATGTAGTCAGTCGTCCTGCATGGTCCAAGGGTAGCCTCTGGTTCACGAGGTCACGGGTTCAAACCCGGCAAAGGGCGACGGATTTTTCCGGGCGTAAAAATCCTTAGCATGGCTTCCTTCGGAAAGGAAGTAAAGCCGTTGGCCCGTATCATAGACTTACGGCCTGTAAAAGAACCTCAAGTCTGAAAACGAGACCTCTTCGCAAAATTAAACCGTTCTTCACGCCCAGAACGCTAAGAACCATAGCAGTTAAAAAGTATCTAAAATAACAGCTCAATTTTGCATGTACTCCCTACGATCAAAGCGATGCTTTTGGAACCTGTTAAAATATTCGAAAGATGAGTTAATAGTGTAGGGCTGTTATTTTGGAACGGTTGCGTTGTAACCGTTTCAAAATAACGGTTACGTTCTGTATTTCTTATCTCTAGTTCCCACATCCAGTCTTTGTAAAACAAGCTAGACGAGTCTTTCTTTTAAGATGTCAATGAACGCTGGATTACTTGTAATTTTTGCGTTAGAAATTAAGAAATATGTTACCGAACATTATGGCGTAATACTTTAGGAGTTAAAGAAAATGCAGCACAGGTGATGTCATCTTAAGTTTCAGCGTTATTGGTTTAATAATCTCCATTTGTAACGAAAATCTTGTAGCATCGCTTTGTGTAAAAACCTAGGTATTGTGTGAACCCAGTAATAATGAGATCCGGCCGGCATATGGCAGAAACTCTGAAGCAAAGTTAACCCTGAATACGCTAAAAGCAGGTGTATCCCACCAGCCGCCCGCGGGCCTTTTGCGGCCCTCGATCCCATCACTTGCGGCCCGCAGTTATATCTAGAAATTATAGGTAATGTTTATGAAATAAGTAATTCTATTTGGGATAAGATAAACTTGAAAGAGTAAGACTTTTTCCGTTTCCAACACGTGTTTGCGAAAGTTGATCGGTCATTGGATACGCCTGGCTCAAAGCATTAAATTCTACTCATTGTTAGGAGTATTTGTTGACAGACTTGAGAATATGTAATTAAGATTGCAAATGTACACATAGCCTTACATCTCAGGTGCACTTCTTTGCGAAAACATTCATTAACATATTTATTCTTGTGGAGATGTTGCTAAATAATTCTAAAAATGTTACATTTTATGGCTCTCTCTATATAACTTGCCCCTAATTTTGCCCACAGTTGAACCAAATCTGAAATATAGTACTATCGATCTGTCCATTTGCATACATGAATCAACTTCATGTGCCGCTTCGTGCGAACGGTTAAACATTTAATTCGAGAACATTTGTTGATACATTTCAAATTTGGTACAAAGTTAAAAACATTTGATACGGAAAGCTTCCTAAGATTTACCGCTTTTAGCGAACGTAACAGGTATCAGTTGAAATGTTATATTTAAATGTCTGAAGGACGTTTCTGTACACAGTTTAGTTGCAATCGGTGCAAAATCGAATTAGTTTTATTGGGAGAGCTTCAAAGAAGCTACGTTTTGTGAGGAAACCGCTGCAAACACGTCGCGGAAATTTTACATATAAAATTTTCAAGAGGATTTTATCATCACAGTTGAATGTTATAGAAATCGGTACGTTTTAGGCAACAAAACGTATTGATTTGAAATGTTATACATTTAAGTTTCAGGGACATTTGTAGATGTATTTAACACTTGGTTGAAATGGATACAAATTTAAAGGTAATGCATCTGGAGGTTAAACTGAAAAGTTATGATTTTTGTATATTATATTCCAAAACATGCATTTTAAAAAATACAGGAATTGCTACACTATTATTTTCACTACACGAGAGTAACAGAACGATAGCGCTGCGTGTCTATACCTGAACTTATTTCGTAAACAGTGCATCAAGTGAGCCACAGAAACAATTAATAAACGAAAATTGCCAATACGCACCTAACCCTCGGATCACGAGGAGCAAGGTCGGGAAGAAGTGTGCACGCTTTCTACTGAACCAACTGACCTCATCGCTCTCTCAGTAAAATATTGCTGCCACATTTGGACGTATCTCCGGTCGTGAACTGTGTTACTACAATGGAAATCTGTATTCCAAAAGAGAAGCTGAGGAAAGTGACATCAGTGTGACAAGTGGCGAGCGAGGTGGATGCACCGAAGCTTCAGCATCCGGTGCTAAGTCTGTCAAAGTCAACCAAAATAGATTTCCAAGCCACCCGCAGCCACGCTTCCCGTCTCTTTATCTTTATTTCATATTATTGCATGCTCCGATTTGTTCACTTTACAGCCTCTTTGGTTCCTAGAGCTGCAGCGGAATTAATCAATGTCAGTGACTCACTTCACGGAGAGATTCTCAGGAATTCTAACCAGAAGTGAAAACAAGAGAACAACGCGGTCGGAAAATTAACATGCTTCTTGACACTCTCTAATGAGCACATAATATTTCTGTTAAGTATGCTTACACGTGCAAAAGGTACAAAAGCTGAACTACATGTGTTTATCCCTAAAGTTTTCTCAAGTAAATGAAAGAAAGGTCTATGGGGAAAAAACGAAAAAACAAAAAGATCAGATCAGGTAATAAATTTTCCGGCCATGTGACCTCACAGCGAACTTCACTGAGCAACAAACAAAAATGCATGCTTACGTATCGTTGAATTCAATGGTGAACGTTCGTTTTTTACGAAGCTCTGCAGCTGAGCTGCAGGGATCTCTGATGAGAGGGTGGGTCACTTCAAACTTTTAAGGATAATTTGCACGATCAATGACTTCTCGGGAAGGCCACACACAGAACGCGACAATCAATGTCAGCAAAATGACGCAACATAATGGAGCACAATGAAAACCAATGGCCTGCGTCTTGATAGTGTCATCTGCATCGTGTGCCGACACATGCGATTAGAAACCACATATTGCATTTCTATGCAAGCCTTAAAAAACAACGTTCGAGTAAAGCTTTGTGCGTGTCTGAGCATGTAACCTGCAGCAGTGTCAGTAAACATTAAAGCAGATACGTTTAGGCGTTTAGGGACTTTAGTCAGCATGAGTGAGGATCATATCAATAAAGTTAGTGCAATTGTTGGAGATATATATAATTAATATGATTTATAATAAAATTAACGTCAAAGAAGGTTAATAACAAGTTGCTATTTTAGCCGTAAACTTACTTTAGTGCAGGGCCAGGGAACTCGCGGAATAGCTTGAGCGACCCCCCCCCCCCCCCACCCTGTTGTACCTGTTAAAAACAGTTAATAGTGCTACCCGTGAGCGGACTGCTCTCAAGAGTACTAGTTCCCCACGCCTACTTTAGGGTTATAAGTAGCTTTTCATCAGGACTTATACACTTCTGTGGTTTGTGTCTTACTTTCTTAAGGGCGAAATCCTCTCGTTGGTTTCTGGGCACATCGATAGTATGACTGAAACGTATGCACCATGTTGGGCACATGACAAATTAAAATCATGAACCCATTTTCTTTCTGGTTCGCAATTTCAGCCACATATACGTCAAAACATGGTGTTCGCTCAAGGAGGCTATATTCACAGCTGATCATGCGTAGCGTACTGATGTAGACACGTGTTTCTCCGGTGTGCGGGCGCAAGTCTGCCGTGTTGCAGGTGCTGACACATTTGTTGTGCGGCCTTCCTTTAGCTTCGTCGTGAATGGCCAGGATGTATAGGCGTACGACGGGATCGTATGAGAGCGCTGTATCAACTACTCTCGAAAAAAGCACTCGCCAGTGGCTGCTGGGTTTTGACCACAAAGTAGGGAAATGGAATAAATAAAACAAAGGGAACAACAGAATTGTTATATTAGTTCTTAGAAATTACCGTTATACTTCCTTATGAAATTATGTACTACATTCTATTCTAATTTATCTTTCTTTTTAACGTAACGTGTGTAGATTTTTGTTTTCATGATTTACAGGTCTTTGCAATTTCCTTTCCTTTTTTTTTTTTTTTTTTTTTTTTTTTTTTTTTTTTTTTTTTTTTTTTTTTTTTTTTTTTTTTTTTTAATAATTATGTTTTGGCTGCTTGTGTCTGTATATGTGCTTCCTGTTGCTGTTAATGATATTCGTTTTCTTTCTTGAATTTTGGGCCTTGTTTTTCACCTGGAAATCTAATAGTTATTGTACTTATTTTTAACCTGTACCTGTATTAGATTCCTGTGTTCCTAGTAAGGGTCTAAGTGATTTTCTCTGTTGCCTTCCTATAAGTCTGTTGCTTCTTTCATCTAATAATTCAAATGTATGTTTTCCAAATTTATTATTAATTTTGTATGGTCCATTGTATACCAACTGTGTCATCCTCTGTGGTCTAGGGGTAACATACTAGCCTCTGGTTCCCGGGGTCACGACTTCAAGCCCGGCACAAGGCGATGGATTTTTTTTCGGGTACAGCTTCCTTCGGAAGGGAAGTAAAGGCGGTGGTCCCTTGTAGATTTACGGCACATAAAAGAATCTGAAGGCTGATAAAGAAACCTTTGAGCAAAATTAAGCCGTCTTTCACGCCCCATATACAACAGGACACTGAGAACTAAGTAGTTAAAGAGCGTCCATAAATAAACTTAAGTATACCAATAATTGTATTCCTGCATATTTCTTTCCATTACCTTTGAATATCTGCGAGATTTTCACTAACACTTTGTTGCTGGATTTCATTTCATTTTCCTTCGTTTCACCTTATTCTTGCGTTTTTCAGCTTTCTTTAGATATTTCTCACGTGCAATTTTACATTTTTGTTCGCATGAGCATTTCAGTCCTGCGGTTATGGCATAAGGAACATTTGGTATCAATCGTTTACATTTCTGAGTTAGCATTTATTCAGTTATCGGACTTGGAATGTGGTTAAACGCGTCTTCGAATTGCTGAACATACCTTCTGGAACCATGAGTTCTTTTCCAAAACATGTTACTCTTAAATGTATTCCCATCTTTTTCATAATACGTTCACATGGATTCCTTTATGACTAGTAAGTCTCACAGTGATAAGAGTTTTACCTTTTCCTAGTGCAAAGTTTCTGCGAATCGTTTACTTCAGTGTATGGTTGCATTGTCGAATAATATTTTCCATTTTCACGTATTTTGGTATATAAACATTAATGATCTAGTCGTCTAGCATTTGCTCAATTACGTCAACTTCTGCTCTGATCGCGTTTGAGATCGGCATAGCTCTGTGATTACCTAAATGGTTTCAAGTCTGTGACCTTAAAATTGTGTTCGTTAGCACTGCAACTACCTGGTTTTGCACTAAATAATGTATGTTTCTAAAAAGTATCTTTTCCGGATGTCGTTTCTGTTGGAATTCCAGGTTAAAGTTTCCTTTACCTTTGCTTCTATTAGCTTCTTCAGCTGCCCGTTTTCTAAGGCTCTTTCGGATGACATACATTCTCATTTCGTATGGTATCATTTTTATTTTAAAACGCTCCTTGATCCCACTAAGAAGCCCTTTGGCCTGTCCCCCCCCCCCCCCTCCGCTCATCTTCAAAATAGTGTTGCAGCTAGTACCTCACACATTATATGCTAGGAGTAAGCTTGTTACTAGGTGAAGATTGTATGTGTGCGTGCGTGTGTGTGTGCGTGCGTGCGTGTGTGTGTGTGTGTTTTCAGGATACATAAGTCTGTGACGACCTGTACTCACTATACGTTTCCCGTTCATTATGTACGTCCTTATTATCATCGTATGAAGTGTGTCCACAACTTCTTGTAATTTATTTGACTTCTGATTGGCTTGGCCGACCTTTTCCAGTGATTTCTTTTAGCTGTTTTCCAATTTGTTTCTATTGCTCATTATCTGCTACATTAGTAACCAATTCTTGTCATACATTTCCGTTCTGATATTAAGTTCTAGTTATTGCTATCATTATTTACAGCTATGCTCTTTGTGTTACAAGTTTGATTTCATTCTTAAACATGTCTTATTTTAACCATGGTTTCTGCCTGAAACTTTATTTGTTCAGATCTAATCTCAATTTTATATATAATCAGCTGCTAACTGTCTATGTTTGTCATTTATCTCAGTAGCAAGCTGTTCCAGTTTTCTAGATATTTCCCTAGCAATTTCTGTCCGCTTTTCTTTAATGTCCCTAGCAACTTTAATTGATCACTGGCCAATGTACTTCGCTTTTCAGTGATCGCACATTGCTATTTCTACCTACTGTTGAATAATTTCTGCAATATCCTTAGCTAATTATTCAGCTATCTTATACTGCTTCGCAGCTATTTTTGCTCTTAACCAACTTTTTCTGCTCTTTACTAATTTCTGTAACTCCTTAATCGACTTTCCTGTTTATTTGCTAATTTCCAATTTCCTGTCTTAGCAAAGCAATTAGATATGTCTATGCAGATTACATTCTATAATGGAAAATTCACCCTATCATGAAATATGAAACAAAGACAAACACAACAACTTGATCTCAGGCTTCTTTTAAATGTAAAAAATGCTAATAAAATAAAAGAAAAACGAAACGAACTCTTAATACTTTGTGGTTGCCATCATTTTCTATCATTGCCCTCAATTTTCGGGGCATGGAATCCACCAAAGTTTGAAAATAATTGATGTATTCAAGTAGTGATTCCCAAGTATCTGTCATGATGCACCAGAGTTGTGCAGCATTGGTCAATCTGGGATCCCAGAGATGTACTTGGTTTACTTTCGCACAAACATTCTCTTGGGTTCAAACCTACTACATTTGTTGGCCACAGTGTTCATGTGCTGCGAAAACCACTTTTGAACCTTGACCGACCTGTGGACTGAATGGTTACTTTGTTGTAACCTTCAGGATAATACTCTCCCCAGACGAGGGCAGAAATGTTCTAGAAGCTCAGAATAGATGTTTTCCCATGCATCGTTTCATTAACACGTTCCAACAAATCTGTCTCTTCCGAGATACGTATACCCAAGCAGTAACGCTGGTTTGACCACTCCTTGTTTGAGTAGTCAGATGGCGTCTGGCACAGCAAGTCCACTTGGGTCTGTAAACAAACACAGTAAAATTGGTACTAGCAGTACAGAACCTAACTTTGTCGAAGAAAATTAATTTTCTCCAATTAAGGTTCTCAACATACTGTTCAACAAATGCCAAACTCTATTTTATGGGTACTGGTTAGCTCTCCCTTAATTGCCGCAGGTCTATGCCAAATTCCAGCATCCTTACAGCTGTTGATAGCCGTGTGTGCACTACTCAGGAATAAAGACAAGGCCTTGTATTCCGCGGCCGTTAGAAACGGATCTCTTTCGATCTCTGCTAAGACAGATCTGTCTTCATTCTCTGCACAATGCGTGAAAGACCACTACTCTTCCTTGCAGCACCTGCCTACCCACTTTCATGATGCACTTTCACCCATCTTCTTGCACTGGACTGTGAAGCACCACAAATGGTGGCAGTTTAGCCCAGCAAAACCGGTGCGAGAACAACAGCACGCTTATCAACGGCTGTTGCCATTGCTAGAGTATGAATGAACGCATCGTTGTAGGGTTCTATTGGCGATCAACACCTTTCGGTGATAAATGGAGTCAAGCACAAATGTGTGACCCACACAAAAAGAAAAGAAAATAATGATAAAGGAATGGGGCTTATCACCATTAGTTGGAGACGTTGGCTATGGTAAAGATTATCCGTGTATTTTTAATGTATAATGCTCACTTTATACTGTGGAACATTTATATTAGTTTAAATTAAGAATGTGAAGTAGGTATCAAAGATAAAAGAAATTACAGGGAAACAAAAAGTATAGTCATTGCCGGGATTTGAACCTAGGTCTGCCAGTGCCCAAAGCGCGTGCGTTACCTTTGAGCTATACAGGACAGAAGGTATTTAATGCACCAAACTGAAAGTGCAAATATGTATCGATGAGCCGGTTAAAATATTTCGTGAGCCTTTTTCCCTGAATTCATAGTTTTCGCTTTAAAAAGGGAAGATGAAGGAAGGTTTAAATTGTTACTTATTTGGCAGCACGGCGCTTCAATAATGCCACCGACACGCCAGCCATTTGTCGGCAATTCTGAAGAGGTGGGGAAACACTGTCTCGTGCGTACCTCCAGTTCTGTTAGTGTGGAAGTCTACTACCTATGCAAGCTCATTTGCAGGGGCGAAGCGTGGATTTGTATGATGAGTTGGCTCAATTTCTTGTAAATATACAATTAGCAATCTTAGTCTTACTGAGCCTTTAATTTGCAACTTATTTTCATAACCTAATCTGAAAAAATAAGTTGCATTTCTTATTCTCCGATAATTCCATTATTGTGAAACTAACCAGAATGCTTTTAATCCTACACTTGTTTGGGCTTACCTTCATGGCAGCAGGTAGCGGCTACGAACCCCTCACCCCTCTCCTAGCTAGACACTCGCACACATACGAGAACAAGGCAAACTGTCTGCCTTGAGAAGCTGTCCGTTGTCAACAATCATTTCGATGAGTTGCACGGAACTCAGCAATGAATCAGAAATACATTTGGAGAAAATGCGGTTTACACAGCAAGCATATTAAAACGTAAGAAAAAGAAAAATGGTTTTGATCTTTTAGGATAGGCTCAGCCTAACAGCTTTAATGCACGTTTTGCTTCTGCTCATTTGAAAAAGACGTTTGAAGCTTTGCACTGTCGCACCACACGTGGGCATCACTGACATTTTTCTTTTCCTTTCATTCTTTAACCACCTTTCAGTTTTTGATATCTTCTGCTGCGGGTGATAATGTACCACTATCTGCCGACCTCCAGCCCTCTTTGTTATTAGCACACTAGAAAATGTGTTTCTCAATGTACCATGGAATTGTTAATTAAAAGACTAAACCCCTAGCGCAACAGCCCAAGAAGGGCCAAGGCTTGCGGCCCGGCCGCTGCGTCCCCCACCTCTGCCCACTACAGGCGTTATGAGTAGGGTGCAGTACTGGAGGGTGGGACATGGTCAGCGCCCCGAGTCCTCCCGGCCAGTTATGCGGCCTTGAAGACCTGGGGTCGCTGCTTCCTCAAATAGCTCCTCAATTGGCCCCTCCGGGACCTAATGAGGCTGAGTGCACTTCGTGTCAGACCTGCCAGCGGGGGGGGGGGGGGGGGGGAATCCCCGCGCCGGTACCGGGATCGAACTCGGGTCCTCCGCGCCAGAGGCAGGCGCACTACCACAACACTCCATTTAAAATTAGCTTAATAATGACTGTAACACATGAGTAATCTGATGTAATCAACTAAATGAACACAAATTCCAAATGATAAGACATTCTGTGATGTTACTGTCTTATCGATTCAAAAACACTACTGTCGTCTGCCTTCGTCCACTTGATTGCAGTGACGTCACTGTCATGTCCTACCCATTTCTATCACCGCGGTGTGCCGACACGATGTCAGCTTGCGGTGCAACGAAGTTGTTAACGTAACATTTCTGGCTAAATTCCTGGACTTACGCAAAAAGGCATTACGTGAAATTTGTTCTGAAAATGATACGCTTCTGTTTCTGCAAACTTAGCTCTTCATTCTTAGCCATTGGTATGCTAGGTCCCTCTAAATCTGTAGTAGAAACAGTATTTTTTCTTCTCCTAATCCGTGTCCTAGCGAGTAACATTGCAATAGAATTATTTCTTACTACCACGGAGAATATTCCCTTAACGTAAGGTGCAACCAATACCTTCGACCCTGTACATTCTTGGGCTTCAAATGGTCTATTACCATACCCAGCTAAAACGAGGCGCATTAAGAGCAGCCATGGTTTTTATGGCAACACGATTTATCGTATTCGGGATAACTGATGGCTTATGATTCAGGTCATTGGTTGTTTCGTTCCAAAGGGGTTTTATTACTCCCATTTGTATAAATACCAATAACCATAGCACAGAACGAAACAATTCCGTTCTGTTGACGCATTGGTTAACGAAGAATGGAGAGGACAGCACTAATTTGCTACACTGCCCCTCTTTCTTTGTTAGGAACACGATTCAAGGCACAGCCTATTTGTGTGTTTGACAGGCAATGTATGCCACAGAGAATGCTAATGAAGTCTAGCTACATGCTGAAAATATCTACGTATGTAAACCACACTACAATACCAAATGGGACTTAAATATTTTTCCACCACTGTGGAATTTTGCCGGATTCTTAGGGTCAGGGGTGCTATACCACCCCCCCCCCCCCATTCTGTTACATGCAGGCTTACTATACAGTATTACTAGCAGTTTTTACCTTCATTTTTTGGCAGTGTTTAACGCCCGCTTTTACTACATCCGCACTGATGATACATGGAATGAGACGGCGGGGAACCCCAGCGCCGTTTTGTCCACCACCAATCCCACATACGGTCACCTGGGATCGAATCCGGGCCGCTTTGTGAGAGGCGAATGGTCGAACTAACCACTCGGCCACAGCGCGGCCTTACCCTGCATTAATCCCAAATTGGAATGCTCGTAATTTTAACAAAATTTATATAAATTAAGTTATAGTCTTTTAGGATTAATGTAAGATGAAAATAAAGTTGCATACATTTTCTTTACTTTTCTTGAGATCCCCATCTAATACGTTTTAAGATTTTGTAAACGAGAACTAGGAGCTAATTCATCACCTTACCCGGTTAGGCCTAAGAAATTGTCCTAGAGAAATAAAAAATCATGGCCTCGACACACTCATTCTAAACCCTGTTTTGATTAAGGATGTAATGCAATGATCTTCCCACACTATTATCAATTTCATAATTTCGGATTTTCAAGTCACGTCGAATTTCTACAGCTGAAAGAGGATATGTTTAGAACTATTTTAACACAAAAACTATTTCACATTAAAACAAGAAATCGCATTATAATAAAGTTTGCTGAAACATTTGAGTTTAATCTCTCCCGGGGATCAGTTAAGCTTCTAATTCAAGAAATAGCATACAAACTTTCCATTAAAATATTTATCTTTACATTTTAAGTAATATTAAAGTTAAACCCATGAATACTTATGAGAAGAAAACGTGTTTTACTTTGGGTATCTGGTATTAGCACGCTAGCTAAGTATGTTCTAGATATTGCAACAATGTAGTGTTCGAGATCGTTGTTTATCTTGTTCTTTCGCGCTGTAAAACAACTTGTAATATTCGCAGTGATAAAGAATTCAGGAAAAGGAAAAAGTTGGTTCGCATTGTTTCTGTGGGAATCATCAGCTCCATCTTACACACATAGCTGGCTGTAATTAAAACAACTTTTTGTTGCAAGCCTCAAGGTGAATGCATATCGAACATTATATCTGGGGCTCCGGTTTTGGAAGATAGATGTTGATATACAGCACTTCCCTAAACTTTACTCTTTCTTTCCAAAATAACGGGACTATACCTAATTATAGTCCACCTAATTTAATATTTTCTAAAACATGTAATTTCCTACAATACCCTAGACTCCAAAAAGGAATTAGCTTTCCTCAACTTCTCTGACAAACCAACACTGAGAGCTTTATTTTTTCTTTCACACAGAATAAACAAAGTCATATGTTGCACTCACATGACTGTGTTATACAAACTATTCTTACAAGCGCTTATTCCTCTATATAATTCATTTTAATGCAGATAACATTTGCAGAAATTATTTTATTGCCTTTTTCTTGTAGGTGCAACGGGAATGTGGGAATACAGTAGCCTTTAAGCGACAGTCTTGTAAGATTTGGTCACTATTTGATGGCTTTGAAATTCGTTCTCTTCGTATGACTAAGCGATAAAAATAAACGAATAACGTATTTCTCATTGAGAAAAACATACGTTTTTGAAAATTCAAACCAATAACATGTAATATCTCTGAAATTGTGCTCAAAAAAGAAGGGAAAAAAAAACTACTTATTCGGTATAAATTGTGTGCTTTACAGAGATACACATCTTCTATGCAGTAAGATTTTGTCTCTCTTACGGTTTACCACTCATGCAAAAGTCACCCAGAAAATAGACTTCAGAGGATATTGCAAGAAAATTCAAGATCTACATTTCATTTGTCATGAAAATATCTTAAACATAATGGTATTTTTATCAAAATCGTTAGAGCCTGTTTCGAGATTATCGAAAAGTTTTTAAAATGTTCCTCGAAAGAGGTAGTTTGGGGTTTGGGATTTTCTTGAAAATCTTCATACCCTATACTCGGAAGATGCTGCTGAACTTAACAACATGTCTGGCGTTTACCCGACTTTTCGTTTTTGAGTTATCCTGTTCACAGATAGACGCGCGCGTGACAATACCTAGTAGAGAAATTACACATTTGGCTTACTTCACACATTCCCTTAGTCAACAGGCCAGAGCATTACTATTATCCATCTACAGCATTTCTCATTACACAGCGTTATTCACTGAAAATATTTGGAGAGGTTTAAACACTACATTCTCAAAGTTTTATTTTCAAACATAAACCTAAATTTATTTTACAATGAGGGCAACGATATTCTTACTGACACGGGTTTTAATTCAAAATACCTACTTTTTTTAAAACTTCAATCAAGTGCTGAACAGATAATCTCATTCAAACATCAAATTGTAAAATCAAGAAGGTAAATACGCAATGAAAACAAGAAATCCAATCCAAGAACTTGAATTTAAGCAATGAAGAAATCATGTATTCCAAAACTCCAGAGTTCTTATTTGATATTGATAGTACACCGGCACTACTGGGGAAGATATTTTAAGGGATTTGAAAATGTCATTAATAAAAAGAACCTTCGATGGTAAAACGAAGTCTATAAGGTACAACTGGTGGAAGCCAAAACATGTATGGTAAAAACAAAGGTTTGGTTGCACTTGTGTCAAAGGCTGTAGAAATTAGTGGTTCATAACCATTAGTCTTACAACAGTCCTTGTGCGGAAAATGTTTGTACATATTTGGATGTGAAGTTGTAAAACCAGTCATATCAGTTGTTAATTTCATCAGATCCACTGGGCTGAATCACCGACAATTCCGCGAGTTTATTGAAGAGACTGGAGCAAATGACTTGCCATATCATACCGCTGGCTTAGTTGTGGAAAAGTCCTTCAGTGCTTTTTTTAACTTCGAGTAGAGATCGATTTTTTTAATGAAATTCATCGCCCTATTACCGAATTACAAAATAGCGAATGGCTGTGGTAGTTAGCTATGTCGATTTAACAAACCATATGAACGAGCTGAATATGAGATTGCAAGGAGAAAACCAGCTTCTCCCTGATTTATACACTAATGTCAAATTGTTCCGGCAGAAAATAATACTGTTTCAATCACAATTGCGGAAAAATGTTTCACACATTTTCAAACATGCGAAATATTCAGCCACACTACTGAATCTGAGTTTCCTGTCTATTTTGCAATCGAAGTTTTGAGTGTTTTGAAGATAAACTTTGATACTCGTATCTCAGACTTTGATGACACTGCGAATGGAATTAAGATTTTTCAAAATCCTTTTGCTACTGACATTGAAACCCTAAGTCGGAACTTCAAATGGAAGTGATTGATTTAGTGTGGTGATATAATCAAGGACAAATACCAAAACTCATCTTTGTTGGAATTTTATGTCTTCCACTGGTACAGCCATGGAAAAAATGATTGAGCGCTTTAACATTTGAAAGCTATGCGTTCAATCAGTTTTCCATGACAGTAGGACAATTTGATAATTTGCATAAATTTGCTCTTGGGCTGCTTTATTTTTGGTACTACTTACTTGTGATTATTAAATTATCTTTGTTTAACGACGCTGTCAAATGCCAAGATATCAGCGTTGCCGATATGCCGGAATTTCGTCCCTCAGGAGTTTTTACATCCCAGTACATCTACTGAAATGGAGCTGTCGTTTTTAGGGGCACTTAAAAACCATGGTCTGGGCCGGATTTTAACCTGCAACCTTGGGATCGTTTGTGTAAGAAATTCTCCAAAATGAAGTACACAGAGAACGTTCTAAGTTAACCAATGAACAGTTTAAATCTCTTAATAATTAGTACAAATAAAATTCGTCTACAGCTACAAACTATTGTCACTGGAAAATCGCAATTACATAAATCTCATTAATATTTTTTTACAAAGGGACATTATAAACTGCTAGTGGAATTCTTTATTTCTTTCTTTACCTCATTACCCTCCCCTTATGTAGGACTTAAACAACCTTACAAGCCAGTGCATAGGGTCAGATGCCTGTCGGGGAGCACAGGAACCTATGGACCGGACAGAGTGAAGATCTGGAAGCGGGTGGTCAGCCCAGCTGAGAGTGAGGAAGAGGATGGTATGAAATGCAGGTGAAATTGATAACTGGAAAAGTGATAATGAAGCAATAGGTAGAATGAGTGGCGGGGGAAACCGGAGAACCCGGTGAAAGCCCACCTTGATGCCGCTTCGCCCACCACGGATACCACGTGCAGGTCCATGGGATCCAACCCGGGCCGCCTACGTGGTAGGCGAACGCACTAACCGCTCGGCCACGCCGCGGTTATTTGTTAGTTATTATGCTTAAGTTAAACTTTCTGCGTATTACACTTGTAATTACGTTTTACCTAGCACGTAAATAAAGCCGAATTATTATCATTCTTTGTTTTTTAATCCAACTTATCACAGCAACAATAACAATAAATCATTAGTTGTCGCTGGCCGTAATTTGAAAACCCCTTCTCTACATCTCGGTGAAATCGAAGTATGTCGAATACTTTAGGAGGTATTTGCTGTGAGTGAATTAATGCAACATTACATGCTCTTGTACCTAGATGAAAATATCCAAAACACTGGGAGAAGTATTGGTACTCATGTAACACACAGCGTTAACCGAGTTGTGAATGAAGCCGATTTAGCTCAAGCACTAGCCACGTTTCTGTAATAGCCTGGCTTGATGACTCTTGGCCTCTACATTTATCTACTCCGGTGACAAAAATATGTGAATCCAGCAGAAACAAATCAGAACTTAAGACGTGAAATAATACAGTGCTGGAAAATGGTTTTTCCTTTCTTCCGTCTGTTAGTTTGTGTTTGGCAAGTCAAACTCTGGTCATTACTTTACATAGGTATACCTACGACTAATTTCCGTAAGTATTTTGTTTTATCAATGTACTCAGTGATACTGAGTGAAGAGTGAAATTATTCTGAAGTAGGCAGGAATAATACTAATAATAACAATAACAACAACAACAACAATAATAATAATAATAATAATAATAATAATAATAATAATAATAATAATAATAATAATAATAATAATAATAACGTGTAAAACAGGGATACGCAATGGACTGGCCATCCATTCAAAGCCGAACATCGCGAGTTCGAATCCCAGTAACTGCAGTCAAATGTGCCTGTGGTAAAGGAAGGGGAGGGCCCAAGTAAAATAATCGGTGTAATGGGAAGCTTGGAAGCTGACGGGACTACCTTTACTGCAGTTGCATGGATTTTGCTTATCTTTCTTAAAATAAAAAAAAAATAAAAATAAAAAAAAACTACAGTTTTATAGAAAAAAAATATTTTTACAATAGGAGACAGCTACAAACAGCTGAATTCTATTTATTTAAACATAACAACAAAATAAAAAGAAAGAGCCAATAAGGTATTTCAAAACTTAATAAATTTATGTGTATCTTATAATACACACTCGCTCCCATTTATGCCGTCCTCGCAGCTTCGGGGTAATTCTACTGGCCTTCACAGGTGGGGTACGTGCGTCTGTTTACATTTCCGCGCATGCAGTGGCGTCGCGTTTCACGTGCACAACTCTAGATTATTCACATATGAATATAGAACTGAGCAACGACTTTAAATGCCAAATTGGCTTTCCACACACCCACAATTCTTCCTCGCTACACCTCCGCAATATTTGCATACATCGCGTTAGCAATAGTTATGGGATACTGGGACTGAATTTTCTACGTTTTTTAAGGCTATTTAATTGAAAATCACTCTTATGAGTAAGTAAAGAAATGACTGTGCAAAAGGTCTAGCTCAAATAGTATCTCAAATAATACAATTAAATTGTTTATCCAATTAGCGAAAAAACGCATTTTTAGCTGCCTTGCGCATTCACATTTTTTCAGAAAAGTATGAATAGTAGCATTTTCCGATACATAAGTAAAGCAAAAATAAATGCAAATATCTGATTGCAACTGGTGTATTACTTGCAGAGGAATACATTTTTGTTTTTATTACGTTGTAGGCGTAAATATTTTTCTTGTTTTTTATCATAACTTAATTGTTTGTGACCCAATGAATAAAGCAATCATAAAGTGAAAATTTCAAACCTTAGGCGGCACGTTTGAGATAATGATTAAGATTTACATATAAATCCGAGAAAAACTGAAATGTAAGGACTAGATTTTATACCCAAAAATACAAACGAAAGAAAGAAAAGAAAAGAAAAAACACAGAAAGAGGAAATGGGCGGATCCAGTGGAATTAAAATGAAGCGCATGGTTGACTTAAAAATGTCGCTAGGCTTTTAAAAATGGAGGGTCGGGAAAAGTTTTTGGCCAAAATGGTTCACAGATGTCTATAAAAATATATGTATATGATATTATTAAACAGAAATTCTGTCATTTTCACCTGAAAGCTTTGTCTTCACACCACTGCTTCATCGAACAACAAAATTAGAGCGCTCCACACATCCCTCCCTGCTATGTACGCGCCCTCTGAGAAGTTTGATAAAATGCCACCTGAGGTTGTAGGAACGACATATGTATATGGAACCAAGGGTGCAGTATCTATTGATAGATGGGAGAGCATTCCTAATGCCCTTGAGTAAGTGGGAGAATTATTGCATTCCACACCAAAATTCTATATCGAGATTTCACCGAAAATACATGTTTAGAGGCCCCTGAATCTTAAATAAAAAGGCCTTTTAAGGAGCAGGTCCGACGTCCATCCGTCCATGTGTATACAGCATAACGCAACAACGAAAAATCGGCTAAATACCAAACTTGGTATTTTAATTAGTATCCTCTAAGGATGCGACAAAGATTTTCAAGAACATCCCCTCACTCCATACTACCCTTTACAAGGAACAATTTTCGAAAATGTTGGTTTTTCGAAAAATGGCTAACGATTTTGATTAAAGTTATACATGTTTAAGATATTTTATGACAAACGAAGCATATATCTTGAATTTTCTGGGTAAAGCCTTCAAAGTCTTCATTCTGGATGACTCTTACATAACCTGGTAAACCGAACAAGATAGTTAAAATGTAGATATCTTTATAGCACAAAATTTATGTGAAAAAATCTGATGTGTTGTACTCACATGACTTTCTCTACTCTTGTACTAACCATTCTTACACTCTTATTCCTATATCTTCTTCGCGTTAGTGGAGATAAACATTTGCAGAAATCACCTTATTGTTTATTTCCTTGTAGGTGCAAGGAGAATAGGAGAATACAGTGGGCTTTGAGCAATAGTCAAATCTTTTACAGCTTAGAGATTCCGTTCTCTTTGCACGGTTAGCATATAAAAAATGAACGATGTTGCATTTGACAAAAGATTAAGTTTTCCGAAAATGACACAAATAACAAGGAATATCTCCGAAATTGTTCACTTTACAAAAAAAAAAATTATTCGGACATTGTGTGTTTTAGCGAGATCTACATTTTTTGTACAGTAAGATTTTGTCTATCTCTTAGGGTTTACGAGTTATTCAAAAGTCATCCAGAGTAAACAGGTCTATATAGACTACATTCAGAATATTCAAAATATACATTTCATTTTTCATAAAAATATATTAAACATATGTGATCTTAATCAAAACCGTTAGAGCCATTTTCAAGAAAATCAAAATTTCCAAAAAATTGCCACGTAAAGGGTAGTTTAGGGTGGAGCAATTTTCTTCAAAACCTTCGTGTCATATACTTGAAAGACATTAAACTTAAATACCAACTTTGGTTTCTAACCTACTTTGCGTTTTTTGAGTTGTGCTGTCCACAGGCTGACACAAACTCGGATCTTTTTCTTCAATTTTTTTTTAAATTCAGGAGGCCTCAAAACATATATTTCCAGTGAAATCACGACATCGAATTTTTAGGTGGCATACAATACTTCCTCTACTTTACTATATACGTAGTAGATAAAGTAAAACTCTTTGTGGAGATGTCCATTTTCGAGATATTCTTTGTTATTGGTTTGAATTTTCAAATACTTATTCTCAAATAGGAATACGTTATTTTTAGCTTATTTTTTATTTATCTCTTTGCCATGCAAAGAGAATGGAATTTCAAAGCCATCACATAGCTGCCAACTCTCCAAAGTTTTAACTACCGCTTGATGCCTACTGTACTCCTCAACCCCCTTACACCTACAAGAAAATTAGCAGTAAGTTAATTTCTATAAATGTTTATCTTAAAATGAAATACAGGAATGAAGGTCAGTAAAAATAGTTTGTACAACAGTAGGGGGCTATTTTATTCCACCCAAAAATCCAATATTGAGATTTCACGGAAATACATATTCTGCTGTTTTACTTTCTCTAACAGTAAGTAGAGGAAGTACTGTATTCCACCCAAAAATGCGATGTCGAGATTACACCGGAAATATGTTTTGAGGGCCCCTTAATCCAAAAAAAAAGCATTTTTATAAAAAGGTCCGAGTGTGTGTGTGTGTCTGTTTGTCAGTCTGTGGACAACATAACTTAAAAACCAAAGTTGATATTTAAGTTTAATGCCTTTCAAGGATGCGACACGAAGCTTTTGAAGAAATTTTCTCCACCCTGAACTGCCCTTTACATGGAAAATTTTTCGAACATTTTGATTATCTTGAAAATGGCTCTAACGATTTTGATTGAAATGCCGTATGTTTGAGATTTTTTTATGACATGAAATGTATACCTTGAATTTTCTGGCTATAGCCCCTGTAGTCGTATTTACACTGGATGACTTTTGCATAACTGGCAAACCTTAAGAGCTAGACCAAATCTTACTATACAAAAATGTAGATCTGGCTAAAATACACAATTTATGTCTCAATAAATTTTTTGTAGAGTGAACCATCTCGGAGTAATGCCTTGTTACTTGTATGAGTTTTGGAGAAGTTATACTTCTGTCAAATGGAACATCGTTATTCGCTTTTCATATGTTAAACGTGCAAAGAGAACGGAATTTGAAAGCTTTAAAAGATTTGACTATTGCCCAAAGTGTACTGTATTCCCATATTTTCCTTCTACCTACAAGGAAATAAGCAATACGATAACACGAAGCACATAGAGGAATAAGAGATTGTAAGAATGGTTAGTACAAGAGTACAGTAAGTCATGCGAGTGCAACATATCAGATTTTTTTGCCATGTCTTGGCCATCCAAAGAAAACGGAATGTCAAAAGCCAGCACCTAATGACCAGCTAATGACTTGATTATCGCTAAAGCTACAGTATTCTCCTATTCCCATTGGACCCATGAGGAAACGCGTAGTAACACGGTTTCTACAGATTAACATGAAGCAGGTAGAAGAGAAGCGTTTTTATGAAGTATGTACAAGAGTTAGTAGAGAAAGCCGTGCGAGTACACACATCAGATTTCTACTATTGTTTTAGACTTACGGTTAACTCTGGGCCGTGGTATTAGATATGCAATCCGATATTTACCTTGGCGACAGAGAAAAACCACGAAAAGAGTCATACTGGCTGGCCCGCGGGATTTAAACCCGGGATCTCCAGAATGCGGGCCACAGAAGTTACCGCTCTGTGTGTTTGCTGTTGTTTACATTCTTAATATTCATATAATAGTTTATAGATAACCTGAAGCCAATTGCTTAGGAATTCGTATGCCTCATCATCTTTCACACAGAATCTACGGAATTTCCAAACAGATTCTTCTGAAGGGTTACCATGGTCGTGGACCCAAAATAGGGCAAATACGAGCAACTGTTGCATGTGGTATATACCTAAAAGAAACTACATTGAGAAAAGAGTCCCTGAGCAGAATTATGTGGTATCTAGCTGGCAAAGACCTAGTCAATCATTGCTGCTGTATGGAAGCAGATACCAGGCACTGCTACAAAGTTGAGTGACAGGGATCTAGAAATTAGACTTAATATCTATAACACGGTAATAATTCAAAAGTTTCAAGTAAAAGTTGTAGATAAATTCAGAAATCACGTGATGTGATGCTCAAATGATCGTGTCGATCACCTTTGTTTGATTACACTGTTAAGTAACTTTTTCAGAAGCTGTAGATCACGCGTCACGCTTCATGCCACTCAGCTTTTTATAAACTTGCTTTGTGTGTGGTGAGGATGTGTTCTTGAATTTACTATTAGCATCAAGTTCCTTTTCCGGGTTCACTGCGTCCGTTAAAGGATGCAGTTTTACGGTGTGGGATGCTGTTATATTCTATACATTAACATTACAAGAAAGATTTTGGTATCTTTTATTCTATTTTTATTCAAGAATAACTATTTAATACTTTCAAATTCTGTAAAACTATACGAAAAAAATTCTCATGAAATACCCGTATTAAAACTGTCGTAGTATCTTGTGATGTTACTCGACTAAACTTATCGGAATCCGTGTTTCTTATTCCCAGAATGTGACTGCAAACGATGCGGTTGAAAAGCGAAGTTCACTTTATAATAGTGTGTCCTTTTGAAACGCAGACATTTTCGCTTACTACGTATACCTTATATTTTCAAATGTTGAAGTGGCTCAAACAGCGACTCATAAAGCGAGTTCATTGCCAAGTAAAAGCTGCTCCTGCTTTGGATTCAAATCTGTTGTAATCTTCATCCTTAAAGGCCCCCCCCCCTTTGTATCACTATTGAAAATGCTTCTCCAAATTTGCATTAGTGGCACAGTATTATACACCAACAATATCTTACTGTAGGGCTATCGTTCTCAATCTTAACCTTGTCACAATTATTAATAGATTACCTCAATATTTGGTTCATTGGGAACAAGTAGTAAACATCAATGTATTTATTTGACATATGCACAGTAGATTTTAAAAAGATAAAGCATATGGTTGTCTGAAATATTTAGGTACAGTCCTGGAAAAAAATTATTGAGCGCATTAGGAAAACAAAATATTTCCAAGTCCCACGTCCTGTTGCAGCGCGGCTTACACAAGTAGATATTTCCAACATACAGCCTGAGTTCACTGATAGTCTGTTCCATATGTTATCGTCCGTCGGACACACAAATAGACAGTTTGCTACTCAGCTCCTTTCTTTATCAGGAACAAATATAAATACGAGTGGTGTTTCAAGACAGCCCATTTTAAGGCATCATAAAATTGCCTCATCCCTACATATCGTTAGTGCAGAAACAAATTAAACGTGCGGTTTGAACTGCATGTGTCTCTGCAATGTAATAAATGCATTTGGAACAATTCCACAGCATCTGAATTTCTCGGATGACATACTTTAAGTGTCCGTTTTAAATTTCACAATGGATAAGCGTGTCGTCGACATGTGGGATAAAATGTTGATTTCTCTTTAGTAAACACAGCTAATGCTCTTAGTTCAGCTCGTCAAACAGTACATGAGGAAGCAGTGCTGAAAACTTTCATTCGACAAGCTGCTTTTGCCAATGCATGCAATTTTCTGAAAGTCAATGAAGTTTCTTGTATCACCATACACTAAACCGACAGCACAACCAAAACTGTGCAAATGCTACGAACTGCATTTCCAACAGTGGCACACAAAAATACAGGTCAATTCGCGCTTCATGCTTCTTTCCTTCCGAAGCACACACTCACACATACATTTCCTGAACCGTGAAGACCTGAATGTCATAGCACTGCAATATCTGCGGAGTGCAAAATCATATCACACAATGTCTTAGGTGGTAACACGTCATTCTTGTCGATGTCAAATACGCAAACCCGGAGGGAGACATCGTTGCGAACACACAAGCGTCAAATTACAATGCATTTACCAAAATTTTGGAAGTTAATAAAATCTACCCAAAATGTTATTTTATACTAATGTTCAGTTATCATTCCCATTTGCTGAATTAACGTTGTCCAGTCTTGGAGTCAAATGCACCTTTAATTTACAGTTGTAGGTATGTTCTGCACTATTACCTTGTTTAACGAAAAGAAAGCACTTCTATCGTTCACCAGATCTTCCAAGCACTGTTCTTGAAGTTCCGTCCGTAAACAAAGATGACTGGCGTATATAGAAACAGTACTAACTGATAAACCTAACAATGTCAGATTTTGTTAATCTTAATACAACACATGGATTACTCGAAATGTCCATCCTCCTATGGACTTGAAACGATCCAGCTTACTGGTTTATTTTGGCTGAGATCACCTCAAGCTATAGAACCGGCTACCTTGGCTAAGGATGCTTTTAGGAACTCGATGCTTCAATAGCGATTTGAGCACACCTCCAAAAATGTCGTATAACGGATACGCTATAAGTTTCAAATCGTTCGTCACATATGACCAATCTCCAATAGCGATGAAATTTGACATGATCAGCTCCAAGATAGTGCATGAACCTTCTGACATGTTCTGAAGCCAAAAAAGCTTCATTACTTTCTCCATAATGTCGATAGAATGTTTGTTGCAGCCACGGGGTTTCAACCCCGTTCACAGAAATGCAAAGCTAGAAGATGCCCTTACACCTCCCACGTAACCGTTATGGAGCGCTGTATGTGACCCATATTTGCATCTTAGGACTTTTGGCAGAGTCATCCCGAGAGCTATGAATCACATCTCTGTCACTTGGAGATTCAACTCTTCCTCCACCTTGTAAACCTTGACTGTGAAAAGAATTATTTCCATTCGTGTGCCTCCTCAAGAGATTCTTACTCTTAGCGCTTTAATGCAGCGAGAATCGCTGTCCGCCCGGATATATTTTTCGGGTTTTATCAAGGACACCTTTGATGACCGCTGGCGACATACTCCCGCGAGGATAACACAGTCCTGTAATAATCGGACTGTGTATTGCATCGTTTAAACGCTCGACGCACACGGTTGTTATTCTCACGGCTACACCATGTAGAAAATCTCAACTGAAGTTCTGTTGCATTTATGTATAATACGATAAGGGACTCTTCGGGGCCCCTTTCAATGCTGAAAGAGCAGAGCGGAATTGTTCTATGATATTATTCGGGGAAAATTCCATCTGCATTTGTACCTTCACAACATGTGTGCCAACTTTGGATGTATAGCCATTTATAAACCAGGAACAGAACTTAAAGCAAGACTATATATTGTAATTTAGAGATAAGCCTGATAGCCTGTAGTAACAAGTACAACACAATGAGCATTTCAATGTCTGAAAACCGTCATAACAAAGCCCCCAGAAAGAAACAATATTTAATAGACCAGCGCTTCTAAGAGGTTGCTGAAACCTGTAAAAATGGAAGATGAACAAAGTTAATATTATGCCCATACAAAAACAATCATGCTATTTATAAATTAAAGAAATGTAAATACAAAAAAAAATCAAATATTCATTCAGCTTCCCTCAAAACATTTAATTTGATGTAGTTCTTTAGGATTTCTATATTACAAGAATACGTTTTTCTAGAGCTCAAATGTAAAATTGTCAACCATTATTAGTAGGTTACGTAACATAATACAAATAAGTACACATAATACAAATTAGTATTAAATCGCATTACAATTTAATGTTAAAATGCATAGCAACTCAATATAACGAGCTAGAGTTACGAGTTTAACTAAAAATTGATACCTGAGTTATTGACGGGTAAGATTGATAATTTTATATGGAACCGATAGCGAGGTAGATAAACAATTGCAGTATAATCTCTGTATGTTAAAATCAATGCCTAATATAATATGCCTGAGTTACAATCATTAGCTAGACAATGTAAGATTTTGTCAAGAGGATGGGAGCCATTAGCGATGAAATTTAGGAGGTCAGTTACAGACAATTAGTTAGGCCAGTGTAGCTAGCTGATTAGGGTTACTATGAAAGTCGGTCAACAAGCATACCATTAGCTCAGGCGGTAACGTCTGTGGCCCGCATTCTGGAGGTCGTGGTTTCGATTCTCTCGCGGCCAACCTTCCTGACCCATGTTCGGGGGTCTTCCCAGGTCGCTAGGCGAATGCTGGGAAAGATAATTACATCATCCGAATTTTCTGTCCCTGCATTTCATCGCCTCATTTCATCTCTCATCCTGGTTGGCTATTTCAGAATTCCTAGTGACGGCGGGAGTTTTGGAGTGCATCACAGGTGTATTGCTCTCGGTAAATCCTCGTCCTCCGAATCGGGGAAGGTCTCCGAGTCGCGAGCCCCCTCCGGAATGTATAAGCCCGTAAGCGGGAAGGGGGGGGGGCGGTTGTACAAGCCGCCACCGGGGAGTTTAAATTTGTAGCCGTTACGGACCTTGCCCTCTGCTGTCTTTCCTCAGTCCACCACCCTAAGTATCCTCTCACCTCACCCCTCCCACCCAGGGGCATAGGCACAAAAGATTTCATTGTTTTTCTCCTCTCCGAAACTTATAGTGTCATAAGTTCATAACCATTAGCTCAAGGTGTTCCTAAAAGTCAATGTTTTCAGCTATTGCTCGTAGATACAATTCTGAAAATTAGAATGGAAATTAAATTCTCAGGATTGAGTAGCGTTTTATATAGAATTTGCAGCTTTAGGATTGGAACATTATGTAGGAACGTTGGTAAGGCCAGCCATATAGGTGCGACTTGAGTTAGTAAAAGAGCGTGTTATTTATAAAATTCGCGTCTTTTCCTTTCGAGTGTTACATCCCTTTGGAAGTGTTAGTGTTTGATTATCGGCAGCTGCAGCGCTTGAACGCCACGCCACGCCACGCCCAGGTTATAGTAATTTCGCGATCTCCGGCAAGGAACATTTACCTTAGCATTGCTGAGACTCGCAACGCACGCTTCGTATTATTACCATGGAATTAGTTATTTTTAAATAGTAGTCTGGATATATTATATGTTGGCTGATGTAATTCAATAGTTATAATTTCGAGTGGTAGATCCAGAAATAATTTAATTCTTCAACTTCAAACAGTCCTCAACTCGCTTCAAACAGATCACTAGCCTCCATTAATGGATCAGTCAACCTCACGCCCGCTTACGCATGCCCTGAGACAAAGATCTCATAGTTCATCACTGGAGCAGCTGGTAGCAGATACACTGAAGAACGAGAGCGGAGACAGCGTCCAAAGTGACGCACACATACTGTCTGTTCACCAGTTCAAGGTCTTAGGGGAAGGAAGGGCAGGGGAGAGATATTCCAGTAGTGTAACCTGAGTTTTGTGAACATTCGCACAAACACTGCTCTGCTGGTCACGTTGTCAAGTTACCTCTAATATTATTCGCGCTACGTTTACTCGCTACAAATTTCTCCCAATTTCAGTAGTAAAATCAAACTTATCACTAGTTTTACGTCGGAAGTAATGAGAAGCAGAGAAATTTCCGCCTATATGTAAAATAGCTCTTTATAGGATGATTGAAACAACCGAAATTTTAATACTTTATTCTTTGATCTTGCAGGAGAGAATGAGAAGGTGTTACACCGAATTCTTTCTCAATTGTTATGTTATTATTGGTTATTCTTATTTTATTAAGCCACACTGTCGCTTACTTGCCCCCATACATGTGTGATCTCAATCCCATAGAACTAGCTTGGGCCAAGGTAAAAGGAATACTTTAAATGTAAAAGGCGACTTATTCTTACAGGAATTACTCGATATAACTCTCGACCGTAATTAAGACCGAAACAGACCGGTAGTGTTTTTGTAAAATATAGAAAAAGCAGAAAATGATCAGTGGAAAAAAGACGTAGTAGTTAAAAACATTTACATTTTATAAGCTAAATGTACTGTATGAACTGAAAATAACATTTAAATTGTGCTATTTTAAGCGAGTTCTTTTACTTTAATCCAGCGTGAATGCACATTCCAAGGTTGGCAACGTTATCGTAAACGCTATTGGAAGCAGCACTGCTGCTCCCGATATCTCTGTTTATCTGGAATTGTTTACCGATGTAGCGGCTGGCTGCATTCCTGCCAGGCACCAAGAGCTGGTGAAAAAACTGTACCTTAGGTATCAAACTACACATTTCATAGAGTTTTTAAAATGTACACACCCCGACATCAACAAGAGGTATTAGCTGTAAGCTTTAACTCGCAAACATACGGAATCTTTGGTTTTGAACCGTCATATTATCTTTAATAATAGTTTAGCCTTTCTTAAACCCTTAGAACTGCAATCTTGTAATCACCTGTGACGTTTGTAACAAATCATAAGTCCTGTTATATTTACCGAAATGGGAGTTGGGCATTTTATTTCTGAACCCCTTTACTTCCCCACGACATTCCAAGTTCTGGAGAGGTTACAGCATCTTTCTGTGAGCGGTGAAAGAATAGTCCAAATGGTCAAACAAATAAGTAACAAGTCTTTCGGAATAGAATGCCATGATCAATCGAAGGTTAGAGGATGTCATTCGCAGAAGAATAGCATCGTAGTCCCGATGATCTTTTACTTATTTGATGGCACGGAATATAAAAGTACTCGATGTTATTAAGTCGAATAATTTTAGATCAGCATATTCTAATATGCAACTTGAAAGTTTGTACCTTCACTTATGTCCATTAGCTGTTTAACACAGTCAGAGCTTCAGTTTTCACATTAGGGAAGTACCTACATAATATTCTTATCATAAAATTGAACGAAATAAAGTGTAAGACTGGTGGGTATAATGATTTCATGGTGACCCCTCCAAGCCGTGAAATAGAACATTGGTATACCTAATATTATATATAGCTGGATTACCCGACGTTCCATGGTAGACTTATTAAAGATGACAAATTAATGTAGTTTTTATCACCCCTGTTCTTTATGAAATTATTGATCAACGATCTAGAGAACTTTTACGGCGAATCCTTCCCATTATCCCTTACTGTTGTAATTCCGCGCAGCACCGGCTATTCCTATTAACGTAAGAAAAATACACTGATAATCATGTAAAAGGATGTGAAACATCGGCGGAACTTCTGCCTTCCTTAACCTTCACCCTTGACGGTCTTCCATGTTCTGAAAATGCTGAAGACTCTACAGCGTTGTTTGACAGTGAAAGAAACATCGGTGGGAATTTTTAACTTCTAGATGATTACAGTAGGTAGGTATCTGAAATTTTAAACCGTTCAACATTCTCTTTGGTCCCATAGTTATTAAATAGCATGAAAGTGATAGTTTTCACAGTGTAGAAAACCTTAACATATGCAACGTTATAAAGGTAAACTTTGGGAAGGTGCAAATTCCGCAATCCCAGACTACCAAGTCGATCTCCTTGGAAAAGACAGTCTGCGACCACTGAGAAAGATGATCGTCTTAGCTGTTACATATAAAATATCCATTCACTGATTCCTAATGGTAGCAATTTTCTTTCTTTAAACTATTAATATGCCCTGCTAACGAACTTTATTATAACGTAAGTGCAAAGGAAGTAAATTAAAATGTACTTACATTAGGGTTACAAGGTTTTGGAACCCAGAAGTTCCAGTGCACACATTTATAGAATTGTTCCAACAATTTCATTGAACAATCTTCAGTATGAATGGCAAGTCCAAAATGTTACAACGCTGCAAACTGTCAATCGTGGTATTGTCTAGTACAGTGGTGTTCAAGCTTTTTTCTCCACGTACCCCCAAAGACAATTTTCCATATCAGTGTTTACCCATAGGCCTTGTCCTAGAGTTATTCTCAATTCAAATTATACATAAACATGTCTAAAATACATTATACTATTTATAACTGATTTAATACTACACAAAAAAGGGATTAGATTAAATTAAATTTTACGTACATCCTAAAATATCTTGGCGTACCTCAGGTTGAATATCACTGGTCTAGTACCAAGATTGATGAACGCTCGCTCGGATGGTTAGTTAAGCGCTGTTGATACCGGTGATAAGGGACGTGATTTCTTCTTTTATTGTAGAGATGTGTAGATCGTTATACAGCGTGGCGTTGGAGATGTGCCATAGTGTTTTTGCCAGACAACGAAGAGTTCTGCATTCAAATCTAAATAACATGTCAATTAAATAACGTACGATACGTGCCATTATAAACAGATTAGCGTCGCTTTTTAAGCTCTATTTTCTGTATGCTTAAGCGTTACATCTTGGCCATATATCTATATTACTTGGGATACAACCTAACTGGCTTTTGCTTTTACATGCATGCATTCTCTGCAGAATACAGCAATCAAGCAATACAGCAATAGCTACAGAGGCCGGCTAGTACATTACTGATACTCGTTACACTGTACTACCTGGCAAAGCCATGAAGCGATCGGAAAGAATGTCAAACTGCCCAGTTGTTTACGTGAGCTTATCGCACCACCACGGCGAGACGGGTATGTACACTCTGTTCAGATGCAATCATATCTCCAGGACAGCAACGTGTCATATATCGGCAGGCGCCAGAGATCATATATTTGTGTTTTATCACTGACTATACTCCAAGTTACTGATATTTCACTCTTCTAATAAACAAGAAGAGATCGTAGTGCTCTATCACTAAGGTCAATACGCCTCGACGCTTTGCCAGGTAATATATAGTCAATCAGTCATTTATGAATCCACAAATTTTATACGGCGTTCTAGTTGTGTTGTGTTGGGAAATTACATATTGACAGTTTGAGTTCATAATGGATTCAGAGTGAAAAGTAGTGCAACTTACCGTGTACAACAATATACTGTGAAATTTAAGCGTATTTTCAGTTGTGATGGTAAATTCCTGTATTGTCAATCATGTGGAAAAACTATAACGCAGACTAACGTTCGCAAGTGGCATTTAAATGGCAACAAACATAAGTCAGTTATTTCACGCTTTACAAAAAAATATTTTATTAATGATCCAATGCCAACTACTTCAGCAGGACCTTCCAAATTGTCAGTGTATTTTAAGGATTTGTGCGGAGCATTAGTTTCAGCGACATACTCATTTCGAAAGTGAACCAACCTTAGACTAAAACATTCCTGAAATTTACAAATATTGACACACCTGATGAATCAACTTCGTGAAAGCATTTACCTTCCCAAGTGTTACGAAGACACTGTGAGATATATACGCAAATGTAATGCTAATGAAAAATATGGGTGAGCAGAGATCAAACTACAGATTCTATTGGCAGGCAAACTGGAAACGTTGTTGTAAGGGTATTGAAGAATGATTCTGAAATTTCAGTCATCTTTTCTACTGACCTACCAAGACATACCTGCTGCAAACCATTTAGTTATTACAAGGTTGTTCAATGAAACAATGCAGATATTGTCGTCAAATGACGACATGACTATCATTTTTGACTGAAGCTGCACCATATATAAAAAAAGGCAGCAGCAGGACTTGAAGCTAGTTTCCTAAAATGATTCAGCCACATGTGTTGCGCATGGATTGCATAATACGAGTACCTATGTGAGGAAATTAGAGCAATGTTTCCTGACATTGACTAATTGATTTCTAATGGGAAAGTAATGTTCATTAGGTCACCTAAAATGATACCAATTTTTCAGGACAAAAGTCCAACATTCCATTGCCTCCTACACCTGGTGAACGTGGTTGACCGCAGTTCAGTACTACGCAGAAACCCTGGATGGTTTTGCTGCTGTCATAAATGAACTATTGTAAAGATTCAAGTTCAGTTAAAATTCTCCAAGAAGCTTTAAGTAACACTGTCAAGAAGTGACTTAGCATACATTCCCGCAAATCTGTTTACTGTGACACTCCACAAAGAAACTAGAATAAAACTTAAAAAGAAAATGCAAGGAAGTGTTCGAAAATAATACTGGATTTAACAATGTGCAAAATTTCAAATGTGTTGGATGGGCAACATAAAATTAATGTGATATGAGTATGAGTGACATAACATGTTATAATAATGCTAGACTTGCTTCTTGTGACGTGAAATGATCATTTTTGAAGTTCAAGATATTTCTTCGTGACAATCGCCAATCTTTCGGGATGGAAAATTTGAGAAATCATGCAGTACTACAGTACTTGGCGAGACCTTCCAGGAATGTCTGTACATTTATATTAGCTCAGTCATTCAGATCTTAAAAAATATTGTTTTAACACATTTTTAAAAACTTTTAGCACACATTTTTGACATTTTAGTACATAAAAATAAATATTTTCCAAGTTTTAGCACCTAAAAATCCAAGCCCTAGTTATTAAAATGTTTGGCATACAAAAACTTCACTAGTGTTTTTGCATTAATCACTCATCAGCACGAAGGGGGAAAGCGCCGTTGCGAGGCATTTTTGCGCCACTTACTGGAATCGGCTATGCCATTTAGGTATATCAATGGGCGGACCCTGGCGAAATTGCTCTTTTGCTTATGTACGCTCTTACTCCTGTGGTTCTCAGTATCCCATTCTATATTGGGCGTGAAAGACCGCCTAATTTTCCTCAGAGGCATCTTTATCAGGCATAAATCTACGACACAAGGTCAATGGCTTTGATTTACTTCCCTTCCGAAGGAAGCCATGCTAAGGATTTTTACGCCCCAAAAATTCCATCGCCCTCTGCCAGGTTTGAACCCGCGACCTCAGCAACCAGGGGCCAGCATGTTACCCCCAGACCACGGAGGATGACAGACTTGCTATTTCAGGAATATAATCATTAGCAGGGCCCGGATGTTTGACATGTTTTTTTTTTTTTTTTTCCATGGAAAATATAAGCGAAGTACGATTTTATCAATGGTGACTAAAATTATGCAGTTCTCATACGTCACAGTCATATTCTGGCTTTTCTAACGTTTTTGTCACACTTTTACATTTATATTCCAGTTTCGTATATGTGCTTGCAATCGCCCCCAAGACGATTTTTCACATCTCTTGATTGCTGTCTGTAACATTAGGTTTTTTTCACGTTACAATGTTGCATGCAAATAGAAGATGGTTACTTTCTGAAAACTTCAAAATGTATGTAATTTGTTACTGCAATTCTTTTTTCTAATCGCCCTTCAAAATGTGACATTTATTTCATTATTTGCAGAGCAGAGGGTTAGCTCTGGATTGAGCAATGAAATTCAAAATGCAACGGTAAAATTAATTTTATTTTGTTTATTATTGAGCGTGCAAGATTTTAAAAGTATATTTTCAATATAATGTTAATTTAAACATTAAATTTTTGCAGATATCGAAAATGCACCCCAAAAAATTTTGGGTTATGTTTTCAAATTTTTTCGGTCATAAGTGCTTGCGTATTTCTAACATTTTAGGTCATAAATGTCCGGGCTCTGGTGATGACAATACGGAGTCAGAGTTAGAAGAAAAAGTGATTCGGAACAAGAACTGAATAAATTCAACTAAGGGAAGCAATTAATGTTTTGTGACCAAAAATAAAACATGGAACAAAAGGCACATAGCAAGTTACTTTAGTGAAACAAGTAGCCTTTACGTGGAAAATTTTTCGAAATTTTTTTATTTTCTTGAAAGCGGCTCTAACGATTTTGATTAAAATGACTCTGACAAATGAAGTGTATATGTTGAATTTTCTGGCTATAGCCTATGTAGTCCTGTTTATCTGGATGACTTTTGAATAACTCGTAAACCGTAAGAAATAGACAAAATCTCACCATACAAAAAATGTAGATCTCGCTAAAACACACTATTTATGTGTGTGTGTTTTTTTTTTTTTTTTTTTTTTTTTTTTTTTTTTTTTTTTTTTTTTGTAGAGTGAACCATTTTGGAGATATTCCTTGTTATTTATGTCAGTTCCGGAAAACTTAAAACTTTCGTGAAATGCAACATCGTTGTTCATTTTTTTATATGTCAAACGTGCAAAGAGAACGGAATCTCAAAGCTTTAAAAGATTTGACTATCGCTCAAAGCCTACTGTATTCCCCTTGCACCTACAAGGAAATAAGCCATAGGATAATTTGCACAAATATTTATCTCAACACAAAGATATAGGAATAAGAGTTCGTAAGAATGGTTAGTACAAGATTAGAGAAAGGCATGTGAGTGCAACACATCAGATTTTTTAAATGTGTGTTACATTATTAATACCTTGTTTACTGCAAATGTGTATGATAATTCTAAACTGTTTAATTAACGATTTTCCCAATCATTTTCCTTCTTTGGACAATTCTGTTGTATTACACAAGTAAGCGCATGTACTTTAAGGTTAAAGGGAAGCATGCCGAATGACCCAACTCTTCACATTGGTAACTCATAGGGAATCAGTTAATGCGCGTGCGTAGGAACTAGTACGGCTTCCATTGTTTGTTTTTACACGCACAAGTCATTACTACTGCTTAAGGAAGGGTCTCGTGAAAGGCCAACAGTTTTCCTCATCTGGAATGCTTTGCGGTCAAAGCCACGTGCCTGCAGGCAAGCGCCAAGTGTGATTCGAACGCGCGACCTGCGACTAAGAACCAGTTGGCAGTAATCTGTGGCAGCGATCTCGGTGTCTGAACATTTCAATATGTTATTCACCTCTTGGATTCACATCGGTGCGTTTCTATGTCAGATCCACTACATCAATAAAACTCATTAGTATACATTACATTTTTCACCGAGCAGTTATGCGATACGGCCAACGAGGTATTAAAATCATTATCACACCCTCCCAAACGCTCTAGCAGTCTAGCACCAGGTCAGAAGCGTCGCTAACCTCTCTCCTCCCACTACAGACTTCACAGCGATTAAAGTTGAAATATTAGACGAGGATACCGCAGAGTTTGAAAACTTCATTTTATGACTGCACTAACAACTATCATTCACAGCTTTATTCTCATCAACCCGTTAAATGAAGCGCCTATTTACAAGGCGTTAAACTACGCAAACAGTGACCTAATGCTTACTTCCTCTACACGTACTTACAGTATATGTATTTCACAAACACCAAAAACTTCCATATCAAGATCAAACCGGAAATTAGCGCATTGAGGCCCCTAAACCAAAAGAAACTATTTTAGAAAGAGTCGATGTTGCATTCACGTGACTTTCTCAACTCATTCTTCGACAACTACTTCAGTGATGTCCAACCTTGTCTCTCTGGAGACGCTTACGTAATTAGCTGTAATTGTTTCAGTCGAAGGGTGAATCACGCTTGTGTAGTAGTTCAGTCTCTCAAGCAGTCACTGGGCAGGGCTTAGTCGCGCGCCGCGGGGAGACCAGACTTTTTGCGGGCATATACCCCTGTATGGTTTATCTTGTCTTTGGCCTAAAGGAAGAGATGGTGAAATAATTTAAGAGCTGGTTGCTATGCGATCTGTCGCATCCTTGGAATACGCTTAACTTAAATAATAAATTTGGTATTTTATCGACTGTTCGTTCTGGAATTGTACTGTTCACGACACACACAAACGTGTGGACGCGAATTTTTTTTCTAAAAATGCTCTTCTGAGGGGGTGCTTTCAAAGTCTCTCATAAGGCAGACATATTCAAACTGGGGTACACGTACCCCCAGGGGTGTGGAAGACTCCTCGGGGATATGCAAAATTTAAAATACGCATTCATAGTGTATCCTATGTTTCCTGAATAATCACAAATAACGAAAAATAGTAATACTTAAAATACGCACACAGTCAGTTTCATGTTTACTGAATGATCACAAATAACGAAACATATTTCAACCAGATAGATTTCAATTGCACTCTCTGCAAGAACCCCTTTTGCTTACTCTACCTGAAATTGTCAAATTGAGTTTTTATTTATGGACGCTCTTTAACTACTGTGGTTCACAGCATCCCTTTCTATATTGGGCGCCAAAGACCGCTTAATTTTGCTCAGAGGCCTCTTTATCAGGCTTGAGGTTCTTTAACTTTAGCACTACTTCATGCCCACCTTCTGTAATTTTTTAAAATTCTGTCTTAATTTTTTATTAATATTATACATATATACATATTATCACATGCAGTTAATAGTTATTGCCAATCACTGTTTCTATTACGGAATTGCGCAATTGTTTCAAAGTTTTCATTGTCTTTTTGTGAAACAATGAAATGTCAATGTGGCCATAGTAGCATAGAACGGGTTATCTTAAGACGTTTTTGACAATTTTGGTATGAAGATATTGACTAAAATTCCTAATTAAACATGAGAAGATACCCTGATGTCTGTTGTACCTTTATCATACAGAAAATAACTGTCATGTGTATAATTGTTTATAACAAAATAAACTACTGAAATGTGGCCGAAGCATCCTAGAAAACAGCCTAAATTAGGCCACGAAAAAAATCTGATGTGTTGCACTCACATGACTTTCTCTATTCTTGTACTAACCATTCTAAACAAAACTCTTATTCCTATATTTTCTTCTTGTTAGGATAAACATTCGTACAAATTATCTTATTGCTTATTTCCTTGTGGGTGCAAAGGGAACATTACAGTAGGTTGTGAGCGATAGTCAAATGTTTTAAAGCTTAGAGATTCCGTTCTCTTTGCACACTTAACATATAAAAAATGAACAACGATGTTCCATTTCACGAAAGCTTTAAGTTTTCCGAAACTCACACACACAATATGGAATATCTCCGAAATGGTTCACTCTACAAGAAAATTTATTCAGACATAAATTGAGTATTTTAGCAAGATCTACATTTTTTGTATAGTATGATTTGGTCTATCTCTAACGGTTTACCAGTTATGCAAAAGTCGTCCAGAGTAAATACGACTACAGGGGCTATAGCCAGAAAATTCAAGATATACATTTCATTTGTCATCAAAATATGTCAAACATATGGCATTTTGATCAAAATCGTTACAGCCATTTACAAGAAAATTAAAATTTTCGAAAAATGTTCCATGTAAAGGGTAGTTTAGGGTGGGACAATTTTCCTCAAAATCTTCGTGTCGCATCCTTGAAAGGCATTAAACTTAAATACCAACTTTGGTTTTTAACCGACTTTTCGTTTTTGAGTTATGCTGTCCACAGACACACTGACACACACACGGAACTTTTTCTAAAAATGCTTTTTTTTTTGGATTCAGGGGGTCTCAAAACATATATTTCCGGTGAAATCTCGACATCGAATTTTTGGGTGGAATACAATACTTCCCCTACTTTCCAGTAGAGAAAGTAAAAATATAGTGGAAAAACGAAGTTACAGCCTGTGTTTACTTTGGCCGCTAGAAATGCATTGTTTAATCCTGGACTTGTTTTGGAACGAAAGTTACGTTAAAAATTAAAGAAATTGAGTGCTAAATACTGTATTTTCTTTTCCTTAAAACTTCGTCGTACAAGAAAACAATTTTACGCCAAAATTGTTTTTTTAAACCAACTTATCAGTTTGGTCAATTCTTAGGCCTGCCCATGATTTGTTTTTAATAAATGTAATTCTCTGCAATACTTCTGAAAATAAAGCTTCCACGTCTTATATGATGGGATGGTTGTAGTTTCCTCACAAACTGATTCTTCTGCATGTTACACACATCCTCTTTTGTCTGGAAACACAAGAAAGAACTGTTTCCCCGCGTTTTTTCTCAAGCGCTTTATTTCATGTGTTCCCAGAACTCATCATTTCTGAAGCACAGAATCTCTGATTCTTCTCAATCAAAAATTGCACAAGAACGAAGTACCCTGCATTGTCTCATCAACAACCAGTGGGAGATATCTTAAACCACTTGTGTTGGAACCTGCAGAAAAAAAAAAGACTCAATTTGGATCAAATTATCCGTTCGTCTAACATGGAATGGGTTTCTTCGGGTTCCATTTCTCCTGCAATGGTGTTTCCTACTGACACACTCTTTCCAGATTTTACATACATTCAACATATTTGGTTATTACTTTTTCCCCTCACTATCCTATGCGTGTAGAGTTCAGGAGTTAAGTGAATGAGTCACTCCAAGACAGCTCACAGGTCTTATTTTGCTTTTGGGGTTAATATTCTGTAAAATAAGTTACTGTGATACTATATTGGTTTTGTCTATGTATCTTTATTTAAATTGCTTAGTTTTCAGACGTGCGGTTTAAAAAACATTTCGGAACTATTTCAATATAGTTGGTGCTGCAGGAGCAGCATCTGGAATTTTTCTTTTGTATTTTGGCGTGGCCGAAGTTAGGCTGAAAATTCACACCGACGACTGTAGAACTAATTCAATGAAACAGTAATTGTTTAATCTGTTTCAATCTTAAATAACATATTTAGAGATACTTACTCATCAATTACATAAAACAGAAATCACCTACACCTTCAAGTTTAAGCTACAATCTGATCTTTAAAAGAAGATACATGACAGATGTCAGCTTCTCCACGTGGAGAGCTGCAGAGTTGTCAGTAAGCAGATAGCAGATAACCCTCGATAATAGAGACATAAACGAACGTACGGGTTTATCTCATGGCAGCGAAAACATGCACATGTAACCCATATTAGGCTACTATCAAAACAAAGATGGTTTGTTATCAATAAGAGAACAGACAAATTCTCTATAGCCTGGCTGTGTAATGTAACACACCGAGCAGTAGCTGATCTTTCTCGTTGGCCATGAATCCTCGGTTTACCTCTACCTCTAAGTTCACCAACTCTTATTTCCAGGGTATTTTACTAGGTATTTCAACATAAAAGTTTTAACAAATTAGGCTAACAACACACTACGCAACTGAATGTCCAAACAATCTCGGTTCCCCGCACACAACTAGCGATTCTGACCTGATGAGTAATTTATTTATCGGTGTGACTAATGTGGCAACGTTTGTTTACGTTTCCATAGCAACGGCCTTCCCCTCATACTCTTTACCCCCCGCCCTTGCTTGGCACCTGTCATGTATCTTTTAAAAATCAGACTGTAGGTATAAGTTTGTTTCCATTCTTCCGAACAGCAACATTAATCGACAGAACGATATCAGCTGCTACTGATAACTACTTTACGCACCAGTATGCATGGTAAACAGCTTTGCAACTAATGCGGTCCATTGGCTGTACAATAAACCTTACGAAATCGTTACAATGTTAATATCCTGCAAATATTCAAACGATTATCAAAACATAAATGGGAGAGCATACTTTTAAAATTCTTGATAAATTTTATTAGATTAAAACAACATTTGTCTTGGGACTGGTGTGTTTATTCACAGATGGTGCTGCTCCATGTATAGGTAAAAAAGCGGTCTTACTGCTCGTATTCGCGAAATTAATCTCAAAATAGTTTGGCAACATTGCATTATACACGCGCCTGGGCGGGTTTTCTCCGGGTTCTCCCACCACTCATTCCTCCAAAAGCTCCATCATCACCTTTCCAATCATCCATTTCGCCTGTACTTATCATCTTCTTCCTCACTCTCATACCTGGTGCTCGGCTGACCATCCGCTTCCAGGTCTTCACTCTGTCCAGTCCATAGGTTCGTCTGCTTCCCAACGGACATCTGACCCTAGACACAGGCTTGTAAGTCCTAGGAGGTCTCAGTTCTCCACACAGGAAAGGTAAACAGATGAAGCATTATCCACAGAGAAAATTTGGTAACAAAATAAACAACTCCTGATTTACACGAAACATTAAACATTGCTATAAAAGCAGTCAATTTAATGAAGTCACGTGCACTGAACTTCCGTCTTTTCTATAAAAAAAATAAAATAAAAAAAATGTGAGGAGATGGCAGCTACATTAATTGTTTTTGCATTGAAAAATGAGGTAAAATGTTTCCTTACAAAATTCAAATCCAATCTGGTGAAGCATTTTGAAGATAACGAGTGGATTTGCCAAATAGCTTATCTGACGGATATAATCAACAAATTAAACGAGCTCAATCTTCAACTCCAAGGTTTTGACAGAAATATTACTTTCCAGAAATTGATACGGACGACAATACACAAAATGAATTAAAAATCCACTTTGCTTCACCACCACAAATCCCTCTGAGCTTCCTGTAAAATTAAAAGAAAGTGTTCTGGAAATGTCCGTAGACAGTTCTCTGAAAATAAAAATCGAAAACGTCAATTTGTGGTTTTTGGTGTTCTGCACAAGAATTCACCAAACTTCGTGATACTGCCACTACGCACTTCCCATTCCCCTCTGAGTATTCCCGTCTGTGTTGACAACAACCAAAACGAAACAAACAAATCGTTTGAATCCGGAATGACCACTGATACTCGCACGAATAGAGCAGCTAGTGTCCAGAAAACACACTTAGTCATCTCATTAACACATCAGAAGCGTACACAAACGTAATAACGTAGTTCCTGTATTTATTATAGCATACCGCTTTTGTAGTATTTAATAAGTTACACATTTCAAGATCTACTTTAAATATGGTTATGTATAATTGGAATAGACCGCTTCCGTGGCGCAGTGGTAGCGCGCCTGCCTCTGACGCGGAGGATCCGAGTTCGATCCCCGGTATCGGCGTGGGGATTTTTCCCCCGCTGGCAGGTCTGGCACGGGCTGCACTCAGCCTCGTCAGGTCCCGCAGTGGCCAATTGGAGAGATACTTGATAAAGAAGTAGCGACCCCAGGTCGTGAAAGTCGCATAACCGGCCGAGAGGGCTCGGCACACTGACCACGTCCCACCCTCTATTTCTGCACCCCACTCATGACGCCTGTAGTGGGCAGAGGTGGGGGACGCAGCGGGCCGAGAAGGGCTGTTGCGCTAAGGGTTATAATTGGAATAAGGATAACTCGAGGGATAGGCCTAGTAGTAGTGGCTGGAATTCCTTGTGTGTATAAGGAGAAAAATGGTTAAAAATCACTGTCACAAGGTAGATTTACGATTAAATCTCGATACCGAGTTTTTGGGTGGAATGTAAGTGGCAGAGAAAGTAAAATGTGTGTCTGTAAACAACCTAACTCAAAAACGAAATGCCGGATGCATACCAAACTTGTAATTTAACTCATTTTCTTCGACACTAAGATTTTCGTAAAACTATCCCCCACTTTACCTGGAATTTTTTTCTCGAAAATTTTGATTTTCTTTAACATGTCTCCAATGATCAAATACCATATTTAAAGACATTTACATAACAAATAAAGTGTCTTGAATTTTCTGGGAATAGCCTATCAAGTCCTTTTCATTCAGAAGGGATCTTATATCCTTTCGAATAACGGGTCAACCAAAAGTTACTACACAAAAAATGCAGTTTTCCTCAAACCACAAAATGTATTTTCAGGTCTTTTTTTCTGTGGCATCAATCACACCTGATATGTTTTTCCAACTGTTCAGTAATTCGTGATTTGTTTTGAAGTGATGCCGTTATTCAGTTTTTTTTTTTTTTTTTTTTTTTTTTGGGTGATTGTATGAAATTTCAAGAAAAAAGTATTTTGTTTGTTACTGACAACTGACGCTGTCAATGTCCAGGAACATATCGGCGTCTCTCGTGTGACGGGATTTCACCCCCATACTGACATGGGGCTGTCCTTTCAAGCACTCTTGAACAAATCGGTCTGAGCTCGCGATCGGCCAGCACCTAACCGAGTCACCCAGACCGAAGTGGAATTTCAAGGCCAGCATATAGAGTAGACCTGGGCGACTCGCGGAATACCTTGAGCGACCGTCATTTTTTACCTGCTAAACATACAGGTATCAGTGTAAGGCCGTTACAGGCTCAGGGAGCACCAGTTGCCCAGTCCTGATTTAGACATAATTATGATTATCGATTCTGCTTTCTCTATCCCCTTGCACTTACAACGTAATGTGTAAGCTTAGTAGGTGAGCTACCAAAAGAATGAACTTGTGCACGTTTTGTCTGTACGGCAGACAGACAGAACCGGTTCCCCACACTGTGACGTCACATGCACTACGAACGCCGATAACTTGATTCCTCTTTAATGTAGCTGTACTACTAAGCCTAGTGATGTGTAGGTAATACGTGTAACGTAACTATTTCTGCAAGAGTTAAATTTGATTAACATGGCGTGTAGGTAGAAAAGCAAGCTTAAATAGCAATAGTTTGTCGTAGTTACACAAATTCTAAACAACAGTGGTTGGAGAAAGTCATGTGAATGTAACACATCAGGTTTTTCTGTTAACTTCCGATTTTTGGCAGTGAAGTGCATAACCACACTTGTTAAAATATTTGTGTGTGTGTGTGTGTGTGTGTGTGTGTGTGTGTGTGTGTGTGTGTGTGTGTGTGTGTGTGTGTGTGTGTGTGTGTGTGTGTGTGTGTGTGTTACCTTTTCAAATATAAATGAACCTATTGCTGGTACAAAACTTGCTATATAATAATATACTGTGGATCCCGTTTAGAGAATACAGCAAAATAGCACCCAGTTGCTTTCTCATGGGTGGGGGGCTTACAATGAGGCACCAAGTTCAGTGACAATTTTCATATAGTTGTTTACCTCAATTTATAAGATAAGATTATTTTCATTCGCTTAATTGGATGAACGTTTAGGAAGCATACCAATTCTTTACACATTTAAATCGGTTAATGTTACTACATATACCATAAATTCTGGAACTTTTGTTTTCTCATTACTGCATGAAACAGAAGAGAACCAAATATACAATAAAAAAATAAAATAAAATAATATCTGCCAGCTATGTCCAGACACCTAATTTCTTATATCTGGACGTAGTGTGCGGATATTTTGATTTATTTAAACGTATTGATTACAATTTGTTCACAATAGAATGTGCAGAAGTTACTAACCTAAATTAAACTAAATAACAATAACGAAAATGAGTGATATTTTAAAGTTATATGAGATCTCATAGTATTCATGCAATTTATTGTTCCCTAGCCGCTGCTATTCGTCTCTGGTAGGCTGTCCAAGTCTCAACAGGCTGTCGTTTTGGCCTCGTTCTTCTCTTTTCTGCTTACGGTTGTCGTCCAGTGATCCAATGAAATCTTCTGTTCTATGTAATTGTTCTTGGTATAACAGGTTCAGGAGTTTGGGGCACTTGGTTTCGGTTATATTGGTTTGACAATCTTAACGATCGACGGGGTGATGGTACAACAGTCGCTGGAGGTCTATAAAAATTTCTGAGATTTCTTTCTTGTTCAGTTTGTCTTAAAGATCTTTCTGCTATACTGATTTGAGTCGCTAACTCATTTAAAGTATTTAGATTTTCCTTATTCCTGACCATTTCCGATAAAGTGAGGTACATGAGCTTTTCCCTGTTAGATTGTGCTATTTCACTGTATTTCTGACAGTTAAACATTACATGCTCTGGAGTATCTTCTGTATTGCATCTGGTGCACATTTCAGAGTTGATGATATTAAAACGTTTTGAGTGCCATATAGCCCATGGCCCGTAATATAGTGTAATGCAGCTTGTAAGGGATTTAGGTGCTTTAGTCGCAACCTTTCTCGTATATTAGGGTAAAACATATAGGTGCGTCTCCCAGTTTGCAGGTTATCCCATTCTGACTGCAATAAGGATATTAACTCAGTCCTTATTTGTCTTTTCATATAGCATCGTTTCCCTATTATATCTTCTATCTTTTGTTGATTGCTTTTTCTTTAGCCAATAGTAAGCACCATATAGGCGAACCTGTAGATCCATTGGCCAGGAACCAGTGACCACAAGAAGAGCCATAGTAGAGGTCGTTCTTGCTGCTCCAGTAAAACGGAGAATTTTCCTCTGGCATTTTCTGAGATCTGCGACGAGGTTTAATTTTTGCATACACTGTGCCCACGTTCCTGCACCATATGTAATGATAGCAGTAAAGATACAATTATGGTATGTTCTAATGGTAGTGAGATGTAGTTTATATTGACGTTGGGCAATACTGGCAATCTTCATCATAATTTTACTGGCTTTGTTGCAGACCTGAGTGACATCTGTCTTGAAGTTGCCTTTCTCATCAAGCGTTATTCCAAGGTATTTAATATACTTGTGGCGTTGAATACGTTCTCCGTGTATTCGTATAACTGGGTTTCTTAATAATTTACCTTTAAATAGCAAATAAGCAGATTTGTTAGCTGCAATTTGTAGTTTAACAGAGTTGCACCATCCCTATACCTTCTGGGTCACACCAGAAGATTTTGTTTCCAGTTCCAGGCGGTGTTTCCTTCTATTAACAAAAGCTGATCATCCGCATATGATATTGTGGCATATATTTGTGTGTCAACAACTAACTCATTAAGCAGAGGCTCCAAACCTATATCCCAGAATATTGGACCCAATATAGAACCTTGCGGGCAGCCTTTCATAATATCACGTGTGATGGTACTATTTGCCCCTGTGATGTTGACTCGGCGGTCTACACAATAGTTCTTCAGAATTCTATAAAGAATTTTTGGGTATTCTTGTTAGCGCATGCGTTCAAAAAGTGCAGGCCACCAGAGGTTATCGAAAGTTCCAGCTATATCAAAGAAGAGACCCATCACATAGTTCTTTTTAGAGTTCTTCGCTGCAATTATGGCTTTAGTTATTGCATCCGTTGTTGACTTTCCAGATCTAAAACCATATTGAGTAGGATTAAGGCCTTTCAGGATCCTAAACTCTTGTATGCGTTTACATAGGAGTTTTTCTTGTACTTTACCCAAAAGGTTAAGTAGACAAATCGGTCTATAAGGTTTTGGCAATGCAGGATCCTTATCGCCACCTTTATGTAAGATCGTGATACTGGCTTCTTTCCAGCAATAGGGAATACGGCCTTGCCATAGACATTCATTAAAGAGATATGTTAGATATGGAGTTATTTCTGGTGCAATATGTATGAGTATTTTCTAAGGTGTGTTTGCCTCTCCGTGTTTAAGATAGAAGTCTGATATGCTCGGCGTGCTTTCCTCATTTTAATCCGAAGTTTCTGCAATTTTTCATTCCAGATATTACTAAAAGGACGTGGCTTACTTCTTGGAATTGCCTCAATCATAGCTTTCTGAATGGCCTTAGTAAGCTCAGAAGCTTTGTAGTCAATATCGTCACCCACATTGAGGGTGGCATTAGTAGATTTTCTTTCAGGGCTTCCCAATTTGCCTTTTTGATGTTAAAAGGTCGTCTTTTAGATATAACAATTGCTATAGTGTTCTGTTGTTGCCTATATTGGAAGTAGATGAGATTATGGTCACTGGTAGTAAGATCCTGACCTACCATCCAATTCGAAACATTCTCAGCAGCTTTGTGGTTTGCTAACCTAATATCAATATTACTGGTTGAACAGCACCATTTTGGAATGTTGGAGGATTAAGCGGCTCATTTAGAATGTGGAGCTGCAATTCTGCTATGGCTTCTTCCATTAGTTCACCTCTTGCATCTCTAGTGGTACTATACCACCAGGGGTACTATACCAAATATACACAATGTTAATTAACTACACCGAAATAACTCGAGAGGTTGTATTACCCGGCAAAGCCATGAATCGTATCGGAAAGAATGTGAAACTGCCCAGTTGTTTATGCGAGCTTATCGCACCACCACGGCGAGACGGGTATGTACACTCTGTTCAGATGCAATCATATCTCCAGGACAGCAACATCTCATATATCGACAGGCGCCAGAGATCATCTATTTGTGTTTTATCACTGACTATACTCCAAGTTACTGATATTTCGCTCTTCTAATAAACAAGAAGCGATAGTAGCGCTCTATCACCAAGGTCAATACGCTTCAACGCTTTGCCAAGTAATATATGTGACTGATATAAGTAATTAGAGATAGGCAATGTATAGATCGCGACTAAACATAACAGTTATATGACGTTAAACATATTAATATAAGATGTTCGTAAGTCGGTGTTAAAGCAAAGCCCGAAGACAAATTTGTTTAGAATGTCTTTAAAACTGCTGCCCAAGTATAGAAATATCGATCTTCAGCAGCTCGCTATCAGCGTTCTCAAGATTTAATGCCACAAAAGTCTCTCAAATCTCGGACTAATCACCTGACAGTGCGACACTGAACAACGATAAAAATCTCTCAAATCACGGACTAATCACCTGACAGTGCGACACTGAACAACGATTAGCTGTCTTCTTGCGTTGTGAAGCCTACTCCAGAGACGTTTCGTTGACTGCTCTTGTGGCTCAATTTGTAGCGTCAAAGGCTGTAGTCATAAAGGTCATGGGTTCATTTCCTAACATGCAGCTACTAATTTTGCTTTCTTTCTTTATTCCATCTGAAGAAGAGCATAAACACTACTATCATTTCCTTGATTTGACTCACGCCAGAAATCTTGCATAGGGTACGACATTCGTTCCCTTGCCGCTGTCAATTTTGCCATGAAAATTCGGGTCACAATTTCGAGTAGTTCCTATAAAACTGGATGTTCTTAGGCTTTTCCTCTTTATTTGGCCCTTTGAACTACTTTCCATTCTGAAGTGCAGCATATGATCGTATTAATCAAGCTTCGACTTATTTAGCGAGAATTGTAATTAATTGTACTGACATGTTGAAATAAAAATGCATACATTGAAACATAATTTAAAATCTAGATCAAAACAGATTTAATATGCTCTATTCAAAATAAAGAAAAGAAGAAACAGAAAAAGAAGCGAACGTGGCTCTAAGTCGAAAGCGATGGCAACCTTATGCTCGAACGCTAATGCCTTAATGATTGCGCCAGAGGTACGCTCTAAGACAGGCATGTCAAACATCACTCCCAGGGTGTGAAGAGAGGAGTCCACCCCTCCTTAACTGCAGTAGCACGCGCTAGTAGAACCGGTTTTCGCTTTGTTTTTCTCGTTCTCCGATTTGAAGGGAGGGAAATAGGGGAATATTTTCACACTTGGCGAGTGCTGTTTGACATGCCTGCTCTAAGATGTCCCTTCCTTTTTGTGTGTTGATTTAGTCAGTGGCGTACTGGCACTTTAAACACATAGCCGTAACTTCCAAATTTGAACGAAGATTATAAGACATCTCCATATCCTCTGAAAATAATTCGGTGTAGTTCATTAACAACCATATGGAGCATAGTCCAGTTTGGCTTAAAAACATCCAATTGTTTTTATCTCTCTTCTACAAACCATTCTTACAAAAGCTTCATCTGTCTTTCATGTTAATCCGGTTGAACATTTCCAAAACTGGTTTCATTAAACACTTTGTTGCAGGAGATACAGAAGGAAGAAGCACAGTCAATATTTAAACTGTGAGTCTCTATATGGTGGCTTTGAAATTCCATGCTGTTTGCATGAAAATCCCAAGAAACAGAGTGGAGTTTAAGGGCCAGGTCATTTGGGCCCGAGAAACAAAAGACGTTGACTTAGCACCTCACTATATAATACAGTATTGGGAAATTAAAAACAATAGCAATGAATATCTCTGGAATGATTAATGCTATAAAACACGTACTTAAGAAAGATTGTGCGCTCCAATGAGAATTACATTTTTCAGGTAGTAAGTTTGTAGTACTTGTGGTTTACCGGTTATACGTAATTGTTCAGAATGAAGACTTCATAAGCTATTCACAGAGAACTCAAGATGTTCATTTTGTCATGAAAATGTATTGAAATATGGTATTTTTATCAACATTAGAGCAGTTATTGAAAATATAAAACAGCAAAAAATGTTCCATGTAAATGGATATTGGCAGGAAGGACTCTTTCTCGAAAATCTTGTCACATGCTTAGAAGGTAAGTCATGGCTCTTTCTTTCTAAAAACACTTTCTTCGCATCAGAGGATCTCAAAACATGTATTCATGGTAAAATATCTATATCAAATGTGTTGGTCTTCCTGTACCATAGATAAGAGATATTACCAGAGAATTTTTGGTTACAACCATATCAAATTACTAATATTTGATTATTAATTTCAATCCTGACTTTATATGCTACAAGTACAATTCATTAATATAATAAATCCCAATGAACTTGTTTGTCATAATATTTATTTGAATTTTAAAGTTATTCAATTTTTGTCAATTATTATAAATAACTGGTGCTGTTAATAAACTCAGTGTGAAAGCCAATACAATGCAAAAATTTGTTGATGTCCCATTTACTTTTTATATATTAATTAATCATCACTACAGTTCTCAAGATTTTTGGGGATTTACCTCAGATTGGCTTAGGCTGGAATACTCACATCCACCTTACTGCTAGCAAAATTGCTCAAGGCATTTATACAATAAGAAGTCTTAGGAAAATAGTGTGTAAGATTGCTCAATGATATGCTGCATAGATAAATACATTGTCACATAAGTGTGGTATTCTCTTTTAGAGCTACAAAGCTCTTAATACTTCTGAAAGGAGCAGTTAGAAGCATAACGCGAGTTCTCCGAGGGCTCGCTGCAAGCTTTTCTTTCCTTTCAACTGATCGTAGTTTCTTTGCCACCAATGCATGTTCCGTCTTACCTTTTGTACGAGACCTGAACTAAAAGACAACAGCAGCCTTGCAGAAATGGAACATGGATATGCTCTACACCGGCGCTGCGTCAGGGGAGGCAAAATAAGGCATATCTACCTTATCTTGCAAGACAAACACAGATTCAGGCTTTTCTTTTGGATTTCAAAAATTAAAATAAAATTGAAGCTTTTTCTTGTACATATCATGCTTGTAAAATGTTTTTCTTCTTCTCGAAAAGAACCATCCCTCTAGAATGTAAACAATTCCTGTTGTCTAGTCGGTTTAAATAAGCTAAAGGTAGCTGTAAATACAACACGCTACTTAGCAAAGCCATGAGGCGTACGGATAGAATGTGAAACTGCCCAGCTGTTAACGTGAGCTTGTCGCACAAACAATGCGAGACAGTGTGTGTACTCTGTTCAGATGTAATCATATCCTCAGGATAGCAACGTCTCATATAGCGGCAGGTGCCAGAAATCATCTATTTGTGTTTTATCACTGACATATGCCAAGTTACTATTATTTCGCTCTTCTAATAAACAAGATAAGAAGTGATCGCAGCGCTCGACTACCAAGGTCAATACGCTTCGTCGCTTCGCCAAGTAGTACGTCGTCGTTGAAGTGACACCTCGTATCTGCTTTTTTGTCAAGTTTACAGGAGAAACAAAAAACACTTTTAGATCAGAAAATGATAGCTGTTAAGACGTTATTCTTATCTACCTATTAATCTCTTCTGCCAATAACATTTATAATTTGGATATTATTACTTTCTCTACTGGTAAGTAGAGGAAGTATTGTATTGCATCCAAAAATTCCATGTCGAGATTTCACCAGAAATATATGTTTTGAGACCTCCTGAATCCAAAAAAGCATTTTTAGAAAAAGGTCCGTGTGTGTGTGTGTGTGTGTGTGTGTGTGTGTGTGTGTGTGTCAGTGGACAGCATAACTCAAAAACGAAAAGTCGGTTAAAAACCAAACTTGGTATTTAAGTTTAATGTCCGTCAAGGATGCGACACAAAGATTTTGAAGAAATTTGACGCACCCTAAACTACCATTTACATGGAATATTTTTCGAAAATTTTGATTTTCTTAAAAATGGCTCTAACGATTTTGATTAAAATGACATGTTTAAGATATTTTTATGACAAACGAAATGTATATTTTGAATTTTCTGGATATAGCCCATGTAGTCCTGTTTACTCCGGTTGACTTGAATAAATCGTAAACCGTAAGAGATAGACAAAATCTTACCATACAACAAATATATATCTCGCTAAAACACACAATTTATGTCTGAATAAATTTTTTTGTAGAGGCAACAACTTCGGAGATATTGTTATTTGTGTCAGTTTCGGAAAACTTAAATTTTCGTGAAACGCAACATCGTTGTTCATCTTTTTATATGTTAAGCGTGCAAAGAGAACAATCTCAAAGCTTTAAAAGATTTGACTATCGCTCAAAGCCTGCTGTGTTCCCATATTCCCTTTGCACCTACAAGGAAATAAGCAATAAGATAACTTCTGCAAATGTTTATCTCAAGTAACACGGAGATGATATAGGAATAAGAGTTTGTAAGAATGGTTAGTACAAGAGTAGAGAAAGTCATGTGGGTTTAACACATCAGATTTTTTTGTTTTAGTGTACTTACGTGTTTGCACTATAGGAAACATTCTTATATATTGCAGATACGTGTTTTCACTTCCATATGACTGTCATTATTTTGTTATAAAAGTTTCTTAGGGATCAATAATTATGTAGTTTAATTATATTTTAATAATAATAATAATAATAATAATAATAATAATAATAATAATAATATTGTATAAAGTAATGCCTGTATCAAGTAAGCATTTCCCAAATAATAATATCCAGCAATACATTTATTGCAACAATCGCTCTTAACTGGTATTGTTATAGCACACAATACATATTAAAGCAGATAATGTGGTACAGGTCGCGCATTTGTTCTTGACGAATGACCTGCAAAGGAGCAGTGAGCTAATCTACAGTCTCGATAACATGACAACAAAATAGTTTGGTATGATAAGCTTTCCTGTGTTGCATTTGTGTATACAGTGACTGCAGTTACGTGCGGCACTGATGTATATACGAGGGTTGTCCAACAAGTAATGCCCCATATTGTTTTTCTCCAACAGTAATTAATCCACAAAATTGAACTTTACATATGTGAACTAATAATGTTTTGTCTGCTCACTATATTTTTCTACTTAATCGCCTTCAAGTTGCACGGCCTTTCTCCAGCGAAACACGAGGGCATGTATTCCCTGTCGGTGAAGATATTTACTCTCCCTGGGGAGTCAGGTTTTCACTGCGTGAATCACCTCTTCGTCGTTTTGGGAATGTGTTCCATGAATGACATTCTTCAGTGGCCCAAACAAGTAGAAATCTGTGGGAGCGTAATCGGGACTATGGGGTAACACTGTCCAACTCTGTCTGGATCAAAGTGTGTGCAAGACGTTTCATCTGGGACAAGAAGGCCTCCCCGTCGGCTTCAAAGCGCTGCAACAAATCGGAAGCAACGTCTTTTCTTTGGGATTTGTGATCAACAGTAAGACACCGAGGAACCCATCTTGCACACACATTGATCCAAACAGAGTTGGACAGTGTTTCCCCAACCACCCTATAGTCCCGATTACGCTCCCTCAGATTTCTACTTGTTTGGGCCACTGAAGAATGCCATTCATGGAAGACATTTCGAAGACGACGAAGAGGTGATTCACGCAGTGAGAGTAAAGATCTTTACCGACCGGGAATTTACGTCCTCGTGTCTCGCTGGAGAAAGGCCGTGGAACTTGAAGGCGATTATGTACAAAAATACAGTAACCAGACAAAACATTCTTTAATATAAATAAAGTTCAATTTTGTGGAATAAATACTTTTGGAGAAAAAAAAATATTGGGCATTACTTATTGGGCAACCCTCGTAGCAATTCAGACGCGGAAAAAGAAGAGTGAGATATGTCAGCAACAGAAGAAACGCACGAAATTAAGTGCAAACAGTTATCGGGGTTGATAGTGTAGGAAGGTGATACTTGTTAACTCACATCTAACCTCTCATATGAAATGTTCATTCGTGAAGAATAAACGCGCGACCTATAAGCAGTTTATTATAAAATACACGAAATTAACCTTATACGAAATGTTATAAACATTCAACAATTACATATATTCAGACAATAATGTTATTGCTTTAAGTAGTTTATTAATGAACATAAGACAGAGTAAGCATTGCATATAAAATAATCTGAAGGGCTGTGCAAGTAAACGTGAAATTACAAACTAGAAATGACTGGAATAGATGATTTCCAATTATCAACTACGTCACACGGCCAGCTTAGTTTTGCACTTTTGAATATTAAGCTCTTTCTTGCAATTTTCTTACTGCTCCTCGTGAGGAAGCCTATTGTGGTACAAACTGTAGTCTTCGGGCATAATTTCTTCTTAACTCTTGCAAGTTTTGCCATTTTTGATGCGTTTTTCTTTAAAGGTGTAGTCCTCAACTGAGTATTGCGCACTACCACTCTATTAGGCAAATCTCTGTAGTGTTCAGAGAAATTAAACCTAACTTGAACAATGCCATCAGGTGTATATTTTATAGCTCGTATGTCGTGTACCGCTGGGTCATTGCCTTCCGTCCTGGTCTAATGGACGCATGTTTCATCAGAGATTTCAGTGTGTAATTTTTAACAAAGCTGTAAGAAATATCCTCAGTCTCGTATGGAACAGATTTTCTTGCTTCTTTCGTCTACTTTTCATAGTCACTTGGTAGATGGATAACTTTGTTTCTTTTAGTTTTTTCTATGTGTGCGTGAACAGAGTCAAGCTCCACCTGTGTGTGCCCAACTTACAAATATTTCTGATGTATGGTTACATTTCTTGACGCTGAAAAGATAAGTAACGCGTTTGCCAAAACAGCATCCATCACTCCAATGATAATTGTTTTACCTGAATCACAAAATTCTGCTAGGAAGGCGATTGTCTTCAAACCCGTGGAGGCGTTGCACAAGGACATGTTTGGAGCCTGAAGAAAATATATTGTGTTATAAATTAAAACAGTTTGTCACTTCCTGTTTTCTTACTCCTTTTAAAGTTATCCCTTTGTCATTTCCTGCTCAATAAACAATCAAAAACCAAGAACACCGATTTAGAGTTTGCACCATTGTTTTCTTTATGACAATATTAATTAATTTTTAAACTAGTTGCGATTATTATATCAGAATTAAGCAAAATTTAATAAATGCATAACTGCATATGCCTATACAAGGGATGTCATACATGGGAACGTTAAATTATTGCAATAAAATATTAGTAACACCTACACGAAAATTATTACATTCTCGGATACACTATTGGATAGAAAATTCCAGTTTTTTAAGAAACTGCACTACACGGCATATAATTTATGAATTTCGCATATTTACTTATATGTATTCGCATGTATGACTGTTGTATTTATAATCTGGGCTCTTTCACTAAATCTAAGTTTTAAAAAATGGAGCTATGGGATTCGAACCTTATCCTTATATTTACTCATATAATCCCCAAACGACCGTGTACATTTTTTCAACTCTTGATCTAATAAAAAGAATTAAGGACCTATAAACCATGTTGCTCATACACTGTAACCAAGTTAATTTAAATAATTTTTCCATGCTGATGCACCAAAACATGTTATTTAAGAAAAAATAAATTCGAAGAAATTACAAACACCTCTCTCGTCCTCCGAAAAAATGTAGCTTTCTGTCTTAAAAACAGCTAAATTTACTGTTATTTTAAACTTTATGGGGAAAATGCGTTTTAGTACTCGGACAGACGCACAAAAAGATACAAAACTATCTTTCTTCCTTCACTGTATTATGAAGTTACTTCCCTTGTATTTTAGGTGTTTTGAAAATACTGATGTATGAAAATGGTCACAGCAACAAAATTAACGCTACGTCCTTGCACTCTGCGACTGAACACCACAATGAAAACTAATAAGTACTGATAATGTTGCTTAGTCTGTTCTGCGTATTATTGGGTCCTTTGTAACACTATCGACCATAGCAACAATCGCTGAGCTGCCAGGTGTTCGCTTTCCTTGCTCTACTTCATTACACAAACCAAGGAATATGTACATATATCACAACGATACGTGGTTTCACTATTCATTACATTAGGTTAAAGGTATCACAAGAACTTTGAACAGAGCTTCACATACAAGAAATCATGTATTTCAAATTTTTGCATGAAAAACAAATTTTGTACGGTACGGGTTCTCAACAGAAAGAAAGTGCTTTCTTTTCTGAACAGATTCACATAGAAAACTCAATTTCGCTTAAAAGTGTAGATATGAGGTGTCACTTCTTCAACGACATGTGCCTTAATCTCCGTTCTGTAGTTATTTGCCACTCGCTTATCTAACCCAATTTTGCACTGCAGGATAGCATGCAACTATATTTCACTTAAAACAGATACCATATTGGTATTAATTTATCCAACTACAGTATTTTTTACTTTTTCTACCAGTAAGAACAATGAGTAGGGGAAGTATTGCATTCCACCCAAAAATTTGATATAGAGATTTCACCAGAAATGCATATTATGGGACTCCCTGAATTTAAAAATAGCATTTCTTAGACAAAGTGTGTGTGTGTGTGTGTGTGTGTGTGTGTGTGTGTGTGTGTGTGTGTGTGTGTGCGTGTGTGTGTACAGCATAATTCAAAAACGAAAAGTTAGCATTTAAGTTTAATATCTTTTAAGGATGCGACACGACGATTTTGAAGAAAATTCCTTTACTCTAAATTACGCTTTACACGGAGAATTTTTCGAAAATTTTGATTTTCTCAAAAACGGCTAACGAGTTTGACTCAAATGTCATATGTTTAAGACATTGTTATGACAAATGAAATGTATATTTCGAATTTTCTGGCTATACCCTTTGTAGTTCTGTTTACTCTTGATGACTTTTGGAAAAATGGTAACCGTAAGAGATAGACCAAATCTTACTATACAAAAACTATAGATCTAATTAAAACACACAAGTTATGTCCCAATGAATTTTCTTGTGGAGTGAACCATTTCTGCGATATTTCTTGTTATTTGTGAGTTTTTCAATACTTAAACTTTTCTCAAATGTAAGGTCGTTATTCATTTTATCTCTTGGCCGTGCAACGAGAACGAAATTTCAAAGCCTTCATATAGCGACCAGCTTTAAAAGATTTGACTATCACTCAAAGCCTACTGTATTCCCTTGTTCCCCTTGTACCTGCAAGAAAATTAGCAATAAGGTAATTCCTGCAAATGTTTATCTCGGCTAACATGCAGAAGATAGAGAAATAAGAATTTGTAAGAATAGTTAGCACAGGAGTAGAGCAATTCATGTGAGTGCAACACATCAGATCTTTTCATGTCTTGGCCTTGCAAAGAGAATGAAATGTCAAAGGCGTCTTCATAGTGACATAGTGACCACCTCTTAAACATCTGACCAACCCTTAAAGCCTATTGTAATTTCATATTCCCCCTGCACTTAAAATAAACCAGCAATAAGATAATTTCTGCAAATGTTTAACTCAATATGAAGCACATAGAGGAATAAGTCTTTTTAAGAATAGTTTGTACAAGAATAGAGGAAGTTATGTGAGTGCAACACATCAGACTTTAATATGTCCCATAAGCTCTATTAGTTACAAACATTTGCCACTTACTCTGCATACTTCATCTGTTTAAATAAAGTATATTCCTGGAAAATTCTATGTATCACAGTGACAAATACTTCAATATTAAAAATCTAATGAGTAGAATACATAACCATTATTCATTTTAACTGCTGATGCTACACTTTATCATTATGACAATACATTACCAATCTAATCTACAAGCTATGAAATATTATACCCAAAACCTTTAATTATAACCTGCTCTTTGGTTATTAAATTGTGAAACCATGCTAGCAGAATGTAATTAATTGCATCTGTGATTTACTGCACTATGCATTTTCAAAACTAGTTTCATTCCCGAATGGGGTCAAAATTAGCAAATTAATATATAAAATAAAACGGTAAAATCCCTTTCAAAAGGTCAATATAATAATTTCTCCAACTTTGTTAAAGTTGGAAAGTCACGGAAAATATAAAATGTATGAAGTATTCATATTGAAAATAAGTACTGCAATAATGCATTAAAGAAACTAATAATTACTATTAAATATACTTTAGGAAAGCAGTGAGCATAATTAAATATCATTCTAATCATTCCTTAAGTTTTGTTAGCACTGCATCAACAGAATTCCTTGTTTGGTTATTCAGAAAATGCAAAATGGAGACTATAGGATATCTCGTAAATATCTCCAATCATAGTGACAGTTTATATCACAAATACTGAATGACTGAGTATATTCAATACTTTCCCCTTCTCATTTAGTCAATGGCATTATTACTTATGACAAGGTATAATAGGTGTAGTGAAACTGTTCTGACATGGACGTTAGTATAAAGAAGCTCGAAGAGTGAATCAAGGGGAAAGAAAACCACCATTTCAAATATTGTGGCATACCAAATTGATGTGGACTGATATGTCACTTTCTTACAACTGGTAAAAATGTCATTTTTACACTGATAAAAAACTGTACTTTCTTTATTACTGTACAATCCAGTTTCTTTGTCACTGTATCATAACAATGTGAATTTCTCCATCATAATTTTTGTATTCTGTTTATGTTAATTTAAAATTTATAGTAGCTGATATCCTTCTAACTGAACTAGTGGGAAAGGAGAGCTAAGGCAAGACAGGCAATAAACAAAAAACAAATATGGATTTAGTACTACAAACAAAATGTATTAACTGACATGTTAACTTCTTCGTAAGGTTTTTCTTCAAGAAATTCAATGAAATTGTGAGAAAGCTATGAAAAATCATTTAGGTACCAGTCTACCATGCATCTTGGATTATTCTTTCGGTTTAAAAATGACTCTCCACAATGAACTCTGTAACAAGATCCATAACTACCACTGATAACTTGACTAAACAGAACAAAATCATGCAACCTTGTCATAAACAACTTTGTTTTAACAGTGTAGTAGTTTCTAAGACAGCCACTACATCATCTTAACCTTATAGACATTCTAACTCTGAAAGTTACCTTTTGAAACACTTGCTAGTTGACATAATTGTGCTATGTTCTTGAACATTCTTTCTGTTGCCCACAACACAAGAGAAAAGCATACATGGTTCACAGACTAGCGTTAGGTTGGGTATTTAAACTTAGTGACAGCAAATTCCATACAAATTCAAACACTATGCACCATACATTATTTCACACAGTAGAACACGCTAAACAATTACTGTTGAACTACCCAAATTCTTAAGAAAGGCACCATCAAAATGATAACTGTCCACCTCATTTGGGCTTAGTTTATTGTCCCTTTAAGATATAATTTCAAATACTGAACATCCCTGATAAATACTGGTCAATTTATTATAATTCAACAACTATTAGCACTGTGAAAACAGTAGTCTTCTTATTAAGATGATGCTGTTTTCAAATATTTAAGGATGCACTACTTTATTTCAGCACATTAAGCAACACAACATTTACAGAAAACTGACGTTATACAACAATCAATAACAACATTGTAATTGCATCAAATATTTTAGATATTTTGTTTCCTAATAATACTGTCAATTGTCATAATCATATCAGTGCTATCAGTTTGTCAGAATCTCATCCTGCAGTTCCTTTACACACTAGTAAATTTACTGACATGGGCCTGTTGCTTTTAAGCATACTTAAAAACAACTGATCTGGGCAGGTATGAACTCACAACCTTGGGATCAGCAGGCTAGCACCTAACCAACTGAGCCACCCAGACTGACATATATGCATCAACCTCATAGCCTATATCCCAATTTTTCAACTTCTGAAGACAAAAGTGTGCCTATGTTGTTTTGAAAGGATTACAGTTACCTCCAAGTGAAGACACTTTCAGGAGCAATTAATTTCACACTTCAAAACTCAAACATATGCTCTGAAGCTGGTTTATAATCTTTCTCGAATTTTGAACTTTACTGCTTTTCAATCAAACTGCACCGAAAAACAGAATACCTATTACAAAATCAAAATCATCTTTCATGGGATTATGGATCTATCCATTTCATTCTTTTTAATTTTTTCACTTGTTCTAAATTCACTCAGAAATATATTTGTAGAGAGAAGAATAACATGCTATAATCTGTCTCACACTAGAACTATCCTGTTGTGAACATATGGAAGGGGAGAAAGAGAGAAACAGCACCACTTTAACAGAACACTCTTAGGCCAGTGACTGCTGGAGGAAACTACATCTGTGTTTTATTTTTTAACCAGATCTATAAACACCCATGAAACTCCCTTCATCAATCAGCAGCCTAAGAGCGTTCAGTTACAGTATCTCTATCTCTATTTCTTCCCTCCCGTATGCTTACTACAGGATCATTCTAGTTTGAGACAGATTATATATGTCAGTTTTTTAACATACTCTGGAGGGATGCCCAAACAAAAGCTTACCAGCTCCGTAAAACATGAAACTGACAGCAAATCAATACAGAATTACAAATTGTCGAAGTTTCTTTCATATTCTTTAATGTTCTAAAAATAGAAGAATGCCCTAAATGATACTACAATAAGCTGCATAAGGCATAAACCCCTTAAAGTATTTAACAAGTTTATTTCACACATTGACATGCCATTTGATATGGAAAACAATTCTTATACTGCTGTAGGTATCATTTAAGCTTTCAAATTCATAGAAAAATTAATGCTTAAAGTTTGAGTGGAAGCATCCTTCCTCATTTCTTCACATTCTACTCAGAAATTTTGGACAAACCTGCTTGTAGCTCTTACAATTTTTTCTTCTTTCATACTTCAGATTCTCTTAGTTGGATTCAGCGTGTCATGATGGTGGTTTTTCTCTAACAGAAGTTTCACTTGAAAGAGAGCATTTACATATATATTGCTGCTGCATTTATTCGGTATTATTAGCTCGTACTCATGACCTAGTCTTAACCCTAGCAATGTCAAGCCTTATTCCAGAACTTAAACTACCAACGGGAGTTGGTTGCATGAATTCAACTGAGTACCTCGTGTGATGTGCTCAATATGGATGAAACTGTTTTCCAAGAAAATAGTGTAATTTATGAGTACTTGTACTTTACTCACTTCATAGTGTTACAAGTCTACAGTAATGTAAAGTGATTGATACTGTAGTGTATCACGCATTACTGTACTACTGTTCATCTATGTGTATTAAAATCTGTTTTTCACTTAATGCAATTTTTTTTACACATACTCTTGATTTTTCGGTCCCTTCAGATTCGTGTTAATGAGGTTATACTGTAACAGTTTCCACTTTTCCACTAGTTGTTTATTTGTTATGCCTATTTTAGTACCACACTGTGTTTCTTTTGTAAGTCGACTTTTAGTTTCAGTGGGAGTAAGTCTTTGTTCCCTTTTCTTCCTTAAAACAAATTTATTAATCACTTCTTAAAAAGCGCATACATACACATCATACATTTCATAAGATTGAGTGAGTGAAGTATGCAGACCAGGTAAGAAATAAGCTCCACTAGCTGTGAGGGAAAGCAGCATATAATTTGTTTCTGTGATATACAGGGTGAGATGGCGCTATGGCTGAGCAGTTAGACTGCCCCCCTAACACCTACGCAGCCCGGGTTCGATCCCAGGGACCTGCACATAGCATTCATATGGACGAAGCGGCGTCTGGGCAGGTTTTCTCCAATTTTCCCTGCCACTCATTCTACCAATTCCTCCATCATCACCTTTCCAATCATCAATTTTGCCTGTATTTTATATCATCCTCTTCCTCACTATCATACCTGGTGCTAGGCACTGGCTTGTAAGTCTTAGGGGGTGTAAGGGGAGGGTAATCAGTTAAAGAAGAAAGAAGAAGATACTAGCAACGAGAGGGAGGGGGGGGGGGGGCCAGTTACTTTGTGAACACCACTGGTAACAAAATATATGAGCAATTTTTAGAACTAATTTATTTTAAAATTGACTATTATATCTTGTCATGTTTATAAAGGTAATATTTCACATTGTTTAACTATTCCTTTTTACTTTTTACATGAATTATATTATACTGACAAGGCAGTACTTTATGACCACTGTGACATTTCACTGTTTCTCAAAAAGACTAACAATGAAAACTGAAACAATTATACAATTCAGTAGTACAAACAGTGATTGACAACTACTAACTGCATGCTTTTAATCAAAAAATTAAACAACAGAATTTAAAAAATTAAAGAAGATGAACATAAAAGTTGGTAATGCTAGGGTTAATAGATGTGATCTGTGAATTTTACTTCCCAAAGTAAACTTAATTTCAATGGATAGCTATGCTTACACCGAACAAAGTATCACAAGTGCAATATTTTGATGGGTCAAACTTATCTGAGCAAGTAACACTGAAGTGTTCTATGTATTGATACAGCAAATAAAAGGTTTAAGTTGGCAAATCCTAATATGAGGGTCATACTGAAAGTTGTGAGCTACCCATTATTAAAATTCAAATTTCAATAATGTAACAAAAATGACTGCAGGATCATAATCTATAGATTTTATGCTACATGTTGCAATATTGTGAAGCCATTAGCTTCTATCACATGACCCTAGGCAATATTTTCAAAACAGCAGAAATCAATGTTTAATTTCAACAGCGTGCTGTCATTGAGTTCCTTGTTAAAGAGGAAAAATCTGCTGTTGAAATTCATCTCAAGCTTCAACGTGACTATGGAGATGTCTGCAGGGGTGCCACCAGTGTTAGGAGATGTGTGAAACATTTCAAACATGGGAACATGAGTATCTAAGATGAGCTTCGGTGAAGCCACCCTCAAACTGCCTTCATAGAATGCAACAAGGTCAGAGTTGATCAGGTTATTAGAGAAGACAGGTGTGGATATGTGTTAAAAATGTAAAATTTGAGGTTTGTATATTCAATTTTCCCGGTGTAAATGAAAACAGTCCTGTGTATGATCAAGCAGCAAAAGAGGCATGTGAAATAGCAAACAAGTTAAAATTTCTGTCTGATGAGCTACACATGACACAGTCTGAAATGACAACTGAAAAGGCATTTTTTTACAAATCAGATAAAATACACACGTTTATTATGTTTATTATATTATGTGACTTCATGATCTGTGCAGGGGTAACCCTGAAAAAAAAAAAAAAAAAAAACGAAACTCTGAAAATGCCGATCAATCAATTGTTTTCCTAACTCAACAACTTGCTTTCCTAAACAAACACCTGAGACTGCCTTCTTTTGCAACTCTACAGTACAGTGTTGATACAATAACAAATGGATTTGAGAGACAAAACAAAGTATAGCATTTCAACTATATCCAAAAGAAAAGCATGCAATGTCATTTGCAATCTGAAGAAATAAAACCAACAAAATGAGTATTCCTAAAAGATCATGCAGAACAAGCACTTTCTTTTGTGTGGTTGGGCCACTGAATGCTTTTGTTTGTACATTTCTAAAATAAATCAAAAGACGAAGTAACATGGTATTTTTTCCTTTCTCTGAATATGCTTATGAAACTAAAAATCTGATGTGTTGCATTCACATGACTTTCTCCATTCTTGTACTCACTATCTTACAAACTCTTATTCCTCTGTCTGCTTCATATTAGTCGAGATACACATTTGCAGAGATTATCTTATTGCTGATTCTCTTGTAGGTGCAAGGGGATTATGGGAAGTTTTCAGCGATAGTTAAAACTTTTAAAGCCTTAAAACTGTTCTCTTAGCATGGCTAAAAGATAAAGTGAATAATGACCTTCCATTTGAGAAAAGTGTATGATTGCAAAATTCACACAAATAATACAGAATATCTCTGAAAGAGTACACATCACAAAAAAAATTTATTTGGACATAAATTGTGTGTTTTAATGACATCTACATTTTTTGTATAGAAAGATTTGGTCTATCATATTTACCCGTTATGCAAAAGTCAAGTCAGGAGTGCATGGGTTATACAAATTCAAAATATATGTTTCATTTGCCATACAAAAGTCTTAAACATATGGCATTTTAATCAAAATCGTTAAGAGCCATTTTTGAGAAAATCAAAATTTTCAAAAAATTTTGCAAGTTAAGAGTAGTTTAGGGTGCAGAAATTTTCTTCAAAAGCTTTGTGTCGCATCCTTGAAAGATGTTGAACTTAAATATCGACTTGGGTTTTTGACTGACTACTCAATTTTGAGTTATGCTGTTCAAAGACAGACTCGCTGGGATCTTGACATCAAATTTTTGGGTGGAATACAATACTCCCCCTACTTACTATATGTAGTCGAGAAAGTAAACAGGTGGAATTATGCAGTAGTATTAACAAATCTCTGTGTGCCCAATATCCCTTAGCATTAATTACAATGAATACAAAGAATTATTGTCTGTACCTGCTCTTTGTACCCCCATGGACAAATAAAATGAGTCATGTCTGGACGCCAAATTTGTTTTAGTCCTACACGGCATAGAGCCTTGATTGTTCATATCTGTTAGTGTGACAACTTGTTGCTGCCACTACACAACTATAATGTGGATAGTGTAAACAAGACACGGTGCCCTGTAGGACTTGAGGCCCATTTGGCGTTCCAGACAATACTCATTTTTTTGTCCACAGATGTACATCTTAAGAAAACCCAAAGAAACACACGTTCATTATATACTTATTTGAGTTGGCCTATTTTGGAACCAAAGGTACACAAAAAAGGAGATAAAAGCCTGGCTTCCAATTATAGACCCATCTCGCTCTTCACATGCTTTTCTAAAGTAATGGGGAAAGCTGTATACAATCGGGTTATAAAATACATGAAGCTAAACAACATTCTATCATCATTCCCAGTTTGGATTTAGAAAAAAAAGAATAACAACAGAAAATGTTACGTGTCTACATGCCAACTTAGGAGGTAGAAATGGTCTTGGATAAAAAAGAACTATGACTAGGAATATTCTGTAACTTCGCTAAGGCATTTGACAGAATAGATCACAAAGCTTTTGCTGCAGAAGTTAAAATGTTATGGTTTCAATGAGATCTCTATAAATAGGTTTAGATCTTAATTAACAAACAGAATCCAGAAAACCATGATAAATAGTTACAATTCTTAGTATTCTTCTGATAACACTAAAGATGTCCCATGTGGTTCTATACTCAGACCTTTGTTATTTTTAATATTATAAAGGATTTGCCATATAATCTTAGCAAAGATTCAATCCTCTTTGCAGAGGATACTAGCGTTCTTATATCTGAAAAGTCATATTTGCAAAAGAGATTCTGTCAAAGTATTTGAACAGCACAACATTTGGTTCGAAGCAAATAAACAATCACCAAACTATGATAAAACAAACTTCATTCAATTCAAACTAAGCATAAGCAAGTAAATGAATTAACAATCATATACAATTACACCACAAGTAAAGTATCCTATATAAAATTTCTCAGGCTTCAAATAGAAAAAGAGCTCAGCAACAGTCATGTTACCAAAACTTAACTTTACTTGTATTGGATTAAGAAACTTTAAAAAAAATCTGTTTAACCTGAATGCCTCAGGACCCAGTAATCCTGTTCATAGGCACACACTAACCTAGGCATTGTAACCTAACACTGGCTAAATTTTGACAACGCAGGACCTGTCATCCCGTACACACACTAACCTAGACATCGCAGCCTACATGATGCAGTCATCTGCAAACAGATAGGAGAAAATATGATGCAGGTATAATAGTTTCTCCATTCAAACAAGCAAATGCCTACAACCCCCCATATATTAAAATTTAAGGAAAGCAACAATCATTTGGTCTCAGCCAAATCGTCTCTAATTCACTGACATCTGATGAAAAACCCTATTAATCTGGATATACTTCAAATGATATCACTTGACATTAATGTATTAAAACTTTAAATGAGACAGAGAGGCTTTTAAGCTATACAAGCCACTATGACACTGCCATGGTTTCTGGATTCAACTACATGTCACCCTTAGGTTTGTATGGTTCATATGAACTCATTTTACTAAGATCGCCATTATCTACAAACTTGTTTACAGATACAATGACTATTTTGCAAAGCCCTGCAATCCAGCTTGTGGCCACCTAAACAACAATGTATGTTACAAAATATAAATTGCCCATACATTTTATAGCAACTGCCTGTATAACAAACAATTCACAGATGCTAATAACTAATAGTTTGATTGAAAGCAGTGCTGGGTAAATCAGCCACAAAATAGGCCTTCACACGTTCTGTTTTCTTTAAAATGTATGCGCCAAGTTCAATCTCCACAAAATGTTATCTAAAAGTGTGGTACTAGAGAATTTTGGTGGTGTTTAATAATGCTGTGCTGTAAAAATAATACTCCCAAAACGGTTCTCCTGTATAACAGCAGCCTGGCTTCAGCTATTATTTCACATAATCTGATACTTCATCAGGATCGACTGAGAAGCAGTCTCTTATAGGTACATTTTATGATTTGCATTATTTCTTTGTGCGTCACTGGTTTAAGGAAGATCAATTTAGAATAGTGGATATTATTAGTACCAGTTTATGGCAATATTATTCTATCCATAAGTGTTGAAGTGATAGAGTATGTTGGAGGCGTCAGCCGAATATTTTTTGCAACTACACTATTCAATGTTAGGGATATATTATTTACTTCCAGCGGCACGTCTAGGTCTGTGAGTTTAGCTGTTTATTATATTCTATATTGTTTTGTCCTTCTTTGAAGAGTTAACAATTCGGCATCAAAGTAATGTGCAGGCCGCTATTATATGGCACAATAGAAAGAGCTGAGGCCGTTGTTGTATAGGATTGCCTTCCTTTACCGCTTAAGGTTACTGGGGAAATTTCGGATATACAATTAAATTTTTGTATTAAAACAATTCAACCGAAGTATCAACAGAATCCTGCAGCTTGCAAATTTTACAATACGCTTTATTTATCATGATTTATACCGCAAAACAACATTCGCTTTCCAATAAACTATAAAATGTGTGACTAATTATTATGCAAATTCACTTCTGATATTAAAAATCATAATTGTGTGGTGCAAATCAAACGCTGTCTTACCTGTCTTGTGTCGTATGTATCCTGAGGTTCCAAATCTGGTACTGTCTTCCGTCGATCTTCATTCCGATCCATAATGAATTCATCGGCAGATGGATGGCAGTTTTTACAAGGAGTACTTGTTTTTGAGAAGAAACTAGTGATTGCACTCCACATTCAACACCTGACACAATTTAGTTTCATATCTTGTCATAGCTTCACCTAGCCTACGCACGGTACTTGACAGGAGTAAAATGTTTCCCTAATAGACCTGCAGATGTTAAGAAATCGGCTATAAACGCGATTATTTACATTCATACTATTATTGTTCAATCGGAATTATCACTAATTCTAGTATTTTGGCTTAACAATTATACTTTATACACATTCTTCTCACTCACATCATTCACTTGAAAACCTGAAACAGTTATGAAATGTGGAACGAAAATCGACTAATAGGGATTAGGCTAAAACGCTGCAGTGACTTACACAGGGAGTTGGCAAATATATAACTAGACCTTTTGAAATAAAGTTACTGTGGATGAACTATTTTGACTTTGTTTATAATATATTAATTGTACTTAAATTGTGCATCTTTAATTATAGATTATTATATTCCATATGCATAATTAGTTGCATGTACATTGTTCTGTGATGTACATATTCCTATCTGCATTTGTAGAACATATTTAAATTGTGATTCACACAATATATAATCACAAAGTGATTAGTGTTAATTTGAATTGTGATTTGAATGTAGTAATTATAAACTAAAAAGATAAAGAATGGGTCCACGACCAACACTTCTCAAGTGTAATCAGACGTAAGATATATTTGACAACATTGTTACAGGTTGCATAGTTTGAAATCGAATAGGTGGCGGAGCCCTAATTGTTTACAAACATGAGAACCATGGAATCAACACAGAAGTAGCTTGAAAGGGAAACACTTATGTGAAGTACCTGGAATATAACAGAGATTCATCAACATTCTCAAGCAAAGTGTTTTCTAAGGGAATATGTCGGGAAAGAGAGATAGTGATGACGGTGATGATGATAACCAAAGAAATAAAGTAAGAGTTCACGCTGAGGTTAGAAAGTAAGGGAGGGTTAATAATCTTATATGTTCAACATGAAATATCATAATTGCAGCATAATATTAAGCTGTACGTAAACCAATAAAGAGTGGTACTGCTTATTTATCGTGCCATTCGATAACAGGGAAGGTGAAAAGGAGGCTCACACTGGTAAATTTTGTTTCATATGTAACACTTATGGCTCCCTGGTTTAATATTAAAATATTACTTCAAAAATATTGCTTCAGAACATTAGAGGGTTAAAGAATACAGTAGAGGAGTTAAGTATACGTATTCAAGGTTTAAGTTATATCACAGTAATTTGCATACTTCACTAAGTACAAATTATGTTCCGGCTTTTGTAGAAGTAGGTTCATTGTTGAGGAGCGAGTATATTTGTTAAATGCGTAATAAAATTCAATAGCATAAACGTTGCATCTTTTTGTGAGTAAAAATAGAATTTGGTGGGGATACATATATAATTTTAGCAGTACAAAGAGCTCCCACAGGGAACTTTCAGGGATTTATAGATGGATTAAAAATTACCATCTTATACATTTACAGTGAAAGTGCTAAAATGATAGTTTATGGAGATTTTAATGTAAACCCATTTAATGGAAACCAAATGAAGACTTTACCTCACCTCCCTGCTATATACATTTAACTCGGAATATGTGGTTCTCTTTCTGACCACAATTCATATGAACACTGCAATAGCAATAGATAATATTCTTCTAGACTCAGGAAAATTTCAAAATTATACAGTAACTCCCGTTGTAAATGGCATGTCAGATCATGATGCTCCGGTATTTTAGTGCCTCCCATAATAAGCAAAGAGATTAACAATAGGAAACACACAATTGCTATATTGCTTTGCATATGAAAGTAGGTAAAAGCCTGACTTCCAATTATAGGCCCATCTCGCTCTTGACAGCTTTTTCTAAAGTAATGCAAAAAGCTGTGTATACTAAAATATGATTTGAAGCTTTCCTGGTGACGAACATATTCCGAGAGCATCTTGAATATAGCTGTGTATACTGTCTGCTCACCAGCTCATTACCTTAGGGAAGTGAAGGAAAGAGAAGAGATATTCCATGTAGTGTAACCAGAGTTTTTTAAAACTTTCCTGAGAATGTTGTTCTGCTGGTTATGTTGCCAACTTACCTCCAATGTTATTGCACTATGTGTACTTGCCACCAATTTCTCTTAATTTTAGTTGTAAAATCATACGAGTCACTAGTTTTATGTCAAAAGTGGTGAAAAAAGTAGTGTCGAAGTAGATAAATCCCCACCTAGGAGTGCTGTAAAGTCTGCTATGATATTGTGGTTGCAGAACAAAGGGGCTCAGAGTGACAGTTCTATGTGTAAAACAGATCTTAATAGGATGATTGAAACAAATAAACCTAAAGAGGTTCTTAAAGTGGACGCATTTTTGGTTTTATTAGGCCACACTGTCGTTTGCTTGCCCTCATACATGTGTGATTTCAATCCCAAAAAACTAGCTTGGGCCAAGGTAAAATGAATATTTAAAGAAATGTAACAAGTGACTTATCCTTACAGAAATTGCACAATATAATGTTTGAGGACATACACTTCAGAGCAAAACAGACTTGCAGGGTTTTTGAAAAAATATAGAAAAGGTAGAAATGATCGGCTGGAGAAAAATGGAGTACTTGAAAACATTGTTTACATTTTATAAGCTAAATATATTGCATGAATTGAAAATAACATTTAATCCTGCTATTTTGGGCAACTTCTTTGCTTTAATCTAGCACAAATACACATTTCAAGGTTCGCACCACTATCGTATAATAAGCATGACTAGTAGCACAACTCCTGCTTCAGACATTGCTATTTACCTGGAATTGTTTACTGACATACTGGCTCACTGCATTCCTGCCAGGGACCATGAGCTGGTGAACAAACTGTAATTGTGTAATAAGATACATGGAGTTAAACAACATTCTCTCATCATTCCATTTAGGATTTCAAAAAAGAGTGTCAACTAAAAATGCTACACACATACTAACTTCTGACGTAGTAACACTTTGGATAAAAAGAATATTTAGGAATATTTTGTGACTTAGCTAAGGTTAGAATAGATCACTAGCTCTTGCTGCAAAGGTTAAAATGTTAATAGTTAAAGGTTTAAATGTTAATAGTTGTAGTGAGATTTCTATAAATTGTTTCATAACTTACTTAACAAATAAAATTCAGAAAACCAGAATAAATGGTATGTCTCCAAACCAGATGTTATTACTAAAGGTGTCCACCATGTTCTATATTTGGGCCTTTGCTATTTTTAATATTTATAAATGACTTAACATATAATCTTAACAAAGAGTCCACAGCTGTGCTCTTGCAGGTGATACTAGTGTGCTTGTACCTTAAAAGTTGCATCAGCAATTAAGATATTCTGTTAAGAAAGCATTTGAGCAGCTCAAGATTTGGTTTGAAGCAAATAAGCCATCATTAAACTACAATAAAATACATTTTATTCGATTCAAAACAAAGTATAAACAAATATGTAAATTATGATTTGAGGCTTTCCTGGCGACAAAGATATTCAAGATGTTCTCGGGCTTCGAGCCATCAACGTTTCAGGAGTGTGCATCTCTCCCTAGTCATTCACTCTTACTAGTCATTCATCATCCTGATGATGAGAGAGATGCACACTCCCGAAACGTTGATGGCTCATCATCACTACACCTGGCTCGAAGCCCGACACCTGAAAAGCGATGTTCCATTTCACCAAAGTTTTAAGTTTCCCAAAACTGACACAAATAACAAGGAATATCTCCGAAATGGTTCACTGTACAAAAAAATTATTCAGACATTAACTGTGTGTTTTAGCGAGGTCTACATTTTTTGTACAGTAAGATTTTCTCTATCTCTTACGGTTTACGAGTTATTCAAAAGTCATCCAGAGTAAACAGGACTACATAGGCTATAGCCAGAAAATTCAGGATATACATTTCATTTGTCATCAAAATATCTTAAACATGTCATTTTAATCAAAATTGTTAGAGCCATTTTCAAGAAAATAAAAATTTTCGAAAACTTTCCATGTAAAGGGTAGTTTAGGGTGGTGCTATTTTCCTCAAAATCTTCATGTCGCATCCTTGAAAGACATTAAACTTAAATACCAACTCTGGTTTTTAACTGACTTTTTGTTTTTGAGTTATGCTGTCCACAGACTGACAGACAGACTGACACACACGCAGACCTTTTTCTAAAAATTCTTTTTTTGGATTCAGGGGGTCTCAAAACATATATTTCCGGTGAAATCTCGACATTGAATTTTTGGGTGGAATACAATATTTCCTCTACTTGCCAGTAGAGAAAGTAAAAAGGACCATACATATTATTGGCGGCAATTGGGCCCCATCATTCCTATAAGCCATTATTAAAACCAAAAAAATTCTTATTCTTGCTGGTGAATACATGTATTCTCTGTTAAACTATCTTATGGACAATTATTATAACTTCATAACAAACCTTGTTGTGCATGACTACAGTATGCAGCATGCAGGCAATTTGAATAGACCAGCAAATAGCTTAAAACTATTCCAGAAAGGATATTACTATTCTGCAGTAAAATTGTATAATAACCTTCCATGTTACCTAAAACTATTAGGCAATTCTAGTAAACATAAAATCTATAAGAAAAATTTAAAGTCATTCTTATATACTCACTCCCCATATAATATGGAGGAATTCTTAAATATCTTGTCAACAGGTAAATATTCACTACACAGGGCAGATTGCATGTGATGGTGATTTACAGTTATTCTTTATTGTTGACCTACTGTAGTGCATGTTGCAAGTTTACTGTTGAAATAGCAATGGTTTACAGATTTTCATTTTTTCTTTCACCCAAATGACCTAGTTGTCGACGGGCCCCTAAACTCCTCCTCCTTTTTTCTTTCATAATGCTAGGAGGAGGAAAACAAAGAGCATTCTTGGTGGTGGATATATTATTAGTCATGCTGCATATTCCATAATAAAATTGTATGATGTGTTCTGTGTCCCTGAACTTTGCTCAGGCTGGGACCAAACAAATAAACAAGATTCTTATTACATGTCAAATGAGATTCATTAATGGCATACACCAGGAATGTGGGATACAAATACGTTTGGCTATAAATAAAAGTGTTAGAATGAAATTGGGGCTTGTAGCACTAAGCTAAAAGAACAAGTTTTGTTTTATTACTCTAAGCATTTTACTTATTGTTCCAGAGTATTGATCTTCTGTAGAATGAAAGCTTTTGCTTCATTAACCAAAAGAAAGTTATTATTTACTGAATATGCATATGTAGTGCAATATATCTCGTCAGTATTGCCTTACTGCATTCGTTATTTATTTTGATGATGCAGTTATCAACTGCCACACTGTACGACGAGACCATTGATGTAATTGATGCAGAGGAAGTGAAGAGCCCAACTTCAGATACTATTAAAAATAGAGAATGCTTTGATTCCTCTCCTACCATGGAACCAAATGATAACTTTGAAGATAAGGTATGAAGCAAGGGAGAAAGATTTTGCGTGTGAGTTTTAGTAGCACAGTGGTGAATGCTTCTTGGCAGCTTATTTCAGTCATTTGAGAGTTACTTAGCTAGAACATTTTATTTTTGCTTACATCCTTTCTTACTGACTGAATAAAAAAGATATGCATGTGATTGCAATTTTATCATTAGTTTGATTATTTCTCATTATGTTTGATTGTACAGGTTTTTGCTCTACCATTGTTTTATATATTGGTATGCATCAAAAGCAATTAAAACAAAAATGTATTTCAAAGAGTAATGTGTGAGAAATGTACCATTCATTAGGAGAGGAAAAAGAGTGGGAAGGATAAGGTTTGTAATTTGTTTAAGGTGAAGAGATTTTGCAGTTTCTTTAGCCTTTCAACTAATTATTGAAATCAAAGGTATAATTAGGCACTATCCACAGAAAAACATGTAGTAAAGCTTATTATACATTCTTATTTTAAATTAACCATGCAAGTAGTGTAAGAACTGAACATTACAATTTTCTTTAAACCAACCTGTGAAAGAAAATTAAAAATCTAGTGAAAATTCACTCTTAATTTCTGCTTTGGGAAATGTATAAAAGGATGTCTGTGAGAAATTCCAAATACCAAAAATATCTGGGATGTAAGAGATGTATTTTCCTAAGGCCTGAGCTCCACTAAATTCTTAAGGGAGGCACACACCGGTCATGCTAAAATCCTGCTTGAAACATTGCATATACATAGATATTTAACTGATAAAAATAATCTGTAAATTTCTAGCTACTGTGATCTTCCACAATAATTGTCTGTACTAACAGGAATTCAAACACCATCTGAGTCACATAAAGGTATGAGGCCAACTAATAACGATAATCTTATCTTATGTATTTGGTGCAAGTTTTCAGTGCTTTACTACTGGATGTATGGATATTTATAGATTGCCTTTTTCATTTAACATCTAAGTATGCAAAGTTTTAAGCAGAGTTTTGAGCATCATTGCATGAAATTTAATTTATTATGCTTGAACAACAGTTGAATGTGGGATAAAGGTTAGAAAGTTGAATCAAATTTGCAAAATTTGGGGTTTTTACCACTTGTTGGACCAATGGACCGTTTTGCCTCCATTACATTGCCCCTAAATGTTATTGGACTTCTCTTGCCTGAGTTATTTATACTGTTGGAAATCCAAGGCAATCTGGACCAATGTTTTGCCTCTAGGTAACAGATTGCCCCTAGATGTAATTGGACTTCTCTTGTCTGAGTCATTTATACTGCTGGAAATCCAAGACAGTCTTATTATTCTACCAGTTCAGCCAATTGTTTAACCCATTTGCATCATTTGATAATCAGGACTCACATATGCTTTTTTTTGGCATGTGAAACATAAAACGAGCTCAGCTTGCAGTGCTGCATTGCTCTATACAATTGCATACACAAGGGGCTTTCAATAAATGAGGCAATTCTTTTTAAAGCAGGTATTTTTTTATTCAGAACTCAAATACACCATATTATTCCCCAATCTTTTAACTTCAAAATCCTATTTTTTTTAACATAATCTCCATTCAATGTTATGGCCTTTTGCCACCTTAATGGGAAAGCCTGTATGGTACCACTCTAATGGTCTGTGTTGGAGCCAATGTCTTGCTGCATCAATTATTTCTTTATCATCCATGTAGTGCTTCCCACGGGGTGCCTCCTTAATTGGGCCAAAAAGATGGAAGTCAGAAAGTGTGAGATCCAGGCTGTAGGGTGGATGAGGAAGAACAGTCCACTGAAGTTTTGTAAGCTCCTCCCAGGTGTTTGCATAATTGGGTGAGGCCTTGCGTTATCATCAAGAAGGAGAAGTTTGTATTTTTGTGTCTATAAACACACTGAAGTCATTTCTTCAATTTCCTCAGAGTAGCACAATACACTTAGAGTTGATCATTTCACCGTAAAGAGGACATCAAACAGAATAATCCCTTTAGAGTCCCAGAAGACTGTAGCTATGAGTTTATCAGCTAAGGGTATGGTTTTGAAGTTTTTCTTCAAAGAAGAGTTAGTGTGGTACCACTCCATGGATTGCCATTTTGTTTTAGGTTCGAAGTGATGGACCCATATTTCATCGCCTGTGACGTTTTAATAAATATTATGATGATCAGCCTTGTAGCAAGCCAGTAATTCTATTCAGATGGTCCTTTGCTCTTTATGGTCTTCAGTTAGGCATCAACTACTCCAACTGGTGGACAAGTGTGTCAGCACTACCAACAGAGATGTCAAGTTGAGCAATGAGTTGTTTGATTGTGATCCATATAATATCTAAGTACTGGGAAGCAAGAAGGGGAATGACTTCATTGTTGACTCCAGAGCATTAGCTACATACATACATGATTGTGATCCATTGATCACTTCGAATAAGAGTGTCTGCATGCTCCAACACTGCAGGAGTCACAGCTGTGTGCGACTGGCCAGTATGCTTGAGATCACACAAGTTTGCTCAACCTTGTGGTGATGACAGGCACCTCGCCCAACAACTCACCATGCTTTTGTCCGCTGCCAGGTCTCGTAGATATTTTGCAAGAGCTTATGAATATCTGTGATGCTCTGGTTTTCTGTGAGAAGAAACTCGATAACTGCTCTCTGTTTGGAATGCACCTGCAGATGCCATTTTGAAGACTAGTTATAGTGCTGCCACCTACAGGAAATTAATGAAACTATAAGATGAAGCAGGAATATTTAAAGATGTCCTAAACAAAGCTCCAAATTTTTTCATCCAAAGTTGGCTGAGAAAAGCAGTGTGTTACATTACTTATTGAATGCCCTTCACAGTTTAGATTCTTTCTTACAGGTGTCATTTCTATACATTTGGAATGAACTGCTGACATGTGATGTTTATAATTCCTCCAGTGTGTCCTTACTGACTGTGTTGCAACCAAGGAAAAATAATTTTATTCTTAGTATTATTTGACTCATATCATTAGCCTTAATGGCTGTGAAAAGAACCTGTACGAATAATGAGGAGCTTTAAGAAAACTGATACAAAGTTTATTAGACAATAATATAGAAAGTGGTGATTTTTCTGAATATGAAGCAGTCTGAAGAACAGAAAGCAGCGAGGAAAATAATTATGTAAACAATAATGACATGCCAGGTACTTTGAAACACATTCATATTACAATGCAGGAAAACAATGTGACTGAAATTGGACTAAAACTGACAAAACCCTATACTCTACCCTTTTAATGCAAGTAGCAGTGTTTTTAAAGGCTTTCTGAACAAGCATGCATCACAAAGGCCCTCAGCACCTTCAATTTTTTTGGAATACATAGAACTTGAGCCACCTGCCAGAGTATTTGATTCGAGGCTGGCCTTTTCCAACACAACCCCTATGAGACTACAAACAAAATCATGGGCTCAGTTTCCTATGCACATTCCCTCCACAACAAAGATAACAAAAGTTACCAAAAGGTGTGTTGTGTGCTATAGCAGGGGTCGGCAAGTGTTGGACTTATGACGTGGGAGCAGGCGAATGCCAACAGAGCACTGTGTGAGGAATGTTTGTCAGAAGCAGTGTACATCAAACTAAATAAACATTTGACTGAAAGCTTTACTTACGGTACATACTGCATGTGATGAACTGTACTTATGTTGTTGTTAGCTAATGCTGGATTTCTGACAATGAAGCCATTAATCCTCTTGCTCTCCAATATTTAATATATTGATAGAGCAATAGCAGTATAGTAACCGATTTTTAGAGAGCACCATATTTTTATGTTTTGGCGGTCACATCGCTCTCTCACAACCCCCAGAATGTCTGGAGGACCACACCTGTCGTTGGTTTATGGGTCTTACCGACCTGACCGGGAGAATTAACAAAATAAATTCACCGACCATATCCTCTGATTACCAATCAGAGGACGTATTACATGCCGTGACAGGTCAGCATGTTAGGGGTTAAGAGTTTATAGAGAAATTAGAGAAATGGAGAGGTTGGAAAAATAAAGACTCCCTAGCCCTCGGTAACCCTAATAGCATCGGGGTCGGAAGAGAACAAGAGATGACCAAGGTAAGGTCAGATAGAAAAGTTACAGTGAGGAGGAAAACACCAGGAAGTGGAAGTAATGTTCTGTTCAGCTTGGGTACCTTGTGGTCGCTATTCACATATCCCCTAGACGGAGACCCCTGAGTAGACTGTACTTATGTAAAATCTATTATATGGCATTCACAGTACTTCAGTTGCTATTTAGCATCAGGGTAGAAATTCTACCTAAATTGTAGGTGGAAAGTTTTGTTATATTTACATCATATTACTGTGAATTAAACTTAATTGTGAAATTCAGTTACTTTATTTATCACTGAAAATAATCTAATTCAGATTATTCAGATTCCAGTATGCCCTATTACTTTTTGATGAATTAGAATTCATATTACTTTTGTTAATACAGGCAAACACATGTACAGCTTGATTATTTAGACCTGACTGTGCAGAAATGCTGAGGAGGAGAAGGTAGTCTAGGGTGGGAGAGAAAGGCTGGCAGTATTCTCCTTACCTGCTTTTGTTACCCGCATTGTGCACACACTCGCTGCCCAGCTACTACCAACCCAAAACCCCTCTCAGAAGATAGTGCACTAGTCCAACTACTGTGCATACAGCTAAGCAGGGTCAGGTCTAAATAATCAAGCTGTACTGAGGATTGGTCCAGTGGTGCAGCAAGGGAGAGAGCTTGGTGTTAAACCTCCCACAGGTCCTAGAGAGAAGCTACTATAGTATATTTATTGAGTGCCTTTAATACGCTTGTGTTATATTATATATTGTAATATTGGCATGCCTGTTGTGTTTTGGATAGCAGAGTAGAAGACTCCGTGGGCATAAATGAATTAATTAAGCAATTTTAAGTTTGCCAATAAAGGTAACAAACCCTGGTTGAGCTACTGTTCATCAACTAAATGCAGTCATGTTGCAATGAACAGGCTGCCACCATTGTGTGCAACCATCACTCCCAATGCTCTTTGAAGCAGCTCTACTGAGAACAGAGAAGCACTGCTCAGCACAATATTGTCACGGAGCAGGTAACATGCCAATCCCTGTGCTATAGCACGGACGAACAAAGTGAAAGTGTACAGCAACATAAAAGGTGTGACGTTGCTCTTCATTTAGAGGATTGTTTTGAGGTCTATCAGACTTAACAGTAGTAATAGGACTAAAATACTGTTTAGTTTATGCTTTTAATATCATGCATGCAAATTTTCAGAAAAAAATGTGTATTGATTGATTTTAAATAATTTTTTAAACATCAAGCTGTTACCACCCTTACTGCTAGGGGATTTACATCTGATTTCTTGGTTAGTTGAGTAGTCATTTAAATATGGCACAGTTGGGTTAATATTAATGTATAATTATTATTTATTTATGCCAACAAACTTACTGTTGGCCATCTGAAGGTTATTTAATCCTGGGATATAAAGTACTTACAATAGTAAGTCACCATTGGGGTAATTTGTCTCTGATGTGAGACTGCCTTTGTGGTTTACCCGGGGAAATACGAACTGGTTTGAGAATTTAATGCCATTCTGGCAGTTTGTCACAATAGCTCAGTGGTAGAGCAGCCGCCCGGTAAGCGGAAGGTCTGTGGTTCAAATCCCAGTTGTGGCATTGAATTTTTAAGTTCCAGTTCTACCTCTCAATCATTAATGTATAAATTTATTGCAATAACTATATCTTAAATATTGTAATTTTATGACAAATAACTGTGATGATCAATTGCAATGTTGTAAAACAGCCTAACAGTCAATAAACTCTAAACTCTAAAGTTCTAGTAAGTACTTGAGCACTGGAGGTCAAATTTAAGGTCTGTTGCAGAGTAAACAAGATCACCTTGAGTCTGCTGAAGTAAATTTGTGAAGAATTTTGGGACTGTGTTATGGTAGCACAGTGGTAATGGATTGTCTCAGTATACCAAAGCTGTGTGTTCGGATTCCTGTCTGATTGAATTTTTCACAATTCAACTTTCAACCTACATAAACGTTCTGAGAAAAAGAACAGATTTCCCCAAACATTACAAGATAATCCATTTTTTGTTGTTGTAAACTTTGTGGCACCTATTATATGGTACTATGGTGTCGTATAGTTGTTTTAATTGTGGATTATAGCTGTCACATTATGCACATGTGTTCAGGCTTCTGCCCTTCAGCAATCCTGAAATCTTGTTCACGGGTAAATTGGTTATTAAATACCCAATCTTTCTCTCATGCATGCTCATGTGTGTGTGCATGCACACACACCAAAAAAAAAAAAGTGTGGACATACCAAAAAAACCTTGTTTAAAGAAAATTTGCCAAGCCCAGATAGGAATCAAACTCAGGACCCTGCACAGAGCAGGGAGGTGCCCTGTCTCTATGGGTTCAGTCATATACACTGTATTCTTATTTTCATATGTTTTTAAGTTGCTCAACAAGATGTGCAGCCATTATGCAAGTGACAGTTCTAACTTAAGAGATATTTGGGTCAATCCATGTGAAATCGCACACCCATAAAACACGACTTTTTCGTAGGAGGTTCAAACTTTTTTAATGAATAATTGGCATCAAATAAGGTGACCTGTATTTTTTATTTCCATGTTTTTAAATTATTTGCTTAGTTATGGCTATTAGAAAGTAAGCAATTTCTGCACGCACCGTAATATAAAATCACTTGTTACTCCAAGGCAATATAAAGTTGAGAGTTGGGGTTTGGCGCACTGGAAAGGGTAAATACAACACTTTTAACAACTTTCAATCAATCATTATTACACACAAATGTTGGACTGTTTTTCTGATGCTATATTTTGTAAAACCAAAAATAGAGTTTAAATAGATGTGTTAAAAATCTAAAAAAAATATACACGTATTCCCTGACATTTTATCTATAAAATAAGACATTAAAACTATGGAGAGAGAGTAAGTGCATTTGCTACAATTTTGTTTCTGGAGGCCTGCAAGCGCTCACGGACATGAAGTAGAGATCCGTTTGTACAGCTGGATTCGCCGTTCTTGGCTCCTGGAGGAAGTACGAGACGTAAGGCTTGAAAGCGAGTACCAAGCCAGGTGACTGCAGACAGCATGCGAATTGGTGCGTTAGCTTCATATGCTACTCATATAACTTCTTCTTACTAAGGCAGCACAGTCCATGTAGAAAAATATCTCCACAATGCACCTTCTTTCTGATACTCCTGTGGCATCTGATACGCGCTTTTGAACTTTTTGAATTTTTTTGAAAAAATATGATGTAAGCAATTCTTTGCGTTTAGTTCTTTCTTCATGTACGCCCATAGATTTGAAACAGTTTCTCTGCTCTGAATGTGTAATGTTTTGGTCCCTAATTTAGAACGTACAGGTGGCATAATTGATTTACGCTATAATCAATGTCTCACAAATTCACTATATTCGCTCTTTATCGCAAAGATCTATGCCTTCAACTGCTTTCTGCACTAAAAAGCACCTGTGAATTAGCAAGAACTGTCTCATATCATGCAGACATCAGTACCTTCCCCCTCCCTCACCATGTTGTGTATGGTTTCATTCGCAGAATTATACAATATGAATGATGAAACAGACAAAAGCAATGGGTTCGTCTACAGGACTTCCAGTCAAGGTCAGGGGCCAAGAACGATGGGTCCAGCTGTGCTTTAAAATTGCACTCCTTCATTCCTTTGTCAAAAACTGAAGCTTTAGTGAAACAATTTTCTTTCGAAGAAGGAGGTAGACGAGTAGAAGTTTTGTGTTGTATGGAAACATCAGTTTAAAATGCATATTTTAAAAACATTTTGAAGATGCTAATAGTGTACATATAATAGTGTTAGCTAGCAGTGGTCTCCTTACTGTACTGTTGTAACGTTCATGGAACCTCAAGCAGTGAACACTTGCCGTGATACAAGGTGCCAATTGTGCAAGGTTACGGTAGCCGTCACCGCTGCCACACTAGTCCGCTGCACTGATTTGTAAAGTTAATTACAACTGAACTATTAGAGACTCCATTCTGATTTTTTCTGAGAATATTGAATAAACTTAAGTGTATTTTTAGGTCTATTTTTTTTTTCAGATTTTTAAATGGTCGAGTTTGTTTTACTATCTAACTTTAAAACTTTAACCGTGTAAAATATAATAATAATAATAATAATAATAATAATAATAATAATAATAATAATAATAATAATAATAATAATAATAATAAATAACATTTTCTAATAAATACCTCACGAAATACTGCAATTTATCTCTTTAATTTGAGCCAAAGATAAAGTAATTTGGTTTATTACAGTTGGAGGTATGATTGATCAAAGGGTGCAGAGCGCGCGATTTTTTGGACATTTCAAAAATTAATATCTGCCAAAATAATTTTTTTTTTATAAAATGAAGAAACACGGGTCAAATGTATTTTGCTCCAAAACACCAAAAAAATTTTCAAGAAAATCTTGAGATATTAAGGTCAATTTTTACCATATTTTGTGCGATTTGACGTGGAATGACTCATTTATTAAATTATTGCTCATAATAGAATAAGAAGTAAATTATATATTTTTACCATTTTAATTTGGTCCTTTATATAATCATTTGAGAACACTTGATGTAAAGGGTTGATCTTATACTAATATTTTTACTGTTATTAGTATATTTCCTTTTTATCATTATCAACACTCCCCTTTTGGCCCTTCTTTCTTTTGAAACTCCACTATAGAAATGTAGATATGAACCTGGATTTTCAACTGAATTTCTTTTCTTCTTTGTTTCTGTTATGACAATGACATCTATTTTTGTTCCTTCTATATTTTTAACTATTTCATTGATCTTATTACGTAATCCTCTAATATTCCACATTGCTATATTCAAAGTCCTTTTCTTCTGCCAGTTTCGTCATCATTTCAACCCAGCTGTATTTGTATTTGGTTTTTTAATAGTTAGATTTCTCCAATATGGATCTCATGGCAGGGGAGTTGGCCCTACTTATAACCCCTAACCTGGAGGACCAAGATTTTTCTGTTAGGGTAATCTTCCCTTAGCCTTTGAAGATTCCTCTTCACTGCAAGGTAGCGGTTCTCTCTTGGTTAACCATGAGAGAAGGTTGCCTCCTCTGCTAGACATACTGTACCGTAGTTCTACTCCTCTGCCATATCAGTCGTTGATGTCTTCACTGTAACCCTGGCAAGGGGCCCTCACAGGGTACTATCAGTAGGAGCCAGCTGAACCCAGGTTTTTTAACGAGGTGTTACTCCTCCTCCTTTCTCAACTGAGCTTGGGACTGGCTATGGCAGAGTTTATGGAGTTTTCTCAACCAATTTATGGTGGAGAATGGTTTTTGGTAATTAAGGAGCAAAATTTATAGTTGTATAAGTAATGTGTAAATTTATATGAAACATTTGGCTGTCAGAAGATGTACATTACATTGTAAAAACTTACCTAATAATAATAAAAATTAAGTGCTTCTACATATATAAATTCTATTTATTTTTCCAGGCAGGTGCTGGAACATCGAGTAACATGGCAATCCTAGGAATTCAACGTCCAGGATCAGCATACATGTCAAGCTTACACCATATGCCACATCAAACGTCTGACCAGTCAGATAACAGTGAAGATGATGATGATGATGATGATGACGATGATGATGATGTTGATGTTCAGGCTGCAACATTAGAAGGGTATGGTTTTTATCACTTATTTGTTGTGCTTCTGAAAAACAGAATTAAAGTTTTAAACTTATTCACCACAACAGCAAGTATATTAAAAACCAAAGTTAATATTGTTTCAGATCCATTTTCAAACAGAATGCCTTATATTTCTAAACTTTTTAATCGGAATAAAGTTTAAAAATGGCAGTTCCAACAATATAGCAGCTGTTAGAACATGTAAAGAGTTTCCAATGTGACTAATATTCTGCAATGTTTCAGCCAAAATCCCCCTTATTTTAAGTCTTGACTACCTTTGTAAAATATTCAGCTTTCTTTGATCTTGTTTATAATTCAGATGACTGAAACAGAAATAGACAGGTATTTTATTACTATCGTCATCGCCACTGCCACCGCCACCGCCACCACCATCATCATCGTTGTTGTTATTTTCTCCTCCTTTTTCTTTATGTTAGGCGTAAGTGCCTATTTTATACATGAATCAATCCGCCTTTCCATCTCTTTTTTGGTCATCTTGGACTTCTTCCTTTCAGAATTTTGTCTCTCGCTATTTTCACTAATTGTACATCTAACATACTGAATATGTGTGCACTCCATTCCTCTTTCTTTCTACCCATTCAGTCGCCAGTTGGATCTTACGTATCTCTCATTTCTTCATTTCTTACTTTATTCTGCATTGTCTTTCCAGCTATCATCCTTAACACTTTCATTTCCATTGTTTCCATCATTCATCGTGCTCTTGTGGTCTCTGCTCTTGTTTCTAATGCATAAGTTATTACTGGTTGGACTACTACTATATAAATTTTGACTTTTGTTTCTTTTCTCATATATTTATTTCTCCTTACTAGATCATTAATACATCCAGATGTTTTTTATGCTTTTACAATTTGATTGTTAATTTCTTGGGCTAGATTTCCTGTACTATTAATATTAACACCCAGGTAATTGAAATGCATTACCTGTTCTATAATATTTTATTTTGTTATATTGATAGTATAAAATATGCATGCTGCCTTTATTTTACTTATTCTTGTCTTCTATTTATGTGGTTTATTAATTAAGTCTTCAGTATTTGCACTACAAAATATGAAAACTTTGGAAAATGTAAAGCTTATAACTCCCAAATAGTGTAAATGTATTGGAGATATAACTCCATTGTCATACCTCACTTTATTTGCTGGGGAACTTAGGAAACATTACAATTTTATTGTTGCTTGCATTTGTTATATCCACCTATGTGTAAATACATACAGTGATTATATGAGAAGCTTATGTATATCAGGTGGAAGGCACTGCTTTGACCATATGTTAACCACGGATTCTACATGACGAGTATAACAAATATGTACAATACAATTATTGTCAATAAAGAACAGTTTCGCCCTCAAAAAAAAATTTGTGTCAAATATTTGGAGTGATCTAGCTTTTTGATGAATGGATATAAATGGTTTATTATTTCACTAATTGTTGTGAAGACATTGTGTTAACAATGCTGTACTGCATTCCTACCTGAATCTAGTCACAATTTAATGTTAAAATGTCGTAAAGTTTAATTTCTAAGAGAGATTTGACGTCACGTTGCATCCCTTCCATTTTTGTTATCATAAGTAATACCATGAGTAATCATCAAATTATTATTAAATTCTCGAGTCATGTAGTGAAAAGAGAATTTATCTAGAGAATTTGACTGTCATGAGTTGCATTTATTAAGGCTATTTCACAAATTAAAGGATCATATAGCCAATGAAATGTTATTTAAATGCTGTGTTGTAATTACTAACCTCTTAAGAGAAACATGTAGCATGAATACATACTGTAGGATTTGAAGCTTTTACGGCAATAATTATTGATTAACACTTCACGGGTCACCAGCCGTGTAATATCTATAAAATTTTTCAGCATTTTGGAGATACTATGCTCCATGGCCATCTTCAGGAAAGAATAATTAATTATTTAATTAAATTAATTGATTAATCAGGAAAGGATAATTAATTTATTAAATTCTCATGGCCATGAAGCCGAAACATTGAAAAATTGTATGGATATTACATGGCTGGGGACCTGTGAAGTGTTAATGAATACATACATCAGCCTCCATTGGCATGGGCTAAAAGATTACCATATTGATGCTCCAATTGTTTAAGATGTTGGTAATGTCAGGAGTTGGAGCATCTGCTGTTGATTTATAACTTCGTTCAATACAAAATGTTGCAAACTGATTCCAAACATATTTCCTGTTGTATTCTGTGTTCTGAGATTTCCTTCTTTGAATTATTTCATCTATTTCAGTACTGAAGCAAGAGTCAGCCATTTTTGACATTTGAATAGCGGCTCTGTTGCGCATCTATAGCACAGTGTAACTAGATCCTGTAACCTATCCTAACATAAGAAAAGCAGAGGAGGTGATAATGAAATTTGATAAATTTTTCACAAATGAACGCTGTCATTGGTTGAAATTTGAAATTGTTATGCACATGATTGGTTGGTTTCAACCAAGTCACATATGAGTGGAATAGTCTACATATTCATTGAACAATAGAATTAACTTCTGTTCATTATTGCTGATCTCCTCAAAAATCATAGAACTGAATTTATGATTATCTACATTATTTTAAAAGTGATTTATATAGCCATCTTGAGAATTGCAGTTTTTTGTCATTTTAAGTTGGGATATCAGTGGCTAACATAAATTACTTAGAAAACAGGTAACAATAGAATGCATTCAATGAAAGGTGAAGTCAGCTTAACTCTTAACCTCTTGAGGGATATCGACGTGAAATCACGTCCATTTAAAATGACGGATGAGCGATATGGGCGTCCTGTGCGTTTAAGCATTTAACCCTTATTTATCCCTTATCCAACTCAACTTATTATAATTTTCCCTTTATGAAACATTTTAGTAAGGTCTATATACTTTATTCGCTTACCTTAATATGTTCGTTCTGCAGTGATTTACCTCAAAACAGGGATAAACACACAAGGGTACGTACATCTCCACATTTGCGAATTCCCTTCTTGCAGTACACAAAACACTTTGGAGATGGGCGGGACTTCTTTGCTGTTGGTGGTATCCTTTTAGGATGTTTTCCTTGAAGTCTGAGGGGTGCAGGGGTTTTGGATTTTCAACCCCCAACGTGGTATTGTTCAATTAGGCTGCGAGCTATTTATAGTCGGAAGTCAAGGTCGGTCATTGTCCTGTGTGGGTTTAGAGCTCTCCAAATTACCAAACAATTGTATATGATTATATCCAGTTGGTGCAAAAACACCTTTTTATACCACTTCTCCCTTCAGCTACAAGCAGGAAAGAATACGTATGTATTTCAACAAAGAAAGACACAGACTCTACTCAGTTACGAAACTCGCGTAAGCAAAAGTTGCAATGTGCCTCTATTCTGATGACTCAAGAGACCACACATACAGTAGTGCCTCATTACACAGTATGCTGACGCATAAGCCACACATACAATGGGTGTTTCTTTACTGTATCTTTACGATAACTTATATTGGATGCGTTCAACAGAGCAAAGTTGACTTTTCACCACAGTGAAACAAAATTGTGCCATTTCAACGTTTTGTAAATACAACTCAACTTTGTTGATGACGTACATTTATACTGCAAATAACGAGTTTTATACCAGGTTTTGTTTCATTAAAATAACTTAATATTTACACAAAATACAGCTGTGTATATACGAAGCGCATTTAACAACTTAAATGCTAGCAGTTCTCGGTTCGCAGGCATTTTAAATGGCCATCGCTCAAGACTTCCACCAAAATCACAATAATAATGTAGAGACTTCACCAAGGTGGTTCTATTACTTACACCACATATGAAGATAAGTGAAGCCTGTGATCTCTACATTATTTGTAATATTGGTGGATTATATTTGCTTCACTGTTAATAGCTTTTTAACTTCACTCAACATTTATTATGCAGAACATGTATCGTGAGAATGAGCATAATGAATAATACATGTTCTGCATAACAAATGGTGAGTGAAGCTATTAAGAGTGTTCAAGTTAGCTCCACCTTTCATCGAGTGTATTCTATGATTTGCTTCACTGTGTCCAATTCCAACATTTTTATAGCTGTTTCATCTAGCCATTAGAGGTCCTTTATAAATAGAAATAACATTAAATATAAATGTTCTATCTGCATTTGGAATATTTTCACAACCTATCAAGTACATTAAGCTATTGTAATTTCAGGTATGCTATCATAATTTATCTTTATCTTTATCCAGGTCTTATGATCCAAATGAATTCAACCATTTGACAGTCTCCAGTGAAGTGAAGGAGCTTTTTCAAAACATTACAAGGTAATTCACATATACCATAATCTTTTTCTCAATGATAACTTTTAAATTTGTTCACCATGATGCTAGTTTTCCTGAGCAGCTTTTACTTGGTATTTTTCTTTGTAATATTTTATACTTCATTTGAGAAGGCACTGGAAAATTTACAAACAATTGCTGATTCTATGATGGAAAGTGCCAGTAGCAGAAAGAGTATTCTAGGATAAACATGAAGTTACTCCCTCCAACCCGGTGGTTGTGCGATTACAATGCTCCCAGCAGAGTGCTGTTAACCATAAGATATTTGTTGTTTGAGAGAAAAAATGTGTAGTTTTATGAAATGTCGATTAACAATAATATGGAACAAGGAGGAAGCATTTGTAGTGCTATAAATTGTACTAGTAGTAAGAAAAAGAGGCCAGACTTACCCTTCCTCTGATTCCCAAAAGTTTCAGATGAGGTCATAAGACATTCTACCTACAATAAAATGTAAAAATTTAAGTATTAATGACACAGTTGTGGTAAACACAATTTATGAATGAAAACAGTCATTCACAGTTACAATAAATGTCATTATGCCTACACCCCAGAAAATAATTATTGCTTTAAATCAAAGAAAAATTGAAGCTATTAACAGTGAAGCAACAGAATCTAAAATAAGAACAAATTAGAAACTAAAAGCATCACTTATCTTAGTAATTAGAATTAGAAGTGCTTACTTTGCATAAATTCATAGTCATATAAGGTATGGAATAATGTTCTGGGGGCATCAACAGAATCTGAAAAAGTTTTTTGGTTGCAAAAGCGGGCCATAAGAATAATGACCGGCAAATCAAGTAGATCTCCATGCAGGGAACTGCTCAAAATGTTAAGGATTATGATTGCAGCAAGTATGTATATATTAGGAGTTATCCATCATATCAGATGAATAAGACATCAGCTACCAGATAACCAAGAGATTCATTATCATAGTACAAGGCAGAAAGAAAATGTACATGTGCAATATTGCAGAATGAATCTAGCCAAAAGCAGTGTAAATCATAATGGAATAAAACTGTACAATAGGCTACCACTTAATATAAAAAACATTGAAAATGTAAATCTGTTTAAGAAAAAACTCAAATTGTACCTATTAGAGAATGCATTCTATTCGGTTATGGAATGTGTAAATAGATAACTTTGTGAAGTCTAATTAAGGCTGTATGGGTATGTGTGTATGTGTGGTGATCTTAAATGCTGTATGGGTATGTGTGTGGGGGTGTGGGTGTTGTGTGTGTGTGTGTGCGCGTGTGCGTGCGCCCGCGCGCGCACATGATCTGAAGAATGAAATAAATGAATATGAATAGCTGCAAGTTCTTCAAATGATGCTGACTAGTTTCAAGGTGCTTCTACCACATTTTGAAAGCTTTATTTAAACCAGTTACCATAGATACGACGCTCAACTTAAAAGATCTATGTTGCCAACCTCTGAAAACTACAACCTTTTAGTGGTATTTCAAAATTCGTAACGCTGTTCCTGTTTTTCATCATTGCTATTATGTCTCATGTCTTCATGTTTATGGTGGAGTTTATTATACTTCATTAAAATATTGGATTAAATATACTCTAAAATGTTTAAATAATAGGAGGAAGGAGTTTATTTTTCCACAGTTAGTAACCAGGAGTGCTAGTATCAAACCAATGTATTTTCTCTACATATGGAGCTTTGTGATGGTATAAAAGACAATGGTTTAACTTTAAATCTGAGTCCTAGATAGAATTTTTCAGAAGAATAGTAGTAGACTGTTGCAAATAAGGGAATATGGTAGGGGTGAACCAGAAACTAAGAGAATGAAGCCTTTCATAACACAATGTAATATGAATGTCATTCTTGACACTAAACTCAAAAGCAAAAATAACCTTTATCTGGAGCAGGAGCAATCTTCCACAGGTTAATGCAACTGGATAGCCTGCCTCTGATGGTCATAATCACTACTTGTCGCTCTGTCAGCGGTTGTCTTATCAGCAGATTGTTACAATTACTGACAGAGGGACAAGCAATGAGCAGGATCACCCAGTAGTAATCCATGACAATGAGTAAGATATTCCTCGAAACTTGTTCGGAAATAAACACCCACTTTAGGGAAATTTGTATACAGGGTGGAATGTACTGCTTCAGCCATATCTTAACCAGTGATTCTACATGGTGAGTGCAATAAATATGTCCAATACATTTATTGTCAATAAAGAGCTGTTTCGCTGAAAAGCTATGTCAAATATCTGGAGCCATCTAGCTTCTTGACGAATGGGTATAAATGGTTTATTATTTCACTAACTTTCATGTAAACATTGTATTAACAATGCTGTAATGCATTTCTACCTTAATTTGAATTAATCTGGTCACAATTTAATTTTAAAATGGCATGCAAAGTTTAATTTCTAAGAGAGATTTGGCAACCAACGTGACGTTAACATTAAATTGTGACTAAATTCAGAAGAAAAGTATACCAAAGCTTTTAAGAGGATCAGACAAAAAGCTGAGAAAAGAATTGCAAGGATTCAGAGGAAGAAAAACAGATGGAATCCTAAGATAGGAGAAGAAGTACTTGTAAAGCAGTTCAGCCTATCAAATGTGTAAAGGAAGATATACTGGAGGATGAACTTGTTGTATCAAGGACCCTTTAAAATAGTAAACCAATTTGGCAACCATACTTTTGAGCTTGAGGGAGAGGATAAAAAGATTGCAGGAAGGTATCACAAATTAATGTTAAAGCCATACAAAAGGCCAGATTTATGTACAGTCATAATTAACACTTCCCAAAAGGACCAAAAAGACTAAAATTGTTCATTGTTAAAATGATTCATTTTCTTTTTGTTGAGAGGCATTCATCAGAATGTATGTAATGTGTTATGTTATATTGATATTGTTCCTTAATTTTCCTAATTACATACTTTCTGATGAGAGGCATTTGAGGCAGTATTTCTGCGTAAGCCTTCTGCAATAATATGAAATGTGAACACAGAGATAACAGAAAGGCCCCCTGACATTTTCAAGTTAAGATATAGACAGCATAGACTGACTTCTTTTGTCTTGTGCTATGAAGAAAGTGAGATGAATTAAATTTTAACATCTCGATGTCAAGCATTGATTATAAAACATAAACTGAAAAAGGACAGTGAATTTGTTGTGATTCTTCAAGAGTGAACTATAATGGAAGTAATAATTATTGTGATTGAACTAGTACATGAGCTTTACCAGAAAAATTTACTTTAAAATAATTGTTGGCTGTGCCTAGTAAGTACTCCATTAGAGACAAAACATACCATTGTTTAGCAGATTTTCCTTGTGAGTGATTTCTTGAAAAATAATGGTTTACAAGTGTCAATAAAACATGAAAAAATTCTTAAAAGTGAAACAGATTATTTAATCTATCTGATGTATCCATACCACCCTGAGATTAGTGATTATTAAAAGTCTTCAAGCTCGTTGGCAGAGACTGGGCCGTAAATAGCAGAGGCATGCTAAGGCTTCCACCTTCCATCCATCCTATCATTAATAGTAACAAGTGGAACGTATAATAAAACACATATAAATAAAATAAACATGTTCCAAATATTGCACCAGCATGTGGCTAGTGGATATAATAATTAAATGTTCCAGACTTAAGTAATATTTAACTAAGCAGTGTTCAAACAATGAAAATGTGTATCACTTTAAATACTGTCAAAATAATATCTAAAGATTAAATTACACATTATTTTTTCTGCAATTCACATAATATTTTAATGTGTTGCTTTTACAAAAGCCTATTTTGGTTGCAGGTATACACCACAAAATATTGAATTGGATTACAAGTTACATCCCTTCATACCAGACTTCATACCTGCTGTAGGAGACATAGATGCATTCCTCAAGATACCCCGTCCAGATGGGAAAACTGACAAGATTGGTCTCAGAGTGCTGGATGAACCATGTGCTAAGCAGAGTGATCCTGCTGTTCTTCATCTTCATCTTAGAGCAATTGTGAAACAGAGCTCGGCAAAAGCTGTGGTCAGTAAATGTACAACCTGTAGCTGTGGTTGTGTCAGTCTATTTACTTGCTGAGTGTGTCTGTTGTGCTTCTTTTCTCTTTTACTTTCTCTACTGTAGGGTGATCCAGAAGTGGGCATACCATCCTTTATTGTCTACATTATGTTTGATATGTTTGAATGTTTGTCATACACAGTTACCTTGAAGTCTTTAGAATCATAAACATCGGTATGAGCATCATCTAATTGTAACACAGCTGAATTCTGCGCCATGTTCTGGCAGATGTTTTGCATAGATACTCCGGAGTCACAAGGCTGAAGGCATGTTCCACAGCTGCTCATATTTTTTTTTTTTTTTTTAATGTATGTTAACGTCCTCCGATGTAATGTCATATCGAATGGTGAATGAATGAAAGGGTGAAATGTTGCTTAAATGAGCCCGAGGTCCATAGAGCTTTAAGTTACCTGACATTCGTCTTCTCAGGATAAGGGAAAACCTCGGAAAAAAACCTTATCTGGATTAATTAATTAATATTTCAAAATGAAATTCACTCCTCATTTTATTGAAAAAGTTTGAATTTTCTGTTACAAAACTAGAAATTCACTTAGAAAAACTTATGCTTGGGCTTTGTAATATCTTAACTAAGGTAAATGAAAAAAAAAAGAAATATTGCATAGCAAAAATTTCAGAACTTTTGCAGTCACTGCACACATTTTACTTTTTATCTAAAAAAATATGAAGTTAATCCTGAATCACATGCTTCAGTTTTTTGTCATACTTTATAGAAGGTACAGTAAAAATTTCAGCACCTAATTTGCAGATGTAATTTTGTTTTGAATAAATAAAGGTGTAGTAACAATTAAAAGTGAGGAAAAATGTCTTTAAAAGTTTTCATGCAGTTTAAGTAGAAATGATATAGAGACTGTCCTCGAAGTGTCCAGTTCTATAAGTAGCTTACTGTGCTTTTTTGCCTAGTTTCAGTACTACACAAATCTTCCTGTTGCTATATGTGCAACTATGTACATTGTACAAGAATGTGCAAACATATGTACACTGAAGAAGTACTACACTAAAATTTTTACACTAGACTTTGCTTACAGTGTAATATGTTAGTAGTTAGATTAACTACAGATAAGAAATGTTCTGAAAATACTTTGTAATGCAGCACAAGGCAGCTATAAACAAAAACACAAATAGAGGAAGCCAACCTTCTAGTGTATAAGCTTGAAAAGGCCAACGCAATAAAAACAAAACAGTCTCTCTGTGTTCCCTACTCATTCCATAGAAGGTAGATAATTTGATGTGTTATATGACATCTACAGGCAGAACTACTACTACTATGTTATACCTATCAATCATGGTGGCTCAATTTTGAATCAGAAACTAATCTGCATGGAAAAAATCACACAGAGGGCATTTTTTATTTAATGCAGCAATTTCACCACTTGCCACATCCCCTAGTGTGTAGACCTTTAAATATGATGTAATTAGAGCAACTTCTAGGCACTGTAGTGCTTTAAAACGTATACATGCACTTCAAACCACCTAGTATTTTTCTTTTTTTGTACAAAAAACACACATTATAAAATGATGTCATTTTTGGCCATATTTTCACCCGTTTCTCTCCTAAACAAATTTTAAATGTGGCTTAGGTTGGTGCTACAGGTTTATGGTGCATCACAGGCTTAACATACAAACCAAAATCAAAATATCACAGAAAATGCCACAAGAGTATGCAGAGAAAGTATTATCTTTCCATCACTTTATCGTTTAACATCAAAAGAAAACAGTTGGAACCAAGTCAAATAGCAGTATGGACAAAACTCCTCTGATGTGCTGAGTAACAGAATGGTTGTCTTGAAAGGTACTAAAAGTGTAACTGTAAAAACAAGTGGTCATGAAAAAATACACTACCACACAGTTGTTCTTTCATGTGCTGTCAGTACTAAACTTAATCCAATGATCATTTTCAACCACAAAACAAGCTGAAACCTTCTGAGATACTGTCAGGTGTTGTTGTTCATGCACATGACAAGGGTTGAATGGATGAGGCTGGTATGAAGTTGTGGATTAATAGTGTGTGTGAGAGAAGAAAAGGTGCTTTATTGAAAAAGAGTTCACAGCTTGTGCTAGATTACTTTGGTAGTCATTTGAAAGATTCGTTGAAAGAGAAAGTGAGGCAGGGAAATACAGATTTTGCTGTTATTCTGGGAGGACTTACTTCACAATTACATTCCTTGATGTCTCAATAAATAAACCTCTAGAAGTGCATATGAGAGAAGAATGGAACAAATGGATGATTAATGAAACCCAAAACAAATTCACATGGAATGGTGCTTTAAAACTACCTATAATCAAACAAGTGTGTAAGTGGATAAAACAATCATGGTCTGGAGTGAGTGATGATATTATTGTTAAAGCTTTCAAGAAATGCAGCATAAGTAACACACTCAATGGCAGCAAAGACCATCTTATATAAGAAGAAGAGGAAGAAAATCATAATGATAATGTGAAAAATGTCATAAAAATTAAAATACATCTTATAGTCTTCAAAATACGGATGTGGTAGAGAGTGTACAAGTAATCAAAGAGGCGTGTTTAGATAAAAAGGTCTGTGTGTGTTTGAACAGCATAACACAACAATGAACTTGATTAAACACCAAACTTGGTAATGAAGTTCAGAATCTTCCAAGGATGCAACATGAAGATTTTCAAGAAAGTTCTCCCATCACAAATTACCCTTTACAATGAAAACTTTTCTTTTCTCAAAATTGTCTGTTAATGATTTAGAGTAAAATATAACATGTGTAAGATATTTGTAAGAGTAATAAAATGTATTTTTTTAATTTAAAAGGTGAGTAAATTAATAACACTGAACAACACTTACAACATAATTTTCCGGAACGCGTTTCGAAGGTTAACTTTCCTCCATTATCAACCGGACTCACCTTTTAAATTAAATTAACCTCTTGAGCGATAGCCATTTAAAACGTCCGCGAGCCGAGAACGCTACCATTTAAGTTGTTGTTGTTTTCTAGTGCCTTGCATCTGGCAATGAAGCCATTAGCATTCGTGCTTTCCAATACTTTTGAACTGTAGTTTCTTCTGATCTTAATGCTTCACATGTCTTCAAGTGGTGTTCGTTCATTTTTGCTGGATCGTTACACAGGACACATATTGGTGAGGCTGAGATATTTGACGAGCCTTTGGAAGTATATGTGTAGTGTACTGATCCATTTCAAAGTATATTTCCTGTTCTTCTGATATATTGGCTTCTTGTACTGTGAAGACATCTATATCTTGGTCTTTTAATATTTTCATTAGCTCTTGTTTTTTAGGCTGGGACATGCCTCCTGCATTCCATTGTAGAATTCTTAAAGTATTGGAATTGTAATGAAATTTGCCTAAAGATGTCCCCACCTGGAGATCCGATTGGGGGACAGTTTTAACTCTGGAATGTTTATCTTTAGGACTCATATTCATGTATGTGACTTTCATGTAACTGTTTTCTTAACGGGCACCAGTTTTACAATGTGGCAGTTACATCACCCAACTTAAACCCCCATTTTGCAAGGAGGACCATACCTATCGTTGGTCAACGGGTCCATCGGACCTAGCCGGGAGGATTAAATAGGTAGTATTTAGATCCACCGACCTTCCCCTCATGTGCCTCTGAGGGACGCATTTAAATTGTTAAATGTGCTAAAAGTGCTTCGTATATACACAGCTGTATTTTGTGTAAATATTAAGTTATTTTAATGAAACAAAAACTGGTATAAAACTCGTTATATGCAGTATAAATGTACGTCATCAGCAAAGTTGAGTTGCATTTACAAAACGTTGAAATGGTACAATTTTGTTTCACTGTGGTGAAAAGTCAACTTTGCTCTGTCGAACGCTTCTAATATAAGTTCTCAGAAAGAAACAGTAAAGGAACACCCATTTTATGTGTGCCTTATGCGTCAGCATACTGTGAAATAAAGCGCTACTGTATGCGTGGTCTCTTGAGTCATCAGAATAGATCAACATTACAACTTTTGCTTACGCGAGTTTCATAACTTAGTAGATTCCGTGTCTTTCTTTGTTAAAATACATACGTATTCTTTCCTGCTTGTAGCTGAAGGGAGAAGTGGTATAAAAATATATTTTTGCACCAACTGGATATAACCATATACAATTGTTTGGTAATTTGGAGAGCTCTAAACCCACACAGGACAATGACCGACCTTGACTTCCGACTATAAATAGCTCGCAGCCTAATTGAACAATACCACGTTGGGGGTTGAAAATCCAAAACCCCTGCACCCCTCAGACTTCAAGGAAAACATTATCCTAAAAGGATACCACCAACAGCAAAGAAGTCCCGCCCATCTCCAAAGTGTTTTGTGTGCTGCAAGAAGGGAATTGAGATGTACGTACCCTTGTGTGTTTATCCCTGTTTTGAGGTAAATCACTGCAGAACGAACATATTAAGGTAAGCCAATAAAGTATATAGACCTTACTAAAATGTTTCATAAAGGGAAAATTATAATAAGTTGAGTTGGATAAGGGATAAATAAGGGTTAAATGCTTAAACGCACAGGACGTGTATACACGCCCATATCGCTCATCCGTCATTTTAAATGGACGTGATTTCACGTCGATATCCCTCAAGAGGTTAATTAAACAACACTGTTTTCAAACTTCTATGAAACGAAGATAATAAAATGTATATTGTGAATGACGTATGTGAAACTGGTAAACTGTAAGAAAGAGACTGCAAAAAAATGTAGATTCTGTAATAAAAGTCCACAATATATGTTATATAAATATTATTGTGTCACTAACCACAACTGAGATATTCTTTATTATTGATTTGAATTTTGTAATACTTCTGTTTTTTTCTAGTGCGAAGTTGCTACTTATTTTTTTCTAGTGCTTGTTCAACAAGTATGGAATTTCAGAGACATCACATAACAGTTTGTTTTTAAAAGTCTATTACTTTATCTTAACAAAAAGTGGATAGAAGAATAAACTGTTGGAAGAACAGCTTGTAGAAGAGTGAATATAGACAGTCAAGTGAATATAATGCAACAGTCTTTAAGTTCTGTGGTTATGTTGGGGGCTTTGACTTTACAAACAACTAACTTGTTAACATCGATTTTCACTGATATTTATTAGGAAACACATTACATGTTTACTTCCATACTCTTTAAAGAATAATTGAAGAAAAATTCTTCCACCTCAGCTGGGAATTTAGCCCAGGACCTCATACGTTCAGAAACTAGAATGCTGACCTTTTGACTACAGAGGCAGTTTCTCCTTTAATTCTTTTGCATTGTGTCCATTAAAGTTGACTTACGAAACCAAATAGCATGGGGCAAACTTGAAAGACCTTTTTACCTGGAACTGCAATTGTGCTAGGCAAGTATTTGTGTCTCTATATGTACAGGGTGATTCAAAGGATTGCACACAAACTTAAGAAGCTTACAGAGGGGTAGAAGGTAATTGCTGAGTTAATTTAAGTGTGGGAATGTTAGAATGTACAAAAATTGTTTTGTGCAAACCTTTAAGTTAAGCAAAGATAATTTTAATCAACAACTTTTGTAACACCAATTTGTTGATTAAACATCAGTGGATGAATATCTTAAAGAAAAAAGAGGTAATCTATACATGGCCTTTATAGATTTAGTCAAAGCTTATGATAAGATGGATCTACAATTACTATGGTATAAATTGCAATGCAGAGTATTGAGCTAACAGATGGTAAAGACCTTGATGGCACTGTACAAAGATAACACTTTCTGTGTGAGAGTGGGGGAAGGAATAGTCTCTCAGGAAATAGCACAAGGGAAAGGGTTAAGGCAAGGGTGTAAATTGAACCCTATACTATTTAATTTATTTATCGATGATATCCTGCAAGGGATAAGCAAAAATAATAGTTGTATGCCTTCAATAAATAATATCATAATCCCTGGGCTACTATTCATTGATGGTCTGGTAGTAGGATCAATTACAGTAAATGGTCTGAAGCAAGCGTTGCAAGAGGTAGATAAATACTGCAATGAATGGAACCTAACTGTAAATCAGGAGAAAACACAAATAATGGTATTTAAGAAGGGAGCAAAATTGAGTAAATATGAAAAGTGGGAAAAGGGGAATAAAGTAGTATGAGAATGTATCTATTTAGGAGTAAAATTAAATGGGAGTGGGGGTGGGAAAAACAAAAGAAATTAGCTCTGACAAAGGGGAAAGGAGCTATGTCAGCAATAAGAAGTTGTAAGTACAAAGTACTGAATATTGGGGTCAAATGGTTGGAAAAAATTTATAATATGGTGGTGGAACCAAAAATGCTCTATGGTATAGAAATATGGGGACTGAGTGAGGGAGAGGAAACCATAGATACAGTTCATAGGATGTTTTGCAGGAAAGTGCTGGGTCTTCCAAGTGTGGTAGCAAGAGAAGTAGCACAGATGGAGATGGGAAGGGTGTCGAGGAAGGGTATGATTATAGAAAGAGCTCTGAAATTTTGGTACAGGATTTTGAATTTGGATAAAAATAATTTGTTAAGGCAGTGTGTAGAATACCAGGAAAAGAGTCTTAGGGAATCTGGATGGACAAGTAGTATTCGAAAGAACCTAGAAGTAAATGGGATGGGGGGGGGGGGGGGACTACTGGAGGAGAGGGGAGAATAATCATAACAAATTCTGGAAAATAATAAGAAAGAGGTTTGAAGGCATAGAAATCCAAAAACTGGTGGTATAATGGAAAAAAGGTCCCTGGTAGATTACAAATCAATGAAGGAAACATGGGAAAGGGAAACATATGTTGATAAGATAAACAAAGAACAAAGGGAGGCAATAGCATGGCTAAGAACTGGTGTTTGGAGGTTGAGAGGACTAAGAAAGGGTATCCCTCAGAGTCAGTGTCCTATTTGCGAGGGGAAGGAAGATCTGGAGCACATAGTCTTTGAGTGCCAAGGAACGGATGTATGGAGGAAAGAATTTCTGGAGCAGAAATGGGAGAAAGAAGATAGGATAACAGCATTTAAGAGGATTTTTAAAAAGGAGGTTAGTAACTTAGGTCAGTTTTTAAGTAGAGTTAAGAAAAAATGGAATTGGTCTGTACAAAGAGAAGAGAATTAAAAATGTTAGCTATAAAGTGTTAAATAGCTATAGAGAAGCAAAATGTATGTATTAGAAATTATGTTGGGTGAATATGAGCTGGGCTGAATATCTGTCACATTCAAATATGTATTAATTTAAAGTAAATAAATAAAGATTAAACACTAAACATACCAAAGATGTATTTTGACACCTCTATAAGCTCCTTAAGTTTGTACACAACCTTTCCAATTACTCTATATATACAACACTCTGATATACTACAAAGAAATGAGGTGCATAAACATTTGGTAGTATAAATAATGTTCTCCAATCTTTGCAGTCACCTTCAGGAACAGAAAGCTTAATTGTTTTGATATTCATCACCCTCAGCAATTCTTTGTATGTAGTAGGAGAAACAGGCAATATCCACAGCTCTGCTTAATCTTTGATTACTTGCTACATGTACAAAATAACAATGTAACACTAGAGAATTAAAAGGTATTTTGGACCAGGAGTTATTGTTCTAAGATATACCTATTCATAAGCTGGTAAACTCAGGATGTGGCAAGAGCATGTTTGTCCTGTACTAACCTTTTTTCCTTTTGGGAGATATAATAATTTAACTCTCATATATATTTTAATACTCAGTATAGTTAAAAGGAAAATTAACATTTTAAACCATAAAGAATGTCGAAAGTTTTAATGCTCCAAATGCTGCATAGATAAAGAAAGGTCTTCACAAATTGTACATTTTCGAAAGTATTAATCTTCAATGAGAATGAAAAGGCCTTCACAGCCTATTGACAGAAATTCAAGATATATAGTTAATTTTTTGTACCTGTATATCAAAGCTATTGAGACACTTTGAAGTGGGGAAAAAATATTAATGTAAAGCACTGTGAGGAATTCAGTGAAAATCTGCCTTTTAGCTTCAAGTTACCTGACATAATTATGACATTTAGTACTTATCTAAATTGGAGCTACACTGTCCTCCACCCCGAGAGAGAGAGAGAGAGAGAGAAGCACCACGCTCATTGTACAAACATTTGTCTCTTTTCTTTTCCTTTAGGTTCTATTTATATGCTGCCTTAACATCTTGGGACATATCGGTGGCTTTTGCTTTGGAACAATTGCTTATTGGCAGTGGTGTTCAGGGAGTTAAATTTTCACTTTATTTTGAATTGTTGGATGAGGATGTCAACCTCAATGATTACAGGCTGGAATTTTACTTTTTTATACTTTAACAGGACAAGATCTAATTGTCTGTTCTTCCTTTACTACTAAAATACCTTTAATTATTAAAACTTGAGATATTCTTTATCAATATTTAGGAGAATAACAACAATAAAGTTACAAACTCAGTGAATAAGCTTATGTCTCTTGTTTTACTTTGGGTTGTCTTAAATTCATACACCCATTCCTTCCTTCTCGGAAGGACTGGGAACAATCCTGGCTAAAGAAAAATTCCCACCTCCAGCCAGGAATCAAACTAGGAACCTATAGATATGGAGGCTAGCATGCTAACCACAAGACCACAGCAGCAGTGTGTACAAACTTATAACTACCATACAGTGCAATCTCTGCTGAAAGGATTCTGTTTAATGTTTTCAGGTTGTGAAGAAGGTAGAAAATGCAGAGAAAAATACAAAGGCAATTGATCGATGGATTAAAGATATCAGTGATCTTCATCGCAGTAAACCACCGCCTACTGTTCACTATACAAAGTAAGAACTTGTAGCATCAGGAACTGGAAACATATTTCACTGTTAAAGCTGTGTTCATTGTCATGTTTTTGTCTTACAGACCTATGCCAGATATTGATATTTTGATGCAAGAATGGCCCGCAGATGTAGAACAACAACTTAAAGAGACAGGTTTACCAACAGCAGAGTTAGATTGCAACTTGCCACAATTAGCTGACATTATTTGCAGTAAGTAAATTGTGGAGCTGTGACAAGTGCATAATTTGTGTTTGATGTTTTAACATCTAATTTAGAGACAGTGAATGTATTGCATTTCAATGAGCTTGAGATCTGAAAAGCTGAGTTATCAGTTGTTAGTTAGAATTAAGAAAAATTGTTATTAAAAAACTCATTCTGAAATGAACACCTGGGAAGCTGTATAAGTTGTGAATCCAATAACAAAGATATTTGTGTAATACAAACGAACCTCCGTGCATTGAACATATGTAGCAGAATCCCATTTTCATGTTTTTTCCATGTAATAATGAACTATAAAAGTTGTTGTTTTCTAGTGCCTTGCATCTGGCAATGAAGCCATTAGCATTCGTGCTTTCCAATACTTTTGAACTGTAGTTTCTTCTGATCTTAATGCTTCACAGGTCTTCAAGTGGTCTTCGTTCATTTCTGCTGGATCGTTACACAGGACACATATTGGTGAAGCTGAGATACCCATTCTGTAGAGATGACTTGCTAAGCAGTCGTAAGGCTGCAACCGCCATTTTCCTTGGTCTCTGGGGGATTATATCTGGGTTGGAAAGTAGAGTAATCCATTTTTTATCTTTGGCATTTGTTTCTATTTCTTGTAGGTATGAATGAGAAAATTTTTTAATGATCAAGCGTTTTATTGAGGAATATGAGAAATTGAATTTAGACTTTTGTTTTATTGTTGTGCCTTTCTTTGCAAGTGAGTCTGCAGCTTCATTCCCCATGACTCCACAGTGTGCTGGAATCCATTGGAGATGAACAGTCTTATTAATTTTTTGGAGTTGTGTTAACATTTTGTAGCATTCTCTAATTTTTGTTGACTTCTTTGTAGTATTTGAACATATTTCCTGAATTGCAGCTTTAGAATCTGAAAGAATTACTGCCTTGTTAAATTTATTTAAGGGAAAATTTAATAATTGTCGGAGAGCAATGTGTATAGCCTCTATTTCTCCATCATAATTTGTTGTGTCTCTGCCAACAGAATGATAAAAGGAAAAATGCGAACACATAACTCCAGCTCCGGTAAGGTTTTCCATGGAGGATCCATCAGTATATATGTGCAGCCATTCTTCTGTGGGATACCTAGTATTGATTGTTTCCAGAGCTAGAAGTTTTTGTATTTCTTTTGGTGTGTCTGATATACCTATTTCCTCTATTAATTCCAAACTGAAGATAGGTTGCAATAATTCCAATGGATTTTCCCTTATAAATAGATTTTCTCTGGTGTTAGGAATGTTCAATTTGGATTTAATCTGTGTTACCTTTCTAGGAAACTACTATGAGTTTTAAGGATTGAAGGGGGGAGGTTCTCTTCTGTCCATTTAGAGTTTGGCAGTCGTAACATTTTCTCGTGTTGGAGCAATGCTTGTTCTTCTATTTTTGTTGTTATTGATGGGGTCCATGTTAAGGCAAGCATGGCATCAATAGGTGTGGATTTAACTGCTCCAGTGACAGGCAAAGAGCCTGATTTTGTATTTGTTCAAGTTTATTGATGTTAGCATTTGCTGCTGTTATTAAAGCTTCAGGACAGTACAAGAGGTATGGTTTAACATACATTTTGTATGTTGTGTTAAGGACTCTCCTTGAGCAGCCCCATTTAGCACCAGCTAACCTTTTCAGGATTTGCAGTTTCTTTTCAACCTTTTCTGAGATGTTTGTTATATGTTTTTTCCAAGTTAGCTTTCTGTCGAAAGTGATGCCTAAGTATTTGGCCTGAGAAGTTTGTGAGTGTTTTGAGATTTTAAATTTTGACCTAGGGCCCAAATGACCTAGCTGTCGACAGGCCCTTAAACCCCACTCACTCACTCCACCTACTCACATTACTATAGTCCAGTGTATCATCCTCCACAAAGACAAGTTCACAGACACAGCTCTTTATAACTTGACATTCCATATAACTCGACAACTTTTTTATTTTAATGTTTTACTGTTAAACTTAACTATAATAATGTCTATAATCCACTATGCAGTATAAACAGTATAGCTAAATTTTAATTAATGTACGTATACAACCTACCACATTCCACCACACAGTATTGACCGTCGATATCTAGTCAGAACATAAGCAGCCAGCAGACCATTGCCACAAAACCAAAAGCTTGCCGCTAATAATGTGGATGCTCGACACAAACACTTGTTAGGAAGGTTTGAAGGCTTATTGCTGTACCCAGTATGTACGTGGTAAGTTAAACTTTCAGTTACATATCTCTGATTATGGTACAGTTTTTCAGATTTCAGGCTTGTTGAGTTGTGTTTATGCCAGTGAAAATGTTTAACAAGAAGAAAAGATGACAAGTTAACATGGCAATGGAAATTAAATTTGATACGTTAAAGAGACCAGACAGAGGAGAACATATTAATATGTCATGAATTTTAGGATACGTTATAGGTACTTTTCTGTCTTCTATATTACGCTAGAACCAAACATTCACACAGTAATTCCTGATTATCCTCGAAAAACAGCAGTTGCAACCTTCAGGTTAATTACAGGACATGATTGGCAAAACATTTAAACAGAATTGGGATATATTCTTCACCATTCTTTCCTCTATGTGATCTGCAAGAGGAAATGGACCGAGAACCACCTTCAAATATGCCCGGCCACTTCTAGTGCCCCATCCATCAGTGAAAAATATTGGAGAGTAAGAGGATTAATGACTTCATTGTCAGAAATCCAGCATTAGCTAACAACAACATATTATGCTAGAACTTGCATTTATGTAACTTGCAGTATTATATTATGAGCTGTGAATAACAGTCCCCTTATTCTACAAAACTAGACATTTTGATAACCTGATACCCTCCCAGTCCATATTAGGTCAAATTATTGGGATTCTACTGTAATATAATATTTTTTACTAACTCCAAAACTGAAAAATTATATTTGTAAAATAATGAATCCATACATGATGCAAAAAATCACAGTTGAACATTTTAAATAAATTGTAGTAACAGTCTTCTTTTAACCCAAATAATCTTAAACCTCATAACTCCAACAGAGGTCTGGATGGGACATTGGATGCTTAATTTGTATGTATTTATTTAGAGCAGAGGGGAAAGTGACCTGGGCAGAGGAAGGAAAGTAGAAAACTTTTAGTGTGTTCTGGGCCTCCAGCTAAAGCAAAAAGTGGTTTGTAAATTGTAACCATATGGAACATCTTTTCTTTAATTTATATAGCTTCCTTTAATTACTTTGGGCTGGTGGCTTTGCATTTAGATCAGTTACTTGGTGTGTTTTTAATCTCAGGTATTGTAATTCATTAATATTGTGTAGGCAGTAGGGAATAATTCTAAGTTACAGAAAAATTCCCATGCCCCAGTTGGGAATCAGGACAAAAGTTAATTGAAATATGCACTTTCATTTTTGTTCATGTGTGTAGCAATATATAATTTTATTCGAAATGCTGGTCGACTTTAAATTGTTTAACACATTTTATTGAAAATTATAACAGGTCTTGTGGTTACCTAGATACAGTTAAAATGGACAGAATTTAATTATTTTAAAAAGTACCTCGATGTTTTACAAAGAACAACTGCCATTGAAAATATTTAGAAATAGAATAGGAATGTTTACTTCTTTACTACAACAATTGCAAAATATGACACCCCATTGATCTAATAAAATCCTTTCCCTTAATCCACTGTGTGAGTACACTTTTGGAAGCTTGATTGGATATACATTACAACCACATCAACACACTCAAACAACTTACAAAGTTACACACCACTTACAAAGTTTACTCACTGTAAAGGCATTTTAGCAAATTATTTATAATCTCCCCGAAAGGTGGACACCCAAAGGACATTAGTAGTATAAAATTTTCCTATTCAGACTAGTAACTAAATAGCATTGTATCCAACAATAGCCCATCTCCCTAGATATATCATGCTTTTGAGCCTAATTATTTGTATGCAGCTTCCTTGAACCCTCTAAATTTCCTCTCTACTATTCTCAAAATATCTCATTAAATGAATCAGTCTATCACAGGCTGCAGAGGGTTGTCAATATAGTGTTGTAAAAGTGAACTACTCCCCAGGAAAAATTTTCCCCCAATCCTGACTTCTGAACCTAAAATAAGGGACATAAAAATCTAGAAATTTAGGTGTCTACTTAAAAGTATAAAAACATGTAATTAAACTGACTGTATGAGATGTGTTCAAAAACTATCAAACCTTTGGTCGGCAAAAATACAATAATTGATCTGGAAACACTAATCCTCTTTAAAGTGCACACACTTCTCCCAGCGCTCCCGACGTAGTTGGAAACACTTCTGGAACACAGTTTTTGGAATGGTGAAAAGCCAGGCCATTGTATTCCACATGATGTCTTCTCTTGACTCAAATCGGGTCCCTTTCAGTGATATTTTGAGCTTAAGAAATAGCCAAAAGTCACTCGGAGCCATGTCAGATGAATAGGGAACCTGATGAACCATAGGAATGTTGTGTTTGGTGATCAAATCCTTAATCAAATGTGCAGAATGGGAAGGTGTGTTATCATGATGGAGCCGCCAAGTTTTCCCTGCCCACAGATCCAATTGTTTGCACTGCACAGCATCATGAAGACAACGAAGGACCCCCCTGGTAGTACTCTTTTGTAATGGTTTGGCCTTGTGTTACGTACTCATGATGCACCATACCACGGAAGTCAAAGAAAACCGTCAACATGGCGTTGACTTTGCTGAGGACCTGCTGTACTTTTTTTGACATCAGGGATGACGGATGTTGCCATTGTGACAACTGCATCTTGGTTTCTGGACCATACTCATAAATTCATGTCTCATTGCCTGTGATTACAGTGTTTAGAAAGTTGTCCAGCATGTCCAGACGCCATTGCTTCTGCTCCTTTGTTAGCAGCTTCAGTACAAATTTTGCAGACGCTCTCTCCTTACCCAAATCCTTGATCAAAATTGATTGTACTGATCCATTGCTTACCCCTGTGATAAAACAATCCTACAAAACCACAGTTTACACTTGCTCTATGACATTCCCATTTCAGCTTGTTGAGGTCGTACGTGACTGTGGTTCACTGTCCACTGATGTGCTGCCATCTTTGTGTGGTTATACTCATGCTCATGGCATCATCCCCAAATGCCTCTTGTATCTTGTAGATGGTTTCCACCTGGATATCGCCAAGCTTTTGCAAAATTTGATGCAACATCACTGCTCAAGTTGTTCTCTCATTTTACAAAAACTGAAATCCGACGAGCACTCACTACACACCTTCACTCATAGGCCAACTTGCAGCGACTGACATTTTCTGTGGGTGAGAAAAAATTAGTGACTGCACTTGAATGTCCCCTCCACACCTCCACTGAAGGAAGTCTCGCACACTTCATTGGTTTATACAGGAAAAAATAAGATTTTATGCTTTTTGAACTTACATGTATATTAATGCATGATTAAGCTAAAAATTCCTCCAATATGCATCATGCATGTTTTTATTATCAAAAAAGCCTAAATCTGCATGGAAGGACTACACATGTTTGGAACAAGAAAGTAATTAAATGGATAAATACTTAAATACATTTGCATGGAATTCTTGTCTCTAATAATAAGACACATGCCTATATTCAGCCAATTTAAAAAGTATTGATATAATTTTTTGTCACTACATGGATGTCATTCCAAACACATTTTTTTTTGGAATGCATCAATAAAGGACCAACTTTGCCCTAAGCCATTCCTCATACAAGAAAATATAACTTGGAAATCTATTTCTTAAGTATAAAATCTAAAAGTTTTGTTATGATATATTTGTGTAATTGCTTAATAATGTGTGGAATGTCCTTCCTTTCATAAAGCTAAATGTTATTGTGTTCAGAAGCATACAAAATAAAGGAGAGAAAGAGGTTATTCAAGAACAAGATCAGTTATCCCATTTTGATCATTATTAGAAAGTGCATTATGAAAATACATGATAGTATGCAGCACTCTTATTGTCTCTTTTGTTAATGATCATGCAGGGTTTTCTGAATTTGGATTGCAGATCTGTTTGATATCCCAGTTTATGAATCCAGAATACAGAGTCTACACGTCCTCTTCACATTATACTCAGCAGTTAAGAACTCCCAGTATGTACCATCGTCAGAAGAGACTGAAGCACCACCTCGTTGATATTTTATTTGATATTTTAGTAAAATTAAACATTTTATGAGAATCACAGTGATTGCACTGGCACTGAAAGCTCTTGTGCCATTGTACCACAGTATTCAAGAGCTATCAGCACACTTGATTTGCTATTGTATGAAACAAAGTGAATACTAGTTTATTAAAGTGCTTCATGTTGAAAGAATAGTGGTAAATAAATGCACAAAACACAAATGTACCTGCCAGTATCATAAATTGATTTAGTGCCATGTACAGCAAGCTCAGTTACATATTCCATTTAATATAGTGTAGTGACTGATATTCACAACAATACCGTAGTAAAATCATTTTGCATCTACTGTATTGCCTGCAGGAGTAATGTAATGCTATACTCTGGTCACCTTAAGAACCAGATTAGATGTACATAAACCATGTTTGTATACTTCCGCTGGGCAAGTTGTCATTGGATGGGTTCAAAAGCACCTCCCTTCTTCAAGATTTATTACATGGTTACTATCCTGTTGCTAAACTTGGGTAAATCATCAAATAAATGCATTTATACAAAACCCACACCCATTTGATCACGAGAATTGTGCTCAACAGTGTGTATTAAGAGCTAACTTAGTATAAAAAAATAGGAAAACTGCTAGTTTATAGATAATATAAATTAAATAATACTAACTTATATTAATCCATGTTGCTCTCCTTTCTAAACTGTTTCATATTCCTTAAATGTTTTCGTCTCCATAGCACAATATTATCTCTGTCCATTATCACATTAACCCTATTTCTCTTTAAATGCTGAAAGCCCATATCTATTAACAGCTAACAAAAAGGGAATCTCTGAGATAAATTTGGGTTATTATTAACACAGTTAAAACGTTATTTACTGTCAGAGGTTCATTGCCAAAAAACACTTATGCACCTGAGATCAAATTGCACCCTTAACAAAATCATGAATGTTTCCTTTGACTTAGTTTTGCTAGATTTTTTCTTCCCTGGTGCACTTAAATTCCAGTTCCTTTAAGCTCCTTACGAACCTTTGCTGCAGAAATTTGCTGACGCCTGTATATTCAGAGGTAAGTTTCAGTTCATCATTGGATCCAGATGCTTTCCATTATCTTATTAAACATATTTAATATAATTATCTTCTTGCTTGGAAGTTTGAAAACAGTGTAGTAATAATCAATTTAAACCAAAAAGGTGAGTCGATTAATAACACTACACAACACTTAGTGTAAGTAAGTGTTGTGTAGTGTTATTAATCGACTCACCTTTTTGGTTTAAATATTTAATATAATTTGCTTTCTGCCACTTTTTAACGGTTTTCCTATGTGATATTTCTACACTCCACAAATGTTTAAACCTCCACTCAAGTTGGAAATTTAGGATTCATTACCTGCTGCCATTTTCAGCTGGATGAAGGTGGAGGGGAAATGGAAGTTGAAAGGAAAGGCTCATTTAATAGCTTCTATAATGTGTTTCCCTTTTATACACTTCTTACCTGGAACATTGCGTAAATATATTATGAGCTTCCTTCTAAAGTTGTTAAATAAGCTCCATGCTTTCCATGAAGAGAACTATATTCTTTTATACACCATCAAGCAACAGTACTGTGTTGGTAACCAACCAATCAACATGAAAAGAAATGGGTGGTAATGTGTAAATCTAGTCCACTTCTTAAGGTGACCAGAGAGTAGCTCAAAGATTTGACAAAACAAATTGCATAATTTCATATTTGGCAGAATGAATGGCTGAAGTATGATTTTAAAGGAATTTGAATGGAATTAAATGTTTTTATCAAAAATATAGTCATGAGGCAAAACTCAAAAGTGTACTAACATGCACATATTCATGGGAAGAGAGCAATGATGTGTTAAAGTAATTGAGCAAGTATTCTTATGTAACAAGTGCAACAATGGGTAAATTGTTTCAGGGGCTTTTCACAGTTGACAGAGGTACAAACTGCTCTAAATTTTAATTAAATCATAGAACATTGTTAAAAATATCACTTATCAGGTGAAAGTAGACAATGGTTATGTTTATGTACTCAAAAAAGAACAGGTTTGTTGATGCAAGTTATAAAAAAACTAAGAAAATACAACATTGGAAAGTATTTGGGAGTTATGTTTGATATCAAACTTTCATGGACCAAACAAATAGAAAATGTAATACAAAGAGCAGAAAGGTACCTTTCACTGTTAAAACGTCTAACAGGAATGAAGTGGGGAAGTTCAAAGCAACTCTTAACATGAAGTATGGTGTATGTATGTATATTTACTTACTGCAGCGAAGTCCTTGTAACAGCAAATACAAAAAAAAAAAAAAATCTTTAAAAACCGAAATCTGAGACTAATTACAGGTGCTATCAAAACCATACCAATACCCCATTGAATATGAAATAGAGAAAACAGCTCTTATTCAACACGAAAAATTGATCAGACTCCCATTCAATACATGGAACAAGAGAAATTGAAGAGCATTTTTTCAAAACTCGATAGATGCAAAATTTTATGAAATTGAGTTATATATAGTATCGGCATGATTTTCACCTTCTGCATCATTCTGTGAAATCAGATTTTGCAAAATTCGATTCTTGTCCTGTGTAGAAGGTAGGGAATATTAGTAGTTTTTTTCAAAACTCAATAGATGCACTTGCTCAGTTAAAGCTAAGTTGTCAATGTTAGCGATTGTTGAGATTCTTGGAATTCTCAATCTTTTCTGCAAGCTTTGTATACTGCTGCATCGTTGGCAATAACCGCAAACTCAGGTTGTGTGCTTGGATTTCACATTCATTTCTACAAGCTTTTCTTTTCTCTCTCTCTCTTTTTTTTTTTTTTTTTTTTTGCATTTATATCCTGCCTTTAAGTCATATTGGCGGCCTTGCCTATTGGCAATGGTGTTACTCGTTTAACAGTGGGTTTTCACATTGAATTCACACACACATTCACACTTTCATTCATACTTCCAGACTCAGGGAAGGATGAGGAATAATCTTGACTGGAGAAAAAGTCCTACTGCTGGGATTGCTGGGAATCAAACCCGAGACCCCTTGCACAGCAGGCAGGTGCTTCTATAAGCTTTGTTATACTTGCATGGCATTTTTATTCTTAGTTGAGACACTGCACTAAACAATGCACAATGGACAGGAGCTCAGATTGTGAAACTGTACCAGTTGTAGAATGCTAGGGAGGTAGGAATTGCAAAAACAAGGAAAGTAAATGAAAATATAAGTCAAGGAAAGCTCATACTCCAGCAATTACATGTTCACATGGTCTCAAGTGTGCACTCCATGAAATCCTAAAAGTAAAGAGCATAAGCACTGTGATGCAGCTGAATTGACTTATAATGATATAAGTGGATTTCACCAACACCTTTCCATGCTCAACAAAATAGATCAAGATAAATTCCTTAAGAAATATATGAGTATTACATCTCCAAATTGCAGAGTGGTGAATAAAGAGGCTGCAAATAGAAAGCAGACTGTTAGCATTAAATACAGTGTGAGAAGTAATGATAGCCGAGTATTGTCAGTATGCGCTGCAAGCTTCCAAGGAATCACAGGGATTTCGAAAGATAAATTATCTCTCCTAGCTAGAAAATTTCACTTATCTGAGAATGCGCCAAAGGAAACCAGAGGAGGTGACAGAACAGGAATATTACAGAGGGGTATTACTGCTGCTATAAAACAAGATGTTAAGAAGTACAGATATAGAGAAAGTCACTATGGAAGAGCAAAATCAAGGAGAGGATATTTACCTCCAGAACTTAATATCACAAAAATGTGGACCAACTTTTGCAACGAAAGAAGATTAAGAAATCTACCAGTCTGCTCATTGTCAAAATATAAAAACATATTTTACAACTTCTCCAATCTTTCATTCTCTACATCACACACTGACACATGCTCAATCTGCAAAATGGGACTGATGAAGATTAAGAGAGAGGGAGAATTGGAAAAGAAAAATGAACTAAGAACCATGTACAGACTGCACAAGCACTAATAAAGGTGAAAACTTACTTATTCATATTGTTTGAAATTTCTGTGTGTGTATTCAATATGTTTGTTACATAAATAAAACAAAATATATTGTTATTGTGAATGTACCAGTACTTAGTTTCTAAGTTTATACCTAACCAAATAATCCATATAAACATTAATATGTTAGTAGTATAGTACATTATGTATTATAAAAAGGTGAAAGTAAATAAAAATAATAAAGACATAAATAAAAAGCAACAAAAACAATAAATGGCAAAAAAAAACTTCAAGTGTTAATATCTCACTCACGCAGAAAAGTTAATCAGCATCTATCGGTTTTTTAAAAAACTCTGCATTTTCAAACCCCAAATTTGCACTAGTTAAACTATGTTATTTGTTTCTTTTCACATTCAATGAGACAGTATCAGAAAGGAGAATTGAATGATTAGTATAGTTGCTGTGCTAATCAAGCTAGCTCTGCTAGATTAGTGCCAGTCTCCATGTACAAGTAATATTGTTTACAAGATGCAGTATTTTTATGTCTAGTTAAGTGTTGTGTTTTCCAGTTTCCGAGGTGAGTGACTGCCTTAGACAATAGTGAACAGACATGAATTTGGTTGATAGTTTATTTAAAACATCGTTTTCTTCTAAATGTTTAGAAGATAAAATACAAATTAAACAATTAGGTAGGTCAGTCCCCAACTTAAACCTAACACAAAAAGCTAAAGGCACCGGCAATCGGGAATATAAACGCCAGTTCAATAGGAAAGCATATGATGCATGTAACTGGATTTGTGGCTGTGATATTAGAAATGCCCTGTTCTGCTTTCCTTGCCTTCTTTTTGGAAATAGTGATGCATTTAGTAAAACCAGTGTTAAATATCTCGGCCATCTTAACTATTTAATTAAAGTGCATGGTGAAAATAAGAAACACATCAACAATGCGTTGGATCTGCCCATGCTTGGAACAGTTAATATTGCCACAACATTAAGCAGAGCCTACCAAGATAGTATTATAAAACAGAACCAGCAGGTAGAAAAAAATAGATTTTATCCAGGATAATAGACTGCATTGAGTTTTGCGGTGCCTTCGAGCTTGCCTTCAGGGAGCATGATGAATCATAAGAATCAGAAAATTCTGGAGTAGTTTTAGAACTCAGAGACCTTATCAGCAGCATTGACAATGCAGTGAAGGATAATATGGAGTCAAATAAAGTTTTCAAAGGAACTTTAAAAACTATACTGAACGAGCTGTTAGACTGCATGCTCGAAGTCTGCCGTGAAGCAATTTCAATGGAAATTGACAATGCAGATTATGTCTCAGTAATGTCAGATGAGGCAACAGACGTCTCTGAACACATGCAATTAGTTTTAGTGTTCAGATATGAAATTAATGGATGTCCAGAAGAACAATTCTGGGGATTTTTTAACCCCGATGGACAAAATGCTGATGCCATTGCAGAAGGTATTTTAGGGAATGTAGATAATATTTTGAAGGGTAATAAAAGCAAATAGATTGCACAGACATACGACGGAGCATCTGTTATGAGCAGTGAAACTGGCAGTGTTCAAGCTAAAATAAAGCAACAATATCCTTATGCTCCTTATATTCATTGCTCCCGCACCAATTAAATCTGGTGATGGAATGTACCATGTCGCAAAATTTAGCTGCTAGGATATTTTTCAGTACACTTTCAGCATTTCCAGCATATTTTTGTAGGTCCACCCAATGAGTTTCTGCTCTAGAATCAATTGTTTCCAAGAGGATTCCCAGTGACTCACTAACACGGTGGAATTTTAAATCTAGAACCCTAAATGTTATTTACAAAAATAAAGATGAACTTGCTGAATGTTTCTCGGAGTTAGAGCAATTTCTTTCCTCAAAACCCAGCATTCAAGGAGCTCGAGGTTTTAGGCTTAATTTGGAAGATCCCATATTTAATTACATGCTCTCTTTTTTTCACAAATTTATACCGCACATGGACATTCTGTACAATCAGATACAAGCCAGAAATGTAGATGTGATTAAAGTTAAAAACAATGTGACGACATTCATTCAGGCGATGCATAATATCAGGCAATCTCTAGAAGAACGTAACAATAAAGAAACAATTGAAAGATCTACCAAACATCGAAGAAACTCTTCCATGGCCAATGATGCAAAGGAAATATGCGATTGAATCATAGAAGAGGCTCACACTCGTTTTTAACCCCTCGACCACTTAAATTGCAAAAAAATTCTTAATTGTGAGAATTTTTTGGCATTCTCAAAGCAATTCCCAGATAATCTCATTGATGAAGTGGTGCAATCTTATCTCTCATTTGACAAAAGAAGGCTTAAAACAGAGCCAAGTGTGTTATATTACCGACAAGACTTCAGAAATATAGCTGGTGCTGTTCCTGTATTGCAGCTTATTATAAAGCAAAAATTAACACATGATACATTCAGCGAGTTGACCAAACTTCTAGAAATCCTAGTGACAGCACGTATGACACCTTCTGAGCCAGAGCGATGTTTTTCCACTCTCAAGAGGATTAAAACATTTTTGAGGAATTCCATGAGCCAAGACCGCTTGGTAGCCCTTGCAATGCTCTCTATAGATAAACATCTAGTGCTGCAAATCGAAGGATTCAATACAAAGGTGATAGAGAAGTTTGCCAGCAGGAAGGATAGAAGAATGGATTGTACCTACTTTTATTATATTTGTGGTAATTGTAGTAACACATAGGTTTAAAAAGTTACGAGCCACCACTGGGCTGGAGTCATATGTCACCCCTTTTCCTTTTACAAATCCTTAAGCTATGCAACTACAAACTTTGATGGAGAAATTGAAGCCATTCAAATGGCCCCGCAAAATCTTTTGTATAGAATTTTACAGTTTCATCAAGCAGTTATTCTCTCAGATTCCAGGGCGGCAATTATAGCAACTGGTTCTAAGTTGTCACCAAACTATTATAGAATGTTGGAAAATCCTTACCCATCTAACAGCACTTCAAAAACACCTAGTCTTCCAATGGATACCAGCTCTCTGTGGACTGAGTGGTAATGACAAAGCTGATTTTCTTGCAAAACAGGGTACCAGCAGACATGATTGTCTGGCAAAACATTTGAACAGAATTGGGATATATTCTTCACCACTCTATCCTCTATGTGATCTGCAAGAGGAAATGGGCCAAGACCACCTTCAAATATGCCCAGCCACTTCTAGCGCCCTATCCATCAGTGAAAAATATTGGAGAGCAAGAGGATTAATGACTTCATTATCAGAAATCCAGTATATAGCCATCAACATATATACAGGGCTATTCAAAAAGAAAGAACAGATTTCAAACATTTATTTCTTCCAAACTACAAAAGGTAGAAACATGATTCCAACGTTCATGGACAGAGAAAGGTTTACAATTGAAATAGCGGGGATAGAAGTTCCAATCACGGCCACATTGGCTCAATTTCTCTTGTGATTTGATCATTGTTATGATAACGATAACAATGAACAGTGTTGCCGCCATTTCACTACAGACAAACAACAACAAACAACAATGTTTTAAAATACTCTGTGTGATTTTTATCTATGGGGTTACGTAAAAGACTGTGTTTACATCCCTCCTATATCTGACACTCTTGAAGATCTACAACATCAAATTGTTGAAGCTGTGAATTTGATAACTGGAGACCAGCTGATTCGTGTGTGGCAAGAAATGAGCCACCATTTTGACATTTGTCAAAACACGGTGTTCATATTGAATGCATAATATAAAATTGTAAACTTTTCCCTCTCCATGAGCGTTGGAATCATGTTTCTATCTGTAGTTTGGAAGAAATAAATGTTTGAAATCTGTTCTTTCTTTTTGAATAGCCCTGTATAACAAAACTGGAGTGCTGGGTACTAGCAAATATGTAACCATTTTGAAGGAGCACCATGTTTTTATGTTTTGGCAGTTACTTCGCTCTTTCCCAACACTCAAAATGTTTGGAGGGCCACACCTGCCATTGGTTAGTGAATCTGCATGACCTAGCCAGGAGGATTATCAAAGTAGTCCACTAACCTTTTCTCCTTGTTTACCAGCTAGGGGACACTTTATATGCTGTGACAAGTCAGCGTATCATTGATGTGTAGAGAGTGATAGGAAGGGTGAGAATGGTGAAAAGTTTCCCTAGGCCTCAAATTAATTTACAAGATCGAAAATCCTCCAACATCTACACATTTTTCAGGAGCAGGCAGTAACCTTGAACTTTTACTTGCTTCATCAGATATAGCTCCTGGTATCAAACGAAAAGTTGTAGAAGATCCAGGATCAGGACATAGAGCTGTCAGCCTTTATAGAACTAGAAAACATACAAAAGAACAAACAAAACCACAGTTATACTGGAATTTCAAAGAGGCTGATTGGAACAAGCGTAGAAATACATTAGATAATCTACTTGAAGAATAAGTAGTCTACGCAGAACAACCCATTCACATGAATAAATACTTATGTAAAACAATATTGAAAGCAGCTAAAAATATATTCCACGAGGACGAGCAAAAAAGTTCAATCCACATTTAGGACAGCTGAAGTCAGAAAGAGACACTACTAGGATTATAGCAAGCTACACAAAAAATATGAAAGATACCCAAGAATGGAGAAAAAAGGTGCAGTACTCAAAAGAGAAATTATTACAGCAAAAAGAGAATATTTTAATAATTTTTTTTACAAAAAATGGATTATAGAACAGATGGTAAGAAAGCATATATTTATTCAAAGGGCAAATGGTGATAAAAATCAGGGAACATTACCTATTGTGCATAATAACAAATCTCTGATCAGCGAGCTAAGGGTAGCTTTTATTAAACATTACGCTAACTCTCACAAAGATACAAAATCTGATAAAAAAGATCTTTAACAGCTCAAAAAGGAATTAAAAGATCTACTAAAACTAATCCTATTATTTTCCACAAGATTTTTTCCCAAGATTTTACTATACAAGAATTAAATATTCATATCAATAAATTACCTAATAGAAGCTCCTCACCAAATATATCCAGAATTTATATAAAAAAATTATAATAGTAAACCACTCAAAGCAGTTGATGATGCCAAATACTTAGGCATCACTTTCGACAGAAAGCTAACTTGGAAAAAACATATAACAAACATCTCAGAAAAGGTTGAAAAGTAACTGCAAATCCTGAAAAGGTTAGCTGGTGCTAAATGGGACTGCTCAAGGAGAGTCCTTAACACAACATACAAAATGTATGTTAAACCAAACCTCTTGTACTGTTCTGAAGCTTTAATAACAGCAGCAAATACTAACATCAATAAACTTGAACAAATATAAAATCAGGCTCTTCGCCTAATCACTGGAGCAGTTAAATCCACACCTATTGATGCCATGCTTGCCTTAACATGGACCCCATCAATAACAACAAAAATAGAAGAACAAGCATTGCTCCAACACGAGAAAATGTTACGACTGCCAAACTCTAAATGGACAGAAGAGAACTTCCCCCCTTCAATCCTTAAAACTCATAGTAGTTTCCTAGAAAAGATAAGACAGATTAAATCCAAATTGAACATTCCTAACACCAGAGAAAATCTACTTATAAGAGAAAATCCATTGGAATTATTACAACCTACCTTCAGTTTGGAATTAATAGAGGAAATAAGTAAATCAGACACACCAAAAGAAATACAAAAACTTCTAGCTCTGGAAACAATCAATACTAGGTATCCCACAGAAGAATGGCTGCACATATATACTTATGGATCCTCCACGGAAAACCTTACTGGAGCTGGAGTTACGTGTTCACATTTTTCCTTTTATCATTCTGTTGGCACAGACACAACAAATTATGATGGAGAAATAGAGGCTATACACATTGCTCTCCGACAATTATTAAATCTTCCCTTAAATAAATTTAACAAGGCAGTAATTCTTTCAGATTCTAAAGCTGCAATTCAGGGAATATGTTCAAATACTACAAAGAAGTCAACAAAAATTAGAGAATGCTACAAAATGTTAACACAACTCCAAAAAGTTAATAAGACTGTTCATCTCCAATGGATTCCAGCACATTGTGGAGTCATGGGGAATGAAGCTGCAGACTCACTTGCAAAGAAAGGCACAACAATAAAACAAAAATCTAAATTCAATTTCTCATATTCCTCAATAAAACGCTTGATCATTAAAAAATGTTCTCATTCATACCTACAAGAAATAGAAACAAATGCCAAAGATAAAAAATGGATTACACTACTTTCCAACCCAGATATAATCCCCCAGAGACCAAGGAAAACAGCGGTTGCAGCCTTCCGACTATTGGCAAATCACGACTGCTTAGCAAGTCATCTCTACAGAATAGGTATCTCATCCTCACCAGTATGTGTCCTGTGTAACGATCCAGCAGAAATGAACGAAGACCACTTGAAGACCTGTGAAGCATTAAGATCAGAAGAAACTACAGTTCAAAAGTATTGGAGAGCACGAATGCTAATGGCTTCATTGCCAGATGCAAGGCACTAGAAAACAACAACAACAACATATAAAAAAAGTAGGAAAATAGCAAAACAGAAACTTCTTTCACTTTATAATCTCTCAAGGAAAACGACACTACCTACTGAGTGAAGAAAAGCAATAATCATCCCAGTTTAAGAAAAAAAAGGATAAATCAGGCTATGAAATAAAAAATTACAGACCTATAGCTTCTACCAACATTATAGCAAAGATCTTGGAAAGAATGATTCCCAATAGGATAAATTGGTTTTTAGAATCAAAATTTGCTTTCACCATGTCAAGCGGGATTTAGAGAATTTCATTCATGGAATGAACAAACTCTGCTACGTAGTCAAGAAATTAAGAATTCATTTAACAGGAAAGAAGATGTCTATTAGTCTGTATTGATTTCCAAAGTGCATATGATTCTGTTTGCCAAATAAAATTTTTAGAAAAAATCTGATGTGTTGCACTCACATGACTTTCTGTACTTTTGTACTAAGCATTGTTATAACCTCTTATTCCTATTTTTTCTTCGTGTTGAGATAAACATTTGTACAAATTATCTTATTGCTTATTTCCTTGTAGGTGCAAGGGAAATAGTAGAATACAGTAGGCTTTGTGCGATAGTCAAATCTTTTAAGGCTTTGAGATTCTGTTCTCTTTCCACACTTAACATATAAAACAAAGAACAATGATGTTCCATTTCACAAAAGTCTTAAGTTTTCTGAAACTCACACACATAACAAGGAATATCTCCGAAATGGCTTAGCCTACAAGAAAATTTATTTATGCATAAATTGTGTATTTTAGCAAGATCTACATTTTTTGTACGGTATGATTTGATCTATCTCTAATGGTTTACGAGTTATGCAAAAGTTGTCCAGAGTAAATACAACTACAGAGGTTATAGCCAGAAAATTCCAGATATACATTTCATTTGTTATAAAATATCTCAAACATATGACATTTTAATCAAAATCGTTAGAGCCATTTTCAAGAAAATAAAAAATTTCAAAAAATTTTCTATGTAAAGGGTAGATTAAGGTGGGGTTATTTTCTTCAAAATCTTTGTGTGGCATCCCTGAAAGACATTAAACTTAAATACCAACTTTGGTTTTTAACCGACTGTTCGTTTTTTAGTTATGCTGTCCACAGACTGACATACACACAGACTGACACATGGACCTTTTTCTAAAAATGCTTTTTTTTTTGATCCAAGGGGTCTCAAAACATATATTTCCGGTGAAATCTTGACATAAAATTTTTGGGTGGAATACAATACTTCCTTCTACTTACCGGTAGAGAAAGTAAAAATTCAAGGTATAAATATACAAGGTCAACTATTTACATGGATATCCCATTTTTTATCACAACACTTCATTGCTACCAGATATGGAAAGAATGTCTCCAAGTATAGACAGATACATCGTGGTTTACCTCAAGGAGCAGTTCTCAGCACAACTCTAATTAATATTTATGTCAGTGATTTACGCAGAAAACTCCAAGAATCTGGAGTAAAATGTGCACTCATTGCTGATGATTTGATAATATGGGACTTCATGTCAGAAAGAAAAAAAACCCATACTTGCCGAAAAAGTACAAGAATCATTGGATATTTTAAACTACTGGACTTTTAAAAATTCAATGGTAGTAAATACCCTTAAATCTAACTACCAAATCTTTTCATTGTGGAAAACCATTAAAAGTAACACATACACTTGATGGAAAACCTTTTCTCAGAAACACATGCAGCTAAATACTTGGGAATAATTTTGGATACTAAACTTACATGGAAAGGACACCTAGAAAGCATAAAACAAAGAGCTGAGAAACACCTATCCTTATTGAAAAGATTATTAGGAAACAAACGGGGATGTTCAAGAGACACATTAAATGCAACATATAATAGGTACATAAAACCTGTACGTACTGCGGTGAAGTACTTATAACAGCAAATCTCGATACAATTCAGTGTTTCCAGAAGCAAAGCCTCAGGCTAATCACAGATGCTGTGAAGTCTACACCAATAGCCACAATGGAAATGTTAAAAAATCAAAAACTTATCCAATATGAGCTAGAGAAAGCTGCTGTTATACAGTATGAAAAACTTATCAGGCGGCCATCCAGTAGTTAGCAAACAAGAAATTTTGTATCCCATTTCAAAATTCAGGAAAGCTTTCTTTCTAAGATCCATGATCTCAAAATGACTAACCCTTCCTCCTAACAAAGAAAATTTACTTCCAAAGATCAACCCTACACAAACTCTAAATACTGAATACCATATAGACCTAATGGAGGAAGTTAAAAAAGATGGCACCTCAAATGATATATTGAAATCATTAGCTTTAGAAACCATTCACACAATATTCTCTGAACAATGGCTTCATATTTTTACTGATGGTTCTTTGTTACCAAACCAAATTGGAGCAGATGCTGGAGCTATGTGTCATCTCTTCTCCTTCTACAAACCTCGGATTTGGTACCACAAATTTTGATGGAGAGGCCGAAGCCATATGCACAACACTTCAAAATCTTCTGTACAGAAGAACACAATTCCAGAGTGCAGTGATTCTTTCTGACTCGAGAGCAGCTATTTTAACTATAACATCCACTTTAACACCAAAACATCAACGAATTCTCAAGTGGTAATTATTATTATTTATTTATGCCAACAAACTTACTGTTGGTGTTTTTAAACACACAAGCCGTGTGTGGGCAAAGTTTGAGAGGTAGAACTGGAACTTAAAAATTCAATGCCACAACTGGGATTTGAACCACCTTACCAGGCGGCTGCTCTAATCATTGAGCTGTTGTGACGAACTGCCAGAATGGCATTAAATTCTCAAACCAGAATTCTCAAGTGTTGGACAAATCTATTTCATCTCACCAAATTAAAGAAAAGAATAGTTTTTCAGTGGGTAACAGCACATTGTGGACTGTCTGACAATGACAACACCAATTTTCTACCCAAAAAGGGATGCAGTAGTATACAAAAACCCGTTTTCATTCCACACAATCAAAATAATTATAAACCTACAATTCCAAGAAATGACTACACAGTATCACTTAAAAATTTCAAAAGATAAAAGATGGGAATCTATTATTAGTCAAAACATCCCTGGGTACCCAAGAAAAAGTGCAGTTGCAATCTTTAGACTATTCATAGGCCTGACTGCCTAACAAAGCATCTCCATAGGATTGGGATTAATTCTTCACCACTTTGCCCCTTATGTGATCTTCCGGAGGAAATGGATCAAGATCATCTTCATTGTTGTTCAACTATCATCAACAAATTACTGTTGCTGTTGCTGTTGTTATTATAGTAAGAGAAATAATAATAATTAACAGTAATAAACCAGTAACAGTACAATAATAATAAAAAAGTAATGTGGCACTAATAATAACTAAAAATAATAATAGTAATAATAATAATAAAAATAAAAAAAATACAACAATCACATTCATAAGAGAGGTGAATAGGTATCTCAGCCTCACCAATATGTGTCCTGTGTAACGATCCAGCAGAAATGAACGAAGACCACTTGAAGACCTGTGAAGCATTAAGATCAGAAGAAACTACAGTTCAAAAGTATTGGAAAGCACGAATGCTAATGGCTTCATTGCCAGATGCAAGGCACTAGAAAACAACAACATTCATAAGAGACAAATGCCAATGAAACATTATGAGCCCTCATGTTTGCACTTTACAATCTGCAATTCAAATGTTAGACAATAGCAGCATATACAGGAGTGAGTGTATTCCCTGGAAAATAAAGATCCTGTAAGTAAAGTGAGACCTTTTCGGTTATTTATACTGTTATTCTCTGTTATCACATGCTAGTTCAACTACCTCTCACCTCGCAGCTTGCTGAGAGGCAGAAATGCCACTGACCTCTCTTGTGCCGTGCAGTTCAGCAACTGTTTTAACACATAAAGGGTTATCTATTTACGCCAATGCCGGCTGCAGTGATGCATGCATATGCTGATGCATATATATAGTTTTCGTACCTTTTGGACCTTTTTGTACATTCATTTTACTTCTGGCTTTTGCCATTATTATTTGTGCATATTTAGTTACATTTGTGACTTTACTTAGGATTTTTATTTTGTATTAATCTTTATCTCTAGATTTTGCCATGATTCATTTCATGAGGGAACTGATGACCAAGCAGTTGAACGCCCTTAAAAGCCAGAGATAAATGTCAATATAAAATATAAATATTAGTAAAAAAAGGCAGTACACATGAATATACAAAACAAAAAGGCAAAGGCCAGAATAAAACAAAATTATAAAATGGACAGAAAATACGAAATATGTCAAACGTTCTAAATCCGTAGGTTTATGTTTACCGTTCCTAAAAACTTAAAAACTCTTTCGACCACCTGTTCACCGTCTACCAGAACCTCTATGAGTCTGACAGGCAGTTGTGCAAACACTCTAGCAGCACGTGATGGACCAATAAAAGGTTGTCACAAAGCAGCAGGGTTTTTTCATTCTTCTTTTCTAGGGCTTACAGTGCCTAGGGTCAGACACCTGTCGGGGAGCACAGAAGCCTATGGACCGGACAGAGTGAAGACCTGGAAGCGGGTGGTCAGCCAAGCACCAGGTATGATAGTGAGGAAGAGGATGATGCGAAATCGATGATTGGAAAGGTGACAATGGCATTTGGTGGAATGAGTTGCGGGTGAACCCGGAGAAAACCCGCCCCAACGCCGCTTCGTCCACCACGAATACCACACCAGAACCCAGACCGCCTAGGTGGTAGGCGAACGCTTTAACCACTCGGCCACGGCGCCTCGAGGAGGCAGCCTTTTAAAAATGTAACCATGCGTAAAATTGCAGTGGCCAATGCGTAACCGAGCCAAAATCAACTCCTCGCGACGAGATACGCGAGAGGAGATTACTCAGTTTATCGGGAATTCTTTAACCTCTCTAAATCATTACCGGTCGTCTCCTTAGCGCGGTGTTAGCACTGCTGCTCTTACCAAGCGGTGCACCGGGGTTCGATTCCTTGTACCGGCGTGGGGATTTTCTCCCGCTAGGAGACTTTATCCGGGGTACACTCAACCTCGTTAGGTCCCTGAGGGGCCAATTGAGGAGCTATTTGTTTGAAAAGTAGAGGCTCCTGGTCGAGAAGACCACATAAACCGCCAGAAGGGACGGGGGCGCTGAGCACGTCCCACCTCTAGTACTGCACCCCACTCGTGACGCCTGTGGTGGACAGAGGTGGGAGACGCAGCTATTGGGTAGTAGGCATTGGCCCGGATGGACTGTTTTCCACTGGGTTACGAGTAAGCTTATCAGCGCGGAGAGCTGACCATTCTTCATGCCAGCACAGCACCGCTCTCCGCACCTCAAGCCTAGTCTGCCGAAGTAACGCGAGAGATGGTACTGCTGGGTTCTGTGGTTGCCGTCTCTGCTGCCAAATCCGCCATTTCATTCCCCGACAAACCTACATGACCAGGAATCCATGCACACACCACGTTAACGCCAGTAGGGTGTAAAACGTGGAGCGCATCCTGGATACGTTGTACAGCGCACGAAGGCTCTGAATGCACTAGGAGAATCACTCAAAATTAGACAGCCACCCAGTGTATGACGGCGCACGTATAAATCGGTTGGGTATATTGCATACAGCTCTGCAGTATAAATGAAAACCGAATGTATGTGATTCGGTTCCATAAACTTAAGCACATCCAACACCGCTGGTGCTCTCAGAGCCATCGATGTAGATCAGACATGGGGACTGTGTACGCGAGGGCTCTGAACTTTCCACCCCTTCACTCCCTCCACATTTTCTGTTGAGTCGTGAGCAGTGACAGTACAGAGCTGAACAAGTGGCTTATAGTATCAGGCGTGTACATTTTTTTAATTAACGTCCTCTTACGTAGTGTCATATCGGACGGTGCATGGATGAAATGATGCTCAAATGAGCCCATGGTTCATAGAGCTTTCAGTTACTCGACATTCGTCTTCTCAGGATAAAGGAAAAGCTCGGAAGTAAACCTTATCCGGATAACTCACCCTAAGCAGATTCGAACTCGCGACCTCTTGGACGTGAGGCAGACACGCTACCACCACGCTACAGAGGCAGGATAAAGGCGTATTACGTTGTGATTTTCAAGAAGCTTGGTAACGTGAACATTTTATTTTACGAAACGACAAAGGCCATTGTTTCATCTCCTCAATTGAGATCTGTTATAAATTAGATATTGTGAATGCTGTTCTAATAATATGGAGAATCTTCTCAAAGAATTCAAGATTAGCTGTTCAGTTATATTATCAATGGAGAATGAAATGTGTTTTATTCACCGATGCCATGACCTTCAGAGCTGCTATAGTTCCCAATGCTCCGCAATTAGAGTTAATTCGCTTACAGAATGGTACTCTAATTAAAAATGACACGTAAAAACGGCATTGAACTATATGAATCATTGTTTGATGAAAACTTTCCCATGTCACGTGATTTTGCAACACAAATAATTTCAATACTTGCATCCACTTATATCTGCGAACAATTTGTTTTTTCAAAATTTAACCAGGCTAAAAGCACTGCGCGTACTCGTCTCACAGGCGATCATCTTTTGCCAGCTTGTCTCTATACAAATAATACCTATTGTACATACACACCTAATATAGGTTAACCTTGTCAGTAGAAAGCAGCAACACGTAACTAACAAGAATGTAATCAATAATCATCCAATGTATATTACTGCTACGAGTATGATTTAGTCAAACTTAGTTAATACAGAGAGATCCAAAAACATAAGAACCGCTGCGCGGTGTTTTTCCACTGCGCTGCTGGAAACACGATAACAGCAGCTGATGCATACAAGGTCATGCGGTTGGCTTGTTTTGCTCTGCTCTGAAAATGCAGTATTGAACTGACGCACTATCGTGTAGTTGAGTCATTATCAGTGTGCTTTATTATTTCGTCCTGTACTTAGTCACAAAGCGTATTATGGCTCAACATTTGTTTTCTACTACACAGAGTGTATTTATTTGTGATTTGTATGTGTTAATTCAATGAGTTCGCCAAGTGAAATTGCGATTTGTATTGCAGAAAGATTTTCAGGTTATCTGTGATTTCTATCTCTGGAGTAACTTAAACCATAAAGTGTACAAGACAAACCCACACACCCTGGAAGAACGTGAACTACGGCGAGTGATGGATAATTTCCTAAAGAGGTGCGACAAATGCATGGACAACGGTGGCCAGTTTCAGCATCTGCTTTAATTATATTGGTAAGTAAAGCCTTTAAAAGTAGTTTTAAACATGTTCTATGGTTTTATCCGCGCTGTTCTATGACAGCGGCAGTCGGCGTCGAGCGCAGAGGACCCGTGCATACAAAACACAGCGCAACCGGTTCACAGTCTTTTGGATCACCCGTTAGAAATACTATTTTACGTTAAGATTCGAATTAGGTATGATAGGCATGTTCAGTGCAGCCCTCGTTAATTGTGCACAACCCTAGACGCAAGTGAGCACAGAGCGTGTCAACTCCCTCACGAGGTTAACACTCACAGTCTGATAGGCAACGAGTTGAGTGGGTGAACTCTCCTTAAGTCTCTCCATAGCTGGTGCAGATCAAACGTTGGTCAGTGTAGCCTGACAAAAATTCTAAGAAACAAGTGCGGATACTAGAGATAAGCATCGTGGACTTCCAGGATACGGTCATCCAAAGATCTACATGGGACGTGCTATGCAATCAAGGGGCAGAGCCTCTACCCCTTGGGAAACATGTTAGGCATTTCAATAGTGAGCTTCCTAAGCTCCTGGAAACGAAAACCCGCTGGCTTAGGACTAAGGATACTCTCCCATCGCTCACTTAGCATGGTGTTAAAAATGGAAGCGAACGTTGGGTGCGTAGACATACTTTTAAGCGCACAACCAAAATTTCCTAAGAGGACCTCACGCCGATATTATAGAAGTTCTACTGATTCGGCGTAAAGCCTCATAGCTGGACTGGTTGGAAAAGCTCCTATTGCTATGCGAATGCCTCGATTATGGACTGTGTTCAATCTTCTCAGCACAGATGGTCGTGCTAAGAATAAACGATCCACTCATAATCTATTTTGGATCGGACCAATTAGCGATACATTTGCAGCAAAACTGTCCGATTCGCTCCACATGATTTGCCATTTAGTACCCGCAAGATATTCAGGGAACGGTTACATCGCGTTTTAGCTGTACTATATGCGATGACCAGCTTCCTATCTAAGACCCCCCCAGGAAACGCGTCTCATCTGCGAATGGAAGTGAATCTAGACCGAATCGGATCGAAGGTGGTAATCATCTCCTACGGTGCCAGAAATTAACACAGATTGACTTCTCAGTTGAGAAACTAAAGCCTTTTTTTGAGCTCCATTCTCTAATATTTCTAAACGCTGTTGTAACCGCCATTCCAAAATCGGCATGCACTGAGAAGTGATCGAAGTCATCTAAGAATAGGCATGACAAAACTCCAGGTGGAACACATTTCCAGATGGAATTAATTGCTATAGCAGTGTTACACTTAGTGTTACCGATACCTGAGGTACTCCCTTCTCCTGAACAAAAGGGGTAGAAAAAACCAAGCCGACCCTTACTCAGAAAACAAGGTTCTCCATAAACTCCTAACTGAACAGTGGTAGGCATCCACGTATGTTCCAGGTGTGCAACGAACGTAGTATCCATGATCGCCAACATGTATCGTAAGCCTTCTCGAGGTCGAAAACATACCAATGCACAGTGGGCCAAAAGGCAGTCAAAAAGTTCAAAAATGAAATGTTAAAAATTAGGAATTTGAAGCTTGGAGGTGAAAGTAGAGATGTTAAAACATAGAAAATCAATGTCATTTTTTTTTAAATTAACGTCCTCCAACGTAATGTCATATTGGACGGTGAATGAATGAAAGGGTGAGATGATGCTCAAATGAGCCCGAGGTCCATAGAGCAATAAGTTGTTTCTTAGCCCTTTTTTGGTACCTCTGACGAGTGGCTTAGTATAGCTTAGATAAATGGTCCATTACTCAGCTGAAGTTAGCACAGAGATGCAGTGTGTCATTTCCTTGTTTATAGTGCTGTGGTAATGTTTAAACTGTGATACAACTGCGAGAATCAATACTGCAAATGATGAGATTCAAGTGGTTAATAAGTGTTTAACATTTTATAGAGCTTGATAATGTTAAATGTGACATAAATACTAGAGATTACGTAATAAAGTTTTTTATGTTCTAATAGATGTAACTTGTTTCCTTCACGACCCATCACGTTGTTTTATGTGCTGAACGAATGAGTATACCTTACATAACATATCCTAAAAGTTTCATCTGTCTCTTCGAATGCAGAGCATATTTTGCCTAATAGTGCATTCCGACTTCACATTGCAGGTGGTCAGTGCTTTATACGTTGAGACCTGTACAAACTATTGTTAGCTAGTAACCAAAGTAACAAGTCTGTTTGCAACTTTATAATTTCTGAAATAGTTACTTCCAGCTACCATAGTGAAGAGGCTTTCTTGCAATTAGAAAAAAAGTGGAGTAATTTTGCACCAACTTCAATTTACGATGGACAAATCCTGCGGAAACAATGAAGATTTTGAACTGGAGTATACTGATTGTTTAAGAATTTTGATATCATGTTATGTTACAATGAAACAAATACAAGTAAACCTACTCCCTCAGTTCTCCTTGGCATAAAAAAGCTATTTTCAGAAAGTAGCATGAAATCAAGGAGACGGAAAACAGAGTACCTCCGAGAATCAACTAGTACAGAGGAACTTTCTTTTGCTGCTCAGTTAAGTCTACAAAGGTCTGGGGAAGTTGATGCAGGGAAAGTACTTGAACCTGCACTAAGCAGTCCCACCAAAGCCACTAAATTGTCTTCATTCAAAAACTATCCTTCTGAAAATATAAATAAAAACAATAGCAATGAAGCATTAGCACTTATAATGGATGTCAAATTCAGTATTAAGGCTCATAATAAAGAATACAAATGCTGAATTATACCCAGCATATATCAAAATATGGGAGGCTAAGCTCATGTGTTACCCAAACAAAGAATACATTAATGTTACAGAAATTAGTGCTGAAATAAATTTACAAGGATTGCTAGACCACACACTTCAATGAATTGTTCAGTGTATGGAATCAATTCTTAAGCTTCTTAAACAGGTTAACTTAGTTACTCAGCAAATAGGGATATGATGGTACTACAGGTCGTCAAGAATTTAAGCAGACATATACTGATGAAAGTTATTTATCTGAAGCAGAAACTTTTTTGATCTCCTTTGTTCCGCTTTTGCTATATGGCACCTCTGCAATGACAATGCTAAAACTGTGTACTGGCAAAATCTGCAACCATCGTCAACAAAATACTGTAGACCTAAACACAGAAAATTCTGCATGAAACAAGTGTTTTAATGATTTCTTATGGAAGGAAGATAAATTGTAGCACATTTAATTTATGACTATATGCACTTGAAACTGTGCGACCTTTTGTAAAGAAATATGCTTGGTTTTACCTCTCTACTCGTGTCCACAAAGTGCTAATTTATGGATCTCAGATCATCAATTCAGCAATGATATACACATTGGTCAACTGTCTGAGGAGACACAAGAGGCACATAACAAGGATATTAAAAGAATCCAACAGTATCACACAAGATTAAGTTCTTGTCATAATACAGTACAATCTGCTGAACAATTTGCTGCTGTCATCAGAGCCTTTAATTTTGAGTTTGTGAAAGCCGTATGAAAAACTAAGAACTCCTCTCTGTGAAGAAGCACAATAGTTGCTGTATTTGAGTGAAAGAGCTGATTTGCAAGAGGAAGGAGATGGTCTACAGTTGAATGACGTCATGAAACACACTAGATGTTAGTAGGTTGCAACTCTCTATCATACCAACTGTCCATTGATCATATGTTCCATCACTTTGCAAATGCAACTGGTGAGGGAAATAGGACGGTAACTGGAGGGAAGATCACAATTCCTTCTAGCTTCCAAAATGGATACAATGGTAGTCTTCCACCATTTTTCTGGAACAGTACATTCAATCCAAACACGATTATAGACCTCGAGCAGGAATGCCTTTGCTTCAAGAGAGAGCTGTTGTAACATCTGTACGTGAATACCATCTGGCTCTGTTGCTGATAGTTGCAAAGATGAAAGGGAATGTTCTAACTCCACCATTGTGAAAAGGTGATTATAATCTTCTGGCTTTATAGAACAAAACACGAAACCTTGAGATTCTACCTGAGTGTTAATTGGAAGGAACTCAGGGGAGTAGTTATCTGAGTTAGACACTTAAGCGAAAGCATTTCCAAAGGCATTGGCCACATCAAATGGATCAACATTAGTTCCTGTAGCTGTTTTATTGCCCGCAATTAGCATGTAGGTCGATATACCAGCTATGCACCTTAACTTATCCTATGCAAGCAAGGAAGGTGTATGTCAGTTAAATATGGCTACCAGATTATTTTATGGAAATGTAGGACATTGTTGGGTAATGTAAAAGGAATGTACATTTATTTTATTTATTTATTTAAATTCTATTTATATATACCCATAGGCATATACACATATATTTTCTTAAAACCCTGAAACATACAGTGTTAAATGTGATTATGAACAGTCAGTTATACTTCTCTGAAGAAGTAATCTTGTTAATCTTGTGCAAAAATCTAGCTTGTTTGAAATATCATCAAGAAACTGAAGTTTTTTAAATTGTACCTCTAACTGAATCAATAGGTAATCTGCTCCTCTCATCTGCCCACTGTGTTCTTATTAGTGAAAATACTCCATCAACATTAGCATTATGTTGCTTTACCTTCACAGAATACTAGACTCTTGCCTCGGAATGCAAATTTTGCATTGCCAATCTCTCATTTCATGTTACCATGCATGATCTTTGACTGCAGCCTAGATGTTTTGTGTAATCAGTGTAGCTCTGTTGCCATAGCGAGTTGCAGTTGTGGCTAATAACCAATTATTCATTTCTATTTTTGCAGTTTCCAGTTTATTTTTTAACAATCACTGCTTGTTTCTGAAAATGTAGGATATTACAGACTTTTCAAAAATTCCTCTCGGACACCAGACGAATGGTTAAAATGTAGGGCATGTCTGGGAATTTCCGGACGTCTTGTAATCCTATGGTTAAATTAAGCTACTAACTTGCTCCATAATGTCCTTTTGCTATCCTTAATGGCTTGCCTAGATCTGGTGCGCATTTCTTTTGTTGGCTTAGGTTATCCAATGTAGGATGACATTGAAAATCCCTAAGAGCACGCCTACAAGCATGGATGGAATTCCGACATTCATTCATCCACCAAGGGACAGGAAATTGATGGAGGTGGGGGAGTCGTCCGTGGAACATATTGCTCAGCAGCCGAAAGAATCCTCTCAGTGAAATGCTGGGCCAAATTATTCACTGGATTGTGCTCATTGTAGGAAAATACAGTCAACTGGGTATAAAGGTTCCAGTTGGTGTGGTTCAGGGACCATTAGGCATATGTGTGTAACACGTATCTTGTGTTAAGAGACTAATAAGACATGGAAAGTGGTCACTAGAGTATAAATCAGAGGTGACATCCATTGTAAGGAAAGTGCCGACTGTGTTGAACAAACTGCTAGATCAAGGTGTGAGAAGCTATTGCTAAGAGACAAGAGCAAAACCAGACCGCCCGGTTTAACTTGGGTTGAGGGTAATTCACCACAGTATCTATCCATTTGCCACTGGCCGCAGGGTGGGTGTGTTTCCGGGATGTCTACCCATCCAAGTGGCGACCAGTGCCCAGGTTGCTTGCTTGATGGACTGCTTGCATGACCAGCAAGCGAAGCGGTGCCAGTGGATGAGAATCCAAAAAGAAGTAAGGTGGGCAGCGAGGGTGGTCAAATGTTGGTATATACTTCATTTGGCGGTGTTTAAGAATAAAGCAGTGGCAGTTATCAGCCCAGGGCATCCTTGGGTAGTCGGTAGCTTTTCCGCCTTTTGGGTAGCAGTGGTCATATTGACCCAGTGTTGACCAGCCAATTAGGATGAGGTACAATTTTGACATACACTGTACAAGCTCTGTCCTGCACAACGTCCACTACATATGGAATACCAGACTGAGTCTGAAGGATATGAGACGGGAATCTCCAGTTGGTATCATAGATCATCCTGAGCACCTTGTTCTGCACGGCCTGAGGATGGTGGTTTGAGCCACCGATCTCCAGACCTCGCATCAGTATTAGGGGTGGGGTGATCGTGCAGTACACACATAGTTTGAGGTGTGTGGGCATGGTTAAGCGGAAAATGGTGTACATCTGCCTGGGGGCAGTGTGGCCTAGGCTGACCATTGCTCTGACATGTGGAGAGAAGGTTAGGCCGTGGTTGAGCAGCACTCCGAGATATTTGGCAGAGTTAACCCAGGGGATTCTTCATTACCTCAGTTTCAGAGCTCTGTCTGGCCGCCAGCTTCAAACTTTGCCTAGTAGTAGAGCTGAGCTCTTCTGCGGGTTGATGCCCATTCTCCACTGCTCACTCCACCTGCCAATAGTGTGAAGCCATCTTTGTAGTGGGGGGAAGCAATAGTGAACATTTTTGTTCTGTGCCAGTATGAGGACATCACACTAGTAAGGCAAATTTCAATAAAATTTTTTCACTACAAAAAAGGGCCATTGGGTACCTCGCTAATCTTGCTAGCAATGAATCTTGTAGGCACTCCTTCCGACAGTTAAAGTTCCTAACACTTCCCAGCCTTTACATATATAAAACCATCTTGTACTTAAATAAGTTCAGAATACAACTGTCAGTTAACTCTGATAATCATAATTACAATACAAGAAAAAAGAGTAATTTCTACATTTCTTTATGAGAAGATGCCTAGTTTTATGAAGATAAAATTCTATAATGCTTTACCAAAAGAAATTAAACTTGAAAAAAATGTTTGTAAATTTAAAAAAGCTTTGCAAAATTTCCTGATAGATAGAGCCTATTATACTTTTGAAGAGTATTTATTGTAAATAGTTGTTTGATTATTCTATTTTATTTGTGTTTTAAGCTGTAATGCAATTCCAATGTATATATTATTGACAAGATTCAACTGTCTCACTATATATTGAATTACTAGCACGTAACAGTACAGGGTTCCACAGAGAGGTCACACATGTAGGCAGCGAAGAGTAGTGGTGACAGCACGATGCACACTCCAGCCGCTATGGGTCCGACAGGATAATTTCCCCTCCACCATGTGATGGGATAAATAGACCTAGTAATAAGGATATTAATAATGACCATACTAATAAAATCAGCCTAATAATGATGATAATGATAATGAAGATGATGATGATAATAACAACAACAATGCGGAGAACTATAAGAAGAAGAATATTTGCACCACTTCAAAATCTCACTGTCTCAGAAATTCACAGACGTCTCAACTCATTACGCTGTTAGGAAACACGATTCCTAACATAAACGGGAAAGTCAGTTCTGTGAACAAGCAATTTCACATGAGGACATATGGTTACGAATGGTAAAATCCAAGCAGTAAATAACTATTATATGTGGCAAGGAAATAAAAGTTTGCAAGAGAAATTAATTCAGAGTTAATTATCTCACAAACCTCTACAACCCACGACATAAGAGTCATAGCTGAGGCAAACATTGTGAACTAACATATATCCAGCTACAACCAGCACCTGGAGAGTGCAATCCCAAAGGAAGCTACCAATCAGAGTGAGGTAGGGGCAGGAATTTCGGCTTCTATGAGCTTGTACGATAGGCCCTGGTGTCATGTGGTTGCAAAGGCCTTTTCCACATCCACGAGCACCGCAACTGTCTTTAAATTTTCCTGGAAACCCAGGACAGCCATCTATGTCAGCTGCAGTAGCTGTAGGGTAGTGGAATGCCCATGAGGAAAACCAAACTGATGATCTGGGATGAGTTGCCATTCCTGAAAAAGAGGTGTGAGGCGGGAGAGGAGCAACCGTTCAAAGATCTTTGAGATGGTTGGGGGTAGGATGATGGAGCGATAACTAGAGGGGGAGACTGGTTCTTGCCGGGCTTCAAAATGTGGATTACTCTTGCCTATTTCCAACAGGATGAAAAATGACGATGTATATATGCATTGTAAGTCTGCATCAAGTGGACAACGGCCTTCCTGACTGAAGCATGGGCGTTGTGATGCCATCATCTTCAGGGAATTTATTTGGGTTCAGGTTTTTATTTGGGAGGCCACCTGTTTTGGGGTGACCATGGGAATGTGGATCCCTTCGTGTGGTGGCGGGGTTTGGAGTTAGAAAGAAATGTAGGCTCTCCAGTATAGAGAGCTTGGTTGTAATTATCCATAAAATCAGCAATGAGCTTTCCTCTTGCACTAGCCCGAGTTGAACCCCAAAGTGGGTGATGTGCTTTTAAGTCTCCCACCAACAGAAAAGGTGTTGGTAACTGGGAAATCAGATCTTATAAGTCAGTTAGCGAGAGGTCATCAGACAGAGAGATATATGTTGCAGATGGTAAATCATATGGATGGCAGAGCAATCCTTACCTCGACTGACTGGATGTCAGATTTTATGGGTATAGATTCCAGATATATATCATCTCTGAGTATCATAGTGCCGCCATGTACAGAGACCCCTTCCGGTGTAAGATCATTAGGGCTCAGAAGTTCATGCCCTAAAAAACACTAAAATATGCATGCAAATATGCTCTTGAAAATATGCCAAGAAATATGCACTATTTCATTAAAACAATTAATGCCCCTTTGCAGTAGACAAGACGAGTTAGTATGTTGTTGTTGTTGTTGTTGGCTAATGCTGGATTTCTGACAATGAAGTCATTAATCCTCTTGCTCTCCAATATTTTTCACTGATGGATGGGACACTAGAAGTGGCCGGGCATATTTGAAGGTGGTCTCGATCCATTTCCTCTTGCAGATCACATAGAGGACAGAGTAGTGAAGAATATACCCCAATTCTGTTTAAATGTTTTGCCAGACAATCATGTCCTGTAATGAACCTGAAGGTTGCAACTGCTGTTTTTTGAGGATACTCAGCCATTATTTACTTACTGCAGTGAAGTTCTTGTTACAGCAAACACAAAAAAAATTCAAATCTTTCAAAACCAAAGTCTGAGATTAATTACAGGTGCTATCAAAACCACACCAATAGCAGCTATGGAAATACTAACCAACCAATACCCCATTGAATGTGAAATAGAAAAAGTGGCTCTTATTCAACACGAAAAGTTGATCAGACTCCCATTCAATACATGGCACAAGAGAAATTTTACACATACACTGAATACTCAGGAGAGCTTTCTTTCCAAAATTCAAGACATCAAGAAGAATGTGTAACTTCCTAATTCAAAGGAAAACTTCATATCCAAAGTCAATCTGACACAAACATTAGACATCACATATTATTTACACCTGACAGAAGTTAAGAAAAGTGATACTTCAACTAGTGTTCTAAAGTTATTGGCATTAGAGACAATCCATACTAGATTTCCAGAACACGAATGGCTCCATATATATACTGATGGATCATTGATATCAAACCAAGATGGAGCAGGTGCTGGAGTCACATGTCACCTCTTTTCCTATTACAAATCTTTAAGTTATGGAACTATTAACTTTGATGGAGAAATTGAAGCAATTTGAATGGCCCTACAAAATCTTTTGTACACAATTTCACATTTTCATCAAGCAGTTATTCTCTCAGATTCCAGGGCAGCAATTATAGCAGTTACTTCTAAGTTGTCACCAAAAAACCAAACAATTATAGAATGTTGGAAAATCCTTACCCATCTAACAGCACTTCAAAAACACCTAGTCTTCCAATGGATACCAGCTCACTGTGGACTGAGTGGTAATGCGAAAGTTGATTTTCTTGCAAAAAAAGGGTACCAGCAGTGTACAAAAATCTATAGTTAATCTACTATTTTATGCAGCTAAAAGTTTAGTCAACTCTGAATTCAAAAAAATTATTGCAAAATATTACTATGAAAAATCAAAGAATAAAAGATGGGAACTACCAAACATTCATACGAGTTAGTATAAGTAATAAAGTTATCTTATTTCTTAGAGGTTGAAGCAGAAGTGGTCCCGCTGCTAGTATTAACTGCTAAATTGCAGTTCACAACCAACACTTTGTGCAAATTTTCAACTGTAAAACATTGTCTGTTGTCTCGCAAAACACTTTGGTAACGTGAAAAACTTCTCTCCATGTCACAAGATGTTATCGGGGCAAATTTAAATGATGTTAACTGCTTCACAGAGAGTCACATCTTTTGGTGTGACAGAAGGTTTTCTTTCGAGGATGTCTTGAATATCGCACATCTGTTTATAACCAGAATTTTTTGAAATTACATAATTCACTTTCTCTTTCACTTTTTGTGCTATGCTACCAGGAACCGAACTTAGATCACATAGTTTTTTCAAAGACAGTAAGTGATTCATGCAAAGGAGATCCTACAGCTTCCAATGGCATTATGGCTGTTGGTAAGAAAGAAAAATGGGCAGATATGAAACTAAGATTCTCTTTCAACCCAGTGCCTGACAGAATATTTTGCACAGTTTCTATTGATGAAGCATATATCAAGTCCAATGAATTAGCAACCTCTTCAACCATTTCTATGTGTTCAGCATAATATAAAACTGCATCGACCCATGTTCCCCATCGAGTTAACACTGGTGCAGGAGGAAGTCGGATATTAGGGGCTGTTGATCTAAACAACTTAACTCTTTTAGGAGATTTAACAAAAATTCTCTTTGTACTGGACACAAATCTATCTACCAATGGGAAAGAATCACATATTGTCTCAGAAATGCGATGAAGAGCATGTGCCAAACAAGTTACATAAATTAAGTTAGAAAAATACCTTTCAGAGATTGTCCTGATTTTACCATATAACGACCTGCATCAGTAACAAATAAAAGTAACCAGTCGTATTTAATTCCACATGGACATAGTAATTTCAAAGTCCATCACAAACTGAGTCACAGTTACATTGTCAGTGACTGACAATTCGCACACATTAAGAAGATAAAGTGTAGTCTTTTGTTCATTGTTTAAAGCACCCACGATTATGTTAGCAATAGAACAGCACTCAGAATCAGGGGTTTCATCAATAGACAACCACACAAACTGATCCGCTAATTTATTTTGTATAAGAGGTAGAACCGGAACTTAAAAATTCAATGCCACAACTGGGATTTGAACCACAGACCTTCCGCTTGCCGGGCGGACGCTCTAACCACTGAGCTATTGTGACAAACTGCCAGAATGGCATTAAATTCTCAAGCCAGTTCGTATTTCTCCTGGTAAACCACAAAGGCAGTCTCACACCAGAGACAATTACCCCAATGGTGACTTACTATTGCAAGTACTTTATATCCCAGGATTAAATAACCTTCACATGGTAATTATTATTTATTTATGCCAACAAACTTACTGTTGGTGTTTTTAAACACACAAGCCATGTGTGGGCAAAGTTTAAGAGGTAGAACCGGAACTTAAAAATTCAATGCCACAACTGGGATTTGAACCACAGACCTTCCGCTTGCAGGGCAGACGCTCTAACCACTGAGCTATTGTGACAAACTGCCAGAATGGCATTAAATTCTCAAGCCAGTTCGTATTTCTCCTGGTAAACCACACACACACGGCTTGTGTGTTTAAAAACACCAACAGTAAGTTTGTTGGCATAAATAAATAATAATTATTTTGTATATTTGACAAGTTATTGTAACAATGTCCTACATAAGCCTTACGCAGTGTGCTTTCTTCAGGCACATGTTGTCGAGTGTACTTGGCAAGAAAGTTTTTAAATGTCGGATTATTCATTTTGAACAATGGAATATCAGCAGCTAAAAATGTTTGGCACAAGTCATAGGAAAATTCAGTAACCCTACTTCCCAAACACTCTACGAGCTGTTTTTGAACAGGTTCTTTCTTTGTGAGTTTTCTGATTAAATTCTCCTTATCTTTTGCTGTGTATATGTGCTGAACTATTTGAAATCTTTTCTCACTCCCTACATTTTTCTCACACGCTCCACAAAACAGTACCCTATTATCTGTAGATATTAAATCACCTGAAAAGTCTTTCTGTAAATGAATTAATCTAGCACTCGAAGTTGGTTTATTTTCGGCATTTTATACGCCTAATTTAATTTGGTGGGCAACGATTCACAATACTTGAAGACCACGACACAACTACTGGTGGGCAGGCAAGCGTTACTGTAATTGTGCTGCTCAAAAACGTTGACCTGCACTTATCTTTGTTAATATAAACCTCTCAGATAACACACTGATCATTCTCTACGCACATACATATAATGAAAGGATGGAAACAGGGGATTCACTGCATGACAACATGACTCATCATTAGTTCTCGCCACCTCACGAGTTGCATCATCATGTGCAATATTACCAATATGAAAAATATTATACAGATGGAAAAAATAATAAAAAACCATACAAATCATTAAAATATGTAATATAGGGGCTATAATATTGAAATCTTCGTGAGTTGCATCGTCATGTGCAATACTACCAATATGAAAAATATTATCCAGATGGAAAAAATAATAAAAAACCATAAAAATCATTAAAATATGCAATATAGGGGCTATAATATTGAAATATGCATTTATCAAAATCAAGAAGATATGCAGTTATATGCACCATAAAATCATGTCCAAATAACTGAAAATTCCATAATTCGATGTAAAAGCATACATTTTTAACCCCTATGAAAAAACATGCAAATGCATGAACTTCCTAGCCCTAAAGATCATAGTGCACTGGGGTGTATTGTCTTATTTGAAAAATGTCCTGCGGGTGTAGCTGTCTCTTGCAAACATGTGACCAAAGGCTCCTTATTGAGCAAAAGTTCAAGCTCTGGTCATTGTGTTCTAATACCACGCATGTTCCATTTTAGGATAGTTATGTAATTCTTTCAGTGGGATAAAGTTACTCTCCATTACCTTGAAGTAGGCTGTGGTCAATTCAATTTGACTCTTTTCTAATGTATTGGGCTAACAACTTTTTCTGAAGCTTTATCCTGCCTTTTTCACTGGGGTTCTCGCAGCGTGGGCAGGATCTTCTTGCTTCATTTCTCTAGCAAGGTCTGTTTTCCCATAGCAAATTTTGGTTCAATATCTTCGAACCCATTGGAAACAGAGACCAACAAAGATGAAAATCGCCGATCTGGGTCCATCCTAGATTCCTCAGAAGAGGATCTTTGAGATGAATGCTGACCTTTCTTTTCCTTTGTTTTACTGCGAACAGCCTCGTTACTTTGTTTGAGGAAATCAGTTCTTACATAGTGTTATAAACTTTTTTCGGTGAAGCATCATATATAACGGGCTTACTAGTGCAATTGGTAAAGGTTGACATTTTTGAAGGTGACCTGGATGAGATGTTCCTTATATTTGCAGACTTGGTAAGTGCCTGAGATTTACTTGTAGATGCTGAAGGCTTTGGAACTGTTCTTGCTATGAGAATCCTTTCTGAAATTGTGGCACTGTAATTATTAGTGGTGTGTGTAGCAATTTTTCATTTCAGAACCGGTTTAGCTGCAACTGAGCTATACATACCAGACTTTGGCAGAGTGGGTTGTCGGATATACAGGAGTTTCTGGGCTTCTGAGGAGGACACCTGTTAAACCTGGATCTCCTGGATCATCCTTTCCTCCATAAAACAGGGCATTCTCGAGAATTAGCTGGATGTTCACCACTGCAGTTAACACATAACAGAGAAGTACATGCACCATCGTGAGACTTCTCCATAGTTAAACCAGGTAGCTTCTCTGTAACACAGTTCGCTTGTGTATTTGAACACCTGAGCAGGTTCGGGATGAATGACCCAACTTCAATTGATTCATAAAGTGTCTCAATCCTTTGTGGTAGATCTACCTGATCAAACATAAGGAACAGGGTACAAATGGGCTTCAATTCACCTCTTTCTTTGCAATGAACCCAGTAAACACAGGTAACACCCTGTTCTTCAAGACTTTCCTTAATCTCCTCATTGCTTAGTCCTTCTAATGCATGGGTGTTAACCACACCACATGATGAGTTCAATGTCCTGTGCAAGTCAACACATACTGGATAGCTGGCTAACATATTTGCTTTCTTTATCTTTGCTGCCTGAATGTGCTTCAACCAGAAGTGTGACCTTGTGAGATCTAGTGCATGACTTCACTGGACAAGTTATCTTATCCAGGCCCTTTTGGATTATAAATGGGCTCACCGATAAATACTTTTTACCTTCCTCAGTTCTAGAAATAACTACGTAGTGAGACAACACTCGATTTCTTCCCTTACACTAAACTTTTTATTTTGGTTTTGGTTTTTTCATGTCATGGCAATAATATCCTCCACCATTGCAAATGTCTCCAATGGCATGCTCACATCCTGGGTACCACCCGGCCCAGGTGAGAGTCTTGGCCTGGACCTTGCTCACGCTAGGGTCTCACCTCCCATTGCATAGACAGAGGGACCCAATCGACTTCAGGAGTGCATCAGCTCATGTAATGGCTCCTCCCTGGGACTGACCTTTATCAGAGGGCACAAACACAAGTTCTACATGATAACCAGGGGCTGGGAATTACATGGTTACCCAGTCACCCTTTGCATCTTCCCATCTACCAACAACCCGCATGAAAGGTATGCATCAGACGGTTCAGGTAGGTATAAGATTGGAGGTCAAACACATGTGTGGACCAAGTTGATTGGGCATTTGGCATATGCTGTTTTGCCCATTAGAGGAACCCAATCGAGAGTGTGGTTCAGACCACAGATTATGGGAGCGACATTTCCTGTAGCTGCATGGACCTTGAAGGAGCAACTGTTAAACAACAAAGAAAAGTCCTTTTATGCATGTGCAACTTCCTTGGATTAACAAGAGAGTTAGGGTGGTTAATCAGAGACCTGATCATTTTCTTAGTCAAGACGGTACAGGCCACATTAAGGTTGTAGACATGTCATCCATTGGGAGACATGGCTACACTAGTCATGGGTTGCTTCTAAACTCTCGAGGCAAGGATAAGCTTATGCAATCCAATGCTAAGAGTGTCTTGCTCGTAACCTCTTACAGAATTATGGGAAAAATTCCTGTTGTCACAAGTTGTAGGTATGCCCCATAAACAGTATAACCACAGAAACTTAAAGGAAATTATAATAATCAAACCAAATATCTTGAAATCCATTAATAACTCTAGAAATAATGCTCCTTACACCATCAATGGTAATGATGATGATAATAACGATAACAATAACAGTAAAAACTGTCAGTATTTCATCAAAACCTACCACCACACATTTTATGCATTTCCAAACGTCACTTGACACAACAGGAATTTCACCCAATTTCATTGCATGGGTACTCTTTAGGAACAGCGTTTTCAAGAACAAATTTACACAAAGGTGGAGGTTGTATATATGTTAGGAATGATTTGACATATAAAGTTTTAGATTTATCCAAGTTTAGTAGTGAACAAGACCTTGAACTCTGTGCAGTTCAGTTAAATTAATGTAATCGTAGTAGTCCTTTATTGATCTTTGTTAGGCAATTTTGAAAGTTTCAGAAAGCAACTCAAACATGTCCTAAACTTTTTGTTAAAACCAAAAAGGGAATTAGCCATGTGGTGATACAAATGTTGATTATTTGAACTCTAGTCTTCAAAGGAAACAACTCAGCTCTTTATTTGCATCCAATGATATGACACAAAGTAAACTTTCCAACAAGAATCCAAAATAATTCCACTGCTATAATTAATATATTTTTAAATTCAGATAGAATTAAGTTTTGCACTCTCATCAAAAACTAATGGTCTGTCACATCATGATGCTCCAGTTCTATGCATTAAAAAGATAATTTTAAATCTCAAACCTAAATATACCTATCGAAAATATAGGGAGATAAATGAAAACACTCTGAATGAGTTTAGCAAAACTTGAATCCTGGAATCAAACTTACAAAACGAATGAGACCAACAAAAAATATAATAGCTTTCTCCAATGTTTCAAAACTCACTTTGAGTCTTGCTTCACAGTCAAGATTAAGAAAATATCCAACTTCTAAAGAAACAATGCCTGGATAACTTTAGGTATAAGAACCTTATGCAGGCATAATAACCTACTTCAAAAAATATTGTAAAATCCTAAAAAGGGTAATAAAAGCAGCAAAAGTATTGCATTATAATAAACTAATCCAACACTGTGACAACAAAATAAAAACTTCGTGGAATATACACTGCTCAAAATAATTAGCGACAAGATTTTGTATTTTTCCACCTTGTAATGAAAGTGTACATACTACATATTATTGTTTGGACATATTTAATTAAGATATGCAATCCACCATGACAATATTATGTCAATTGCTGACAATTATATATTGAAAACTGAAATGGGTTATGCATAGAATGTAATGATTCATGTACTGTTGAAGTGTCTTTTTCTTGTCATTAACAGTGTATTGCATCTTTCTACAACCTTTTACATTCAATGAGTTTAAAATGAAGTACCTATCTGAAGTTGAAGTTGTTTGAGTGGTCACATTTATACAGGAAGTTTGGACAGTTTGCACAGAGGATAGAGAGATAGAGAGTGTGGCTTTATCTATTGTTCAAAGGGCCTGGAAAAGATTTATTGAAACTGGCACCTATACTAGAAGACCAGACCAGGGTCCAAAATGCAAAACATCAGCTAGAGATGACTAATATGGGATCAATTGTGCTCTAAATAACCTGAGGGTGCAACTGGTGTTATTGTCAGTGATCAGACAATAAGAAACAGGCTTCAAGAGGTGGGATTAAGACCATGAAGACCTTGTAAGGGCCCTCAATTGAAATGCCATCACAAGGTAGATCGATTGAGGTTTGCTCAACAACATAGGCTCTGGCAGCTTCGTGACTGGTGTAATGTACTGTTCACAGATGAATCTCGCTTTCGCTTAACACAGTATGATGGATGTCTGCGTGTGTATTGTCATTGTGGTGAGCATTATGATGAAGCTACAGTCCAAGAAATTGACACATTTGGCACTGGGTCAGTCATGGTGTCGATGGTAAAACTGATATCGTGGTAGTCAGAGGGCGACAAAATGCTACCAACTATATTGCTGATATTGCACTGGATCATGTAATGCCTGCTGCAGTTGGGATGGGGCCCAAGTTTGTATTGCAGCAAAATAATGATCTGGCCTGCTATGAGTGCAGACCTCAATCCCATTGAGCATTTGTGGGACATGCTAGAATGCAATGTCCGGAAGCATCCTATACCTCCTCAGTCTCTTCAAGAGATAGCGGATGTTCTCACTCTAGAATGGGAAGGTTGATTACAAGTTGTGCAGCAATAATACACTCCCATATGGGGGCCATACAAGATACTGAAATGACTTTTGTTTTGATTCACGCACTAGAATATTTAAGATCAAGTATCACAAAAGTATTGCCTGAATTTAAAGCTATTCTGACATCTGCGGAAATAAATAACATTATTAACTCCTTTAAAACAAATAATTTCTCTGGCTATGACAAAATAACAATAAGAATCTTAAAAGCATGCTCATCCCAAATTAGCGCTCCCTTGAGTTATTTGTGCAACGAGTCACTAAAGACTGGAATTTTCCATGACAGGATGAAATTCTGAATTGTTAAGCCCCTTTTAAAAAAAGGCAAACAAAACAACGTTTCGAACTATACACCAATTTCTCTCTTACCAGTTTTTTCAACAGTCCTTGAAAAAGTAAGTTTCAACAGACTGTACAAGTATGTAAAATATAACAAGATACTCTGAAGGATCAGTTTGGGTTCAGAAAAGGAATTTCAACAAATAATGCAACTTTTAAACTTACACATGAAGTGTTAACTGCCCTAAACAATAAAATGCCTGTAGGACTTAAAAATGAAAATTTAAGTTGGTTCATATCATACCTAAATGAAAGAAAACAGAGCGTTGAAGCAAACAGTGGTTATGAAAAACAAACATCAAGTACCCCAAGGTTCAGTATTAGGGTTCTATTATTTCTGATCTACATAAACAGCCTTTCACTTTATATAAAGGATATAGCAAGTAGCACGACACTAGTGTGCTGGGTATAAAAACTTAAATGAACATTCAATTAAATTAAATTATGAACTGGTTTGAAGCTAACAAATTATCTGTAAACCTATATAAAGCAAAAGTTGTTAAATTTATAACTCATGGAACAATACATTCTGATTGAAATTGGGATTAACATTATTAGAACAAATGGACATCATCAAATTTTTGGACCAAATATTTAGATTAGAAAGCTCACATTAAGTATATCTTACCCAAGCTCAGTTCTGCCTGTTATGCTATCTGAGCACTAGCAAATATGAATTCTATACACACACTTAAATTAGTATACTATACATATTTTAACTCTATAATGGAATATGGAATTTTATTTTGGGGCAATTCATTAGAACCTACAAACATTCATCATACAAAAGAAGGTTATAAGAATTATTTCCAACACCCATAGTAGATGCTCATGCAAAAATCTTTTTGGAAGACAGAAGATTTTAGCTTCACCCTGTGTGTATATATTCTCGATCATAAAATTCTTTATATGCAATTGATCTACATTTGTAACAAACAATGACATTAATAAGATAAACACCACACTAAAAGGCAACATTCATCATCCCAGTGCAAAACTTTGCTTCCAGATAGGTGTACACTATGAAACCATAAAAATATTTGATGTTATTCCTAATGGTCTTAAGGAAAAAGTTGACATTTTCAATGCTTTTAAAATTGCTGCTTAAGAGTACCTATGCTCAAAATCATTTTATTCTGTACAAGATTATCTGAATGGCAAATTATCCTGTTAATGCTTATGTAGCTTTGTAAGTAGCTTGTAGCTGTTTTAGTGACAAATCATTGTTAATTACATTCGATGCCTGCTTGAAAGCTACTTAAATTTATATGTATTGAACAATTGACAAAAGATGCCATTCATTGCTAATTATATAACTAAATAATAGGAGATGGCAGGAAAAGCCTAGTGGAAGTTTGAAACAAAGTTTGATTTGTACTTGTAAATATATATTATCTTATAACAGCAGGGAAGATTGGATTGTGTTTCTCGACCATCCCTGCTTTGTATTTTGTGCCTGTGTATACAGAGGCCGACAGAAGTATTAGAATAATATAACATGTAACATTGCACGTACTATAAATACTGTAATACTTATTTGGCAGCGTTGAATTGTTGCACATGTAAACATTAACCTTTTGTGTATTCGGAAACAATATATAAAATATCACTTTGCATGTATTTATTACACAATCTGTACTGTATTTATTCTATTGTCCCTCTTATTGGAGGGCATATGTATTCGAACGTAACCAATCAAACAGAGAGAAAGGTGGTTCGACATGCCCTAGTTGTTGTTGTAGTGTTTAACGCCCGTTTTTACTACTATGGCACCACAGGCGGTGACACTGATGATACATGGAATGAAGATGGAGCACCGGTGGAATGAGATGGCGGGGGAAACCGGAGCACCCAGAGAAAACCCGCCCTGACGCTGCTTCGTCCACCATGAATACAACATGTGGGTCCCTGGGATCGAACCCGGGCCGCCTAGGTGGTAGGCGAGCGCGCTAACCGCTCGGCCACGGCGCCGCCGGACATACCCTATACGCACCTACCACACAGCAGTTGTGTTTATGCTGTACCTCGAAACAGTGTGCTCACAGTTATTCAGCCGATTGTGAGCTCACAGGTAATATGGGGCGTAAAGGTAAGGAGACAGCGATGGCAGAGAGGAATATCGTGATCAATATGTACAAACAGAAGAAATCTCTCTCTGAAATTGCCAACACCATTAACAGAAGCAAAACTACAGTGTTCTACATAATTCAACGCTTCAAACAGACAAATACTGTGGTAAATAAACCTAGAAATGGCGCTCCTTCTAAACTCACCACCAGAGACAGGAGGCAAATAATAAAAATGGTGAAGCAGAATCCGAGAGTCACTGCATCTGAGATTAGAGGATGCCTTGAGCAATATTCTGGCACTGTGGTTCACACCAGAACAGTTGAACGGGTTTTAAATAGTGCTGGGTACAATGCCCGCGTTCCTAGGAAGAAACCATATGTTAATAAGGTGAATAAGAAAAAGCATATAGAATTTGCTAAACAGTATGTGATGAAACCAACAGAATTCTGGGATAAGGTTCTCTGGTCAGACGAGAGCAAATTCTGCGTATACAAGAGTGATGGACGACTTAAAGTGTGGAGACAGTCAAATACAAAATGGGAACCTAAGAACATTGTAGCTACAGTGAAGCATGGTGGCAGTAGTGTGATGGTATGGGGTTGCATAGCTTCATCTGGCTTTGGGGAACTGGTGTTCATAGATGGTATCGTGGACAAATTTGCATACAAGAGGATTCTTGAAAACAATCTTAAAAAGAGTGCAGAGAAGCTGGGATTAGGGCAGGATTATTACTTCCAGCAGGACAATGATCCGAAGCATACTGCTGAAATTGTAAGGCTTTTGATAGTATACAACACTCCTCACACTTTGAAGACACCGCCCCAATCTCCAGATTTAAATCCTATAGAGAACATCTGGAAGGAGCTCAAGGAGCGTGTGAGGAAGCATCACATCAGAAGCAAGGACCATCTAAAAGAACTTCAAACAGAGTGCAGAAATATGGACTCGGCAGTCACTAAACAACACATACAGACAATGCCCAAATGATTATCTGCAGTAATTCAAAGAAAGGGGATGATAACTAAATACTAGCTGTTCTCTGTTCTAATACTTGTTTCTTCTTGTAGTGCAAATTAGTTTCAGTTGCTATTTATGAGTTGTTGTTGTTGTTAGCTAATGCTGGATTTCTGACAATGAAGTCATTAATCCTCTTGCTCTCTAATATTTTTCACTGATGGATGGGGCACTAGAAGTGGCCGGGCATATTTGAAGGTGGTCTCGATCCATTTCCTCTTGCAGATCACATAGAGGACAGATTGAAGAGAGCAATAGCAGTAATAGTAACTGCTTTTTAGAGAGCACCATATTTTTATGTTTTGGCGGTCACATTGCTCTCTCACAACCCCCAGAATGTCTGGAGGACCACACCTGTCGTTGGTTTACGGGTCTCACTGACCTGACCGGGAGAGTTATCAAAATAAATTCACCGACCATATCCTCTGATTACCAATCAGAGGACGTATTACATGCCATGACAGGTCAGCATGTTAGGGGTTAATATTTTAGAGAAATTGAGAGGGTGGAAAAATAAAGACTTCCTAGCCCTCGGGAACCCTAATAGCATTGGGGTCGGAAGAGAACAAGAGATGACCAAGGTAAGGTCAGATAGAAAAGTTACAGTGAGGAGCAAAACACCAGTAAGTGGAAGTAATGTTCTGCTCAGCTTGGGTACCTTGTGGTCGCTATTCACATATCCCCTAGACGGAGACCCCTGAGAAAATTATTATTATTATTATTATTATTAATTATTGTGTATATATTTTTAAAAGGTGATTTTTCAACAAATACTTGCTTCGAGAGGTAGAACTGGAACTTAAAATTCAATGCCACAGCTGGGACTTGAACCACAGACCCTCCGCTTACTAGGTATGTGCTCTAACCATTAAGCTACTGTGACAACCTGCCAGAATGACATTGAATTCTCAAACCAGTTCGTATTTTCCCCAGGAAACCAGCGGAGGGTCTGTGGTTCAAATCCCAGCTGTGGCATTGAATCTTCAAGTTCCAGTTCTACCTCTCAAACATTGCCCACACACGGCTTGTGTGCTCAAAAACACCAACAGCAAGTTTGTTGGCATAAATAAATAATAAATACTTGCTTGTATATTATTACTTGTCATGAAACCAATAGACATTGTAAATGTTCTGTCTGCTTGTAATAGCAGAGCATTCATTATTCAATTAAAACAATAGTAACAAATATATATATTATTAATAAGCAATAAATATTAAAACCTTATAGGTTAACAGCAAAATATACCTTTTATAATGTGAATACAACTGAGCGGAATCCATCGCTGCTAGACATTTTTGCTCTATATTCCTCTTTTCACGGATGCTCTGGCCCACGATGTCACAGAGCACTCTGCTTGCAGGAGATGGTATTTCATCAAGACAATGCACCAAATCACACATCCATCATCACCACAGCAAAATCAATGAGTTACAGTTTGAGTTGTTTCCTCATTCACACTATTTGCCAGATTTAGCCCCTCTAATTACTTTCTGTTTCCAAGCTTGATGGTAAAAGAATTCCCAACAATGAAGAGGTGAAGTCTGCCTTTGATGACTATTTTGTAGAGCTTGATGGTTCTCACAATAAACAGGCTATCAAAGCTATTCAGCATTGTTTGGAAAAGTATATCGAGCTGAAAAGAGACTATGTAGAGCAGGCGTGTCTGACCTTTTTTTGAAAAAAGCCACTGCTGTTAAGGTGAAATAGTTTGTGGGCCACAAGATTTGATTCTTTTTACCATATTAAGTAGGATCTAAATTCTAAGATAAGTCAACTTAAAAAAATGTTAATATATGTATTCATATATCTTTTATTAAAATACTGATTATATATTATTTCAGTAATTTTTAACCCTCAGTTGGGCATACACCCGGGTAGAATGCTGTTAGTCATGCAGGACCTAGTAGGCCGTCACTATATTTGTGTGCTATTATGCCTGTATTAATTTTTTAAATTGTATTTTTCCTTCATTCCCATGTTCAGCTTAAATATACATGGTTTTCATCATCATCTTACTAGACAGATCAAAGATGAATAAAATGTATGAGTACACTATACATTATAACTTGCAGTGCACTACCTGGAAAGATAAATTGTGATGTTCAGATATACAACTTGTAATTTGAAGTGTATGGTCAACAACAATAATGATTATTAATAATAATAATAATAATAATAATAATAATAATAATAATAATAATAATAATAATAATAATAATAATAATAATAATAAATCTTTGACAAGCATATGACATTTCCTACAAAATGCATGTCATTAGGACAAAGGTTGCTTTCATCCTCTTCTTTATTATCAGTTTATGAATCTAAAGATCTCATTTTCAGTTTATCTTCAGAACTGAATCATCTGATTCATACAAATTGTCATACATGGATAAGACGTTATCATCAGAAGGCACTTCATCCAAATTCTTGGAATTTTGTAAATCATACCTTTTACTCCTGTTTTTGGGAAGTAGTAACATTACTTGAAATCACAAAAATATATGACACTACTAACAAGAAAAAACATATGTCAGTAATATGTAATGAGAGTAGGCGCGCAGAGTTTGCAATGTGTAACTGCAGATTAGTCATTCTTGGAGATAAAGAAATAAACCGAGCCGGTTGTCGCTCCACCAAACACCCAAATAAGGTATAATATTAGATGTCCTAGTCAGGCGATTGCATAGGCACATTTGTTTAGAACATTTAAATAAACGTAGGGTTATCCCAGGCCCGTAGTGACCACTGAAGGGTTAAAATTAAAAAAATATTTTTTTTTCGTGTATAATATAATTCTAAAATCTAAATTGAACAATACACTATAAATACAGTATTATTAACCCTGAAAACTAATTTGAAATGTGTATAAAATGTGTAACAATACTAAAACATCTGGCTTACACTTGCCACTGAAAGTGGAAATATTACTGCAGGGTCAACAATGAATGGAAACTACAAAGCAATGCACAGTAGGTAGGATCATAAATACAAATTTGGTCTGGGTATTTCTTAAAACGGGTGTGATTTATCCATGTTTTATGAATGAGGATGACTCATCAACTTTAACAAACACATGTGTTGGAAACGGAAAAAGTTATCTTATTCCAGATAGAATTACTTATTTCTGAATAACATTATAACTTAAAAATATCGCTGTGGGCCGCATGCAATGTGATAAGAGCAAATGTCACTGTCGGCCGCATGTGATGGAATTGAGGGCTGCAGGTTGGACACACCTGATGCAGAGGAATAAAGATGTTTTTGTGCTTTTTTTGTTAGGGTGTGTATTCTGGGCCAGCCCTCATATGATAATGAAGAAAATATAACTCCCACCCCTAATTACCTTTCATATGAAACTTTTTCATTATTTATTTTCTCAAAAATGGGTCAAACTATTTTGACTAAAATACCACATTTTTAAGATAAATATTGAATAGTCTGACGCCTTCACTCTGAATGACTTCCGCACGACTGGCAAACCATAAGAGACACACAAAATCCCACTGCACAAGAAATGTAGATCACATTAAAACACACATTTTTGTTAAATAACTCTCTTTTTCTGTGGCATTAACTGTTTCCAAGATAGTTTTCGTTATGAGTTTAAATTTTCAAATACTTCAAACTTTTAAAATGTCACTATGTTACTTTCTCTACTACAAGTGGTCAGTAGAGTAAGTATTCTATTTTACCCACAAACCCACGTGGAGGTTTCACCAGAAAAGTGTCTTGAGATCCCCTGTACCCAAAAAAGCAATATTAAACTTGGGATTTAAGTTGAGCATTTTCAAAGAATGTGACAGCAAAAGTTTTAAGAAAATCCACCAACCCCAAACTATCCTCTCCATAGAACATTTTTATTTTCTCAAAAGTGCCTCTCATGATTTTGATTAATATATTGTATATTTAAGATATTTTCATAACAAATGAAATGTATATGTTGAGTTCCGAGCAAATATTCTCTGAAGTTCTTTTCATTCTGAAAGAATTTGGTATAAATGTTAAACTGTAAGATATACACAAAGAGTACATCTCATTCAAGTGAGGTTTTAAACATTTCTTAGACATCCTTTTTTGTTGGTTTGAATTTTCAAATACTCATATCTTTCTCAAAAGTAACATTCTATTAATTTTTTCCTCTCTTTCTTTTACGCATTGAAAGAGAGAGGAATTTCAAAGCCATTACATAGCAACCAACTTCTTATGCCTGCAATCAAATGTGTACTGAAAATTGCTTTTCAATTGTTAGTAGAGAAAATGACGTGGGAATCTATGGTGGAGCACAATCAAACACAAAGGTTTACTACCTGTCCCTTCCGTCTCAATTTACCGTCCTGCTTTACATATCCTTCAAACCTCTCAGTATTCTGCTCATTTATTACCTTTTTTTGTGTCCACTTCAATCTGGTATAGGTTGTTCATTATGAGTGTATATGTTTAATGGAAGACTCAAGTTTATTTTGTACCGGTTGTATTTATGTATGCGTAGCTTTAAAATAATAAAAGTGATAAATATGTGATAAATATGGAAAAATTGAAGCTATTAACAGTGAAGCAACAAGATTCTAATTGTTTCTAATTTGTTCTTACTTTAGAATGTGATAAATATGTTTACGTTCGAATACTTCTGTTGGCCTCTGTATGTGCTCTTATGTTATATAGCACATTTCCACTGACATGTTCAATGTTCAAGGGCCTCTATGGCTGCTTGTGAACTTGCTGAACGCAATCCAATCTAATCTTATAGTAAACTAACCACTGTTACTGCCAAGTTTATAAATCTATGGTAGTTTCACAGCTGTTTTTTCATCAGTTGGATGCTTACGGCCTGGTGTTCAGCAACAAAAATGGAGATTACAAAGAAGTGTGCACTAAATTGGTCGGAGCGGAGAAAAAAGAACCTCGACTTCCTTAACACAAACTAGAATGGATATTATTGAAAATGGTTTCAGTTTAGTATAGGGGAAAACAGTTGTACAATAAAGAAATGTTATACATGTGCATTACACTGAGTGAAAGTTTTCCCCAAATACAGTATTATAACCACTATAATGAAACTTCCTGACGCCTGTCTGATAAAATTGAGTTCAGCAGCATCTCTTGCATAATACAAAGTTGTTGTTGTTGTTTTCTAGTGCCTTGCATCTGGCAATGAAGCCATTAGCATTCGTGCTTTCCAATACTTTTGAACTGTAGTTTCTTCTGATGCATGTATGTGGCTTTCATGTAACTGTTTTCTTAACGGGCACCAGTTTTACAATGTGGCAGTTACATCACCCGACTTAAACCCCCATTTTGCAAGGGGGACCACACCTATCGTTGGTCAACGGGTCCATCGGACCTAGCCGGGAGGACTAAATAGATGATATTTAGATCCACCGACCTTCCCCTCATGTGCCTCTGAGGGACGCTGTTGTGCTGTGATAGGCCAGCACATATGTAAATGACATTTCCTCCATTTTAGATGAAACAGTTATACCGCTGTGATTCGGTCCCCAGAGCCTCATCTGTTAAAAGCAGGGTGCACCACGGGCAGGATGAGGATGGGAATTGGGTAGGAGAGGCTATAGGAGACGCATCACTACCCCTTACAAATGTAAAAGCAGAAATAACTGAGGAATTAAGGAAAGAGATTGAGGTAGTAAAGAAAGACATTATTAATGAAACTGTAGAACAAATTGTAATTCCTAAAATTAAGACAATGAATGATGTGATGCATTCACAACAGGATGCTATAAATGATATGAAACAGAGTCACTTAGAAATAAAGAATGATTTAAAATCAATTTGTGAAGAAATTAAAAAAGGGAAAGAAAGTTTGACTAATGTAAATGATGTTGTGAATGCACTACAAAGGCAAGATGATTTAGACGTAAATAATGTACAAGATGAGAGTTATTTGAATAATGTACAAAATGTTGACTCACCATACAGAGAAAGAGGTTCACAACCAAACAATGACACAACACACAACACATGTTACACCAACAGCATACTACATGAAATCACACCACCTACATTTGATGAGAAGGGAGACGATCCAAAACTCTTTGTTAAAGAGATGGAAGAGTATTTTAAAGTGAAAAGGATACCAAATGAGCTTAGGATGATGATAGTTAAGAAAAGCTTAAAAAACAAGGCATTAGAATGGCTCAGGTTAACACTCGCTGGTCATGAGTCGTATAGCTCATTCAGAAATCTATTCCTATCAAGGTATTGGGGCCCAGCTAGGCAAAACCAAACTAGGGTAGAGCTAGCGACAGGTAGATATGATCCAACCAAAGGATTATCGCTAGTCGATTATTTTATGAAAGTGGCCAACAAAGGAAAGCTGTTAGACCCTAACTTGTCGGAAGCAGAGCTAATTACCAGCATAACAAGACATTTCCCAGACACGGTGAGAACAGGGTTAATTGTTGCGAGGCCAGTAGATTTTGCAGATATGATAGAATTGCTGACAGCCTTCGAAACACAAAATGGTCGGCCTAATGAGCATAGACATAGGAACGGTCACCCAAACTCACCCATCTTAAACCGGAGCACGGCTACAAACAACCAGAATGAGGGAGAAGATAGGAATACTAGGAGCACCCATGAAAGGGGGAGAGGGGCACACCATTTCCCACAACCACATAATCATGGCGAGAGGGTGGAGAACACAAGACAGCGGTACCACGACACAATACCAAGGGGTGAATCGAGATACAGAACGCATAGATATGATCGTGGGAGACCAGGAGACCGTACCCATCAAGTGAATCACATACGATTCTGTAGGGAATACTTAAACAGCCAAAGGTCGTCATACAATAGGGGTTCACGCCAAAGGGGCAGAAACCAATGGAACACTGACAACGTAAGACAACAGGAACAGAATGAAAATGTGCCGGATAGGACCGATGCTGCGCAGAATACAGAAACAACAATCACCTCCAACGCCCAGGAAAACTAAGTACAAGTCAACTTTGTGTCCCGGAAGTTGACCTGTGTGGCAGTAGGGGCAATATTGACCAACATAACATAGGTACCTTGAGAAGACAGGCAAGTGAAAGAAAGGAAATAACCAATCCACCAATGATTAGGCTGAAGGTATGGGATATCGAATTGCCAGCAATGATTGATACAGGAGCCAGCACATCAGTATGTGACGAACAGCTATTCCAGGAATTAATAACAAAGAGAAATGCTGAATTCTTGCCTGTGTGTGGAGTGTATTGCAGCACAGCAATTGGCAAGAAAAAGGAACATGTTAAATACCAGGTAAGGCTGGTAATAGAAATCGGAAGTTGGAAGTTCGATTTTATTGCCCTGGTAATACCTAGACTAACAGCTACCCTAATCATTGGCAGTGATTTGCTTAATCTTTGGAGGTCGGTGATCAATTATGACCTACATGAATTCATTATCAAGGAAGGAACCTCAGAATGCACTGCGAAGTTCCTGGAGGAAGAAACATGCCAGGAGGAACCAGACCAGACAGGGATCCATCCGGATGAGCAATTCTTTGTGGAGAACATCAATGTCCACAAGAATAGGTTGGTAGACCTAAGGGTAAGTAAGGAGAAAACAGGTTGTACGAGCGAGGAGGAAACTAATGTTTGCAGCCATTGGATCTGCACAGAAGACAAGTTGTTACCTCGAACAACTACCAACCTGAACCACTACCAACAGATGGAGAAGAACCGATGTCACAGCTAATCGATGAGAAGGTCTGGGGGGCACATGGCATCTCTGAAGAGGAAAGGAACCAACTTAGAAAAATATTGATTAAAAACAGGAACGTTTTTAATAAAAAGCCAGGTACATGTAATAAGTACATACATACTTTTACAGTAAAAGATATCACCCCCTATTCACATAAATCCAGGCCCATCCCCAACTCCATCAGGGAGGAAGCTGACAGAGTGATCCAGAAAATATCAGCAGACGGAATAATAGAACCGTCGGACTCATGTTATGTGAATCCAGTGGTATGGGTCCATAAGAAAGAGGGAAAATTGAGGATGACCATCGACGCAAGGAAGATAAATGCGCATACCTTGCCAGATCATTACAGGCCTGAGGGGGTAGACCAACTGATATCAAAATTGAAGGGAGGTCAACATTTTACAAGTCTTGACTTGACAGCATCATTCTGGCAAATTCCTCTTCATCCAGACATCAGGAAATATACCTGCTTCCTGCACAAAGGAAAGGTGTACCATTTTTTAAAATGTGCCTTTGGATTATCAACCAGTAGCAGTGCACTACTGAGGGGCATAATACAAAGTGCTATTAGGATTTGTGCATAAACTGAGTTACTCAAGCCTTTGTTATCGTCCCTACTATATGGGTTAGTGCAAATCAGTTCAATCAGCCTTCTAGTGTTTGCTTTACTGAACCTGTATCTATGTCTGAAGCTTAGGTTGCCAGGCTTCCACTAATGTCCAATCTCGGCAGGTAAGTTTTCCTTCATCTTATTTCAGAACTTCTAGGCACAGCAGTCACACCCATCACTCCATAGTCCATTTTGCAAAGACAATCTGTCTTAAATCTACCCCTCTAAGTAGACCAAAATTTTGGTCCACAGACCATTGCAAGTCCTGGTTTATGAATAAGAAAATCCTGTCCACTGTAAATCCACCGGAAGTAGCCAGTTGGACCATACCAAGACTATGAATAGGTACCACCCTTAGTTTTCCAAAGCATTTACTAAAATGGTATAATCCAAGCTTGACTTACAGCCATGAAAATGCATTGAAATTTTAAAAACAAAGTACCTGAGCTAACCTCAGGGGTGGGCTGCATGAATATTTCATATGCCCTGAGTCCAACTCAAGTTTGGGCTTCAATGTGTTAAGCAGAATGAAGATTTTTCAAATAAACAGCTTTTAGATGAAAAACTACTTGTGTTTTCAAATGGTCTCGTAATTTCAGTAACTTCACATATTTAGGTGCTGTCTAAAAAGCTCTCTTTTCATACAAAAGTATGAAATGGAAAGACTTCAATTCTGCTTAAATGCAGCCCATTGGAAAGGATGTGCTGGTTGCAACTGTACACTGCACTAACCTCTTGCAGTTTAGTCTGTACTCTGGGTTAATCCAAAGTCTGCACATTTCTAGCAGTTGCTAGTTCTGTATCGTCTGACCACCAGCAAAAGGCAAGCTGGGTCTGAGGTGTAAGACAGAGGGCTTGAATTGGTAATCTACTAGATAGTCTATTTTGTTTACTACAAAATGTGTGTATGTGACTCGCTCATACTGCTACATGTAGTACATGTATTTGCCCAACTGTAATTCAAAAGCAATGACTGTTTTTATGAATGAAAGTAAATCTCAAAATATTCTATTTGCATTAAAAAATACTGTGACAAAACAAGAAAAACTGAAGTTACTGGACATGATTATTGGTTAAAATTTATCATGGAACCCCCACATTGAATTTATCTCTGATAAGTTATGTGTGGTTTTCTTATTAGCAAACCTAAAAAGAGCAATATCAAGAGAATATTTTCACACGGCCTAAAGATCTTGTTAGCTTGTGCTGAGGAGCTAGAGAGATGACTTGAGCGTCAATTCTCGCCATTGGAAAATAAATATTTTTGAATGGCATATTTTTCATTCTTTCAAAGTATCTTTAAATATGGTTTCTTGCTACAAGGACTGTCCCGGAAGTACCCAACCTGACGTATAGATACTTGTTTCAAACTAATGACTATGGTAGAAGTACCAACCTTGTAAAGCTCAAGTTCAAAGTTTAATGATGCTACACTGTTTATTTGTTTGGCAGCCATCAATAGTGAATGCTCTCAGCAAATTTGTGAACATGGTAAAACTGGTCATTGTTATGTGATGCAAGTGTCTTATTTGAAAGGTCTTAGCCCAACTTCCAAATGACGTGACCACGCCGGAAATTGTAAAGAAAATCCACAAAATGGTATTGGATGACCAACTAAAAGTGTGCAAACTAGCAGACATTGCAGGAATTTCAAAAAGTGCTGTACATTGGGTACTGAGTGAAAATTTGGACATAGCTGTGAGCAAGATGGGGTGCTGCATTTGCTCATGATTGAACAAAAACAGCATTATGACGATGTTTCAGTTGAGTGTTTGGCAATGTTTTGCCACAATTAAGCCGAGTTTTCGCATCAATTTATAACCATATATCAAACATTGGCCCATCACTTCACACCTGAGACAAAGGAACAGTTGAAACATTGGATTGAAAGGGGAGAATCAGCTCCAAAGAAGATGAACTCAGTTCCATCTGCAGGCAAGGCCAGCCCGTTAGCTTTTTGGGTGTACATGGGATAATTTTCCAAAAAGCCAAAGCAATCAATGGTGAGTATTATGTGAACTTGTGAGCATTTGAGTAAAAAACGGCCACATTTGGTGAAAAAGATTTGTTTCATCAAGAAAATCCACCAGTTCACACATCCTTTATCACCATGGGTAAAATCAATGAGTCATGAGAAATGGCTTGGCGGTAAAAGATGTGTCAACAATGAAGAGGTGGAGTCTGCAGTTGATGACTATTTTGCAGAGCTCAACAGTTCCCACTATAAAGAGGGTATTAAAGCTAATGAGCACTGCTGTGAAAAGTGTATCGAGCTGAAAGGAGACTGCAGATAAATAAAGATGTTTTTCCCCAAAATGTTTGTGCTTTCTTTGCTAGGTTGGGTACTTCTGGGACAGTCCTTGTATGGGGTAGCAGTCCACATAACAAAAATTCCTATCTTCCTTTCATAGAAGTTTGAAAACAGTGTTGTTGTAATTAATTTAATTTAAAAGGTGTGTCAATTAATAACACTGAACAACACTTACAGCATAATTTTCCGGAACGCGCTTTGAAGGTTAACTTTCCTTTTCCCGTGAATGTTCAAACTCTGGCAGCGATAAGTATATGACATATTTGCAATAGTTCCAAAAAGATACATCAGTGATGCATTAAAACTTCTGAACATACAGGACAAAAGTATAAATTTCACAGTGGAAGTAGAAAAAGATAATAAATTACCATGTTTAGATCTAAAATTAACCAAAAACAAGGATAGAATAAATTTTGGTATTCACAGAAAACCAACCCAGACAGACAACTACATAAAAGCTAATAGTTACAATCCAAGAAGCCACAAACAAGCAATTTTCAATAGTTTAACACATAGATTGGTGACATCCCTCTTTCAGCAGAAGAATACAAAACAGAATATTACAAAATAATTGAAATAGCACAAAAAAAAAACGGCTTCACCAAAGAATTAGTAGATAAAAAAGTAAAATGAGCAGAAAAGACAAAATTATTAAAAGAAACTACAACTCTCACAGCAACAAAAACAAAAATGATATTAAAAAAATTTACATATCATCCATGGGCCTTTGATAAATTTAAAAATGTGTTCAAGGAATACAACATTCAGCTAGCACCAGTAAACCATTACTCCATAAAAAACCTACTACTTTCAAACATCAAAGATGCTATTCCACCTAACAAAAAATCTGGCATATACCAAATTGAATGCAGTGATTGTAATGAAATACACATAGGAAAAACCAAAAGAAATTTAGAAATTAGATCCAAGGAACACGTTAGGAACATCAAGAGTAAACAATTAGAAAAATCAGCAGTTGCGTTTCACTTTTGGACAAAAAAATCATGACATAAAGCTAGAACCAAAACTTTCAAATGCATAACCGGAAAACAAGAACTGTCCACATGGAAACAAATCTTCATTTTAAAAAATAGAAACCGAGTATTTAATTTTGACATTCCTCAGAAAGATATTTTCAGCAAGTTCATTGAACTGTTACCAGAAGAAACATCAGAAGAAGCATCGCCATCCGTACCATGAAACACCATGGAAACCCAGTTATTGTCCGGTTGTAATGGAGGAAAGTTAACCTTCGAAACGCATTCCGGGAAATTATGTTTTAAGTGTTGTTCAGTGTTATTAATTGACTCACCTTTTAAATTAAAAAAATTCCTATACTTATTAATCTATATATCTATGAGGTTCTGGTATACATGAAAGAAAATATGCATAATTCTACAGACCCAAAAACATTCAAACCGTAGCACTGTTTTTCCACTGCACACCCAGAAACACATTAATACAGCTGCTTACACCAGGTCATGCAGTTGACTTGTTACTTTCTCTACTGGTAAGTAAAGGAAGTACTGTATTCCACCCAAAAATTTGATGATGAGATTTCACAGGAAATACATGTTTTGAGAACCCCTGAATCCAAAAAAGGCATTTTTTAGAAAAAGATCTGTGTGTGTCTGTCAATCTGTGGACAGCATAGCTCAAAAACGAAAAATCAGTTAAAAACCAAAGTTGGTATTTAAGTTTGTCTTTCAAGGATGCGACACAAAGATTTTGAAATACCTGGCTAAGGCCTATATAGTCCTCTTTACTCTGGATGACTTTTGAATAACTTGTAAACCGTAAGAGATACACAAAATCTTATTGTACAAAAAATTTTGTTAGCTAATGCTGGATTTCTGACAATGAAGTCATTAATCCTCTTGCTCTCCAATAATTTTCACTGATGGAAGAAGAGAGCAAATAGCAGTAATAGTAACCGCTTTTCAGAGAGCACCATATTTTTATGTTTTGGCGGTCACATCACTCTCTCACAACCCCCAGAATGTCTGGAGGACCACACCTGTCGTTGGTTTACGGGTCTCACCGACCTGACCGGGAGAGTTATAAAAATAAATTCACCGACCATATCCTCTGATTACCAGTCAGAGGACACATTACATGCCATGACAGGTCAGCATATTAGGGGTTAAGATTTTATAGAGAAATGGAGAGGTTGGAAAAATAAAGACTCCCTAGCCCTCGGGAACGTACAATCAAAGCTTTAAAAGATTTGACTATCACTCAAAGCCTAGTGTACTCTAATATTACCCTTGCACCTACAAGGAAATAAGCAATAATATAATTTGTACAAATGTTTATCTCAACTAACACTAAGAAGATATAGGAATAAGAGCTTGTAAGAATGGCTAGTACAACAGTAGAGAAAGTCATGTGAGTGCAACACATCAGATTTTTTTCTCTGCTCTGAAAGTGCAGTAGTGAGCTGACGTGATAAGTCGTGTAATTGAATTATTACCAGTGTGCTTTACTATTTTGTCCTGTGCTTAGTCACAAAATGTATTATGGCTCAGCATTTGTTTTCTACTGCACAGCGTGTATTTATTTATGATTTGTATATGTTAACTCAGTCAGCTCACCAAGTGAAAGTGTGATTTGCAGAAAGATTTCCAGGTGATTTGCGATTTCTATCTCTCAGTTAACTTAATGCATAAAGTGTAAAAGACAAACCCATACCTCCTGGAAGAATTAAAACAAAATATCTGCCAGGAAATTGCCAGCATTTCTCAACGTGAACTACGGCGAGTGATGGTGGAGTGGTTAGTGCCACCTTTTACACACTGGCCCGGTGTTCCTAGAATGCCGAGGGATTGACGTGGACCTTGGCCACACTACAAGTTCTCAATGTCTCCTCTGGCATTGTCCTAGGGCGTATTTTGTCCTGAGCTTTCACGCAGGAGAATTGGAGTGGTTGGCTGCATGCTCTTGTGTAGAATTTCGAGGTTATTTGTCTGAGTTTGGGAGTACTTATACTTATGGCAAATGGAGCATTGTTATTCATTTTTTTATATGTTAACCTACAAAGAGAACAAAATTTGAAACCTTTAAAAGATTTGACTATCATTCAAAGCCTACTGTATTCCCATATTCTCCTTGCACCTACAAGAAGATAAAATATCACATTATTTCTGCACATGTTTATCTCAACTAACACAAAGAAGACATAGAAATAAGATTTAAAAGGTGAGTTAACTAATAACACTGAACAACACTTACAACATATTTTTCCAGGACGCGTTTCAAAGGTTAACTTTCCTCCATTATCAACCGGACAATAACTGGGTTTCCATGGTGTTTCATGGTGCAGATGGTGATGCTTCTTCTGGTGTTTCTTCTGGTGGCGGTTCAATGAACTTACTGAAAATGTCTCTCTGAGGAATGTCGAAATTAAATACTCGGTTTCTATTTTTTAAAATAAAGATTTGTTCCCATGTGGACAGTTCTTGTTTTCTGGTTATGTGTTTGAGAAGTTTCGGTTCTAGCTTTATGTCATGATTTTTTGTCCAAAAGTGAAATGCAACTGCTGATTTTTCTAACTGTTTCCTCTTAATGTTTCTAACGTGTTCCTTGGATCTAATTTCTAAATTTCTTTTGGTTTTTCCTATGTATATTTCATTACAATCACTGCATTCAATTTGGTATATGCCAGATTTTTTGTTAGGTGGAATAGCATCTTTGATGTTTGAAAGTAGTAGGTTTTTTTATGGAGTAATGGTTTACTGGTGCTAGTTGAATGTTGTATTCCTTGAACACATTTTTAAATTTATCAAAGGCCCATGGATGATATGTGAATTTTTTGAATATCATTTTTGTTTTTGTTGCTGTGAGAGTTGTAGTTTCTTTTAATAATTCTTTCTTTTCTGCTCGTTTTACCTTTTTATCTACCAATTCTTTGGGGAAGCCGTTTTTTTGTGCTATTTCAATTATTTTGTAATATTCTGTTTTATATTCTTCTGCTGAAAGAGGGATGTTCACCAATCTATGTGTTAAACTATTGAAAATTGCTTGTTTGTGGCTTCTTGGATTGTAACTATTAGCTTTTATGTAGTTGTCTGTCTGCGTTGGTTTTCTGTGAATACCAAAATTTATTCTATCCTTGTTTTTGATTAATTTTAGATCTAAAAATGGTAATTTATTATCTTTTTCTACTTCCACTGTGAAATTTATACTTTTGTCCTGTATGTTCAGAAGTTTTAATGCGTCACTGATGTGTCTTTTTGGAACTATTGCAAATATGTCATCCACATATCGCTGCCAGAGTTTGAACATCCACGGGAAACCTTTTGTGATCCTTATTTCCAATGAACTCATGTAAATATCTGCTAAGAATGGAGAGAGAGGGTTGCCCATTGCTAAACCTGAAGTTTGACGGAAATACTTTGTTTGGAACTGGAAGAAATTTTGTTCTGCGCATAATTTGGTGAGTTCTATGTATTCTGCAATTTCTGACGATGACACTCCAAGTGATTTGAGCCAATTTTTGATCAGTGATGGGAGTTTTTCTATTGGTATACTCGGAAATAGTGACTTTATGTCAAAGGAGACAAGGGTGTCCTCTTCTGTTAATTTGAAGTCTTTAATGTTTTCAAACTTCTATGAAAGGAAGATAGAAATAAGAGTTTGTAAGACTGGTTAGTACAATAGAGAAAGTCATGTGAGTGCAACACATCAGATCTTTTCATTTTGCCTTACTACAGTATTGTCATCTAAAAATGATCAATGCTTAGCTAATATAGTTTGACACATTGTTCAGTATCCAGCAAGAAAAATATGGCATACTGAATCATATAATGCAAGTGGGCTATAATGTTACAGTATAAATGGAAAGTCAAAGAGCATAAAGAAAAAGAAACCAGATTTGGGTAAGTATAATTTCTTTAATACTATGTTTAGTAAATACAATATATACACCTGCTCAATATACTACACGAGGGTGTACATTTCTCATTTTCTTTGGCATTTTATAAAAGGGTTGCCTTCTCCAAATTGGAAGCTGTATGTAAAGAAAGAGGCATGCTAGAAAACTGATATAAACTTAAAAAATGAATACCTATATTGATGAAAAGCACAATATTGTCTACTTGTGCAAGACTGCACAATTTGCCTTACAATTTGACTAACAAAATGTGCAATATAAAATCCATTCACTATTAACTGGAAGTTAAAAAATGATTTAAAGAAAAAACCTGAGTATTAGTTAGTCAATTAAACTTCTAAGAACTGGAAGTAAGCAAAATGAAAAAAAAAAAAAAATTCTCTTTAAAATAAAATGAACCTGAGAAACCCCCTTTAACCTCTTGAGTGGTGGCCATTTAAAATGTCCGCGAGCCGAGAACTGCTACCCAATATCCAGCGCAGGGCATTTAAAGTGCATCGTATATACACAGCTGTATTTTGTGTAAATATTAAGTTATTTTAATGAAACAAAAACTGGTATAAAACTCGTTATATGTAGTATAAATGTACGTCATCAGCAAAGTTGAGTTGTATTTACAAAACGTTGAAATGGCACTATTTTGTTTCACTGTGGTGAAAAGTCAACTTTGCTCTGTCGAACGCATCTAATATAAGTTCTCGGAAAGAAACAGTAAAGAAACACCCACTGTATGTGTGGCTTATGCGTCAGCATACTGTGTAATAAAGCAATACTGTATGTGTGGTATCTTGAGTCATCAGAATAGATCAACATTACAACTTTTGCTTACGCGAGTTTCGTAACTTAGTAGAGTCCGTGTCTTTCTTTGTTGAAATACATACGTATTCTTTCCTGCTTGTAGCTGAAGGGAGAAGTGGTATAAAAAGGTGTTTTTGCACCAACTGGATATAACCATATACAATTGTTTGGTAATTTGGAGAGCTCTAAACCCACACAGGACAATGACCGACCTTGACTTCCGACTATAAATAGCTCGCAGCCTAATTGAACAATACCACGTTGGGGGTTGAAAATCCAAAACCCCTGCACCCCTCAGACTTCAAGGAAAACATTATCCTAAAAGTATACCACCAACAGCAAAGAAGTCCCGCCCATCTCGAAAGTGTTTCGTGTGCCGCAAGAAGGGAATTCGCGAATGTGGAAATGTACCTACCCTTATGTGTTTATCCCTGTTTTGAGATAAATCACTGCAGAAAGAACATATTGAGGTAAGCCAATAAAGTATATAGACTTTACTAAAATGTTTCATAAAGGGAAAATTAAAATAAGTTGAGTTGGATAAGGGATAAATAGGGGTTAAATGCACAGGACGTGTATACACGCCCATATCGCTCATCCGTCATTTTAAATGGACGTGATTTCACGTCCATATCCCTCAAGAGGTTAAAAGAGCTAGAAATTCAAATCATCTTCCATTAATAAAAATTTGATTTAAAAACAAAATATAAAATAAGCATAATGAAGAAATTCTAATAGTAATTCCATGGTGTGCAAACTTGCCACTTTTGATAATTTAACACTTATATTATTATGGGCAGTTTGCCCCTTGCTGGAGTTAGGCGTCGTGGTGTATCACTCCCTTGGATCGCAGTACTCCCCCGGGTTGAAGCACGCACTCGTTCATGTCTTGACTTATTTCCCTTCCCTCTTGCACTTAGTGCTTCTGTAATAGTTTTAGTTGTACACTGGGAAGGAACGTTTTTTCTGGCTGGCTTTGCTGGAGTAGTTTTCCCATGTTCCTTTGGAATTAAGGTGTTGCTGTTACGACCCCCAAGAGCTCTAGCTGCTGCCACTGAGCTCCGGCATGTTTCCAATTCATTTTTATCCTCAATATGAGCCTGAAAACAAACCAATTTTACAGTCAGTAAACCATTTTGTGCACAATTTTCCAAATATCATTTGGCGTAAACACTAATGTTTCCCCTTACATAGAAGGCAATTTTTATTTTTGAATTCCAATATGTTGGACTCTGGGTTTAGTTGCTAACCTAGCTATAACCCATCATCAGTGAAAGATGTAGTGAAATAAGGGTATCATGTGACAGAGGGCAGTTCCATTTATGCAAGTGTTCATTAAGGGAAGATGATTTATAGTTAAATGTGCTCAGCTACTAGGTCATCAACGCACCCTTATAAAATCAATCAATCATGGTAAAAGCCAGAAATTAAGATCAATAAAAAATAGAACTCCTTGGAAATGTCACAAATATAGATAAATATATAGAACTAATCATGTCAAAAGCCAGTTCTTAAAAAATTTACAAAAAAGGTCTAAAAGGTATGAAAACTCAATATTTATAATGCTAAATTCTTAGTTGGAAGTTTACCAATAATTTTAAATCCCTTTTGACCACTTGGTTATCGTACACCAGAATCCCTGCCAGAATGACCAGTAGTTGCAGAGAGTGCCAAGGGTGCACCAGGGAAACACACACTACCAACACAGGATGGACTGACAAAAGTTTGCCACACAGTGGACAAAGAGGAGCAGGGTCTCCCTTAAAAAGGTAACCATGTGTAAAATTGGTGTAACCAATGTGCAACTGACTCAAGTTTATCTCCTTGCAATAAGATACATGAGAGCAGGCTACCCAATGTATCAGAATTTCCTCCACTGCTTTAAGCCTAAGGCCTTCTGAAGTAACACAGGATATAATAATAGTGGATTATGTGGTTGCCACCTCTGCTGCCCAATCCACCATTTCGTGTCCCAGAAAACCAATGCAACCAGGAATCCATGGACACACCATGTTAACACCAGAAAGGTATAAGACATGGAGAACATCCTGGATAAGCTGTACAGTAGGATGGTACCTCTGCAGCTCACAAAAGCTCTGAAGTGCACTAAGGGAATTACTTAAAATGAAGCAGTCACAAAACTTTTGATGGTGCACATATAAATGGCTTGGTATATAGCATATAATTCTGCAACATAAGCACTACTATGAAAACTGAATGTATTTAGTTTGGTTCCATAGACATAGGCATATCCAACACTGTTGGTTCTATTAGAACCATCAGTGTAGATCAAACTTCAGTTTTATGACCTGACAAAAATTCTAAAAAACAAGTGCGGAAACTAGACGTAGTCATAGAAGACTTCTATTATACCACTACCCCAAGATCTACATGGGACATGGCATATAACCAAGAGGGGCACTGCCTACCCCCCTTCGGAAACATGCTAGGCATTTCAATAGCATGATTTCTAAGCTCCCAGAAACAAAACCCACCTGCCTTGGACTAAGGGAATAGTTTCTATAATGATTATTTATTTATGCCAACAAACTTACTGTTGGTGTTTTTAAACTCATAAGCCGTGTGTGGGCAACGTCTGAGTGGTAGAACTGAAACTTAAAAATTCAATGCCACAGCTGGGATTTGAACCACAGGCCCACCGCTTACCAGGTGGGTGCTCTAACCATTAAGCTACTGTGACAACCTGCCAGAATGACATTGAATTCTCAAAACCAGTTCATGTTTGTCCCAGTAAACCACAAAGGCAGTCTCATATCAGAGACAATTACCCCAATGGTGACTTAGTATTGCAAGTACTTTATGTCCTGGGATTAAATAGCCTTCAGATGGTAATTATTATTTATTTATGCCAACAAAATTTTGCCAAATTTTTCTAAAAATGATAACATTTCAAATTATAAAAAATCTGGCATTTATTAATATACCTGTTTGGATTGTGAGAGAGTTTACCTTGATAACCCTAAACAATATTTGGAAATCAGAATAAAATAACATTTTAGATATATTAAATATAAAGAGATAAATCCAGAGGTTAACTTATTACAATTAAATGAACCTATAGATTTAATGGTTTGTGAAAAGATATTAATTTTGAAGAACACAAGGACCTTGTAATGAATTCTGAAATACTGCCAATTAATTTTGTCAACAAACTTGTTCTGCTTTCAGTAGGTGGTGGTAATAGGAAAAAGATATGTCGCCTATACTTTGTACATCAAAAGATTAAAGGAGACGTAAAGAAAACACCAGTTTGTATCACTCTGCGACCACATGCATTCACAATGACGGAACACAGTTACCGCTACATGTAAGTTTAATATGCATTTTACACCACTAAAAGGATATATTTACTCAATCTAAATAACATGTAGCACATGGAAATTAACTTCTACTTATGTCATCTCTGTCCACAATAACACTGTTTCATTTTCTACTGACAAACTCCAAACCAATCTCCAGAAGCAGCTTATGGAGGGAAGTTCGTTTTAAATCTGGAAGATCGGGATCAGAGTTAACTGTCAACAGCACTTTGTTCAAGGTGGGAGGTTCATTGTTAACAAAGAATTGGTGAACTTTTCGACGGATTGCAGATCTGACAAATTCATCACATACTACATCCAACATTTGCGTGGCGCGTGATCTCTTCTTGCCAGGAGTTCTGACTTCACCAACTGAGGATTTTTCTTTGTGTACACTGTAAACACTGGAAACTGAAACACCGGTAAACTCGGATGTTAATTTCATCATGTCATCATAGCAAGTTTGGGATATTTCTTGCAGAACTTGTTAAACATGTTCAATTGTCTTTTCACCACTTCGCAACGGTTTTCTGCACTTGTTTCACAACACTCACTTCTTCAGCCATGTTACTTTCATACTGAATAATGTGTGCACCGCATGAGTTAGAATGGTTGCAGATTCACTTAACTGCGTATTCTTACACTTCAACTATGCTTAGTACACTTAGTCTGCGCTTTAGCAAACATTAAGTGAGATTTCGAACCTTAGTATCAGTATTTTTTCAAGGGACTATTTAGATGGCAAAAGCGTCTCCTTTAATCTCTTGATGTACAGAGTATAGCATCCATAACAACAGCAACCATAATACACAAAGGAACACTGATGATGCGAATGAATGATTTACGAAACCTTGGTAAGAAATACCTACAACTTATCAAATATAAGTGAAGTTTAGTCTTTAATATATTTATATTTGTTTGAATTGTTGGTTGGTTTTCTCCTACAAGAACAACAGTATGCTTGCACTTTGTTCTGCATATGCCTACACATGTACAGATCTTGGGTGCACGTCTAAATAGTTTTATGTCGCTTTCTGTGCATCATTTCCTGAGTTGGTGGAAGCCCCAATGTTCTCCTGCAACTTGGTCCAGTTGAAAACATTCAGCTTGACAAACATTGCAAGTGTATCCCCTTCCAATTCCATAGCAGCAATGCACTTCAGGATGGAGTCTGCTCACCTATCTTATGTATCATCGCCAGCAACGTATTGTAGAGGAACACAGTGATAAATTATCTTTGCATTACGTTACATCATCATGAAACTTCCATTTTGTATTTTCCCTAGCTTTTGGCGACCCAGAACTTGTTTCTGGACTTTTATGGTCATGCAGAGCTGGATGGTTCTGTGAATGATGGGAGGGGTTTACGGACCAAACATAGTCATTCAACACATTTATTTAATTTAAAGAAAGTAACACCATTAATGCACCCATTTACGACAACAAAATTCCAGAAAAGAGGAATAGAGGGAACTATGGTGATGAACTGCCCAACAACAGAACTATAATTCTAACTTTATTAATTACTGAAAGAGTTGAGCAAAATTTTGGTCCAGAGAAAATACAGGCAATTTTGGAAAAAATTACTAAAATGGATGGAATGTAGCAATAGGCAATAACCTGAACGAAACAGCTAAGGAAATAAAAGATGGTCTTGGAAAAGAAATTCAAGAAATTAAAAGAGAAGTAGATGAAGTAAAACTGAAAAAGAAAAGAGCAGATGAGAAGATTTGACCTAGTTTTCAAAGGAGTTGAAGAGAGAAGAGATATTTGGTTAGCACAAGAAATATCTCATATTGAAAGATTACCTAAAAATGGAACTACAAGGATGGGAAATTATGGAAGCCCACTGTGTAGGAAAATATATAGCAAAAAGACTAATCATCATCATAATCATTACAGCCCACCTGCTGTGGCGTGGTCGTAGCAAGTCTTGCTCACATTCAAGAGGTCCTGAGTTTGAATCTTGGTAAGGCTGAGCTATCTGGATAAGGTTTTTTTTTTCTGAGGTTTTCCCTGAGATGTTGGGTAACATTAAGCTCTATGGACCCCAGGCTCATTTGAACATCACTTCACCAATTTCATTCATTCATTCTTTGTCAGGCATATTACATTGGAGGGTATTAATAAAAGCACACAGTTTTCAACAATGGAACTAATATGTGAAATACTTGGAAAACAAAGATGCTAAAAGGCACAACTATTTGTATTAATGTTTTAACACCAGCCCAGAGAAATATAAAACAAAATTTATTCCAAAGTATGATGGAGACATGAGCAGCAGGAAAATGAGCATGTATTACAAATCTACACCTTTGGATTGAAGGGATTGGCAAAACTTCTATGGGCAAGAGAACCGCATGAGAAACACATAAAACAGCAGGCCAATTCAGGAGGAAATTAGTAATCTTTCAGGAATCCCCAAGATTTACATGCAGCCAAAACATGTGAGACAAAGACCAGTACAAAAAAGAGAAGCAGTGGAACACAGGATGTGATGGTGACAGGACAAGAAACTAAAGATTCTCTCTATGCACAAAAAACTGTAGCAGCAATATTTATAGACTGAAGATGACTTCGGGTCAGTTTCGAAATTAAAACTTAGGGACAAAATCATGAATTAAATATTAATGGCAATATGTCATGTTTGATCTATAGCTTCATCAAAGATTTTGTGCAACAAAATATGGTAACGTAACTTCTAAACACAAACAAATGAAAATAGGATTTCCTCAATGCTCAGTAATTAGCACCACAATTTTTAACATTATGATTAATGATTTGCCAATAGAACTAAACAAAAATGATAATATTAATTGTATACTTTATGCAGACCATCTAACCATCTAGACATCTACTCTTCGAAATACTCAGCATAAACTCAATTCACAAATGAATGATGCCATAAATCACTAGAACAATGGTGTAAAGATAACCATGAAAATGTTGTTGTTGTTGTTGTTACCTAATGCTGGATTTCTGACAATGAAGTCATTAATCCTCTTGCTCTCCAATATTTTTCACTGATGGATGGGGGACCGGAAGTGGCCGGGCATATTTGAAGGTGGTCTCGATCCATTTCCTCTTGCAGATCACATAGAGGACAGAGTGGTGAAGAATATATCCCAATTCTGTTTAAATGTTTTGCCAGACAATCATATCCTGTAATCAACCTGAAGGTTGCAACTGCCGTTTTTCAAGGATACTCAAGATTTATTGTTTGAATGTTTGGTAGTTCCCATCTTTTATTTTTTGATTTTTCATAGTAATATTTTGCAATAATTTTTTTGAATTCAGAGTTGACTAATCTTTTAGCTGCATAGATTAACTATAGATTTTTGTACACCGCTGGTACCCTTTTTTGCAAGAAAATCAGCTTTCTCACTACCACTCAGTCCACAGTGAGCTGGTATCCATTGGAAGACTAGGTGTTTTTGAAGTGCTGTTAGATGGGTAAGGATTTTCCAACAATCTATAATTGTTTGGTTTTTTGGTGACAACTTGGAAGTAATTGCTATAATTGCTGCCCTGGAATCTGAGAGAATAATTGCTTGCTAAAAATGTGAAATTCTGTACAAAAGATTTTGTAGTGCCATTCGAATTGCTTCAATTTCTCCATCAAAGTTTGTAGTTCCATAACTTAAAGATTTGTAATAGGAAAAGAGGTGACATATGACTCCAGCCCCTGCTCCATCTCGGATTGATATCAATGATCCATCAGTATAAATATGCAGCCATTCGTGTTCTGGAAATCTAGTACGGATTGTCTCTAATGCCAATAATTTTAGAACACTAGTTGGAGTATCACTTTTCTTAACTTCTTCTGTCAGGTGTAAATATGTGGTGTCTAATGTTTGTGTCGGATTAACTTTAGATATGAAGTTTTCCTTTGAATTAGGAAGGTGTACATTCTTCTTGATGTCTTGAATTTTGGAAAGGAAGCTCTCCTGAGTCTTTAGTGTATGTGTAAAATTTCTCTTGTGCCATGTATTGAATGGGAGTCTGATCAACTTTTCGTGGAATAAGATCCACATTTTCTATTTCATATTCAATGGGGTATTGGTTGGTTAGTATTTCCATAGCTGCTATTGGTGTGGTTTTGATAGCACCTGCAATTAATCTCAGACTTTGGTTTTCAAAAATTTGAATTTTTTTTGTGTTTGCTGTTACAAGAACTTCGCTGCAGTAAGTAAATAATGGCTTTATATATACATTGTATGTTGTGTTAAGAGTTGCTCTGGAACATCCCCACTTCATTCCTGTTAGACGTTTTAACAGTGAAAGGTGCCTCTCTGTTCTTTGTATTACATTTTCTATTGTTTGGTCCATGTAAGTTTGGTATCAAATGTAACTCCTAAATACTTTGCTTCCTTTGTTTCAGGTAATTGTTGACCCTCAAAATTTAGTTTTATTTTTAGTGGTTTTTTTCTTAGTGAAAAGATTTGGTAGTTTGATTTTGTTGTATTAACAGTCATTACATTTTCTTTGGTCCACTTTTGTAAGTTGGTTAAGGATTGTTGCATGGTTTTTCTAGTTCTGTACTTTTGCTTTTTGGTTTTGAAGTCCACATTGCTAAGTCATCAGCAAACAGTGCAGACTTCACACCTGATTCTTGTATTTGTTGTGGCAGATCGTTAATAAATATATTAAAAAGTGTTGTGCTGAGCACTGCACCTTGTGGTAACCCACAGTGTACTTGTTTGTATTTAGATATCCAAGGTTTTTTATGAACTCTGGATGTATGTGATCTGGTCCAGGAGACTTCTTGTTTTTTAGATTATTTATTGCAATGTTCAGTTCTTGCATATTAAAATTTTGAAAAAAGATATTGCACTGTTAGGATCACATTCTCTTTCTTGTTTCAAATCTTTCTTAAATTCTTTACGTTCCTTTTTATTATTTCTTGTTACTTTATGTGAATTAGCATAATATTTATTAAATGTTTCGCCTATGACTGCATCATTTACTAATATTTTATTGTTGTGTATGATAGGTGTGCTGTTGTTTTCTTTCCTGTCCTTGACATTTTTTATGAACTTATGAGCTTTGTTACCATCTGTCCTATAATCCATTTTTTCTAAGAAATTATTAAAGAGATTCTTTTTAGCAGTATTAATTTCTTTTTTTAGTGAGGCACATTTCTTCCGCCATATTTGTGTATCCGATATGTTTTTTGTTATTTCAGCTGTATTTCTAGCTATATCCCTTTGCTTTTTCAGTTCTTCTAACTGGGGGTTCCAAAAGGGTTTGAAATTTTTAATTCTTCCACGAGGAATGTGTTTTTTTGCAGTTTCTAGGATGACTTTACAGAAATTTTTGTTCATATGATCTGGTTGGTCATGTAGCTGTGAGTTTGTTTGTTCTTTAAATTTATGTTCTAATTCAGTTTTATATTTGTTCCAATCTGCTTTTTTGAAGTTCCAATACAGATTCGTGAGACCTTGACTGTTATTTGTATTCTCTAGTTTTATATCAGAAATTACTGCTCTGTGACCAGAACTTGGATCTTCTATAACTTGTCTTTTAATTATTCTAACAATATCTGTTGTAGCTAACAAGAGGTCTGCGTTACTATCTGCTCCAGAGTAATGTATGAAGGTTGTGGGATCTTCTTTACTATAAATCAGTTCAAAAGTTGTGGTATTCAAAAATTCTTCCATTACCTTCCCTGTAGAATCCACTTTTTCATAACCCCATCTTTTGGAATGGGCATTGAAATCCCCAATTACGATTGTTTTATTTAATTGGTCAATAAGCGAGAGATCTGGTTCATTCCTGGGAGGATTGTAAATACTGTATAAATGTAGATGTGTTTTATTATCCCAAAAATTTAGCTTTATTAATTCACTTTTATCTGTGTTATCCATTTCTTTAACAATTTCAAAGGAGGATTTAATATCCTTTTTGACTCCAACTAATATTCCACTACTTATCTGTCTATTTTTGGGTAGTAGGTGTAGTAGAAAATCAGTAAAATTGAAGTATTTAAGATGGTCATTTGTTAGATTTGCTTCTTGTATAAAAATATATATCTATGTTCAAGCTGTTCTCGGGCTTCGAGCCAGGTGAAGTGATGAAGAGCCATCGACGTTTCGGGAGCGTACATCTCTCCCATTCATCATCCTGATGATGGGAGAGATGTACGCTCCCGAAACGTCGATGGCTCTTCATCACTTCACCTGGCTCGAAGCCCGAGAACAGCTTGAATATGTTCGTCGCCAGGAAAGCTTCAGTTCTTATTTTATATCTATGTTATAGTCAAATACAATTTTATTCAGTTCTACTCTTTTTGTTTGTGTGAGACCATCCGCATTCCATTGTAGAAGTCTGATGTTAGATCTTCTATTAATATAATGTTTTGGTTCTCGAGAAGTAGTCCCCGCACGGAGATCCGAATGGGGGACTATTTTAACTCCGGAACATTTTACCCCTCGAGTCATATTTCATAAATATTGAAGAGACTTAACAGTAAATGTAACCGCTTTTTAGAGAGCACCATATTTTTATGTTTTGGCGGTCACATCGCTCTCTCACAACCCCCAGAATGTCTGGAGGACCACACCTGTCGTTGGTTTATGGGTCTCACCGACCTGACCGGGAGAATTATCAAAATAAATTCACCGACCATATCCTCTGATTACCAATCAGAGGACGTATTACATGCCATGACAGGTCAGCATGTTAGGGGTCAAGATTTTATAGAGAAATTAGAGAAATGGAGAGGTTGGAAAAATAAAGACTTCCTAGCCCTCGGGAACCCTAATAGCATCGCGGTTGGAAGAGAACAAGAGATGACCAAGGTAAGGTCAGATAGAAAAGTTACAGTGAGGGGCAAAACACCAGTAAGTGGAAGTAATGTTCTGCTCAGCTTGGGTATCTTGTGGTCGCTATTCACATATCCCCTAGACGGAGACTCCTGAAAATTAATACCAATAAAACATGTTATAAGGTAGCAAAAATCTGATTATATCCAATAAAAAAATAAATAAATAAATTAGAAACAATTGAAAATAACTCTTTAAGATTGACAACAGGTGGTGTTAAATTTACTCCCATAACGGCAATGACTTACCAACGGCTTACTGAAAACCCTCCAATAATCCTTCAGATTAATAAACAAGCTTTAATTCAATGTGAAAAAATTAATAAGACTACCTCAAGACAATTATTGGCAAAAATATCAAAACAGAGACAGAGAGAAATCTTAAAATTCAACAGGGCTTCATACAGAAAGCGTATAAATTATAAGAACAACATAATCTAAATCAAAAGTCTGAGAGACTCCTCATACCAGTTTCACCAATAGACGATATAGATTTGACTATAAGAGATCTGGGTCTCTGGAGAAAGATTGACATGCTGTAATTTTTAACACCTTCAACATAAGGTCTTGTGGTCCAACAGGTAAGATATTTGGTTATTTTTGCTATACATGACTACCTTAAATGGTATGCTTTTCACAATCACAGTTTATTTGTATTTAATTCTTGCTTATCCTACTAGAATAATCAGACATCTAACATTCCCGATCAGAGCAAGTTGACTGGAGCAAGTTAACGATCTCATCTTGCCTTTAGGGCTTTATAGTGCTTTATTTTTGTGTTTTAATGCATTTTTTTATTTTGTTTAGTGATTTTCATGCTATTCCCATTAAGCCAAAGCTGTGCTAAAGTATTTTTGATTTTAAACCATTGCTAAAGAATGAGCATCAGAGAAAAAAATGGAAGATCATAGGCAATGTACAAGCGTCTTAACGAGCTCACCTATGAAACAAATGTTGGTTCAGAAAGAACCAGAGAAGGAGGCACAAGAACAATTAAAGCAACAAAAATGAGAGATTCCACATGCAGAAAAAGTAGTTGTTACAAAGAAACAGAAGTTTGGTTGCTGTAAAAAAAAGTAAGAAGCCCAAACTGCCATCAGCTCAAACTTCCAAAGAAAGTATAGTGCAGTGTCCTACTTGTGACAAGATGCGATCCTCCATCAGAAGACTCAACACATGGCAAATGCCACACATGGTAGCACGAGAACTGCTCAAATTTTGGAGGAAGAATGTTTGTGACTTTTTTTAATGAAAACCATTCATTTTGAGATATCGATTTACTAAGAACTATAAGATTCAATAAAATAACCAGTTAATTACCTGCTGTTCAACATAAGATATTAACAATGTATTACTTAGTAAATGTTGCACTTTCTAAGAACAAATGTGGAGGTGACTGCAGGTATAGTGAAGGAAGCTCCGCAGCCAAAGGGAAAAAGGAGTTAAGTGACATGGCAACTAAAGAGCAGACAAATGAAACAGTTTCAATAAGAGATAAAGGACTGGTAAAGAGATTCAGACAAGTGGATGAAATACGACAGGTAAAACAAAGAAATGGATACGCTAAACCTGGAAATTCAAAACTTAAAAAAAAAACACTGGAAAGATTGGAAGACAAAAGCAGAAAGTACAATGCAGTGATTTCAGGAGTTGAAGAGAAACGCAGAGTGGGAGTATACCAGGATTTTTTTTTTTTTTTTTAAATGATTTATTGATCGATCAGCGCATGTGCGCTCTACAGACCATTGTTGAAATACACATAACAATAAATAAAATATAATAAGTAACATTGAAATGAGGTAAACCCCATTGGGCCCCTCACTGACAGTATTAGTTGAAATTAAATCAGATCTTGCTGTGATAACTGGTCCAGTGGTAGACAACTCTTGATGCGTGTTGGAAAGCTGGATTTTCTGCCAAGAGAGTAGTGAATAGATCCAGGAACGTTCTTTAGATTGCTGTAAGACTGTACGGCTTGTGAAGAAATTGACTGTTGAATGGTACTGATTCCAGTTTCTCTGTGTAGTTGATTGTTTCTGACAAACCATGGCGCATTAGTTGAGATACGTAAGATTTTGTTTTGAAATGTTTGGATGCGTTTAATTTCTGTAGCACTGGCTCCTCCCCAAATTGGACAGGCATATAGTAAAAGCGGCCTTAAAAGAGTTGTGTAGAGTAGTATGCAGTTTTTTAACTTAAGCAAAGATTTTTTGTTGAGAAGTGGATAAAGTTTTGTCAGTCTTATTTGGGCAAGTTTGAGTTTGTTACTTATATGTGGCTTCCACGTGAGTTTTCTATCAAACAGTACACCAAGGTATTTCACCGTTTCTCTGTCACTTTTCCAGGGTATAGAATTTGTTGCTATCGTTACTGATGGTGGATATTCCGGTCTGCATAATGTAAACACCATTGCTTCACATTTGTCATGGTTTGTTTGCCTTAACATGGACCCCATCAATAGCAACAAAAATAGAAGAACAAGCATTGTTAAGGCAAGCATGGCATCAATAGGTGTGGATTCTCTACTCACTCTTCTACAAAGAAGTCATGCAATTTTCTGTATGTTTGAAATAGAAATGCTATGCATTACATTCATACTGTTGGACTTAACTGCTCCAGTGATCAGGCGAAGAGCCTGATTTTGTATTTGTTCATGTTTATTGATGTTAGCATTTGCTGCTGTTATTAAAGCTTCAGAACAGTACAAGAGGTTTGGTTTAACATACATTTTGTATGTTGTGTTAAGGACTCTCCTTGAGCAGCCCCATTTAGCACCAGCTAACCTTTTCAGGATTTGCAGTTTCTTTTCAACCTTTTCTGAGATGTTTGTTATATGTTTTTTCCAACTTAGCCTTCTGTTAATTTTAGTACTAGCAGGCATGTACCATTGTTCCAACAAAGGTTAGCTGGTGCTAAATGGGGCTGGGTTCTACAGATCAGAGCACACTTCCCTCTAAGCTTCTTGCTGATCTCAAGGTTGTGGGTTCAAACCTGATCCAGACAAGAGGTTTTCAAGTGTGCTTAAAAGTGGCAGCCACATGTCAGTAGATTTACTGGAATGTAAAAGAACTCCTAAAGGACAAAATTCTTGTACACCAGTAGCGCTGATGTGATCCTTGCAATTGAGTTATTAATAAACAAAAGTTTTTTATTTAGGCTGGAAAATTCAATGTCATAGCTGGGATGAGAACTACAAATATTCAGCTTACCAGGAACAATACTCTAAACCAACTCAGCTACCGTAGTAACATGCTGGCATGACATTATAAGTAATTGTACTTTGGCAGTGTGTGTAGGCTGTAATTGAAAGGTGCTATCAAGCTCAAAAACTAAATGTCATATTCAACGTATATAAAAGAACAATCAACACTATAGGAAATACTCATGCTCTTTAGAGGCATCTAATTGACTAACCTTAAACTCAGAGTATGTGGTGGTTGTTGTAGAAGTTGCAAAACTCATATTGCAAAGTGGCTGAGCCAACTGTTGTGATGTTGATGGTGTACTATAAACAGTCCGACTTCTGTCTAGAATCCTCCTCCGCACCTGTAAAACAGTTAAACTGCTAGTAAAGCTTGTCATTTTACTAACTTCGTCTTTGCTTTTCTTGTCCTAAACAAAAAATCTGATGTGTTGCACTCACATGACTTTCCTGTACTCTTGTAATAACCATTCTTACAAACTCTTATTCTTATATCTTCTTCGTGTTAGTTGAGATAAACATTTGCAGAAATTATCTTATTGTTTATTTCCTTGTAGGTGCAAGGGAAATATGGGTATACAGTAGGCTTTGAGCGATAGTCAAATCTTTTAAAGCTTTCAAATTCCGTTCTCTTTGCACGGTTAATTTTGAAGCATGGACTTTCCACTTAAATACTGAAAGTCTCATTTCTCTCGTGCAGGAAATTAGTTGGGAGTTTCAAACACTCCTTAAAATCCACTAAGATTCTCAAAGCGGCACAGAAGCTTTCTTTACCACAACACTGTTTGATTCAGGATGAGCCTACGTAATGGAATTCAACTCCACATATGCAAAGAAGACTTCTGCAGCAAAAGAGGGCCATAGTTTTTGCATCCTCTGATCTCTCCTTGCAAGTGAATCTTACAGTACTGCAATGGGATCTTGTTAATATACTGATTGACACAGTAAATATTTTCAATCAAGCAACACTCGTAGGTTCATCTTCAGTGTCAGTGTCCTAAGTGACACCCATTGTGAACAGTGTTATTTCTGAATTGGAAAAGCCATCAGACAGTAGATCAGAAATTGCGAGTGTTCCACAGTCATTTTTGTGTGAAATGAATGCGAGGTATAAATCCATTGAAGAAAATGAGATATGTTCCATTGCAACTCCAATGAATCCCACCTATAAGGACGAGTTTTTCGCAGCCCTAGTGCTCTCAGTTGTGCTAAAGGTCAACTAGTGGACCTTGCTATCCAAAAATGATCATGTAATATTTATTTTTAATTTTTTTTAAAGATATATCTATGTAGGGATAGTCATGTAATACTGACATACTTGTAAAAATCCATCAGTCCACAAACTTTACTTTCTTTTCTTTTAGATGTCACTGCAAAGCCAGAGAAATTTCTGGTACCTGTACAGTAACATTACGCAAGAAAATAACTGTGTCACATTCACTGCCAGTTAACAGTTCCCAAGAAGGAATTACTGCATATCTCAATGACGATTACTACCTCCTCATTCTAGTGCACTGGATTACTGGAAAATAAATTCAAAATTTCTGAAACTAAAAAAATTAACTGGTAAATATTTTATATTCCACCTGCAGGTCTATTTAACACAGTGGAACTTATATGTGACAGAAAAAAACGTAGACTTGACCCCAAAAGAATGAGAATGCTAGTATTTTTGAACAAAAACTTATAAAAGTGAACCATTTCAAAAACGCATTTTGCTTTTAAATGTCTAATGTAGAATTTAAAAATAAGTACACAGATGGTTTTAAATTTTCTCTCATTAAATATGTGCACCTAATTAACTAATTTCATTGGAATTATACAGTTCTCCAATATTATACCTTGTATTCAAACTAGAAGTAGAAATGATGGTATCGAGTATTGAAGTATCGGGTATTGAGGAAAACATCATGTATTGGTATTGAGAAAAACTGGTATCAACCCATCCCTAATATATGCGTAAAGCATTTTTAGAAAAAGGCCTGTATATGTGAGTCTGTCTGTGAACAACGTAACCTAAAATCGAAAAGTTGGTTAAGTACCAAATTTGGTATTTAAGTTTAGTATCTTTCAAGGATGCGACAAAATTTACAAGAAATCCCCCCAACCCAGACTACCCTTAACATGGAATATTTTTTGAAGGCTTTGATTTTCTCAGAAATTGGCTGTAATGATTTTATTAAAATGCCATACATTTAAGATATTTTTATGACAGATGAAATTCATATCTTGAATTTTCTGGGAATGTCCTCACAAGTTCTTTGCGGTCTGGGTGACGTTTGCATATCTGGTAAACCGTAAGGTATAGACAAAGTCTTACAATACAAAAAACGTAGATATTAAAACACAATTTTGTCGGGAGGGGGGAGTGTGTAGAGTGATAGGGAGTTAGCCATTTTGGAGAGATTCCTCGTTATTTATCTGAAGTTTGCAGTAGTTATACTTTTCTCAAATGGGAGGCTGCTTTTCATTTTGTTATCTTTTGCCATGCAAAGAGAATGGAATTTCAAAGTCACCAGATACCGACCAGCTTGATTCGACTACCACCTAAAGTCTACTATATTCCCAAATTCCCCCTTGCACCTACAAGAAAATCTGCAATATAAGAATTTCTGCAAAAGTTTATCTTGATTAACATGAAGAAGATAGAGGAATAAGTGTTTGTAAGAATAATTTGTACAAAGAGTAGAGAAAGTCATACGAGTGCAACATCAATAATTCTTACCTCTGATACCCAAGAATTTTAAACATGTCTACTCAAGAAATTTCCAGGTCTTTACATACTACGGCTAGTTGGTCCATCTATATGCACGAAACAACTTACAGGCATCTGTATGTATAGATTTAAAAATTGTATAAGTTTAAAGACAATATATCACCATATTTTAACTTTTTGGGAAAATATTTATATACACAGCTTCCTGAACAAATGTTATTTGCTGAACTGCTGCATATATGACAGTTACTAGATATTATCTCAATGGTTTAAGTAGCAGTAACTCTTTCCATACCTTTGTGGTCCTCTTCTCCTCCTCTTTCTTCCATGCTGGATTTGATCTTGATGCCTTAACAGTAGAAGTAGAACTTGTTACGTGTCTCCTCTTAGTGCTTCTGCTAGGTGTTGGTGTGGGTGGATGTTTCCGTTTTGTTGCCGTGAGGTTTGTCACTACCCTGGCTTCTGTTCTCGACAATTGGTCTCTGGCTTTCTGGATAAACATGTTAACAATTTATGCAAGTATTATTTATTTATGCCAACAAACTATTGGTGCTTTTAAACATGCAAGCCGTGTGTGGGCAATATTTGAGAGGTAGAATTGGAACTAAAAAATTCAATGTCACAGCCGGGATTTGAACCACAGACCCTCCGCTTTCCAGGAGGTTGCTGTGATCATTAAGCTACTGTGACAATCTGCCAGAATGACATAGAATTCTCTGTTGTACATACTATTTGCGCTAAGATCAGAATATTCAAATTTAAAAAACAAATGCACAAGGAAGGTAGGGAATAATATTTGTAACATAACCGTAAAAGCCACATATTTTTAGCTCCAATAGCTTTCATAATACAAATGAATTAATAAATATAACCTTATGTTACATCATAACGATGGGTCGCGACAGAAGCAATGTAATGGGCATATTTGTGTAATTACAGAACTGGAATGTACATTATTGACATGGTGTGCTAAAAGAATTATTGCTTTGAACAGGTCAAGGTGTTTGTTAGTCGAGACAACAAACAGTTCACTCTCTGTTAGCCTGTAGAATGCTTTATCAACAGAACGTGAGCTGTCACATGTTTATTATTGTGTTGTTCCGTAATCAGGGACGGTGTTTATTTACCCCACGGAGTTCAAGTGAGCATTCAGTTCAGTTCTTGAGAAGAAGGGTGAAGTTCTGTGCTTTTCAGTGTAGTGCAATGGCTTCTAGCGGTGAATTTAGTGGCGAGACAAAGAGGCAGGTATTACAAAGTCAGGCTCAAAATCTCATTTTTAGGGTCTACACATTTTTAAAAGATGGGACAATGAGGAAGAAAGAAAGAAACAGCAATCTCACTAAAATGTTTTGTTTATCTAGAGAAAATCAAAACTAGAACGACATTTCTAGACTAACTTAATGTATTTGTTTGTGTTAGGCTACTTTGGATTAAAAAACAGGTAATTCATAAAATATAGCTATATAGAATCTAACATACATAATATGCATGTTCCAATTTGAATTTAAACAACTGTATTATTATAGAAGTTTGGAAAATTCATTTTGGGTGCCCTTACGTCTAGCACCAGGTAGATTTGCATGAACTAGGAAAGTGTGCGAGAGAGAGGGAAATATGAAAAGAGTGGAGGTAATGAGCTTGCAACGCTGTGCGTGTAAACGTATCTCATTGGCTGCAGGTCAGAACTCTTCCCAGTTGAAAACCACAGTAGAAATATTTTACCTAACATTATTACATAAATATGTACTTGTACATGTTCTTCATATTACATGATTCTGTGTCGATTCATTATGTATTATTATATTACTTGATTTGATAAAGCTGATATTTTTGTATTGAAAGCACATGGTGAATAAAATGCATTGAATACATAAAAAATGTATGTTCTAAAAATGCTTTTTTTGTTTTTCCTAATTCCTCTGCTAGTTCCTTCCACAGCCTTCTCACTATTTCTATACTCTGCATGCTACAGATTGTATAGAAGTTCATTCTGCCAAACAAATTCAATAATCCTTTCCTCTTCCAGAGAACTTACGTTTTACACTCATTTTGCAAGTAAACAAAACAATATCGCTCTTATAACCTCACTTCTGATCACAGAACACCTATTCAGATCGCTCAAGTTCAACTGAACTGAAAAAATGACTGCCATCATAATCGTTGCCTAGATTTCTGGCGGAGAAATGAAAAATCTAGTGACAAATGAATTCAGTTCTCAGCAGGAGGAAAGCATTTCCATAACAAACAATGCATCCATTCATGATCATGTGACTCTCAACTGAAAAAATCTTAAGTTCTAGTTCAGTTCAGTTTTGAGATTTGAGGAAAGCAAGACTTTAATGTGAAACAAACATGCCGTAGTAGTTTCATTGTTGGCACTCCTGGTTCTTGCCTGAGAGGCAGGCAAGTTCAGACATTTTCAGTATCGCCTACCGCTTCAATGGAGATGACACATGAACAACATGCAGCAACCGCATGTGGGATTCGTGGTGGATGAAACGGCACTGGGGCTGGTTTCCTCCGGGTTCTCCGGCTTCCCCTGCCATCTCATTCCACTGATGATCCATCTTCATTCCATGTACCACTGGTGTCACAGCCTGTGGTGCCGTAGTAGTAAAAGCGGGCATTAAACATTACAAAATATGCAGCTTTGAAATTCTGTTTTCGTCTCGAAAAATCTTCAGCTGAGGCCTATACAATGCTACAGTAGGCCTATGGAGAATCTGTTCTTCCCTACAGCAGAGCTCAAAGGTGGTTTAAAACATTTAAAGAGGGGAGACAATCAATTTCAAAGGAAGCTGGACCCGTTGCTCCAGTTTCTGCACTTACGGAAGAAAACACCAACACTGCTGCTGCCTTTGTGAGAGAGGATCGATAAATTACCGTAAGATCACTTTCTGAAATACAGAACATTTCATTGGGTGCCACCCACATGTTGGTGACAGGAACATTACACATGAGACGTGTTTGTGTGCGATGGGTTCCAAGACTGTTGATTCCTGAACAAAAGGACATTTGCGTGCAGGTCTGCATGCAGTTAAAGTTGATGTTAGAGGAAGATCCGGAGTTTCTTTCATATGTAATCACTGCTGATGAAAAACTTTGTCAAGTGCACTCGACAATATGTGCCTGGAGAAAGTACACTGCGTAAGACTTACGTAGGACATTGGTACAATAGCGTATTGTCAAATATACAAAATGAATTAGCGGATCAGTTTGTGTGGTTGTCCTGTTGATGAAACCCCTGATTCTGAGCGCTGTTCTATTGCTAATATAATCGTGGGTGCTTTAAATAATGAACAAAAGACCACACCTTATCTTCTTAATGTGTGCAAATTGTGACAATGTAACTGTGACCCAGTTTGTGATGGACTCTTTGAAATCACTATGGCCATGTGGAATCAAATACGATCGTTTACTTTTATTTGTTACTGATGCAGGTCCTTATATGGTAAAATCAGGACAAACTTGGAAAGGTATTTTTCCTAACTTATTTCACATAACTTGTTGGGAACACGCTCTTCACCGCATTTCTGAGACAATATGTGATTATTTCCCATTGGTAGATAGATTTGTGTCCAGTACAAAGAGAATTTTTGTTAAATTTCCTAAAAGAGTTAAGTTGTTTAGATCAACAGCACCTAATATCCGACTTCCTCCTGCACCACTGTTAACTCGATGGCGAACATGGGTCAATGCAGTTTTATATTATGCTGAGCACATAGAAATAGTCGAAGAGGTTGTTAATTCATTGAACTCGAAAGGTGCTTCATCAACAGGAAGCTGTGCAAAATATTCTGTCAGACACTGGGTTAAAAGAGGATCTTAGTTTCATATCGGCCCATTTTTCTTTCTTACCAACAGCCATAACGGCATTGGAAGCTGTAGGATCTCCTTTGCATGTATCACTTACTGTCTTTGAAAAAACAATATGTGATCTAAGTTCGGTTCCTGGTAGCACAGGACAAAAAGTGAAAGAGAAAGTGAATTATGTAATTTCAAAAAATTCTGGTTATGAACAGATGTGCGATATTTGAGACATCCTCGAAAGAAAACCATCTGTCACACCAAGAGACTTGACTCTCTCTGTGAAGCAGTTAACATCATTTAAATATGCCCTGATAACATCTTGTGACGTGGAGAGAAGTTTTTCACGTTACAAAAGTATTTTGCGAGACAACAGGCGATATTTTACAGTTGAAAATTTGTGCAAAGTGTTGGTTGTGAACTGCAAATTAGCAGTTAATATTAGCAGCGGGACCACTTCTGCTTCAAGCTCTAAGGAATAAGGTAACTTATTTATATTATACTAACTCGTCTTGTCCACTGCAAAGGGACATTAATCATTTTAATTAAATAGTGCATATTTCTTGGCATATTTTCAAGTTTTTAAGAGCATATCTGCATGCATATTTCAGTGTTTTTAGGGCATGAACTTCCGAGCCCTATAGATGATAAATTGGATGTATTTTATGAAGTATTTAAAATGCATTATGATATGGCATGTCTTGTTTTAACCAAGAAAGTGAGGAATGGACATATTAAAGTTAAATTAAAGTTAATATTCTTAGTTAGGGAAAAAGCTAAGGATTGTTATGTACTATACAAATCTACCTCTTTGTATGTATTTAAAAAGAAGTATAGTAAATATAGGAAGAGTATTTAAATCAGTTAAAAAGTAAGACGGAAGTATTATAGGCATACTATTCAAAACTCTAAAAATACATCTAAAAACATTATGGGAAATTGTAAACCAAAGAGTAAAAATACTGAAGTAGAAAATTGCCAACTAGAAATAAATGGGAACAGTGAAAAAGACCCATATAAAATTTGTGAGTATATAAACAATTTTCACTTAAATTTAACACAACAAAGCTCAGGGAAGAGCAATAACATTAGTCAGAATGCTAGAATTTTTAAATGAGGAAAATGTACTTTGCCAGTTTCAGCATGGATTTAGAAAGGGGTTTTCAACTACAACTGCTGCTAATGACTATCTCCATCAGGTCATAGGTTTATTAGAACAGAGTAAAAAGGTGATCTCTTGAAGGCTTTTGATAGTGTAAAGCATGGTCTAGTACTTGATAAATTAGAAGCTTATGGAGTAAGAGAAAAAGCCAATGAAATCTGTAAATCTTACTTGTAAGTAGAAAACAGATAACTGAAATTCATGTTAAAAATGGTAAGCACTTGTCAAAGGTAAAGTCAAAACAGGGAATAGTAAGATACGGGAGACCTCAAGAGTCAGTTTTGGGTCTCTTAATGTTTCTATAATACGTTAATGATATTAATCATCCAAAAAAAACCACTATAACATTGTACACGGATGACACGACAGTAAATTTTTGGGGGGCTTGTAATGTATCTTCAATGGAAACAATTGCTTTGAAATACTGAACTAGTTTAGAGCAAATAATCTCATATGCAATATGGATAAAAGAAAATTTATGAAGTATGATCTCTCAAAAAGAGAAGAATGGGAACAATCACTTGCGATTGAGAATACAAATTAGATATGTATAAATTCTTAGGAATATGGTTAGCCAGTGGGCTGACATGGGCACAACACATAGAAGCTATGACTACCAAAATTAGCAAACCCATTTATATTTTAAGATTTTTAAAACATACATTAGAGAGTGAAGAATTAAAAATGAGTTATTATGGTGTAATCTATCCACATCTACATCATGGGCTTCAGGTATGGGGAAGCGCAGCAAAGGTGCATATGGATCGGTTGTTGATTTTACAGAAGAAATGCATTTAAGGAACACAAAATGTTAACAGTTTATTCTTTATATGTATATAGGACTGTACTATATATACAAAATAAGAGTCTAACAAAAAATAATGATATTCATGGGTATAGCACAAGTAGCAATAACTACCATAGATATACGTTCAATAAGTAAATTATATTTAAGTATGTAAATGTAACAGGTACAATTTTATATAACAAATTACCTCTAGATATTAAAAGTGTAAGAAAATCTAACTTCAAAACCAATTTAAAAAATTATTTGATTAAAAAAAGTTTGTATTTTCTGGATAAATTGTACACATGTTAATGTAAATATGTGCATGTGTAAATGTAAATATTAAATTTTGACAATGTCTGAAACTTGGATACAAGCCCATGAATAATAAACAATTATTATTATTATTATTTATTTATGCTGGGATATAAAGTACTTACAATAGTAAGTCACCATTGGGGTAATTGTTTCTGATGTGAGACTGCCTTTGTGGTTTACCAGGAGAAAATACGAACTGGCTTGAGAATTTAATGCCATTCTGGCAGTTTGTCACGTTAGCTCAGTGGTTAGAGCGTCCGCCCGGCAAGCGGAAGGTCTGTGGTTCAAATCCCAGTTGTGGCATTGAATTTTTAAGTTCCAGTTCTACCTCTTAAATTATTATTATTATTATTTTCAAGGACAAGGCTTGGTTCCACCTTCATGGATGTGTGTACACAAAATAATCATTATTGGAGCTCTGAGAAATCAAATATTGTTCATGAAGTACCCTTTCATGACGGAAAAAAAAAAAAAAAAAAAAAAAAAAAAAAAAAAAAAAAAAAAAAAAAAAAAAAAAATAGGTGTATGGTATGCCATCAGCAGAGAAAGAGTTATAGGACCAATTTCTTTCGAGTCAATAGAAGATGCCCATACATATAATTTTGCCTCCCATTTTTACTTTCTCTACTGGTAAGTAGGGGAAGTATTGTATTCCACCCAAAAATTCGAAGTCGAGATTTCACCGGAAATATATGTTTTTTGAGGCCCCCTGAATCCAAAAAAAAAAAAAAAAGCATTTTTAGAAAAAGGTCTGTGTGTCAGTCTGTGGACAGCATAACTCAAAAACGAAAAGTAGATTAAAAACCAAAGTTGGTATTGTCTTTCAAGGATGCGACACGAAGATTTTGAAGAAAATAGCCCCACCCTAAACTACCCTTTACATGGAAAATTTTTTGAAAATTTTGATTTTCTTGAAAATGGCTCTAACGATTTTGATTAAAATGTCATATGTTTGAGATATTTTTATGACAAATGAAATGTATATCTTGAATTTTCTGGCTATAGCCCCTGTAGTTGTATTTACTCTGGACGACTTTTGCATAACTGTTAAACCGTTAGAGATAGACCAAATCATACTGTACAAAAAATGTAGATCTTGCTAAAATACACAATTTATGTTGAAATAGATTTTCTTGTAGGGTGAACCATTTCGGAGATATTCCTTGTTATGTGTGTGAGTTTCAGAAAACTTAGAACTTTCGTGAAATGGATATCGTTGTTCATTTTTTAATATGTTAAGTGTGCAAAGACAACAGAATCTCAAAGCTTTAAAACATTTGACTATCGCACAAAGCCTGCTGTATTCTAACATTCCCCTTGCACCTATAAGGAAATAAGCAATAAGATAAGTTGTAAAAATGTTTATCTTAACTAACACGAAGAAGATATAGGAATAAGAGTTTGTAAGAATGGTTAGTACAAGAGTAGAGAAAGTCATGTGAGTGCAACACATCAGATTTTTAGAGAGTTGACAGGGAGCGTGATTTTTGCCCTTTTTCAATAAGACCCTGCAACAGCTCATCTTTCGATGAGAACAACTGAAAGTGTGTTTCACGACAGAATTATTAGTAGAGCTCTGTGGCCCCCTTGGTCCCCCGACCTAACCCCTGTGATTTCTATCTCTAAAGTAACTTAAAACAAAGTGTACAAGACAAACCCACACGGCCTGGAAGAATTAAAACAAAATATCCACCAGAAAATTGCCAGCATTTCCCAATGTGAATTATGGTGAGTTACGAGTAGTTTCCTAAAGAGGTACCAAAAATATATGGACAATGACGGTGGCCAGTTTCAACATCTTTCATAAAGTTGGTAAGTAAAGTAAGACTTGGTAAGTAAAGCCTTTAAAATAGTTTTAAAAATGTATGGTGTCATCCACACCTTTCTATGATAGCAGCAGACGGCAATGAGCACTGAGGATGAAGACAAGCAAAACACCACAAATGTGGTTTGTAATTTTTTTGACTCTCTTCGTACATTAAACCAGTTTTGAAACACTGCACAGTGGGGTAGATGGTAGTCAAAATGGGACAAAAGTATTTTTATGGAATGATTGATCCCAATAACGGTAAAATTAATATTAACAGCTATGAAACACATATCATTGCATAATTGTAATATAGTTTGTTATTTAGTGGTCTTATCTCAAACAAATGGATGCATTTTATGAACTATCATACCCCACATCAGTGTCCGAATGGCGCTGTTCATTGTCCAGGATTGCTCCCTCTTCTTTTTTCCCTTGCAAATTAGTTCTTTCGCTCAAATAAAGTAACTTTTGTGCTTCTTCACAGAGAGGAGTCTTTATTTTTTCAAACAGCTTTCATAAACTCAAAATTAAAGGATTTGACGACACCAGTAAATTGTTCAACAGATCACTCATTGTATTATGGAGAGAACTTTTCCTTGTATGATGCTGTCGGAATATTTTAGTATCTTTGTTACATGCCTCTTGTGTCTCATTAGACAGTTGACCAACGGATATCACTGCTGAATTTATGATCTGAGATCCATGAATTAGCACTTTGTGTGCAATAGCAGAGGTAAAACCAGAGGTATTTCTTTACAAAAAGCTGTACAGTTTAAGTGCATGTACTCAAAAGTCAAATGCACTACAATTTATCTCCATTCCAGAAGAAATACTAAAACACTTGTATCATTCATGAATTTGATGTGCTTAGGCCTAGAGTATTCTGTTGACGATGGTCACAGATTTTGCCAGTACACAGCTTTTGTATTGTCATTTCCTTCACCATATAGCAAAAGCAGAACAAAGGAGACCAAAAAAATTTCTGCATCAAGTAACTTTCATCAGTATATGTCTGCTTAAATTCTTGATCACTTGTATTACCATCACACCCCAATGTCTGCTTAAATTCTTGATCACCTGTACTACCATCACACCTCCAACTGCTGTATAACATCAGGTTTCTCTGCGCATGTGTATGTGTGGCGGGGGGAGCTGGGATTGATTCCATACTTTGAATAAACTGTTAACCTGTTCAGCAATATGGACGTGAAATCCGGATGAGCGATATGGGCGTGTATACACGTCCTGTGCATTTGTGCATTTAACCCTTATTTATCCCTTATCTAACTCAGCTTTTAATTTTCCCTTTATGAAACATTTAATCAAAGTCTATATACTTTACTGGCTTACCTTTATATGTTCCTTGTGCAGTGATATCCCTCAAAACAGGGATAAGCACACAAGGGTACACCTCCACATTCGCGAATTCCCTTCTTGTGGCACACGAAACACTTTCGAGATGGGCGGGACTTCTTTGTTGTTGGTGGTATCCTTTTAGGATAATGTTTTCCTTGAAGTCTGAAGGGTGCACGGGTTCTGGATTTTCTACCCCCAACATGGTATTGTTCAATTAGACTGCGAACTATTGATAGTCGGACGTCCAGGTAGGTCGTTGTCTTGTGTGGGTTTAGAGCTCTCCAAATTACCAAACAATTGTATATGGTTATATCCAGTTGGTGCAAAAATACCTTTTTATACCACTTCTCCCTTCAGCTACAAGCAGGAAAGTTGTTGTTAGCTAATGCTGGATTTCTGACAATGAAGTCATTAATCCTCTTGCTCTCCAATATTTCATAAATATTGAAGAGACTTAGCAGTAAATGTAACCGCTTTTTAGAGAGCACCATATTTTTAGGTTTTGGCGGTGACATCGCTCTCTCACAACCCCCAGAATGTCTGGAGGACCACACCTCTCGTTGGTTTACGGGTCTCACCGACCTGACCGAGAGAATTATCAAAATAAATTCACCGACCATATCCTTTGATTACCAATCAGAGGACACAAGCAGGAAAGTATACGTATGTATTTCAAGAAAGAAAGAAACGGAGTCTACTAAGTTGCGAAACACGCGTAAGCAAAGTTGCAAACGTGCTATATTCTGATGACTCAAAGCACTAGTGTATGCGTGGTCTCTATTTCACATTATACTGACACCTAAGCCACACATACAATGGGTCGACTACTGTTTCTTTCAGAGAACTTATATTAGATGCGTTCGACAGAGCAAAGTTAACTTTTCAACACAGTGAAAGAAAATAGTGCCATTTCAACGTTTTGTAAATACAACTCAACATGTATACTGCATATAACGAGTTTTATACCAGTTTTTGTTTCATTAAAATAACTTAATATTTACACAAAATACAGCTGTGTATATACAAAGCACTTTAAATGCCCTGCGCTGGATATTAGGTAGCAGTTCTCAGCTCGCAGACGTTTTAAATGGCCATCACTCAAGAGGTTAAAGTGTATGGTCTAGCAATCCTTGTAAATTTATTTCAACACTAGCTTCTGTGACAATGGGTGGTATAAATAAAAGCAAGCAATAGCTTTATCTCACTAATTCGGAGCAAGAGGTTGGTTTTGTATAAATAAAAACCTTCTGCTCCATCTCCTTGCAAGCTGAAGCTTCGCAACCTTGGCCGCGGAGCTATTGCTCGCGAAACGGTATAAATAAAAACCTGCTTTCCTCGCTCCGACGGAGCTTTTGCTGGCTTTTTCTGAGGTAGCTATGTAGGTACCTCAGCTTGCTCAATCAGTTAGTACTAGGCCAGGATTTCGTACTCCCACTGTTTTAGAAGAACTGGTTTATTGCCAATTAGTTTCAATTCACTTTTGGACTTCATTCTTGTTCTTAGGTTGCTTTTTTTTTTAGTATTTGCATCTCGCTGATGGATGTTTTAAACTCTTCTTCCAATTGTTGCTTTACTGTAGCTACTACTAAACTTTTGCACTTACTTTCTGACAACTGTGCTTTTAATGTAATGTCTTGATTTTCCTTCAATAGATGAACAAAGCGCCTCATAAATACACTGCTTTCTTGAACCATAGTGACTGAAATACATACGTGTTGTAAAATATAATAAACTCTACTCTTGGAGATATTTGCTGCTATATCAGCTCCGATGATACAAGGACATTTTTCTGAGGTGTTGTGATCTTGCCTGGTTAGAATGTGAGTGATGTCATAGTGATCACTTTCATTACCGGAAACCTGATAATGGAATCAAAACATATATGAACGTGCTTATACAAACATGCAGCAGGTATGAAGAGCATAATGCTCGTACAAATCAAGGTCGAATTATACGTATAAAATAAGGTTACATGAAACTCTTTCACAAAGTAGGTATAGCTTTAATTCAGATAACACTTTTAAAATCTTAGAATTGCCTATTTTAATGTTCCATAAATTGTAATTGCCCAGTTCTAGAGCAGATCAACAGAACACCAGTAAAAGTAATATTTCAGTATATCACTTGTAATAGACGCAGATCATCAAATTATGGGAATCTGGGTTTAAATTTATAAAAGGATAATCGCCATGTGTTGGAAGTTCGTATCAACCCCAATAATGTTTCATTTATCCCTGCCCCCCCCCAAAAGAAAGAAATTGACGTAAACAGTGTGCTTTAATTAGATACACATTTTTTGTGTAGTAAGACTTCGTCTATCTCCTACAGTTTATCAGTTATACAAATGTGATTCAGAATGAAAAGGACTTCACAGGCTATTCCCTCGAAATTAAAGGTATACCTACATTTCAACTGTCATGTAAATATTTTAACATATGTCATTTTAACCAAAATACGAGTACAGTGGCCATTTTTGAGAAAATTAAAAATTAGGAATGTTTATCCATGTAAAAGTTAGTTTTGGATGGAGGATTTCCATAAAGTAGCACTCTTGGAGGTTACTGAACTTCAATACAAAATCTGGTTTTTAAAAGTGACTGCTTGGGTTTTGATGTTCACACTTACACACATACACACCTAGGGGGCTCTCTCTCTCTCTCTCTTCAGAAAGGCTCAGAAGCTGTATTTCTGCTTTAATCTCGATATCAAATTATTGGGCGGAATGCAATAATTCCTCTACTATACGTTTAGTGGTTGAGGAACTAAAAAATTACACAATATGTAGGGACTTGGATGCAGATATAAACAATTATAATCACATTTAAAGAGAAAATTTAGACTTGCTTCTGCAGCAATTGCTTCCAGAGGGAAATGAAACACGAGGGGACCTTTTAACTAACAATCTGCATACATCCTAAGCTAAGGTGTTGTCATCTTGCCTGCGTACGATAATGCTTAACATAATGTGAATGAGGTAATACTGTTCCGCTCTCATTACCGATGATAATGTAATCAAAGCGATACATAAAGTAGAATATTGTGCAAATCAAAACCGGGTTATAACTGAAGACTTTCATATAAAACCGACCCTAAATTTAAATTTCCACGAAATGAAACTTCTTCATCCAGTATAGCTTTAATAATCTTGGAATTAGTCCCCACACACTCACTCTTGGAATTAGTTATTGATAGTTTATATGTATAGATGTAAAGGATATCAGTATAACGGTGCAAACACACGAGTACAAATTATCTACTTCCATATATCAGTTGATACATACTATAAAATTAAGAAAATCACTGATGGAATTTAGAAAGTGTATGAACGTTATCGGTGGAATGCCAGGAGAATCTTAATTTCTATTTAATTTGCCAAATCTTTACTTACATTTTTGTTCGTTCTTTAAAATCAGTATCTCTATCATGTTTAACATGAATAAGTATATGGATATTTAAATGCAGCAAATATTTAAATCCCCTCCAGACATGAAAAAGGTGTGTTTGTTTACGTGGCCTGATGAAGGTCATGGAGCTAAAGCTGTGTGTTGAAAGCAAGAGCTGGCGGAAGAGGGGAAGTTTTTATTTATACCAAATCACGACTTTTGCTTATTCTCAACTTGCTTACCAGCTTCAGCTCACAAGCACTAGCTAGTTTTTATTTATACCACCCACTAATGCATTCTTTGTTTGGGTAACATGAGCTTAGCCTCCCATACTTTATTATATGCTGGGTATAAGTCAGCATTTCTATTCTTTGTTCCGAGCCATAATACTGAATTTGACATCCATTATAAGTGCTAATGCTTCATTGCTATTGTATTTATTTATATTTTTAGAAGGATAGTTTTAAACGAAGACAATAAATAATATACTATACATAGAATTGATAAAAAGGATTATAAAAAAACAAATCTGATAAACATAAGTTAATAGAACCTATTGAAAATTGTCAATTGACACGCACACACGCGCATACGCACGCAACACATTTTTATAAAACTGCTTTTTTCTGGATTCAGGAATCTCAAAACACATTTTCAGTGAAATCTCATATGGAATTTTAGGGTGGAATACAGTATTTCCTCTACTTGCTCTAAGTATGTGGTAGAGAAAGTAAAAGTTTAAAATCACTGTATTTAACCAACTAACCCCAGAGTGCAAATGCCCTTTCCAGGCCAAGGCCTACAGCCTGGTCACAGTGCCACCCCACAGGCATCACAGTAAGGTGAAATACTGCAGGGTGGGACATGGTCAGTGCACCTGGTCGCTCCTGGCCAGTTGTGCAGTCTTTGCAAACAGGGTCTACTACTTCTCAATCAAGTAGCTCCTCAATTGGTCACTCAGGGACCCAGTGAGGCTGAGTGCAACCCACACCAGGTCTCCCTGTAGGAGAAAATCGCCACGCCGGTGCCAGGAACTGAACCGGGGTCTACCACTTGGACTTGGTAAGCAGCAGCGCTAGCACTGAGCTAAGAACACAACCTACCAATGTAATTACAAGTTAAAAATATATTATAAACAAAGGAGAATCAAAGTGATAAAAAATGGTGGGAAAATATTCACAACAGCGTTGTAAAAGCTCTATTCAAGTTCTATTGCAAGTGATTGCTCAGAAACTTCTGCAAACTAGAAATGAACTTCAAAAGTTTTTGAGAATTGTCTTACACAAAAGGATCACACAAATGCAGATACATACACTGTTTTTATCTACTTGTGAACCAATTACTGAAATGAAATTGATACCTGTCATTAAAATTCAAACATACTTACTCTTGCCGACTTCTCAGATTCTTTGTTTGCCTTATGGTGTGCCCATTGCTGAGTAATCCTGTCCATGAATATCTCCCCTTCTATGTAAAAGGGTGAACCATGTATTTTTTCAAATTCGCTGAGGTATTTTAACAGCTCTTTCTCTACCTTTGGTAATTCCTATAAAGAGAATTCAACAATTCAATTATTTCAATACTACCACAGTAAATATACATATTTACCTCTTAAACTTTGCCCACACACGGCTTGTGTGTTTAAAAACACCAACAGTAAGTTTGTTGGCATAAATAAATAATAATATACATTTATACCTTTATTATTAAACTATTTTAAATTCCATCACAATCAAAGTTCTTTTAAGTCTAGCCTTTAAAGCATTTTTCAAGATGCTGAATACAACAAAGTTATTAATATCTGAATCTCATTCATTGCTCTTATGTTGATGGAAATTATTGCTGACATTGTGTTCAGGTGTTCACTTAGACTTCCTGTTCGAAATGGCAATTTTTTTGTTTCTGCTTATTTTTGTGTGAAATAAGTATTCCTGTGCCAAACTGTCTCAGTGATAAATGCAGCTTTAAAGCTGCATGAATACTTAAGTATTTTCAATATTTGTTTTGTATGCATTTCTACATGTGCATGTAGTGTGTTGACTATTTAATACACAAACATTTATGTAGCATCATCAATAGTGTGCCGGGGCTCTAATGACCTAGCTGTCGACGGGCCCTTAAACCCTAATCACTCACTCACTCACTCAATAGTGTGCCACTACAGTATGATTTCTTTGTTGTATCTGTGTAAATTATAAATTTTATATACTTTTTAAACAATTAAATTTGTTTATATAAGCTAATGGTTTTTTTTTCTCCCTCTATTATGAGCCAGTTACAGCTAATTAATTTTATTCTCCTCAGAGTGCCAATGACAGAAGGAATTTGAGAGCAGCAACCTTGAGAAAGCAGCATCCATCCTACAAAATAATATAAAATAATCGCACAATGTTTCTCTGCATTAACTTTTATTTTTATAGCTGTTTACCAGTATAATACAAAACCTTTTATTTATCCACTTCCTATATACATAGTATTTACCAGAAGCAGCTTTTATACCATATTTTTATACTCGATCCCAATTAAGAAGGGGATTGACAGATATTAACCACATGGCAGAAATGTATAAATGAACGGGAGGGGATGGATACGTCATAGTGGTTGTCATAGCAACAAAAAGGACACATTAGAGCTAAGGCATTTCCATAGGAATGGTACACACAAGAACCCTGTTGCCTGTGTGTAACATGTGATAACAAACTGCTTGTGTTATGTTTTGCTATTGCTGCATATAAACAAAGAATGCCTTCCTGTAGCACCAGCTTGCATCAGTTAGAGATTGCCTGTGTGCAATGGTTTGCATCATTCTATTGGTGCTGTTTTTATAAAAATGTAATGTGCTTCGGATTGAGCAATGTGACTATTATTTCTCTCAGGGCGTGGTACTAGATGGACTGAATAAACACTCGATGCAACTTCACTATAATATATTACTTTATTAACACTTTTTTCGTCGTTACACTTGAATTATCTTTCGTCGCACCAATTTATATTATATTGATAGTCTTTCCACCTTTCTAAAGTCTTTTCTACTCACATGCACGCGCGTTATAGAAACACGTCTTCACATCTCGAACATACAGATGCTATTAACAATTCCAGCGCCACTTCACATGATGCTACCTTTTTTGTGTACATCCGCGTATGCGTTCATCAAATAGTTCCCGTATTGTTAGGGAAGCGATCTTTAGCTATTCTCCCTTCACTTTAATATTAAACACATATAATTTTTTTATTTATATATATATATATATGTTAAATTTAAATGTGGAACTTAGCATTTATGACGTCTTTAAACAAACTTAATTGTTTTGTAACAATGAACAATAGCAACACGTTTTCGTTACTCAACTAATTCGTATCAACACTAAAAATAAATTACATTTTCAATAAATATTTACATAAATGATTTTCTGTTGGGGTCTTACAGTATTCTGTCTCACTATATACATGGAATGTGTTTGCGTTGTCTGAGTCTGTGTATCTGGGCATGTGTTGTGAACATTTGCAATTGTGCTAATGCTTTTAATGAATATTTAACTGTACCCAAGCTGAGCAGAACATTACTTCCACTTACTGGTGTTTTGCTCCTCACTGTAACTTTTCTATCTGACCTTACCTTGGTCATCTCTTGTTCTCTTCCGACCCCGATGCTATTAGGGTTCCCGAGGGCTAGGGAGTCTTTATTTTTCCAACCTCTCCATTACTCTAATTTCTCTATAAAATCTTGACCCCTAACATGCTGACCTGTCATAGCATGTAATACGTCCTCTGATTGGTAATCAGAGGATATGGTAAGTGAATTTATTTTGATAACTCTCCCGGTCAGGTCGGTGAGACCCGTAAACCAACGAGAGGTGTGGTCCTCCAGACATTCTGGTGGTTGTGAGAGAGCTATGTGACCGCCAAAACGTAAAAATATGGTGCTCTCTAAAAAGCGGTTACTATTACTGCTATTGCTCTCTTCAATATCATCAGTGAAAAATATTAGAGAGGAAGAGAATTAATGACTTCATTGCCAGAAATCCAGCATTAGCTAACAACAACAATCAAATCTGAATATGTTCTGAATGTAAGCTTAGGTAAATGTGCCAATTCTAGCAACACATTACAGAAGTTGCAATTAATATTTTGGTAAGCTTAAATGTTTTGACACACATAATATGTCCAAACAATTCTCTTTTAAACTTGGTCACCAGTGAGCTATTGTCACCAACTGGAAAATGGCGACAAAATGACAGAGGAGGGTAAATTCTGCATAAACCACTACACCAGGAATAGGCATGAGAGGAGAGGTAGCGATTTAACTTGCCTTACTCACCTCACATTCTCTTGCCGAGTGACCAAGGTTGTTTGGATACAACTCCTGCAGTAGTGGGTTCATTCCACTTGTGCAGTAGTAATAATTTCTATGCTGTTATTAACTATTTTGTTTATACTAAACATATTTTGTATACAATAATCATCATAGCCACCTACTATGGATAAGCAAATTACAACATCCTGAAGTTTATAACCTTCCTTTATCTTATGCATGTAATATCCTTTCACTGTCTTATGTTTAACATACTAAATTGTTTCTCTTTCACAATAAAGCAGTAAAGTTCTATTGCTATTTAGCCTTAAATACATTTTAAAATTATTTGATGAACACAATAAATTCTTTACTTTTACACTTAATACTATGTTCAAACTTTGAAACATGAAATACAATAGTTTATAATAAATAAACTAATAAGAAACTAAACCACTAAAAAGTGGAATCAAATTGTCCCGCTTATATGTTTAAAAATATGAGTATTCAGAAAGAACCATTTGAAATTATAAAATACAGTGGAATCCTGATAGCTCGACCTAATGTGGACTGAGAGGCTGTTGAGTTATCGAAATGTTGAGCTTTACGGAATAAGGGTCTGTTGCTCAAAACCCATAACATAACACTGCGGACCCGACAGACGTACTGTTCAAACATTGTACATCAAAAACTTATAAAATTTTAAAAATAAACAATACATTGTTTGCAATGTTTTAATAAAAAAATGTAACAAAATTATTTTTACAATATCTGACACCACCATGCCTACAGTTAACACAACTCAACCTATCGACTGCATGTGATTGTATCCACATGCTATGAACTTAAATTTGCGGAGTAGAAACTTAAAACGGCTTTAAATAACAGCAAGAAAGAAAACACTCATGGAATGTAACATAGACAGTGATGTGCAAACTGAAACTGACACAGTTGATATAGATGTCTTAATTGAGAATATGTGAAGTTGGATAGAAGGCAGAGAAAGATGAAGAGGAATATGTCCCTTAGCTGGAAGAAGAGTGTAGGTTGAAGACTTATTGGGATGCTGTCAAAAGCTTAAAGGAACTGCAACAATTTGCCCTATGGCAAAAAGACTCATATGTTTGGTGTGATTTCTCAGGCTAAAATGTTTGTGGAAGTTGAGGAGCTAAGCAGCAATGTGTCCCGAAAGCTCTCCTTGACTACTGGAAAAAATAAATGAATCATAATACAGCTACTTTTCATTCATTTTGTTTCGGTGTTTATTACATGTATGTATTGCAGCAGAAATATCGAAATACACACAATAGAATAATGTGCGTACATTTTTACTTTCTCTACTGTAAGTAGAAGTATTGTATTCAACCAAAAAATTGGATGTCGAGATTTCACCAGAAATATATGTTTTGAGACCCCCTGAATTAAAAAAAAAAAAAAAAAAAAAAAAAAAAAAAAAAAAGGTGTGTGCGTGTGCGCACATGCGTGTCAATCAATCAGTCAGTCAGTCAGTCAGTCAGTGTCAGTCAGACAGCATAACTCAAAAACAAAAAGTAGGTTAAAAACCAAAGTTAGTATTTAAGTTTTGTGTCTTTCAAGGATGCGACACAAAGATTTTGAAGAAAATAGCTCCACCCTAAACTACCCTTTACATGGACAATTTTTCAAAAATTTTGATTTTCTTGAAAATGCCAAACGATTTTGATTAAAATGTCATATGTTTGAGATATTTTTATGACAAATGAAATGTATATCTTGAATTTTCTGGCTATAGCCACTGTAGTCATATTTACTCTGGATGACTTTTGAATAACTTGTCAATCGTTAAGAGATAGACCAAATCATACTACACAAAAAAATGTAGATCTTGCTAAAATACACAATTTATGTCTGAATAAATTTTCTTGTAGGCTGAACCATTTCGGAGATATTCCTTGTTATGTGTGTGAGTTTTGAAAAACTTAAAACTTTCGTGAAATGGAACATTGTTGTTCATTTTTTTGTATGTTAAGTGTGCAAAGAGAACGGAACCTCTAAGCTTTAAAAGATTTGACTATTGCACAAAGCCTACTGTATTCTAATATCCCCCTTGCAACTACAGGAAATAAACAATAAGATAATTTGTACAAAGGTTTATCTCAACTAACACAAAGAAGATATAAGAATAAGAGTTTGTAAGAATGGTTAGTACAAGAGCAGAGAAAGTCATGTGAGTGCAGCACATCAGATGTTTTACCTCATACTGTCCATTTATATATGTTAATGGTTTAATTTTCTTAATAGCCTAGGTCTACCTTCGTTAAACGGAAATGTTTGAGAGTTCCTTTGAAGACAGGTTTTACTTTATTCACATGAATAAAATTTGTTTTTATGTTAATGTTATTCTATGAACAATATTTTTACGTAATCTTTGAAGGGTATAAATGAATAAACTTGATGATTTACCAACCCTTGAAATTACAACTTATAATTGGCCATGCGAAAAGCATGGATTTTCTAGATCCAACCCACAAATTGACATTGTTTGGCCTTGTGACTTAATAGTAATTGTAAATGCCAAGTGAATTAGTAATTGCAAATGTTTGAACAGAATGGGCGAATTTGAAGAGATCATTGGTATCCGTGGTAGAACAACTTCACCTTGAAATTTTCCGTTTAAAATGGTAGCTTTAAGAATATTGCCCATGATTTTTTATGACCAATTGCGTACCACTGCATAGCTTTGTTACATTCAAATTTTAAAGCAAAATGATTGGTGAACCAATCTTCAATCACAAGATATGTGGTGGCATTCCAGGTAAATCCAGTGAATTCAAGAATTCAACAGCATAGTTGATAACTTTCTCATGATCGACAACAATATCAATCGATTTGAATGATGTTTCACTATCAGGCAATGAGTGTTTTATTTTAAAATTAATTGCATCAATATTTATATTTTTTGCAGCAAAAATAACTTGCTCACATAGCCACGCATAAGTGGAATTATCTTGTTAATTTGGAAATAGAATTTCAATCAAAGCATTGGTATCTACCGTGTTACAAAAATTGTTTGGGAGTTTGATTGCATTTTAATGCAATTTGAATTTTCCTTTGTCAATGTTGAGTAATTGTTCGGAGAATGCCAACACCAATGGATCATTTTGAATTTGAAGACGTGTATTTATGGTAAGACATAATTTACAGACACTTCACCATAGGTATGATTCTTTCAAACATGCACTAATTTCGTCTGCAGATGTGGCACACGAGTGACTGGCAATGTCTGTCTGAAATTACTGGACACCAGCAGTAGAGCATCACCGGAAAGACTGGTGTTATTATTGAGATATTTCAGCATTCTATCGAGAGCTTCAAGTAAATGCTTATGGGTCATAGTGCATTCATTCCAAGTAATAATTTTGCATTTTCTCAAAATTTCAGACATGCCTGAATGCCTCTTTATGTTACACATTGCGTCTGGATTTGTGTGAGTGTTCAATGGAAATTTGAGTGCTGTATGCACTGTCCACCCACGATGAAGCAACATCGCTGCAATGCCTGACAAAGCAATTGCCAACTGAATATGATTATGTGATCTTATTGTACAAGTATCAGTAAGATGAGGAAAGTTTTGCCAGTGCCACCTGGTGTGGGAAAAAAAAAAAAAAAAAGAAGAAGAAGAAGAATCACCTTGATGTGCTGCAATTGACAAATTAATTTGATCAATAAAATTTTGTTCTGCAGTGAGCATTTGCTCATTATTAGCAACAAAAGTAGCCATAGATGTAACAAGCTGTTTTTGGCGCTAACCATCACTCTTAATGATTTCTGCTGCTGAGCGGTAGGCATGCTGAAATGAATGAGTGCCATATTCGAAATGACAATACAAATATCCGCTATCTTTATTAATGCCTCGTTATATATTTCCAGCGATGCACAATCCATTATAAGCTATTTCCTGTGGTTTAATACAATATCAATATTTCACTGTATAAAATAAAAATTAAAAAAGCCAACAAAAGATTGCTAATACTGAAACTTGTACTTCTCTTTTGGTTAGAAGTCCGCATTGCGCATGCACTGTAGGAGGAATATGGCCATGTTTGTTGTAGTTACGTGATTATATTACTGTATAAGAAAACGTACTACAAAGACTCTAGTACAATTTGCACAATGTATATTTTTTAATTACACTTTAAAATCTTACTTCAATAAATAATAATAATATATGAAATTTGTAGGTTAATGTAGCAGTAAGATGGCCATGTTTGTTGTATTTATATGAATTTATTACTGTGTAAGAAAACATACTACAAAGGCTCTAGCACAATCGTTGGTCTGGGTGGCCCAGTTGGTTAGACACTGGCCTACTGATCCCAAGGTCGCAGGTTCAAATCTGGCGCAGCCGATGGTTTTTAAGTGTGCTTAAAAACAACAGCTCCATGTCAGTAGATTTACTGGCATGTAAAAGAACTCCTGCAGGAAAAACCTCCAGCACACTCGCGACACTGATGTGATCCTAGTAATTGACAGCGTCGTTAAACAAAATATTATCTAGCACAATTTGCACAATGTGTATTTTTAATTACATTTTAAAATCTTATTTCAATAAATGAAAATATATGAAATTTGTAGGTTAAGGTGATTGTCATAGGATGCAATTGTATACATCATTTGAATGTAAAATACTCACTTCAATACTGCTCCTTACACATTTGCACAATGTATATTTGTCAATTGCACTTTTAATTACTTCTTCTGAATAAGCGTGCACTTCTAAATGTAATATTAATGCTCAGCTGTGACAAAAATTTCCCAGGATCCTATGGCAGCACCAAATAAGAAATTCTACAACATGATCGCAGCGCTACTTACGGATCCAATTGTGAATCTAAACCATCCAAAGATCGTATGCTCCATGAACAACACAAGTTAATTAATTAATTCAAAATAACATGTTCTATTGTGTCAAATTGTGAATCTAAACCATTCTCGAATCATGTTTATCACACATGCAAAAGTGCATAAAAATCAGTCCAGCCATTTAGGAACCTTACAGTCTTATACACATGGGCAGAAGAAATATATAAAGATATTCTAGCACAATGTAGCAAACAAAGGTATAACATTCTAAAATTTATTACATATTCATGTTCCCCTTTGTCTGGTCTCTTTAACACATCCAATTTAAATTTCATTGTCATGTTAACTTGTCTTTTTTTCTCATTCAATACTTTCACTGGCACAAACTGAACTCAATACAACACTAAGAGTACGCCTGAAATCTTGGAAGCTGCATTGTAACCAGAAATATGTAACTGAAGGTTTAGCTTACCATGTACAGAGGTATTTTTTACATGTGGCAAACGACCTTGTTAGGAACTGCACGAGTGATATGCCAATTGATGTAGCAGATTTATTTCCTTGAAATAAACAAGATACTGCTGATAATGTAAACAGGCACTGTGCTTAAACACACGGTCCACGGATGTCGGAAAGCTAACCTGAGACCCCTATGGTCTTATAAACACAAAAAAAGAACTTGATCATAAACCACTGTGCAATTCGTCACATCTAAAAATACCTTTGTACTGGGTAAAGCAATAAACCTTCTAACCTTCCTAAGAAATGTTTGTGCTGTGTATCCATATTATTAGTGGTGAGCTTTTGGTTTCGTAACAATGGTCTGTCGGCTGCATATGTCCTGACTAAATATCGAAGGTCAATACGCAATCAGCCCTTTTGTTACTGTAAAGGACAACGTGGTAGGTTGTAAACATATACTAATTAAAATTTACCTATACTACTCATACTGAATAGTAGATAATAGAAATTATTAGAGTCAAGTTTAACGATAAATAAAACAAATGTAGGTATAAATAAAAAAGGTTGTTGAGTTACACGGAATGTCAAGTTATCAAGAGTCGAGTTATCTGGATTCTACTGTACCTGTAAGACCACCAAAGTTTGATTTATGCTTCTGATCAAGTGGCATTTGATATTGTAATGCTTTATATTTGCATGTATATTAAACAGCAAACATTCCTGTTTTTGTAACTTAAAACAAATACTCTTTACCACTCTTCATGAAACAGCCATACTTGCCACTGAATGAGGCATGTCAGAACTTGAACAGCATCTTAGGGGAGGGATAACAGGTGGAGTGAAGCAAGAACGTGTTTCAGTGGGGTGGCCCAGATAAGCTGATTTTGCCCATGCCTGCGCTATACTGTACAGCATATGCAGCAGCAGAAAACAGGGCATTCACAACGCTTTTTGTACAAGAGTAAGAACAAGAACTGATATGGATAGGTAAGATCTTGTAAGCAAACAAGTGTCATGATGGCAATTAGCAGAATTGTAAGTACAATAATTAAGAACAAATAGGAATTTATATGACAGGAAGTATTACAAGATCAAGCAAGTTTTGCAACAGAAAAATTATATATATACAGGCTGAAAGGGAAGTCATTACATTAATTTAAACCAGTGATAGATCTCTGTATTTGGAACTCATTTTGTATCTTACATTTTTGTCTCTAACCATTCCCTACAGAGATATTTTAGTTTTATTGAAAACAAGTTGGCAACACTGCAGGTGCAGGTTTCACTTGGTCAGTACATAAACATGTGTCACTACTACTTCTGAAGCTGCACAGCTCGTGAGTGTAAACATAAAGACATACCATGCTGTGTCTGCTACATCGTAATAAATAAGTACATCTGAATTCTCCAGCAATTCTCCATTCTGCAACCTAAACTCACAATCTAGGGATATTGTTTATCATTTCCTTCAACATAAAACTTAAATCATTTCGTAGCTTATACTGCTATAATTTAATAAACCAAACTATCTCTGACTTATAAAACAAAGGTACATTTGTAGGTTCTTACAAAGTGAACTAATGATATTTTTAAGGTGACAGCAAAACAATAAGCAATGAACCAAAAGGTTCACCCACTTCACCGGTATTGTTCAAAATGTCCGCCATTTGCGCACCTGTAAGCCTCACACCTTTTTAACCAATTACATTGCACTCTAACAAAAACACCCTCATTGTTGCGTATTTCTTCCGCAGCCAGATAAATGCATTCTCTCAAAGATTCGAGGACACTAGTTGCTGTTTTGGATATCCTGCTTTTCACATCTCCTGAGAAAAAATCCAGAAGACTCATACCGGGTGGAAAGAATGTGATTACATTAATTTAAACATGTGGTAGATCTCAGTATTTGGAACACATTTTGTATCTTACGTTTCTGTCTCTGACCATTTCCTATGGAGATCATTTTGTCAAAAACAAACTGCTGACACTACCAATTGTGTGTGTCACTTTAACTGGTTCAGTACATAAACGAACATGCAACTTGTGAATGTCTACTTCTAATGGTAATTATTATTTATTTATGCCAACAAACTTACTGTTGGTGTTTTTAAACACACAAGCCGTGTGTGGGCAAAGTTTGAGAGGTAGAACTGGAACTTAAAAATTCAATGCCACAACTGGGATTTGAACCACAGACCTTCCGCTTACCGGGCGGCTGCTCTAACCACTGAGCTATTGTGACAAACTGCCAGAACTGGTTTGAGAATTTAATGCCATTCTGGCAGTTTGTCACAATAGCTCAGTGGTTAGAGCAGCCACCCGGTAAGTGGAAGGTCTGTGGTTCAAATCCCAGTTGTGGCATTGAATTTTTAAGTTCCAGTTCTACCTCTCAAGTCTACTTCTAAGTTTACTGTAAGAGTGAAGGCCAATCACAACCATTACCTGCCAAAACATCAGACGAAAGGGAAAGTGCTCGACCTGTTTACATTTGGAAACCAGGTCAATTTCCTGACCAACCTCAATGCCACGTCGACATACCTTGCATCTGAAAAAGGTGCTGGGAGTATTCCTTCAGGTCTTTTAAGTGATTATTTCGAAACCCTATGTGATGTCCCATAATTACTACCGAAGCTATGTCAGAAATAAGTTACTCTACGCATCTTACAAGTAACAAACTGTTATCTTCGTAAATTCTTGTGGAATTAAGCATCCAATTTGGAACAAAAACCATTAATTTTTTTGAAATCGACTGATCAAAGAACACAATGCCATTAGACTTTTTCTGATTCTAATGCTTCTATGAAGCACATAGTAGAAGGAATGTAATGACTTCCCTTCCACCCTGTGGTTATTTTTTGACACCCCTTGTGCGTATGTATATATATATATATATATATATTAGTAATTAGACAGGTAATGGAGAAAATGGCAGTACAAGCGCAAGAAGTACATATGGCATATATACTTGGAAAAAACATACGACTCTGTACCAGTAAATATACTAATGGAAGTCATTGATAAAAACTTTTTATCTATTTTATAAAAGAATTTAGAATGTAAAGAATCCTTAAAAACAGGAAGGTATCATCAGAGCTTCTTGTACTACAAGAATTGAGACATGGATATCAGTCATTCCACGTCAAATTGCACAAAGTATGCTAAAAATTTACCTTAATATTTAAGATTTTCTTGAAATTCTTTTTTACGTGTTTTGGAACGAAATACACTTGACTTGCATCTAAAGTAAGAACAAATTAGAAACTAAAAGATCTTGCAATATTACTAAGATAAATGAAACTTTTAGTATCTCATTTCTTCTTAATTTAGATTCTTGTTGCTTCACTGTTAATAACTTCATTATTTCCTTATTTAACATTTGACTTGTGTTTCTTCGTTTTATAAAAAGAAGTTTATTTTGGCAGATATTAATTTTTTAAATGTCCTAAATGTCACGCGTTTCTCACCCATGTATCAAACAAACTACATGATCTTTGGCTCAAATTAAAGATAAATCGCAGACTTTTGTGAGGTATTTATTAGAAAATTTTATTAACCATTATTAATATTACATTTTACATGATACTCATGTATGTGGTTTTCATGTAACTGTTTTCTTAACGGGCACCAGTTTTACAATGTGGCAGTTACATCACCCGACTTAAACCCCCATTTTGCAAGGGGGACCACACCTATTGTTGGTCAACAGGTCCATCGGACCTAGCCCGGAGGACCAAATAGGTGGTATTTAGACACACCGACCTTCCCCTCATGTGCCTCTGAGGGACGCTGTTGTGCTGTGATAGGCCAGCACATATGTAATATGTGTCATGGTGTCATCTGACATAATTGACAATACAAAAAGAGAAATAATAGAAGACCCAGGTTCAGGCCACAGAATCACCATAAACTGCATAAGAGATCTAATAAATAAAAGTAACAAACCAAAAATTAAAACTTCTTGGAATTTTAAAAAAGCAGATTGGTCCAGTTTCCAAAATGAGATAGAAGGGAAGTGTGATATATTGTTCGAATCAGAGTTCAAGTCAACAGATGAAATGAATAAAAAAATTTGTGAAATATTATTGACAGCAGCCAAAACACATATCCCCAAAGGAAAGTTAAAGAAATATAGCTACTTTTGGTCTTCATCTTTATCTAAGTTAAAACACGAAAGAAATATAGCAAGAGTCAAAGCCGAAAGAACCAAGTGTCCAGAAGATGTACAAAACTGGAGAAGAAAAGCAGCCATTTTTAAGAAAGAATTAATTACAGCAAAGAGGGCGAGTTTCACAAATTTTGTAGAACATATGGACCATAGGAAAGATGGAAATAAAATATACAAATTCCTTAATAAAACAAAATTACCAAAAAATACAACTGAACCATTAAAACATAATAAAAAAGCTTAACTACAGATAGGAAAATAGCAGAATCCCTTAACAAGTTTTATGCTCAGTTACAAAGAGTATCCCAAGCATATAAAAACAAGATAAAGCTATCCAAAAAACTACCAGAAAAACTAATAAGCCAAAAGATATACGAAATGATATATTTATTCAGGATTTTAACGAAACAGAACTAGATTTAGCAATAGAACAATTACAGAACAAAAAATCTCCAGGACCTGACAAGATCCACCCAGAGTTTATTAAACACCTTGGCAGGAAAGGAAAAGAAATCCTACTTAAACTGTATAACACGTGTTGGAGAATGACTGTACCTTCTGACTGGAAAAAAACCATTATCATCCCGATTTTAAAGAAAAACAAACCCTCAAGCAATAGTAATAGTTTCAAGCCAATATCTTTGACCAGTGTTATTGCAAAAGTGATGGAAAGAATGGTGGCATCTAGACTTAACTGGTTCCTAGAATATTACAACTTAATTAATAGTTCACAGACCGGCTTCAGACAGAATCATAGTACAAGTGAAAATGTACTCCTACTAAGCCAAGACATCAAGGAAGCTTTCAATAGAAAGGAGGATACCTTAGCAGTATTCATTGATTTTAAATCAGCATATGACTCAGTCTGGAGAAACAAATTAATTGAGAAGTTGCAATCAATAGGTGTGAAAAGTAATATGCTTAAATGGATAACTCAGTTTATTTCACAAAGATTTTGTGCTACAAAATATAATACATACATTTCCAAATATAAACAAACACACAGAGGACTTCCACAAGGTGCTGTTCTGAGCACAACACTCTTTAATATATATATAAATGACCTTCCACCAATAATAAAAACTTTAGAAACCAAAATTGCTTTATTTGCTGACGATGTAGTCATTTGGACTTCAGGCTCTCCAAAAAAACCTGAATTAATTAAAGACAGAATAGAAACAGCCCTAAACAAAGTACATGAATGGAGCTGCAAAAACCTCATGACTATCAATGTGGAAAAAACAAATTATGAATTATTTACACTAAAATACAAACCAGTTAATATTAACATAAATTATAATGGTAAATCACTCAAAGCAGTTGATATCAGTCAAATACTTAGGCATCACTTTCGACAGAAAGCTAAGTTGGAAAAAATATATAACAAACATCTCAGAAAAGGTTGAAAAGAAACTGCAAATCCTGAAAAGGTTAGCTGGTGCTAAATGGGGCTGCTCAAGGAGAGTCCTCAACACAACATACAAAATGTATGTTAAACCAAACCTCTTGTACTGTTCTGAAGCTTTAATAACAGCAGCAAATGCTAACATCAATAAACTTGAACAAATACAAAATCAGGCTCTTCGCCTAATCACTGGAGCAGTTAAATCCACACCTATTGATGCCATGCTTGCCTTAACACGGACCCCATCAATAACAACAAAAATAGAAGAACAAGCATTGCTCCAACACGAGGAAATGTTACGACTGCCAAACTCTAAATAGACAGAAGAGAACCTCCCCCCTTCAGTCCTTAAAACTCATAGTAGTTTCCTAGAAAAGGTAACACATATTAAATCCAAACTGAACATTCCTAACACCAGAGAAAATCTACTTATAAGAGAAAATCTATTGGAATTATTGCAACCTACCTTCAATTTGGAATTAATAGAGGAAATAAGTAAATCAGACACATCAAAAGAAATACAAAAACTTCTAGCACTGGAAACAATCAATACTAGATATCCCACAGAAGAATGGCTGCACATATATACTGATGGATCCTCCAAGGAAAACCTTACTGGAGCTGGAGTTACGTGTTCACATTTTTCCTTTTATCATTCTGTTGGCAGAGACACAACAAATTATGATGGAGAAATAGAGGCTATACACATTGCTCTCCGACAATTATTAAATTTTCCCTTAAATAAATTTAACAAGGCAGTAATTCTTTCAGATTCTAAAGCTGCAATTCAGGGAATATGTTCAAATACTACAAAGAAGTCAACAAAAATTAGAGAATGCTACAAAATGTTAACACAACTCCAAAAAGTTAATAAGACTGTTCATCTCCAATGGATTCCAGCACACTGTGCAGTCATGGGGAATGAAGCTGCAGACTCACTTGCAAAGAAAGGCACAACAATAAAACAAAAGTCTAAATTCAATTTCTCATATTCCTCAATAAAACGTTTGATCATTAAAAAATTTTCTCATTCATACCTACAAGAAATAGAAACAAATGCCAAAGATAAAAAATGGATTACACTACTTCCCAACCCAGATATAATCCCCCAGAGGCCAAGGAAAACAGCGGTTGCAGCTTTCCGACTATTGACAAATCACGACTGCTTAGCAAGTCATCTCTACAGAATAGGTATCTCAGCTTCACCAATATGTGTCCTGTGTAACGATCCAGCAGAAATGAACGGAGACCACTTGAAGACCTGTGAAGCATTAAGATCAGAAGAAACTACAGTTCAAAAGTATTGGAAAGCACGAATACTAATGGCTTCATTGCCAGATGCAAGGCACTAGAAAACAACAATAGCAACAACATTTTACATGATTCAATTTTTAAAATTAGATATAATAAACTTGTCCATTTAAAAATCTGAAGAAAAAAAAAACACCTGAAAATATACTGAAGTTTACTCAATATTTGCAGAAAAAATCAGAATGGAGTCTGTAATAGTTCAGCTGCAATTAAATTACTTACAAATCAATGCAGGGGACTCGTGTGGTAGCGGTGATGGCTACCGTAAACTCACACAATCGGCACCTTCCATTCTGGTGACTGTTGACTGCTTGAAGCCCCATGAATGTTGCAATAGTACAGTAAGGAGAACACTGCTAGCTTACACTATTATATGTACACTATTAGCATCCTCAAAATGTTTTTGAAATATGGATTTTAAACTAATGTTTCCATACAACACACAACTTCAAGTTTCTACTCGTCTACCTCCTTCTTTGAAAGAAAATTGTTACACTAAAGCTTCAGTTTTTGACAAAGGAATGAAGGAGTGTAATTTTAAAGTACCAGTTACTGGTTTAAGATTCTGATATTGGGCTTGCAAATTTTCAGAGTGCATTTTATGTTTTTTCAAACAATAAAATAAAAATGATATATCAGGAATATTTTTTGAGCCCAATCAAACAGTTCTTTTGATGTTATAGGATCTTGACCAGGTTGTAGACTGGCTCTGAAGGAGTTTTCACATTATGAAGGCACAATGGCTCTTATGGAGAATCAGCATTGCCATGTATGTTGCACCACTGTGATTACCGCGTTTTTGCTCACAACAAGGTTTATTATTATTATTAATCACCATCATCAAACATCTAAGAATTGTGTTTCGCTTGCCACTTCTAATAGTTTCAGCAGGCTTTCCCGCACATCTTGGAACAACCCTTACCTATATGTCATTAACCCCCCAGGCCGGAAGGAAATACCGTTAGCTTGTGTCTTTGTTTCCCCGTATGCCTTACCATCTCTTGCAAAACCCCTGTTATGGGTGCTTGCAAAGATGCATGTACCTACATGGTTTATAGAACTTTCATGCTGTATGTATTTAATTTATAATTGCACAAATGCCATTTATTGCAAGGACAGTTTCAAATTATTATATATTTTTCAGTTAATTTCTAGTAAAATACACTTATGCCTCAATTTAGTGTACTCTTAATAACTGTCAGCACTTTACATTTGACCTAAATATAATGCATGTGATGTTATCTTAATAGGACATGGGTTCAACACTGAAAGAGGAGTCCTGGTTGGCCTGTTCACTAAACTCACAAGAACTGGAGTCGCTGCTGGTTAACCTAATGATTAGAGGTTCAATATCATCCTGTAGCTGATCTGCTTTCCACATATCCTCTTCTATCCCTTCAACGTGTTTGCAGTAATTTAACCACTGATCTTGGGTGACTAGGGCCCTAATGACCTAGCAATCGAATGGGCCCTTAAACAATACTCACTCGCTCTTGGGTGACGGATTCAAAACCATTGTCTATTAAACGTCCCATCTCCTTTTACTTAAATGTAATGTTGTGTCACCCAACATGTCCCTTTACCTGACTCCATACCATTTCTATAGGATTTAATCCACAATGATATGGAGCCAACCTACAAAGTATTACTCCATGTTCTTCTGCAATCGAGTCTATAACATTGGCACTATAATTATCTCGCACAGAATTCACAATAGTCAGCAATTCTCTTTCAAGGCAATCATCCGAGAGGGGATATGTTTTGATATCAGCCAATTTTTATGTTTTCCTTACGGGATTTTGTAGTCAGGAGACTCTCTACTTTTCTACCATGGTAGGAGGCATTGTCCATAACAATGACTGTTCCCGGTTCTATATTGGGCAATAGTTGGTTCCTGAACCACTGTTCAAATCTATCACCGTCCATTTCATCATGATAATCAGCACAAAATTTTTTCACCAAGAAGACACCCTATACAAATCCCATAGTACCATCGGCATGCAACATTACAAATTGTGGTCCGCGAGCAGTAGGTGCTTTAAGACCACTGGATAACCCAGCCAAAAGTGCTTCTTTAGGAACTTTTTTTATTGTCCTATCCTTCCAAACTTTTGATACAGAGTGCCCTACATTTACCCAATTTTCATTGAGGTACACGATTTTCCTTCCCTCTTTCCTGAATTGTTTTATTTTCCGTAAACAGGAATATATCACTATAATATCACTTCTCTCAATCAAAAGCGATTTATTTCCTCTCTTTTCAAAATCAAATCCCATTATTATTTATTTATGCCAATAAACTTACTGTTGGTGTTTTTACATAATAATTACCATCTGAAGGTTATTTAATCCTGGGATATAAAGTACCTACAATAGTAAGTCACCATTGGGGTAATTTGTCTCTGATGTGAGACTGCCTTTGTGGTTTATCAGGAGAAATATGAACTGGTTTGAGAATTTAATGCCATTCTGGCAGTTTGTCACAATAGCTGAGTGGTAGAGCAGCCACCCGGTAAGTGGAAGGTCTGTGGTTCAAATCCCAGTTGTGGCATTGAATTTTTAAGTTCCAGTTCTACCTCTCAAATCCCATTTCCTTCACTAAGTGATAAAAGGTTGAATATTTAAAATTTGGCAAGTCCTCATCCTCATTGACCTTTTTAAACATGGACAGAATTGTAGGGGGAATATTTTGAAACAGAAATTCATGAAATTTGCGTCATGTGGTACTGCATACAAAATCATTATATTTCACCTCCCTGCTGGTTTTGTATGTATGCCCCGTTTGCCTTCTTTTCCACTGTGTAATGATGGGACCCTTTTTACATTCTTTTCTTAATATAAAAAAGTAGACCCACTTACACCAGTCGCCGTATAAAGTTCACTAACAATAAACAAGTCACTGTGTCTGGGGTTCTTTTCCTTTAAATATTCATACATCCTAAGAATTGTTTTTCGCTCGCCACTTTTAATAATTTAGCCTTTTCTTCTGCGATCCATTGCGCACAAATCACTTAACTGCAATGCACACGATTACCAGAGAACTTGTAAAACTCGCTCACCTCAAATTCCCGAAACCTATTGAAAATCTCCACTGAAGTACAATCCCTTCTCGGCCCTTCAACTGCCACACATCTAGTTTCCATCATCTGCAAGACAGGAGAACTGGGTGTTGTTGGCCGTGTGCTTTGCGCGCTAAAAACATTTGCCTTTAAATGGTGATTCATGAATACTTTGGTACTGGAGACGTTCTATATGTATATAAAAAATTATTTCGTTATTTCCTTGACAACTTTGTCGCTGGAAGTTTTTACGTGGACTTACAGAATGAGAATTAGCCAGCGACAACATTTTCCACTGTATAAACGTACAATCCTAACACTTTGTTTTAAACTTTATTTTTTTTAAAAATTATGTTTAGACATATTGATATAATCTAAATAGTAACATGACCTATAAAAGCAAGCGAATAATCCAGATTTTTTTCATTGCAATTATTTCGGTTTAAAACCATGTTTTGATGTTCGGAGCGAGAAAGATGTTAAAAAGTCTGCTTTCAACAAAATTTTACATTTTATTATTTTAAAAAATGTACAGTTGCATAAAAGGTTTATCGTGCATACCATAGTGTTCTTCGACACATTTTACACCGAAATGCATGTTCATACTTTATCTTAGTCACACTCGAAAACACGCAAATTTGGCAATGGCACACGTGATTCTTCCATAAGAATAGCATGGTCCATAAGAGCCCGTTGTGCCTTCATGACGTGAAAATTCCTATAGTAGCAAGTTCCTCCTATGCCATCATAAGGACTTTTACTGTGTGATGTTGCAAAGAAATGCCATTCAGCACTAATTTTATAATCATCTTTAAGTAAGCAAATATTTCAAATTTTTTTTTTGTATTTATATTGTGCATTAGGGCCGTTGGAAAAGCAGATCATTTTCTTTACATTTTTGAATTTCTGCTTTAAGAGACTGATTGCTTTGGACTGAAAAAGATGAAAGCAATCTGTGTCATGCTTCAAATTTTCAGAGATAGCAACAATACTTTTATGATGAATTTCTTAGTTTTCTTTAAAATACACTGAAAACATGGCTTGGCAGTTGTTCCAATACACTTTGTATAATGAAAGAGTAATTTTCAGAATAATCTGCTATAATAATATGATTTCCAGGTTGCAAATTATCTTTGCATTTCACCAAAAATTGACTTTGTTGCCAAGCTATGAAAATGTGTGGCACTAATGAAATAAGTTTGTTTGACAACTTCTCTAAAAACTCATCAGTTAAAGACTGGAGCATTTCCAGATTAGTGCGATCTACTGTACTCCATTGTTTGTATGTTACATGTTCTACTATCTCAAACCGATGTTGAATGTGTTGAATTATATTGCCAGGTCCTGGAGAACTTGAGCATTGTTTAAGATAACCATGATGTGAGGGTGGATTACAGATAATGTGATAATGTATCTTTATAGTTCTTGATAACTATGTTTGAATTTGATGTTAAAAGTGGGATGTTTGCATCATCTATAAGTAATTTTACATTTTCATGATGGGTGCAAACACAAACACAATGCGTTCCATTAGTCCCTGACAGAATACATTCTTTTGGTCCCAGCTCTGCAAATCGGAAAAACTCATTTTTACTACTCGATATTTGTCCTTGAAGCACCTGTAGGTTTCCTTAAGGTTACATAAAATTAGTTTTTTCTGTTTATGAACTTTTTGACCTCCATCTTTCACAGTGACAAAATTCTTTTTTCCTGGCATTACCCCACTAATTTTGTTTGATTTGTAGAATTCCAACACCTTTGTCACTATTGACTGTTCTAATGATTTACCAATTTTAATATCAGGAGTGGATAAAATTCCATTTAATTCAGATAGTCTCTTTTGCCACTCCTATCATATGATCTGACGCTTCAAAATGTTGTTTAATTTTATTGTACGACCAATCTTCAAAAACTGTTAAAATTTTAACTTTTAATGTTTTATCATCTGTTGTGCGGAAGGATTCAATTAATTTTGTAATAATATTACTGTCTGATTTTGCAGTGGATGAAAATCAACATGATTATCCACATGAAAAACTTTCTTTGCTAGGGAACTTGTCAATTTCTGAAGCTTTTCTTGGGGATATTACTTATGTATTAATTTTCTTTTTTTGATAGGGGATTCACCTTCCAGAAAAAACATTCTAAAATTGTAAGTTATTAAAATTGTTTTTCTTTTTTGTTTTTAAAACTATTTGATATTTTATAAGTAATCACCATATCATTTTCAATAGAATTGGTACGAGGCATGTTTTTAAAGTTAGTACTGTTTAAATATTTTGCCGTTGCAATCAAGATTTTGAGTATACACGGTCTTTCTTCATTCATTAGGAAGCCAGATGCAATTGTGAGCAACCGTCACTTTGTTTTCTACCATTGTTTGAGCGTTTCAAAATGTTCAAAACTATTGAACGACCTGCCAACTGAAGAATATACCAGAAGACCAGATTTGGATTGTATGAGAGCTGCAAATCAAAATGAAGATACGTACATGGTATTGACAGTTCAGAAGTGCAACCTGCTAGCTAAGATCACAGCTCAGCAATTAGCTGACATGCATTGACACCCAATTTCTGCCAAAACCATTAGAAAAAGGTTGAAGCAAGTGTACTGATATCAAGAGGCCTGCAAACTACTGGTTTCCGTGGCTCTTTTTCATTCTCACCAATAGCCCTTAAGTGTTCTGCACATTTTGTAAACATTTGTGGTTTCTCCATTAGCACAGTTTATTTGCTGACAAAGGAATAATGGGAATAGCAGATTCCAAGAGGCACTGTGTTGAAGTGCACTACATTAGCACCCTCAATGGAAGCATTTTCTTTACATGGCTGCACCTTGATACCCTACCCATTTGTTATGTATCTGTTTAGTAACTCTTCTAAGCAAGTGCACTCATATTGTGGTCGACTAGTACAAGCAATGGCTGTAGGTAGAGTTAGCAACACACACAAACATTAGCTGCTTTCACCAACTGATGTTAAGAATATTCCAACTCTGGTTTGCTAACTCTCTTACGTTTTCAACATGCTTTTGCGGCAGATTGTTAGCCAACATCTTGTTGAATATGAATTTATTGAATACCAAAGCATATACATGTTGGGCTGACCATGAACTTGGGCCCTAGCCCCTCTGTCATGGGACAGCTCTCTGCGATTCTCTACATATAATTTTTGATGTGTGCTGTTTATTCTTTGACTACAGTTAATTAACCTTGTTCAAACTTGTCATTTTAACTTTCGTCTTTTTGATTCACTTATTTCCACCAAATTCTCTTATACTTACTTTTCCCTAAGATCATTACTATTTTAGATTACCCATTCCATTCTAAAATTTATTTTCCTCTCATTTTTCTTATGCTTCCTGATTTTTTGTTAATTTCCTATACCTCACTAATTCACTTTCTTCTTAGCTCTACATTACTTCTACTTCCTTTCCTCACTTAACTTTCACTTTTATTAAAATACTTACTTGACATTAATCCTAAACTTCTATTTCCATCCCTCCTTCCACCCCTGAACATAGTTCACATCACCTGTTCTTCCTTGTTACATGGCGCTGAGCACCATTTTCCTCTCTTTTTTTCTTCGGCTTCCTATACATTAACACATGTTCATTATACTAAAGTAACTGAAGTTTTTAGTTTCTATTTTTGTTCTTAATTTAGAATCTTGTTGTTTCACTGTTAATAGCTTCAATTTCCTTAATTAACATGTTCATTATCTGATATCCACTTTTGAGTTAATATCTTTCCAAATATGAGATGGACTTTTCTGCTTGCCCTTATACCGTTTCAATCTACCCATATTCGTAATGCTCGTCTCTCTATCCTCCCATTCCACTTGGTCATACCCCACCTCTTTGTTTACTGGGTTTATTTCTACTCCACTTTGGAATTGCCCCTTTGTTGAGTAACTTGCACTAGCATCTTTGTCTCCACTCACAGTTCCTTGGTCTGCTTGTAACATTTCCAATTCCACACCGCCATCTTTTTTCTGTCGAATTGTCACTAATCATAGCTTCTTTCTTCTGACACCTTGTTGCTTGTTAATTTCCCCTCTTTTTTCTCTCCAACATCTGTCCTTGAGTTGATGTGTCTTTCCCATGTCAGTGATTCTTTGAAATGCTATACAGCTGACTTATTAATTTTCTATGTTTCCTGACTCATCACTTTGAGACAGAATATTAAAAGACCCCAAAAGAAAATCGTTTATGTGAATATTTGTTAAGAGTGTAATTTGTTTTTGATGTTGGTATGAGTTGGTTAAATGACGAAAGCGTGTTACTAATGTTCATTGTTACAAACAATTAAGTTTGTTTAAAGACGTCATAAATATTTCCATATTTAATTTTAATATATATGTATAAATAAAAGAATTATATGTGTTCAATATTGAAAGCGAAGGGAAAATGGCTAAGGATCGCTTCCCTAACAATGCGGGAACTATTTGATGAACACATATGCGGATGTACACATGGCAGTCGGAATCCTAGACTCGCAACCAAAAGAATTCGTTCATTAGCGTCTATGTGTTTGGTGTAGATGGACGTATTTTTATGTGTGCCCGTCATAAAATAGTGAAAGTAAATTTACTAAGTGTTTAAAGACCATTAATTTGTGTAAAATAAGTAAGACATTAGCTAACTTTAATAAGTTAGTTGATACGAAGTGCACGAGTAAATAAAAGGACGTAAAATAGATGAAGTGTAAAGTGATAGAAAACACTTTTAGCGAAATATCGCTAAATTTTCAGACATTAAATTTCGGCGATGATAGGGAAGTTGATCCACTGAAATAAAAGCCTTTCTACTGTGATATGATTTAAATACAGTGAACAAGAAGGTGCAAATAAAATGTTTCACTAAAGTTAATCCCGAGTGTATGTTCATTCCATCCAGTACCACGACCCGAGATAAAGAAAGAGTCAAAAGTTCATCAACATCACTTCTCATAATTACAAAAACAGCACCAACTTCTTGAATTTTCACTACTATATCTGTTAATTCATTGTTTTCCTCTGCAATTTGTCCATCTGCCCATAATTTTAGGTGTGGTCCCCCTTGCAAAATGGGGGTTTAAGTCGGGTGATGTAACTGCCACATTGTAAAACTGGTGCCCGTTAAGAAAACAGTTACATGAAAGCCACATACATGAATATGAGTCCTAAAGATAAACATTCCGGAGTTAAAACTGTCCCCCAATCGGATCTCCGGGTGGGGACATCTTTCGGCAAATTTCATCACAACAATTCCAATACTTTAAGAATTCTACAATGGAATGCAGGAGGCATGTCCCAGCCTAAAAAACAAGAGCTAATGAAAATATTAAAAGACCAAGATATAGATGTCTTCACAGTACAAGAAGCCAATATATCACAAGAACAGGAAATATACTTTGAAATGGATCAGTACACTACACATATACTTCCAAAGGCTCGTCAAATAGCAAGTGGTATTCTTACAGGAATTAAAAGAAATATGAAAGCTACTATCCAAATCCAAAAAACAATGGAAGAACAAGATAAATCAGAAATAGTTAAAATTGAAGTATGGAAAAGTAACTACCACTATAGAATTTACAGTATCTACAATCCTCCAGACAATACACTAGATCTAAATTCCATTCCCATAGAACCCAAAAGTATTTTAATAGGTGATTTTAATGCACACTCCCCTAGGTGGGGCTACAGAGATATAAATTCAGCAGGAAGAGTCATAGGAGACCTATTAAACTCGTCAACAATGGAATTAATATTTAATCCAAATGATCCACCCACTTACCTTCATTATAATGGTTCGGGTACAAATCCTGACCACCTGATGGTGTCATCTGACATAATTGACAATACAAAAAGAGAAATAATAGAAGACCCAGGTTCAGGCCACAGAATCACCATAAACTCCATAAGAGGTCTAATAAATAAAAGTAACAAACCAAAAGTTAAAACTTCTTGGAATTTTAAAAAAGCAGATTGGTCCAGTTTCCAAAATGAGATAGAAGGGAAGTGTAATATACTGTTAGAATCAGAGTTCAAGTCAACAGATGAAATGAATAAAAAAATTTGTGAAATATTATTGACAGCAGCCAAAACACATATCCCCAAAGGAAAGTTAAAGAAATATAGCTACTTTTGGTCTCCATCTTTATCTAAGTTAAAACACGAAAGAAATATAGCAAGAGTCAAAGCCGAAAGAACCAAGTGTCCAGAAGATGTACAAAATTGGAGAAGAAAAGCAGCCATTTTTAAGAAAGAATTAATTACAGCAAAAAGGGCCAGTTTCACAAATTTTGTAGAACATATGGACTATAGGAAAGATGGAAATAAAATATACAAATTCCTTAATAAAACAAAATTATCAAAAAATACAACTGAACCATTAAAATATAATAACAAAAGCTTAACTACAGATAGGGAAATAGCAGAATCCCTTAACAAGTTTTATGCTCAGTCACAAAGAATACCCCAAGCGTATAAAAAACAAGATAAGGCTATCCAAAAAACTATCAGAGAAACTAGTAAGCCAAAAGGTATACGAAATGATATTTTTATTCAGGATTTTAATGAAACAGAACTGGATTTAGCAATAGAACAATTACAGAACAAAAAATCTCCTGGACCTGACAAGATCCACCCAGAGTTTATTAAACACCTTGGCAGGAAAGGAAAAGAAATCCTACTTAAACTGTATAACACGTGTTGGAGAATGACTGTACCTTCCGACTGGAAAAAAGCCATTATCATCCCGATTTTAAAGAAAAACAAACCCTCAAACAATATTAATAGTTTCAGACCAATATCTTTGACCAGTGTTATTGCAAAAGTGATGGAAAGAATGGTGGCATCTAGACTTAACTGGTTTCTAGAATATTACAACTTAATTAATAGTTCACAGACCGGCTTCAGACAGAATCATAGTACAAGTGAAAATGTACTCCTACTAAGCCAAGACATCAAGGAAGCTTTCAATAGAAAGGAGGATACCTTGGCAGTATTCATTGATTTTAAATCAGCATATGACTCAGTCTGGAGGAATAAATTAGTTGAGAAGTTGCAATCAATAGGTGTGAAAAGTAACATGCTTAAGTGGATAACTCAGTTTATTTCACAAAGATTTTGTGCCACAAAATATAATACATACATTTCCAAATATAAACAAACACACAGAGGACTTCCACAAGGTGCTGTTCTGAGCACAACACTCTTTAACATATATATAAATGACCTTCCATCAATAATAAAAACTTTAGAAACCAAAATTGCTTTATTTGTTGACGATGTAGTCATTTGGACTTCAGGCTCTTCAAAAAAACCTGAATTAATTAAAGACAGAATAGAAACAGCCCTAAACAAAGTACATGAATGGAGCTCCAAAAACCTCATGACTATCAATGTGGAAAAAACAAATTATGAATTATTTACACTAAAATACAAACCAGTTAATATTAACATAAATTATAATGGTAAACCACTCAAAGCAGTTGATATCAGTCAAATACTTAGGCATCACTTTCGACAGAAAGCTAAGTTGGAAAAAATATATAACAAACATCTCAGAAAAGGTTGAAAAGAAATTGCAAATCCTGAAAAGGTTAGCTGGTGCTAAATGGGGCTGCTCAAGGAGAGTCCTTAACACAACATACAAAATGTATATTAAACCAAACCTCTTGTACTGTTCTGAAGCTTTAATAACAGCAGCAAATGCTAACATCAATAAACTTGAACAAATACAAAATCAGGCTCTTCGCCTAATCACTGGAGCAGTTAAATCCACACCTATTGATGCCATGCTTGCCTTAACACGGACCCCATCAATAACAACAAAAATAGAAGAACAAGCATTGCTCCAACACGAGAAAATGTTACGACTGCCAAACTCTAAATTTACAGAAGAGAACCTCCCCCCTTCAATCCTTAAAACTCATAGTAGTTTCCTAGAAAAGGTAACACAGATTAAATCCAAATTGAACATTCCTAACACCAGAGAAAATATACTTATAAGAGAAAATCCATTGGAATTATTGCAACCTACCTTCAATTTGGAATTAATAGAGGAAATAAGTAAATCAGACACACCAAAAGAAATACAAAAACTTCTAGCTCTGGAAACAATCAATACTAGGTATCCCACAGAAGAATGGCTGCACATATATACTGATGGATCCTCGAAGGAAAACCTTACTGGAGCTGGAGTTACGTGTTCACATTTTTCCTTTTATCATTCTGTTGGCAGAGACACAACAAATTATGATGGAGAAATAGAGGCTATATACATTGCTCTCCGACAATTATTAAATCTTCCCTTAAATAAATTTAACAAGGCAGTAATTCTTTCAGATTCTAAAGCTGCAATTCAGGGAATATGTTCAAATACTACAAAGAAGTCAACAAAAATTAGAGAATGCTACAAAATGTTAACACAACTCCAAAAAGTTAATAAGACTGTTCATCTCCAATGGATTCCAGCACACTGTGGAGTCATGGGGAACGAAGCTGCAGACTCACTTGCAAAGAAAGGCACAACAATAAAACAAAAGTCTAAATTCAATTTCTCATATTCCTCAATAAAACGCTTGATCATTAAAAATTTTTGTCATTCATATCTACAAGAAATAGAAACAAATGCCAAAGATAAAAAATGGATTACACTACTTTCCAATCCAGATATAATCCCCCAGAGACCAAGGAAAACAGCTGTTGCAGCCTTCCGACTATTGACAAATCATGACTGCTTAGCAAGTCATCTCTACAGAATAGGTATCTCAGCCTCACCAATATGTGTCCTGTGTAACGATCCAGCAGAAATGAATGAAGAACACTTGAAGACCTGTGAAGCATTAAGATCAGAAGAAACTACAGTTCAAAAGTATTGGAAAGCACGAATGCTAATGGCTTCATTGCCAGATGCAAGGCACTAGAAAACAACAACAACAGCAACATTTGTTAAATACCACAACACAAGCATATGGCAATGTTAACTCAACACAAAGTTTAACATGTTACAGCTAACATTGTTTGATAAAAAAGAACTTACTTTATCTTCAATGTTAAATCACAATTATTGTGTTAACATTTAACATCATTGCTGAAATTGGCCCTGAGTGTAGCCAGTACTACTGTTCTGTGCTCTCTACACAAGTCACTTGCTGAAGCACTAATGGTAACTGTAGGTAGACTGTGGTTATTATTGCATAATAATGATGATAATATTAACAACAATAATAATCTAAATTAAGAACAAATTAGAAACTAAAAGCTCCACTTATCTTATTAATATTGCAAGGTGTTATTCTGCTGACTATAGTATAACACCTTGCAATATTAATAAAATAAGTTGAGCTTTTAGTTTCTAATTTGTTCTTAATTTAGACTTTGTTGCTTCAATTTTTCCTTAATTAACAATAATAATATTAATAAAAACAACAATAACAGTAACAACCCGAAGGAATCTATGTCAATATAGGCATAGAGAGAGAAGCTTTTATGAGCAGTATATTTATGAGGGTGGATCAAATATAAACTGAAATTTTTAAAAATAAGTGACTCAATGATAAGAAACAATACTGTATCACTTCCATACACAATATTCTATTTTTAAACTAACTTTTGCCAAAATTACAATATTTAATGCCTTTACATTTTGAAGAGAGAGAGTATGTGTATATGTGTGTGTGCGTGTGTTTTCTAGCCTAGAAACATAAATAGAACATTTGTTATTGAAAAGCTACAATTTTATGTCTTGCAAATGCACATCTGCACTCTAATAAAGAAAATGGTCAAAAATGATACTCTGCAATCCCTTAAATTGATGAAATGCTGTAGTTTTAATTAAGAGTTCATTAACTCACTTATTGTACAGAGCTTTCAAACTAATGAAGTGAATGTATAAAGCACTGTAGCAAAAATGTTAACTTACCTTTTGTATATTCTTACGCTCCTGTTCTTCCCGGAGCAACTGCCCTCCACGATTTTTAAAGAGTCTTTCAGGATCATGGGCACGGCTTTCTATTTCGATCATCTTGTCCCACAGGTTTTGTCTCTCAACAGCCAGTTGAAATATACATCTGAAATTTTAAGCCAGAGTACTTCAAATAAACTTTTTTCTTCAAGTTTAAGCTGATGTGCTGATGTATTTTTTGCATATTTGGCAACCAACACATGAAGGGAGGAGGGGAGGAGAATAATATCCTTCTGTTTGTAACTCTGAAACAAAAAAACTATGAGACATTTCAACAGTACACCATATTTGGAATGTGTGAAATAAAGTAAATTAGGTAAGCACATGGTACTTTAATAATCACTATATGCACAATGGAGGGGATAGTGTTCTGATAGGATAGAAATACAAAAATTCAAAATATGTGTCATCTATCAGTCTTTTCTGTGTATTTTTAACATCTCTTGATAAAATCTGTCCCTGGGAGCACTAATATGAACGCCCCCAACAAGAAAAGTAAAATAAGATGATTGGTAATCAACAAACAAAAGATACACAAAAACAGACAGTAATATGCAGTAACTAAAGACAATGTTGGATTTGGGAAAAGTTATGAACTTAACAGCACTTTTCCAATTTATCTTTTGTATTTTTACACTCATTTGACACTAAAGCAGCTGCTAAAGAGGTTCAAGAATGGCAGGTAAACAATAAAGCTGGTACACACTTTCAACATTTAACTTCAATAATCAACAATTAGCATTCAACCATTAAATACTTGTCAACATGTTAATTGAATAAAACTGTCAACATCCATCGTAGTTGACTTGGGACAGCAAAATCTCTCGATTAAAAGCAAAATGGGCTCCCGTGATAAGGATTTGCCAATTGCTATTTGTATCTCTGCTTGGTATGTAAGAAAAATGTGGATGAGACCCTATCTAATCGGCACAACAGTGAAAAAAATATTTGAAGATGCTTAAAACTGAGTTTTAATCCACAAAGAGCACACACATTTGAGTGCAGCAATTGAGGACCATTTTTTCAAAACTTGATAGATGCAAAATTTTATGAAATTGAGTTACATATAGTATTGGTATAATTTTCACCTTCTACATCGTTCTGTAAAATCAGATTTTGCAAAATTCTATCCATGTCCTGTGTAGGAGGTAGGGAATATTAACAGTTTTTTCAAAACTCGATAGATGCACTTGCTCAGTTAAAGCAAAAGTCAATAGGTGCAATTTTATGATTTTATGATACAGCGTGTAGCAACCTCAATTCTATGAAATGCATGTTGGCATTGACTGCCATCTCACTGTGATTCTTGGAATTCTCAATAATTTCTGCAAGCTTTGTATACTACTGCATCGTTGGCAATAACTGCGAACTCAGGTTGTACGCTTGGATTTCACATTAATTTCTGCAAGCTTTGTTATACTTACATGGCATTTTTATTCTTAGTTGAGACACTGCACTGTACTATGCACAATGGACAGGAGCTCAGATTGTGAAACTGTACCAGTCGTAGAATGCACGGGAGGTAGGAATTACAAAAACAAGGAAATCAAAATAAAAGTCAAGGAAAGCTCATACTCCAGCAATTACATGTCCACATGGTCTCGTTTTCGTTTATTATCTGCATATGCCACCACACCGTGTACATCATCTAAAACACTAAAATACCTGACACACTAATTAAATCCAATATTCCAGAGCATGGGGCCACATACCGAACCTTGGGGACAGCCTTTACTCAGTATTTTACTAAAATAGCTACTACCTATATTAAAATTCACATATCTTTGTTTAAAATAGTTTACAATTATGTTATATAACTTCTCAGGGCATTCTTTATCTATTAATGTGAGACAGAATATTAGAAAATCGTTTATGTGAATATTTGTTAGGAGTGTAATTTGTTTTTTGATGTTGGTATGAGTTGGTTAAATGACGAAAACGTGTTACTAATGTTCATTGTTACGAACAATTAAGTTTGTTTAAAGACGTCATAAATATTTCCATATTTAATTTTAATATATATGTATAAATAAAAGAATTAAATGTGTTAAATATTAAAAGCGAAATCAGGATAGCTAAGGATCGCTTCCCTAACAATGCAGGAACTATTTGATGAACGCATGCGCGGATGTATACGTGGCAGTCAGAACGATTCAAATTCAAATTTATTGCTCATAAAACTTGTAATACAAGCATGGAGCATTGTCAAATGCTAATACATGAATAAAAAGTACATCATGGCACATAATTAGACTTATGGAATACAAACATGGAATATTGAATATGCAAAAATACATTAACAGTACACATTAATTTAACATCTCTTCTAACCTGTATGGGCACTTCTCAATTAGATAATTCTTTAACTCTTTAGCAAAGGAGTTTTTTCTTGAGTGCTCTTTTACAGTTCTTGGTAGGGCATTATATAATATCATTCCCATTACAATCGGATCATTTTTGGTTGAAGCCTTATTTAAGTGCATTCTATGGTAATTTTCATTCCCTCTGGTGTTATATGTATGGATATCTGTGTTTTTAGTGGGTGATTTGTTTTGAATCAGTATAATTACTTTGTAAACATAAATAGCAACTATTGTCAATATTTTATTATTTTTAAAGAGTGGCTTACACGTGTCTGTAGTCTTTAGTTGAAAAATATGACGTATGCATCTCTTCTGTAGCAATAGTATCCTGTTTAATTTTGTTACCCTACACCCTCCCCAAATTTCAATACCATATTCCAAGTGCACGTATATTATGCCGTAATATATAGTTTTAAGCTCTTCTACATTAAGGTGTTTTGCAAAGTATTTTAGTAGGTATATGTTTTTTGTGATTTTCTTACTTACTTCGTTTACATGCATTTCATATGTTAAGTGTTCGTCAAGCTATATTCCTAAAAATTTTTGATTAGATACCTGTTCTACTTTGGTACTTTCAAGTCTTACATTTATGTAGTTTAGTTCCTCCCCCTTTTTTTGCTGATGCTGAAAATGTATCAGTTTGGTTTTTTTTTATGTTTAATTTAAGACAGTTATCTTTAAGATAATTTGAAATTTGTAGCAATTGAGAAATTTTGTTTTCTAGTTGTAGCAAGTTTTTTCCTTTACAAATGAGTGAAGTATCGTCAGCATACGATATGAGTTTCAAATCGGCTGATTCCCCCAAATCATTTACATACAAAATAAAGAGCAGTGGCCCTTGGACAGATCCTTGAGGTACTCCAGATTTTACATTTTGAATGTTAGATTGAACAGATTTGAAATGATTTCCATACAGCCAATTTAGTTCACAACATTGTTTACGATTTACTAGATAAGACCGTAATATTTTATTTATTTTCCCCCTTAGCCCATAATTTTCTAGTTTCGTTAACAGCAGTTTATGTGACACACAGTCAAACGCTTTAGATAGATCTAGAAATAATCCTATAGTATTCTCGCCTATGTCCATATTTGTGAATATTTCAATGATAAATTCTATAATGGCACTAATAGTCGAGTATCCCTTTCTAAATCCATGTTGGAAGTCTGCTATTATGCCATTTGCATTTAAGTAACTTATTCGTTTTTCCAGGACTTTTTCATATAATTTAGCAAATATTGATGTTAAGGTAATAGGCCTATAGTTCGACTCATCCATTTTATTACCACCTTTATATACAGGACGTACAATACAGTTCTTCGGGGAAAGTACCTTCATTAATTGAATAATTTATTAAGTACACCAGTATGTCCATTAGAGCATGATAGACTCGCAACTAAAAGAATCGGCACTAGCGCCTAAATATTCAAGGTGATAAGACGTATTTTGGTAGCGTGTGAACATTGTAGAACGTTTACCGGACTTTCATCAAACTTTTGTTCCACTTTTTGAAAAAGTGGAAAGACTTAAATAATTTAAAATGGTGCTAAGAGGATTTATTTAAATGTAAAATAGAGAAAAAGTGTTAATAAAATAATACATTGTGGTGAAGAAACATTGTGTGATTTTTCATTCCATCCGTTACCACGCCCTGAGGGAAATAAGAGCCACATCGCTCAAAACATGAAGCAACACTTCAATAAAAACAGCACCAAATGGCTTACCCAAGCGTGGAGCACGAATTTTGGATGGGATGGAAATCTACAGGAAATGAACTTAAGCGAAATACCAAGTGACGCCAAATCTTCGCGCCAAAAAGAAAGAAGACGCCATTAGAACATCATTTGAAATTTACGACTTCGAGAACACCAATGAACGGATAATAAATGCGGGAAAACACCACAGATTGTCTAACGAAGCCAACCACCCAGGAGACGCACGTAACTGGATAAATCAACAAAAAAAAAAAAAAAAAAAAAAAAAAAAAAAAAAAAAAAAAAAAAAAAAAAAAAAACAGGACCAAAAATGTTTATTTTTCATATTCATTTTATTTTTATGTTACTGCGAAGCGGCAAAATAGTAGGACTTTTAAGCCAAAGTGAACTGAATAAAGAAACTACAATGTCGCAAAAAGAGAGAGATCTAGTAACAGGAGTAGGGGAAGGGGCAGATAGGCCTAGTTATCAGATAGAACCAGAAAGTCAGGAAGTTAATTTCCTCATGCGACCTATGTCAGAAGGCCAAGCCAATCAATGTAAGATACGATGTCGTTCCACAATCCATATGCATTGGTGTGCATCGATGAACATGGCGAGCTACCAAGGGGGAAAGATGGAAACAGATACATCTTCATCATGCTTGATGTTTTCACAAAATTTACTAAGATATACCCCATTAGGAACATTAAAAGTAGGACTTGCCTGAACAAAATTGTTAAAGATTATATTCCAAGATATGGGAATATAAAAGCGATTCTTTCGGATAATGCAACAATGCATAAAAGTAAATTATTCCAGGACACCTTAAGAACATTAGGAATAAAATTATACTATTCTTCAGCCTATTATCCTCAAGGAAATCTGACAGAAAGAACGATGAGAAATATAAGTATATATTTCCGCCTATTTTGCCACAAGGACCATACTTCCTGGATGGAAAAATGCGGGTACATAGAAGAGGTGATTAAGCATTCGGTGAACCCCACGACCTAGTTCGCCCCAATCGAATTGATGACCAACACAAAATCCAAGAGATTGACAATTGACATTGACACTACGATGGCTGCCAGGTTGTTGTTGTTGTGTTTAATGCCCGCTTTTACTACTACGGCACCACAGGCGGTGACACTGATGATACATGAAGATGGGGCACCGGATGGAATGAGATGGCGGGGGAAATCGGAGCACCTGGGAATTGACAGAGAAGGAAAAATGTCAATTAGCATTCAGAAGGTTACAGCAAAAGGCAGAAAAAGGGAGAAACAAGGTAAAAAGATTTATCAGGAAATGGTCCCCACAAATTGGAGAAAAGGTGCTCTTAAGAAGCCACAAAGCATCCAAGGCATCTGAGAAAAGATCTGGAAAGATGGAACTACTGTACACTGGACCACTGGTCATAACAAAACAGCTGGGTGACCATACGTATGAGCTACAGAATACAAATGGCAAGTTGGTAGGAAGATACCATAAAAACAAATTGAAACCATACAAAGAAAGGACCAAATAGTCTTTGCCAACAAACATGTAAGGCAGGAATAGTAGAGATGATGGAAAATAATTTTTAATGGGTTACTTATAGAAGATTATGTTCAGATTGGAAAATACAAGAAGAAAGAAAATCAACATAGTCATTGGCTATATTGACCACCAAGAGAATTGTCAACAAAGACAGATGAGGACACTGATTGTCATTAAAGAAGTGAATTATAACGACAAAAAAAAATGTGTTTTTGACATAAGGATGTCAGGGACTAAAATAAAAAGGAATCAATTGAGATGTCAAAGAGAAAATATTTTTGACACAAGGGTGTCAAGGGTGAATTGAGAAGGAAAATAATACAATTGCAGAATAATTATAAGTATAGAAGTTTTCTCTTATAGAGATAAAGAGGTGACAATTACTGAAGTAAGAAAAACCATAGTCAGAAAAGCAATGCCCATGAATTAAGATGGATGTAGCCAATGCTAAGCTTGAAGAAATGTCGAACTAAACAATAGTGAATAAGAGCCCAATTACATAATGGTACTATTAGTAACATCAGAGTTTAAGAATCGACTCAACGACCTGCCTATACATAATAAGCTTGCAAGACAGAGGACAAAGAACTGAATAAAATTGCCATAAATATGATCATAATCATTAGCTCCAAATTTGTATCCTGTTTTCTCTCCTCATAACAAGGAACATAAGTCAAAAGCCACACAATAAACCATGATACACTAAAAAAGTAATGTTTGTGTCAATGTCAAATGTATAATAACTGAATATGTGCTGTATAATAACTGAATATGTGTTGTATAATAACTGAACATGTGTTGTATAATAACTGAATATGTATTGTATAGTAACAGAATATGTGAAATTTATAAAGACATGCTGTGTCATACCAAAACAAAAGACAAAAACATACAGCAAAGAAGACTGTTAAGAAAAAAGTATTGTACAAAGTGATTGTATCAGAGGAATAGGGAGAAGTGTTGTATTGTGTTTCAAGATTGTAAATGTAAGCGACAACTTGAAAAACAAAACAAGGGGCATGTGAGACAGAATATTAGAAGACCCCAAAAGAAAATCGTTTAAGTGAATATTTGTTAAGACTGTAATTTGTTTTTGATGTTGGTATGAGATGGTTAAATGACGAAAACATGTTACTAATGTTCATTGTTACGAACAATTAAGTTTGTTTAAAGACGTCATAAATATTTCCATATTTAATTTTAATATATATGTATAAATAAAAGAATTAAATGTGTTCAATATTAAAAGCGAAATCAGGATAGCTACAGTCCGTCTGGTCTAAGTTGGAACATGACCTACTTAGCGCTACCCCTCCCTGTGATAGGGGAGGGATAACAACACATCGCCACGGCTATCCGCGACTGCCTAGTCTGCGTCCGTTGGTGATATGTGTTTCGACGAGTGTACGGGCTGCTTATGTACATATAGCCCTTAATGTTGAGAGTGAAATATGGAAATGCTGGTGATGCGTTTAGTCCTGCTCATTGTGTTGACAATCGTATTGTTCCAAGCTGGTGTTGGAAGAAAGGGGAAACCTCTACAATCTGATGCATGGGAAGTTGTATGTTTGGTACATAAGTGTTTTGCTGATGAACTAGAGGCGTTAACATCGGGTAAACCAACAATATCCGTGACACAGGTCATGGAAAGAACTGCCGCAGCTACTGCTGTATCTCGCACTTCAATATACAGAATTTTGCAAGAAAAGAAGAAAGCAGACGAAAATGAGACCACTGTTAGAACACCAGGAAGCAAACGACCAAACAGACAACCAACAAGCACAACAGCCGCTTCATTTACAAAGGCGGCTATTCGTAGTACAATTTGTAGGTCGTACACATCGCATTTCTTGCCCGAAAATTGGAAAGCTGTCTGTGAGCATGTGAAGCGCATAGAAGCAATGTACTGGGGAAAAAGACCAATTAATGGACGATATATTGGACAGTTTCAACATACGAGACAGTTACTCTGAATCGGAAGATGCATGTGAAGACTGCGGATGTGATCCAACATCCGATATCCATGAAGCCGAAGATCTTACCAGCTTACCGGTACCCTCCAAGGAACCCTTCTTGGACGGGATCTCTACACTGACGCTATCTAACAGCAGTTATTAAAGCGCTGCTCTCTGATAGCTGTGCTATAGTCAGGCAGTCAATCGCACCGTTGCATTTTGCATGGAACTGATGCGAAATGGGATTAGGCAGTCATGGAGTACCCACAAAAGCGCGGGCAGTATTGCGTTCTCTCTCTAATTCCCATGTTTCAACATAAACCGAACGAACTGTAAGGATCGCTTCCCTAACAATGCGGGAACTATTTGAAGAACGCATGCGCGGATGTATACGTGGCAGTCGGAATGATAGACTCGCAACTAGAAGAATCGGCACTAGCGCCTAAATATTCAAGGTGATAAGACGTATTTTGGTAGCGTGTGAATATTGTAGAACGTTTACCGGACTTTCATCAAGCTTTTGTTTCACTTTTTGAAAAAGTGGAAAGACTTAAATAATCTAAAATGGTGCTAAGAGAATTTATTTAAATGTAAAATAGAGAAAAAGTGTTAATAAAATAATACATTGTGGTGAAGAAACCGTGTGATTTTTCATTCCATCCGTTACCATGCCCTGAGGGAAATAAGAGCCACATCGCTCAAAACATGAAGCAACACTTCAATAAAAACAGGACCAAATGTTTTAAACAAGGAGGACCACCATAAGTTATCAGATGCTTCATCGATGTCTAACAAGAGTCCTATCACATACTTCTTATTCGAACATTCGACAAGTTCAGCAGCATAATTGAGAGCATCATGCGCTGATTTTCCCGATCTGAAACCATATTGGTGTTCGTATTTGGAATCACCTACCAGATTTATCAGTCTATTGCAAATAACTTTTTCTTATATTTTTGCAAGGGTATTCAGCAAACAAATCGGTCGATAAGATTTAACTAATTTAGGATCTTTATCCAGTGATTTTTTAAGATCACTAACTTAGATTGTTTCCATATATTCAGGATTCTGCTTTGCCGAAAACACTCATTGAATAAGCTGACTAGAAACTCAATAATTTTTCCACTCATTGCCTGAAGGACTTCCACAGAAATATTATCTGGTCCCGGTGCTTTCTTGCCTTTCATAGTCGAAATAATTCTGTCAACCTCTTCTACAGTCACTGGTGTTGTATCTATTGTCCTGAAGTTAGGGTTTATAATGTTGCCACGTATGTCCTGATGATGTTGATTTTCAACTGTTTCATCGCCTGACGGTAATAGTCTTTTTATGAGGTAGCTGTATGTCTCGTCCTTATGATGCTGTTAGTGTATGTGTAATCGTCCTTTAATATTGTTGACATAGTAGACAGGGTGAATTTTTCGTTGACTATTTTGTATGGAGTTCCCCAGGCATTTTTCTGAAGATAGTTGGCAGTGAACTTTTTCCAGCTATTTATTTTGTGTTTCTTTAGTGCTGCTTCATATTTTTGTTTATTTCTTCTATATATAGTCAATCTAATTTCTTTTTCGTTGGGATTTAAGGCATGCTGGTATAAGCTTCTGGTATTCCTACATACTCTTCTTAGACGCTGAAGCACTTCCGACCATGGAACATTACTTGGTCTATTCTTTACTTTTGTTTGCATTTATTAATCCTGATACCTAATTTCTTACATCAGGATAGTTAATTATTATATTGGTTACATCACATTTTAAAATTTTTTTTAACATTCCTTTAACAATATTTTTGTTGCAGAAAATGAAAACTAAATACTAACATAACACTTAATCTAAACAAGTAAGTTAATAATGTTCATATGATTGTTATATAGTTTGTCTTCTTCCTCTTAGAGAAACTACATAGTGTTTCCCTCAACTATTGGGGTGTCGACTCTTTGTTAAAGATTAGTTCCAGTTGTTTTAGGTGTATTCAGCCTTAAGGATCTTCTTGGAGTATTTGATGCAGCAATAGGTTGGATGTGTAATGGTCTTGATCTTCTGTATTCCGTGATCGCTTGTTTCGATATTTTATTAGTTAGAATTTGTAGGCTCTTCAATAAGTTTTTATTTAATAGTATTTCTTGCAAAGTATAGCCTTGTATTGCTAGTCGTTCATTTTCTACTAATTCTGAAAATTTTACACACTCCAATATATTGTGTTCCGGCGTATCTATAGTTTCACAGGTCTCACACATGTTCGTAGGAGATTTATTTATTTTGTAAAAATAGGTGTTGTATGGGCCATGTCCAGTCAAGAAATGAATTAGTCCTTCTGTTGGATTCAGATGTTTCATTTTTAATCTTTTATTTATTTTAGGGAATATATTGTAGACTCTTCTCCCTTCTTTGATGTTATCCCATTCGTTTTGCCAATCTCTTAAAAGAGCTCTTTTTATGTCTACTTTGGTTTGACAATTTATTCCTATTATACCTTTACTTTTTCAGATTTTTCTTTTCTCAACCAGTATATGGCTCCCTTTTTACGAATTTGTAAATCTATTGGCCATATTGCCGTAATTACTAATAACGCCATAGTTGGGGTGGTATTGGTTGCACCTGTGAATCTTAGTAGTATTTTTCTTTGTGTTCTTCTTAACAAACATTTTATATTTTCATTTTTGGCACAGTGTGCCCATACACCTGCTGCGTAGCTCATGATGGCGGACATTATAGCGTTATTATATGCTCTAATGTGAAGAAGTGGTAGATGAAATCTATTTTGTCCGATGTTGCTGATTTGCATCATTATTTTTTCGGCTGTAGTACATACAGTTTCCACATGATGTTTGAAATTATTTTTTTCATCTATATGGAAACCTAAATATTTTGTAGCATGTGATCTCTGTATATTAATGCCATTTATTTTTATAATTGGGTTTCGTTTTAATTTTCCTTTGATTAGCATATACATAGATTTATTTGAAGCTATTTTTAGTTTGTTTAGCTTACACCATTCCTGTATTTTCATGGCAACAAAGTTTCCTTTGCGCTCAAGCTCTGCTCTATTGTCAGCTTCAACAATGACCATTAAATCGTCCGCATATGCGATGACATCTTTTATTTCATCATCTTCTTCCAATTGGTTAATAAGATGAAGCTGTAATACCGTTGTGATGTCCTGGTTATTGCATCGCCATTTGAAGCTGAAGTCGTTGGTGACGTGATGTTGTTGGTCACGTTGATGTGGTTTGGTGTATTGTCTCCGGCTAGCTGAGCATGATCTCTTTATCTCGGGTTTGCGTGAGTGTAAAGGACAACCCAAGAACAACTTTGCAGATCATTTATTGCATCTTTAAATGTTTTCGGGAGTTATGCCGATTCTATATGTGTATCTGTAGAAGCATCGCAATCACATCTGCGCAGCACGAACTGCACGAACTCCCGTACTGCTCTCTCGTTGAGTACTGACTAGACGCTTCTCTCTTACCCACGCTAAAGAGACCGTTCGTTCATTTGAATGTCATGACGTCATCCAAGAAAGCCTCGTATCCAAAATGCTATTTCCTTTTCCCGCAATTTAGAAATGTCCCTTTCTATTATAACATGTTCTTTTAGGAATTTCAAATATATAATTACTTTTTTAGGATTAAACGATGTTTACTTTATATTTTATTAGATATATCGCGCGACTTTTTAAGGTTTGTAGAACTAACTTTCGAACGTGAATTTAAACTATGTGGTATGACGTCATGACTCGTTAATTTCAAACCAATAATGCGTTTATTCTACAAATTTAACGACTATTATTTACTCATATCTTGCTCACCTTACAACACTTCCTGCTATATTATCTATTTATGTTATTACTCAATATTTATCGCAAATCTCATATCCGGCAATTAAATTAAAACGTATCTTTTTCAAAAGCCCATTCGATCGGAAATCTAAATTTCGGTATCAAATGCCCCCATTTATATTATTTTATTATTTCATAATAAAATAATGTAAATGTCTTGCCCGAAAGAAAAATTAAAAATTACTCCTGTATTTTGAATAATCGGCAACACTCCCATTATATACAATTTTCAATTACACTGTTTTGAAATTGGTTATTAACACATTTTCTCATTAATCTTTTTAACATGACAAACAATTATACCCTTGACTAAACATTAATCCTTAAATACTAATTACAATATGTTATGGTTTCTTCTGTGAAGCTTTTATATAAAGGTTAAATTTCAAGAGTCTTTCTTTATACTTCCTTCTTTTAGTTCATGTTTGCTCACTTCGCTCTCACTATCACTTGCACTGTGATTTTTTTACTTTTGTTATTGTAACACACATATCTGTACTATATCCTTTAAGCACTAAAATGTACATATATTTATATAAATCCATTGCACTCTTTAGACAAGTTCTTTCTTTGTCTTTCTGTGATAACTATCTATACATCTAAATATTTTAACAAATGTTTACAAATTAAATATTCTGTTTTCTCTCTATGCGGAAATGATCAATTTAACAATCTTTTTGAAGCTGTTATTGTGAGCTCTATACAATATATTTTTAAGCTCTTTGTAGTAGATAGCAATTCACATTCTGCATTTTTCATGAATATGTAAGTACCTGACCAATGTATGGTTTTCAAGTAAGCTAACATTTACATTTTATCTCCAAGCTGATTAGGCGCCAATATACAAATGACACTTCCAATTTTTCTTTTACATTAAATCAAGGTTCCAAGGCACCACACGGTTTCTTGTATGGTCGAAGGAGTTGTTTATGCCATCTTCCCAGACATTTTTCATTTTTAACATCTTTTAATTCATAGGTATGATAACCAAATTTGGATATAATTTCTGCAGGACCTTTATATAACAATTCCATCCTTTTGTTCCTACCTCTCAATGCACTTGATAACCTATGGTCCTTAACCAGTACCCAATCGCCTATCTTAGGTTCCCATTTATGTTTTCTACTCTTTTTCTTTAATTTTCGCTTCTCTGCCTTTTTCTTGATTCGTTCAAAAGCAATTTTCGCTCTTTCTTCCTCACTTAACTGAATGTCATTAATTTTCAGTGTTTTTGGTACCCCTATCAATATTGGTTCTGGTTCAATTCCTAACATTAATTTTATTGGTGCAAACCCAGTAGTTACATTAATGGTGTGATTGATAATCTTTTCTATCAATGGACAATATTTCACCCAATCCTTGTGATTATGATGTGTAAGTACACGTAAATAAATTCCTATATCTCGGAGGACACGTTCTGTTGGATTCCCTGATGGAAAGTATGATGAACAATAATTTAGTTTTCTCGAGTCTAATGTCACCCTAATCTTTCCATTGGCCTTATTTACAATACATAGGGGATTCACAAATTCTGAATTCGAAATTTCAATAACCTCATCTTCTAACATTGACTTTATAACTGCATCTACCTCTTCTCTTATTGTACTAGGGATAGCTCTCGCTTTATGTGTAAAAGGTTTGATGGGTATCATCTCAAACGAATGAGTATAAATATTACATTTACCAGGTTTCTCAGAGAATACTTCTTTATTTCGGATTAATATTTCAAACAGTTTATCCCTCTGTTGTTCATTTAGTTGATCAGCCTGAGTTACTTTTCCCCTCAACAATTCTTCTAAGTCTTCACTACTCTCCCTATCATAGTACCTAGTTGCATCAGAAACCCTTAAATTGTCTATGAAATCATTTTTATCCCATTCTACATTTTCTTTATTATTGACACTGTACTCTTTGACATTTACTTCAGTTAATTCCATAGCTCCTACTTTAACATATTCTACAAAGAATGTATCCCCTTGGATTACTTCTTCCTCTTTTTCTCTTACAATAGTTTCTGAACTACTATCTTCCACAAAAGGCACTATAATGGTCTCATCTTCAACTTTCATTTCTAGAATCATGTTTTTAAAATTCACCACAGCTTCCCAGGCATAAAGACAATCACAACCTATTATAATATCTGTCACAAGTCTTCCTACAATCAGAAATAAAATTCCAAGTATTCTCCCATTTATTTCAATATTTATCATTGCTTGAAATTTTACTCTCTCTTTTCGTTTTCCCACAGCTAGCGAGCAATATATCCCATTAACTGGTAAAGACATTACTTTAAAGCCACTACTTTGTAAATTATCATAAAAATTTTGTGAGCATACTGTGCTATTTGATCCCGTATCTATAATTGCATTGTATTGTTTTCCATTTACTCCAATTTTGATTTTAGGTGGATCTCCTACTTTTTCGTTTTCGTCAATTCTATTTTTCCATTCTCTTTTCTTTTGTATCATCATTTGCCTTCCAGGACTCTTTATTTCCGAGTACTTATCACAATCATTACTATGATACCCAGTTCTCACTGAAGGCGCGTTTGACCGGGTCTGGCGTTTCCCTGATTTTTATGTATTGCTCCTGTACTATTTCCCGAATTGTTACTTCTGTTTTCCTGCATTAAATCGGGGTTACTTCCTACCATGTTTTTGACCGTGTTAATGGCCTCAACCATTTCTGCATTTTCGGGGGAATTTCGTCCATTAGAATACCTTTCTTCCTGTCTTGGTGACCTCGGTCTAAACTCATTATCTCCGTTTGTCCAATACCCATCATTTGAATTTCTACTATGTCCAAAATAACGTCCCCGTCTACCTCGATCAAATCTATTTGTATTCATATAATTCACCCTTATATTTCTTCCCCTTTGATTCCCATTTCTATTTTGGTGACGCCCTTCCTGGTTATATCTACCTTGATTTTCCCACCGGAATGATTCCATCCTTGGTACTGGTCCTTTATATCTTTCCCTAACCTCACTTCTATTCTGATAATACTGTGCCCCTTGCCCGAAAGAATTGACAGTTTCTTTTCCTTCATATGTATTTCCAAATGCGTGTTTTGGCTTATTGACTTCTAAGGCTGATAATAATTCTATCATAGCTGCAATGCTATCGGGTCGGGCTATGATTAGGTAATGTTGAAGCGTTTCCGGAAAATGTGGAGTAACTATATTTATTAGATCTTTTTCATCCAAGGGAGGATCCAACATCTTCGATTTTCTCGCTATTCTCATAAAATAGTTGACCATCGATTCCTCCGATCTAGGATTAAATTTTCCATTGCTTAATTCAACTCTAATATTAGCCTGCCTACTAGCTCCCCAATATCTGGTTAAAAAGATGTTTCTAAAGGTCCTGTAGTCATTATTGTTACCCATAGAAAGGCCTAGCCAATTAGCAGCATTACCCTTTAAGCATTTTCTTACTATCACCATCTTGTACTCCTCTGGTATACGTTTCACCGTGAAGTACTCTTGTAACCCTTCTAAAAAGGCTTTAGGATCATCTGAATCTTCATTTTCAAAAACTGGAGGTGTCATTTCATTTAAGACATGGTTAGGCCAATGTAAATTTGAATTGTCACCTGTCCCTGCACTATTTCTGAGATCAGAATGGGAATTACTGTTACCTCTATTTTGCATCGAAATGTCAGCTGATACATCTGGTATTGCCTCGTTTCTTGCAACTTCATTACTAAGATTGTTGTGATTGCATGCATTTTCATTTAATTTCAAATTTTCTAAGGCCTCTTTTACCTGAGTAATTTCTGTTACTACCCCTTTTATTTGGTCTGTAACATCCTCCAAATTTCTAGCCTGCCTTTCACTTTCTACATCAGATCTTTCTATTCTAACTTTACACCCCTGTAACTCTTCTCTAATTTCTTCCCTTTGTTTGTCTAATCTATATGTTACTTTTTCCCTTTCTTTATCTAATTTTTCACTCACTTGTTGACCTAATTTCTTTTCAGAATTCTTTACTTCTTGCCTTATTGTCTCTAATTCTCCCTTAACCTGTTCTACCTGTTCTCTATTTTCTTTTACTTCACTACTAACTTTATTAATTTCCTCCCTAACTTCTTCCCTAAAGGTTTCTAAAGCTCTCTTCTGATTCTCCAATTGCATTCCCAATTCCTGTTGTCCCTTCTCTAATTTCTGTCCTAACTCTATACTAGTTTCATCTATCTTTTGACTTAACTCTGTACTCATCTTTTGACTTAACTCTGTACTCATCTTTTTCACTGTTCTTAATTCTTTACTATTTTCATCTATCTTTTGACTTAACTCTGTACTCATCTTTTTCATTATCGTTTGAAACATATTCTCTATTTCTGACATAAATGCTGGCCTTTCTGAATTACTACTAAACATTTCTGAACTACCTCTAGGTGTTTCTCTAACGTTCTGATCTTCTAATTCTTGGCATATTCTGCTACCAATTACATTCTGATTAAATTCTTCCATCCTACTTATACTTTCCTCAATTTCCGGACTTTCAAAACCTCTAAACTCACTATTACTGTCTTCCATTTCTAAGCTATTTACATGTGTTTTTCTACTCACCAAAATTTTCAATATTTTCACTATTTCACTTTAACTGCACTTAAACTTGTTCACTACACGTTTCACAGATGTTGACGCGCTGGGCACCTTCTTGTCTGCTGGTTCGATGCTGGCTCGGTCGTCTTGGGGTTTGGTCCATTCTTTCGAAGCCACACGTTGGGAAGCCAATTTGAAGCTGTAATACCGTTGTGATGTCCTGGTTATTGCATCGCCATTTGAAGCTGAAGTCGTTGGTGACGTGATGTTGTTGGTCACGTTGATGTGGTTTGGTGTATTGTCTCCGGCTAGCTGAGCATGATCTCTTTATCTCGGGTTTGCGTGAGTGTAAAGGACAACCCAAGAACAACTTTGCAGATCATTTATTGCATCTTTAAATGTTTTCGGGAGTTATGCCGATTCTATATGTGTATCTGTAGAAGCATCGCAATCACATCTGCGCAGCACGAACTGCACGAACTCCCGTACTGCTCTCTCGTTGAGTACTGACTAGACGCTTCTCTCTTACCCACGCTAAAGAGACCGTTCGTTCATTTGAATGTCATGACGTCATCCAAGAAAGCCTCGTATCCAAAATGCTATTTCCTTTTCCCGCAATTTAGAAATGTCCCTTTCTATTATAACATGTTCTTTTAGGAATTTCAAATATATAATTACTTTTTTAGGATTAAACGATGTTTACTTTATATTTTATTAGATATATCGCGCGACTTTTTAAGGTTTGTAGAACTAACTTTCGAACGTGAATTTAAACTATGTGGTATGACGTCATGACTCGTTAATTTCAAACCAATAATGCGTTTATTCTACAAATTTAACGACTATTATTTACTCATATCTTGCTCACCTTACAACACTTCCTGCTATATTATCTATTTATGTTATTACTCAATATTTATCGCAAATCTCATATCCGGCAATTAAATTAAAACGTATCTTTTTCAAAAGCCCATTCGATCGGAAATCTAAATTTCGGTATCAAAGAGGTTCTATTCCTATATCCCAAAAGATAGGACCAAGTATAGATCCTTGAGGGCAGCCTTTGGATAAATCTCTTGATATCCTATGGGTAATTCCGTCTATATACGCTGATCTGTTCGTACAGTAGTCCTTGAGTGTGCCATATAGACATTTTGGGATGTTGATCTCTTTTAATCTCTTAAAAAGGTTTGGCCACCAGAGATTGTCAAAGGCGCCTTGTACGTCAAAAAATATAGCAGTGACATATTTATGAGAAGAATTTTTATTTTCAAGTGCTTTGATTATGGCATCTTCCGTCGACTTTCCAGCTCTAAAACCATATTGTCTATTAGTTGCTCCAAAAATATTGCGATGTTCTTGCAATCGTTTATTAAGTAATTTTTCTTGCAACTTGCCTAAGACATTTAAGAGGCATATCGGTCGATAAGATTTTGGTTGGCATGGATCCTTATTGTTGCCTTTCCCTATTATGACTACTTTTGATTGTTTCCAACAGTAGGGTACTCGTTGTTGTATAAAGCATTCATTAAATAAGTCTCTTAATAATGGAGCAATTTTTGGCTGTAGATGATGTATAACTTCTATTGGAATACCATCTGGTCCTGGGGATTTACGTTCTTTTAATTTATAAATGCAATCCCTTACTTCTTCTACAGTAAACGGGATCACTATTCCTGAGTTTGGTAACACATTTTCAAAATCCATGTGCATTTGAGTTTGATGTTCAGTTTCATTCTCTTTAATATCAGGTGGTAGAAGAGCTCTAAGTAGAGTGTATGTAGTATCCGTCCAATTTTTAGTTAAAGATCCATTTTCTTTCCTTAAAGTTGATATAGTTTCAGGTGTTCTTATTTTATTAGTAACAAGTTTAGACGGGATTCCCCAGATGTTTAAGGATAATTGTGTATCTACAAAGAGGTCCCAAGACTTTCTTCTACATTCTTCTAGTTTAGATTTAAAAAGTTGTTTAGATTCCTGATACATTATTAGATATCTTTCTCTTTCATGTTGTACTACAGCATGTTGATAAGATCTTCTATGTTTCCTCATTTTGCTTCTAAGTTTTTGTAATTGTTCATTCCATAGAGGAAAATGAGCTTTATGCTTTGTCTTTTTAGGAATAGCGATTATCATTGCTTTAGTGATTGCTTTAGTAAGTTCCATGGCTTTTTTGTCAATGTTATCACCAAAGATTGTTGGTGATGGAAGTTTAATTTCTTCATTGAGTTTCTTCCAGTTTACCTTACTTAAATCAAAATTAAGTTTAAAAGGTTGCCATGTTTCCTTTACCGTAGATCCAAGATTTATATTCATATATATGAAGTTATGGTCACTAGAGGTTAATCCTTGTCCTACTTTCCATTCTTGAATGAATTTAGAGGCTTTACTATTGGTAATAGTAATGTCAATGTTCGCCTTTGCTCCCGCTCGGTTTTCAAAAGTTGGAGGATTATTTGGTTTATTTTGAACATGAAGGTGAAGTTCTGCAATTAATTCTTCCATTTTTTCACCTCTTGAATCTCTTTTTTCTTCCCACCAAGGTGACTTGGCATTGGCATCTGCAGTGATTATTAATGGACTTTGTACATGAAGATTATTAACATCTCTAATTTTATCCAAATATGGTTCTATTTCATCGCTGTATTGAAAATAATAATTAGCAATAATAAAATTGCCATTTTTACTAGTGATTTCAACACAATTTGAATGAGTGTCACAAGCTTGAGTTATTTTAACAACTTGAAGGTCTTTGTTGATGATGGCTATTGCTGCCTTAGGGCTGGCACCGTCACAAATTATCCTTGTTGATTTTGGGAAATAAGGAATTTTATTATGAATAGTGTATGGTTCTTGTAAACATAGCACATCTATATTCATTTCTTCAACTAGTTTTCTTAATTCACCCATTACTAATTTTGAATTTTGGGTGTTGATTTGCCCTATTCTTATATATTTATTTAATTTTCTCTGATGTTCTTTTCTTTTAATTGGCCAATTTTTGTTACTCATAATCGGTTCGAGAGATGAGTCTATCCATTAATAATCGATAAGTCGGACAGTCTTTTTGGTTTTTACAGATTATTTTTCTTCTAGAGCAAGGGATACATATCGCCGGTTGAGCTCTCTTACTGCAGTTTTCAATATCATGACTATTTTCACCACAATGTCTACAGTTTGCATGTTCTCCTTCTTCCACTCTGGTACACCATTTTGCGGTATGTCCCAAGTCATGACATTTAAAACATCTTGCAATACAGAGATAATCTTTAATTGTTAGGGATTGAAATCCCGCAAAAATTCTACCTGTTTTAATAATTTCTTTTCGGAGTTGTGCAGAAACTTCAGCAACATGATGAACTGTTGTTCGTTCGCGAGGACCTGTTTTGAATCGAAGTTTAAAATTATTATGAAATTCTTCTTCTGTCATAAGATGTTCAAAATTTTGTTTATATATGTTTATAATTAAGTCTTCATTGCTTTGTCCAGATAATACATTATAAATAATCATCAATGGACGTCTTCTTTTTGGCAATTCCATTGTCAAGTTTTGTTCTTGTAGTTGCGGATGATCTATAATTTTCTTAATATCTTCTTCTGTGTCTGCTTCAATTATAACCATTTTGTTATTACTCCGAATATTTCTAATTTTGATTTTATCTTTTGCTGGATTCAATTTACTAGTAACTATTTCTTGTATTTTTTTGACATTTTGATTTTCTGATTTAATGAATAATATATTCTTTTTTATCACAGTGTTACGTATATGTGCATCCGTTTTATTAGTTGAGGGTAGTTTCACCATTGAGGCAAAAGTCAGTAATTCTTGTGTTTTTTGAGTTGATTTTATTTCTTTCAAAACCTCTACTTCAGTTCTTAATTTAGTGTTTTCGCGAACTATGTTTTCATAGTAGAGGTTTAGTTTTCCTAACGTTATATAAATTTTCTCTTTGGTATTTATTTTTTCATTTCCTAATAAATAGTTTATTTGTGACATTGCTTCCGTGAAATTACTTTCAAATTCATTATTTTCTAAGGCGGGATTGACTTTTGTAGGTGTAGTCGTAGTTGAGATTATTGAAAGTGTTGGAAATGCTTCTTTATCTTCTATTATGGGTATGTAAGTATTTGTTATGTCCTCTATTTCGTTGTCTTTCTTTTGTACATTAAGTTCAATAGTTGTGGATTGTAAGTCATCTCTTATTGTAGATGCATTGTCTTCAATTTGTTTAAGTGTATCCATTTTCGATGTTAAGTCATCATCGTTTGTAGTTCTTTCCATTATGGTACTTGTAATGTCAGTTAATTTTGTCATTTTAGAACTAGATGGATGAGTGTCAACAAACTTAGATATCTTTAGTTCAGCTTTGGAAATGCCATCAAGCCCAGATATTTTTGTATTTAAGTTTGCAATGTCGGTAGATTTTGTCATTTTCATAATTTGGTCCATTTCAGAAGACTTTGCTTTGGACGTCAAAACGCTAATTTTATTAAAATCTTTTGATAATTTATGTGATTTTCTATTCATTTTATTGATGACGTAAAAAAAAAAAATGGTATGATATTAATTAATTTATTGGAATTATTTGGAAAATAATGTCTTTTCCAATAAAACCGCACTTTCAGTTAAATTTATAAATATTGCACTGTACTTAATAGATACGGATGCATTTTCAAGTTATATGGCAGTGAATTATCAAAAGAAAAACTGTTCGTTGTCTTTAACTTAACACACTGATATCTTGTGTTTGTTCATATGGCCGTTACCATATTTCAGGTAAAATGTGATAAATTACGTTGAAAATCATACAGGTATATAATATATTAGTATACACTGGTGTAATTTATCTAAAACATTTAAAATATTATGATATAAGGCCATACAACACTTCACATTTAGAATAATAGTGAAAGAAACGAAGTTAACCAAACTTAGCGCAGATGTATGGCTTTCACCGTATTTCACAGAAGAATGCAAATTGTGCACACAAAATCATTCGGGTATAGCAGATATTGATATTGTTCGATGCAGTTTACTTAGTAGTATCAGAATCAATAATCAGAATTTATATGACACGCTTTATGTGTGAATATTTAACGAAAAATTACTTTTGTGTTGAAACACTCACTGTTGCACGAACACAAACTAAAATTTTTGTTGTTCTTGTATAATCCTTCAAGTCTAGAGCTCCTAATATTTCCACAGGCACTTAGATGAATTTAGATCACAATCACATAATAATATATGCATATTTAAGCATTAATTGATAATTATATGTGACTTTTAGCACACCAATGTAAAGCTTATAACACATTATACTAGGCCTACTATATGATGCTGTTAGTGTATGTGTAATCGTCCTTTAATATTGTTGACATAGTAGACAGGGTGAATTTTTCGTTGACTATTTTGTATGGAGTTCCCCAGGCATTTTTCTGAAGATAGTTGGCAGTGAACTTTTTCCAGCTATTTATTTTGTGTTTCTTTAGTGCTGCTTCATATTTTTGTTTATTTCTTCTATATATAGTCAATCTAATTTCTTTTTCGTTGGGATTTAAGGCATGCTGGTATAAGCTTCTGGTATTCCTACATACTCTTCTTAGACGCTGAAGCACTTCCGACCATGGAACATTACTTGGTCTATTCTTTACTTTTGTTAATGGAATGCTTTTCTTCATTGGTAATTTAATCTTACTCCATAACACAATGGCTGCTTGGTTAATAAACCATGGACAGGGAAACTTTGCCAGCCACCGGATGAAGCTTGTCCCAAATAACAGATGAAGGAGTAAAACAATTAAAGGACTCCAAAAAGCAGAGCCACGTCTTCTTACTGGCCCGTATGATGCAACAAGTTCTGGTGTGCTGTTGCTTGTAGATGACCAGATTGTTGAGTGTAGAATGTCAGCAAAACACTGAAGAGCAGCTCTGCGTGCATGAATAGCTGCCCGGCATTCGTCAGTCCACCAGGGGACCAGTAATCTTCGTGGTTGTGACGACAATCTAGGGATAGTACGAGCAGCCAAGCGAGAATAAAGTGGCCAGTTCACTTTGCTCATCTGCCAGGTGGGTACACGTGGCGAGGGCATGTAGTGTGAAAGCATGGTGATAATGCAGGGAAAATGATCGCTAGAAAAGGTATCAGAGACGACGTTCCACTGCAACCTATGTGTATGCTGTGCTGAGAAAACAGACAAATCCAGGTGCGAGAAGGTTCCGGTAGAATCAGATACAAAGGTAGGTTCACCAGTGTTAAGAACGGAGAGGCAGTTCTGTGTGGAAAACTCAGCAAGATGGGTTCCTCTTGCACATGCCCGACTTGAGCCCCAAAGAGGGTGATGGGCATTGAAGTCTCCCAACAGAAGGAAGGGTGCTGGGAGCTGAGACACTAGAGCTACAATATCAATGTCCACAAGTGGGAGTGCACAAGGCAGGATGTACACAGAACAGATGGTGAATGAAAAGTCAGGTAAACTGAAGGTAACAGCAACAGCTTGCAAGGTAGTGGTAAGCAAGATAGGTTGTAGAAAACATCATCTCGAATCAGGATCATGACACCCCCACGTGCAGGAGAGCCAGGTTCCGGTGGAAGGTCGAAACATACTGGAGTAAAACTAGGAAAGTTGAAGGAGTCCTTTTGACGAAGTTTGGTCTCCTGTAAGCACATGATAGTGGGAGAGAGCAATCTGGCAAGTAACTGTAGTTCTTCCCTATGTGTCAAATGCCACGTGCATTCCACTGAAGAATGGACATCTGGAGGGAAAGGTAACAAGCTAAGTTCACTTGAGCAGCGGCTGGCACTTCAATTTGCCCTTGAAGTTTCGTGTGGGACTAGGACTTTTAGGTGGTGGTGTTTCCTGCGCCATTGGTTCCTCTGAAGAGGCTCACTACAAGCAGAAGAAAGTGCCTGAAAATGATTGCCCATAGGCACAGGATCTCTGAGGAGGTACAGGATAATTGCCTTTCCTGCCACATCAGCTACTGGCAGAGGTCTGAGGGTCTTTAAGGGAGTTGCTTCATTTCGGCTGGACTTTAAATTTGCATTGTTCAGTACCAACTGAGATCGATTTAGGTGCGACAGATGCAGAAGCAACTGGTAGGGTAAGGGTAGCGATGGCACTGGAGATTACAGGAAGAGTCTGCGTACTCATATCCCGCTTTTGCACTTTCACTTGTACCGTGGAACTGAAGGTACCAAATTTAAGAAGAGAAGGCTGGCAAGCTATGTGGCATTTGTGGGCTTTGCTGAAAGATAAACGTTCTTTCACTCGCAGCTCTTGTATAGCCTTCTTGTCCATAAAGCGGGGGGCAATCGCGGGATGTCACTAGATGGGCACCCCTACAATTCACACAGCAAACAACAGATGAACAAACTGTGTTGTGGGCATCCTTTCCATACTTGGCACAAACGGAATTGCAAGTTTGCAAGACATTTTAGTGTGGCCAAAGCGTTGGCACTAAAAGCAACACATAGGACGTGGAATACATGGCCGTACAGGGATCACTTCATATCCCGCCTTAATTTTCGAAGGTAGGTCAAGCCGATCGAATGTAAGGAACAGGGTAGGGGTAGCCACCTGGACACCATCGTGTTTAGCCCTGACTCGGTAGGCCTCTATGACTTGTTGATCCGATAAAGTAACCCAAGATCTCTTCCTCTAACATGTCATCTAACAGGGGTGAGGTGATGAGCCCCTTTGAAAAGTTCAGACTACAGTGCTTCTTGACACAGATAGGATATCTGTGGAGTAGTTTGGCCTTTAACAATTTGTCGAACTGGGCTGAGGTAAATGTGTCAATAAGAAAAGAACCATTGCGGAGTGTGGTACATGACTCTGCAGGACCGGCTATTTGATCAAGACCGGCCTGAATAACAAAAGGGTTCACTTTCACAAATGACTGAGCCTCTTCCGATCTACTGATCACCAGGTACCGAGCTGCTGATACTGCGGTTACCTCTGTTTCTTTGTGAACTTGATGTCTTTTGATTGTGGTTGTAGCCATAAAAGGTTTACTAAATTTCATCCCCCAGTGCTCCCCACCCATCATGGAGCCCAACAAGGGGTCATCCCACTGGGATGACAGGGCTACACAGGGGATACAGCAGGCTCACTGTCCCACTCACCCTGGAGTTCGGTGCATTATATAGTCCTGGCCAATTAACTAGGGGTGGGTTAGCACCTAACCTACCGTTTAGGTGAAGCAGAAGCCAAAGCAGTGTATTGGAAATGCGCACCCTCCCCGAATTCAGAAGGAAACCAGACCGGTCTCAGATAGGCATCCCTCAACCAACCAGGATAATCCTTTCCACCGTCACAGTTCTCAATGCACGGCCTACACATGGGTGGACATTTTGACTGACTCCCTCACCACGAAGAGGAGTCCACTCCAAGGGAGTCAGTTGGCTCGGGACACCGGGTGTGCCAAACCTGTACCTACCGAAGTAGGCCCCTGGGGGGACGGCTTAGGAGAGTTCTCCTGTTCTGGCAAAAACTGAATGATAAGTGCAGAAAAATGATAGTTAGGGAACAACAGACTGAGGTTTGACAGGACATAATAGAATAAACAGCATTGGGTCCAAGTTATAGAAAGAATAAGTAACACTGAAATATAAATCATATAGAGAAAAACAGAAGCAGAAAGAGATGGAGTGAAGATAATAGGCTGCAAGCCTTATTTGTGGAAGTTAAGAAGTAAAAGCTATAACTTACATGTTATCCTCATAGTATTTTTTCAGACGCTGCACTTCCAACTCATGTAGTTCCAACAAGTCTTCTGTATATGTTTTAGATCTGTAAGCTGTGAATCTACTTCTCTCTTCTTCTGATACTAAGCACTTATCCCACCAATCTTCAAGCTCTTTCCGGATTTCACCAACAAATTTTTTTATATTTTTCTGCTTTAACTGCTCGCACCTTCTTAGCTCTTCCTTCAGCTAAACAAAAGATTTTCTTTATGCATATACACACACACACACACACACACACATACATGAAAACAGCAATTGACATAATATAAAACTGATCAGAATAGGTTTAAAATAGTGGAACATGTTCAATTTAAGTGGAGCAATAAGTGTTTTTAAAATGTTGACAAGTGTTTTAACAAAGATTTTATAGCAACTGACTATTTCTTAAATTGAAACACTTTTTAAAGGTAGTGTTTAATACCTGTTCTCACTGCACAGGTGTTCGACACTGATGATAAAATAAATGGGATTAAAATGTACCAGGCCTAACTCTAGGCACTTACCAGTTATGATGACTGAGGAAAACCTCCCATTCACAAGTCCATACCTTAACCACAGCTACCCATATTGGTAAAACATATGATACTTAAGGTAACCCATGTGTGACATTTGCAAAATCAAAATTTTTTTGTCCAATTTTTAAAAATGTTATAATAGTTGTGAGACAGAATATTAGAATACCCCAAAAGAACATTGTTTATGCGAATATTTGTTAAGAGTGTAATTTGTTTTTGATGTTGGTATGAGATGGTTAAATGACGAAAACGTGTTACTAATGTTCATTGTTACGAACAATTAAGTTTGTTTAAAGACGTCATAAATATTTCCATATTTAATTTTAATATATATGTATACATATTAGAATTATATGTGTTCAATATTAATAGCAAAGGGAGAATAGCTAAAGATTGCTTCCCTAACAATGCAGGAACTATTTGATGAACGCATACGCGGATGTGTACGAGAAAGGTAGTATCACGTGAGGTGACGCTGGACTCCTTTCACTAGCGCCTAAATATTCAAGGTGATAAGACGTATTTTGGTAGCGTGTGAACATTGTAGAACGTTTACCAGACTTTCATCAAGCTTTTGTTCCACTTTTTGAAAAAGTGGAAAGACTTAAATAATCTAAATTGGTGCTAAGAGGATTTATTTAAATGTAAAACAGAGAAAAAGTGTTAATAAAATAATACATTGTGGTGAAGAAACATCATGTGATTTTTCATTCCATCCGTTACCACGCCCTGAGGGAAATAAGAGCAAAATCGCTCAAAATTGAAGCAACACTTCAATAAAAACAGCACCAGTTGTATTACTCAGAATTAAAATGATATGATTCAGAACATTTTATCTTGAATACTTGGAAGGAAAAAAATTCAACATTTTATAAGCTCTTGGTAAAAATGCTGCTTGGAACATACTTCAAAGAAAGCATTTAAAATTTTACAAATAGTTCATGGTATTGTGACTAAGATAACAAAACCCAGTCAAATTACTTTTTTCTCACTTTATTTTCTTGAAATTCTTTTGCACAAATACAGTTCTTTCTCCATCATTAACACAGTCTTTCGTGATGACAACTCACAACTCTTTTCTTCTCGTAATCTTGACTCAGTCCTTTCACTGTTTTTCTTGACTTTCTCTGTCTCTCATACACTAACACTTATGTTGCAATCACTCAACACTAGTAAACCATAAGAGATAGATCAAATCTTACAATAAAAAAAATTTTGTTGTTGTTTTCTAGTGCCTTGCATCTGGCAATGAAGCCATTAGCATTCGTGCTTTCCAATACTTTTGAACTGTAGTTTCTTCTGATCTTAATGCTTCACAGGTCTTCAAGTGGTCTTCGTTCATTTCTGCTGGATCATTACACAGGACACATATTGGTGAGGCTGAGATACCTATTCTGTAGAGATGACTTGCTAAGCAGTCGTGATTTGTCAATAGTCGGAAGGCTGCAACCGCTGTTTTCTTGGTCTCTGGGGGATTATATCTGGGTTGGAAAGTAGTGTAATCCATTTTTTATCTTTGGCATTTGTTTCTATTTCTTGTAGGTATGAATGAGAAAATTTTTTAATGATCAAGCATTTTATTGAGGGATATGAGAAATTGAATTTAGACTTTTGTTCTATTGTTGTGCCTTTCTTTGCAAGTGAGTCTGCAGCTTCGTTTCGCATGACTCCACAGTGTGCTGGAATCCATTGGAGATGAACAGTCTTATTAACTTTTTGGAGTTGTGTTAACATTTTGTAGCATTCTCTAATTTTTGTTGACTTCTTTGTAGTATTTGAACATATTCCCTGAATTGCAGCTTTAGAATCTGAAAGAATTATTGCCTTGTTAAATTTATTTAAGGGAAGATTTAATAATTGTCGGAAAGCAATGTGTATAGCCTCTATTTCTCCATCATAATTTGTTGTGTCTCTGCCAACAGAATGATAAAAGGAAAAATGTGAACACGTAACTCCAGCTCCAGTAAGGTTTTCCTTGGAGGATCCGTCAGTATATATGTGCAGCCATTCTTCTGTGGGATACCTAGTATTGATTGTTTCCAGAGCTAGAAGTTTTTGTATTTCTTTTGGTGTGTCTGATTTACTTATTTCCTCTATTAATTCCAAACTGAAGGTAGGTTGCAATAATTCCAATGGATTTTCTCTTATAAGTATATTTTCTCTGGTGTTAGGAATGTTCAATTTGGATTTAATCTGTGTTACCTTTTCTAGGAAACTACTATGAGTTTTAAGGATTGAAGGGGGGAGGTTCTCTTCTGTCCATTTAGAGTTTGGCAGTCGTAACATTTTCTCGTGTTGGAGCAATGCTTGTTCTTCTATTTTTGTTGTTATTGATGGGGTCCATGTTAAGGCAAGCATGGCATCAATAGGTGTGGATTTAACTGCTCCAGTGATTAAGCAAAGAGCCTGATTTTGTATTTGTTCAAGTTTATTGATGTTAGCATTTGCTGCTGTTATTAAAGCTTCAGAACAGTACAAGAGGTTTGGTTTAACATACATTTTGTATGTTGTGTTAAGGACTCTCCTTGAGCAACCCCATTTAGCACCAGCTAACCTTTTCAGGATTTGCAGTTTCTTTTCAACCTTTTCTGAGATGTTTGTTATATGTTTTTTCCAACTTAGTTTTCTGTCGAAAGTGATACCTAAGTATTTGGCATCATCAACTGCTTTGAGTGGTTTACCATTATAATTTATGTTAATATTAACTGGTTTGTATTTTAGTGTAAATAATTCATAATTTGTTTTTTCCACATTGATAGTCATGAGGTTTTTGGAGCTCCATTCATGTACTTTGTTTAGGGCTGTTTCTATTGTCTTTAATTAATTCAGGTTTTTTTGAAGAGCCTGAAGTCCAAATGACTACATCGTCAGCAAATAAAGCAATTTTGGTTTCTAAAGTTTTTATTATTGATGGAAGGTCATTTATATATATGTTAAAGAGTGTTGTGCTCAGAACAGCACCTTGTGGAAGTCCTCTGTGTGTTTGTTTATATTTGGAAATGTATGTATTATATTTTGTGGCACAAAATCTTTGTGAAATAAACTGAGTTATATATATATATATATATGTTTATATATACAAAAAATGTAGATCTTACTAAAACACAATTTGTCTAAATATTTTTTTTTGTAGAGTGAACCATCTCGGAGATGGTCCTTGTTATTTGTGAGAGTTTTGAAGAGCTTATACTTCTGTCAAATGGAACATCATTATTCATTTTTTTATATGTTAACAGTGAAAAGAAAACTGAATTAGAAAGCTTTAAAAGATTTGACTATTGCTCAAAGGCTACTGTGTTCCCATATTCTCCTTGTACCTACAAGAAGATAAAGAATAGGATAATTTCTGCTAATGTTTATCTCGGCTAACATGAAGAAGATATAGGAATAAGAGCTTGTAATAATGGTTAGTACAAGAGTAGAGGAAGTCATGTAAGTGCAACACAGAGTTTTTAAAAGTTTTTTTAAGACTTTTTGATCAGTTTTTTAAATTTTAAAGTTATTTTTAGTCATCCTAACAAGTTTTATAATTTGTTTATATATGCCTGATTCTTGAACAGGAAAATAAAATATATTCTATTTCCAAATTGTCACTCGCTACCAGCAGCTATAAGCACAATATATTGCATCATCTCTGTGTATGTGTCAGTAAGTTGTGTGGGACTCCGTTGGCATCATAGCAACAAGGGAAAATCTCTGAGCCTTCTTGTGTAAACATGTTCTCCTAGTCCAGATGGACCAGGTAACACTTTTGCTGACTTCTGAAATTCCACAGAAAGGAAATCATTCAAGTATATGTATTTTGTTTGAACAGCCTATGTTCTTGCTATGGCCTAGTGGAATCCGGAATGAAGCCGTGCTGCTTTTGGTAACAGATGCAGCTCCATACATAATAAAAGTGGCAAAATCAATTCAGAACTTCTATCCAAAAATGGTGCTTGTGACTTGTTTGGCACAGTCTCCACAGAGTTGCAGAACAAGTGAGGTCGTACTTTCCACAAATGGGTGCACTTATTTCAAATGTAAGAAAGATGTTTGTCAAATCCCCTTCATGCAGACAAGGGTTCAACGTCCAGGCTTCTGGTGTTCCTTTACCTCAACACCAATAATGAGATGGGGCTCTTGGTTAGAAGTTTGTTTTTACTTCTGTGAACATTTTCAAACAATGAAATTCTTTGCGAATTTGCTTGACACAGAAGATGCTAGAGCAATTGATACAGCCCAAGAAGTGTTGAAAGACGATGAACTGGAGGGAAAATTGGCTAATATTAACGCAAACTTTGACTTTACCATCAACTATCAAGTGTCTTCAAGAAAGGGGCATATCTCTGCGAAGTTCCATAGCATTGGTTAAGAATCAAATTGCATAAGCTTTCACGGTCGGTGTCATCAAATACAGAATGATTATTCGGGCTCGTGGGCCGTGGTCTAGTGGAAAATCTCCTTTCAGACATTTCATTCGAAGTTGCGTTGAACATCAGTAGTATGACTGTAGTACTCTGCTACTCTCGGCGACTGATACAGAACCCTTTGGTTTCACAGGTTTTATACACTTAGCATGTGTGGGTGTGAGACAGAATATAAAGACCCCAATAGAAAATCGTTTATATAAATGTTTGTTAAAAGTGTATAAATATTAGAATTGTTTGTGTTCCATAATAAAAATAGGAGACGATAATTGGGATCACTTCCCTAACGAGAAAGAACTATGTGCGCGGATGAATACTGCGGATGAAGACAAAAATGGCGGTGTGTCGTGTCAAAGTGACGCCAAGAAACGATTCAGTAGCGTCTATATGTTCAAGGTGATAAGACGTGTTTTGGTAGCATGTGAACATGGAACTTTCACCAAACTTTTATCCAGCATAAATTCTACCAAATTAAAAAAGTGTAAGGGTTTTTAAGTATTTAATATGGTGCTGAGAGTGTAAAATATCGAAGTGTTAATAAATAAATACACTGTGATAAGGAAACATTGATATATGCATTCCATCTGTTACCACGACCTTGTAGAAAGAAAACGAGTCTCATAGCACAGCCCATTCCATTAAAAACTGCACCAACATGGCTTACCCAACGTGGAGCTCGAATTTAGGATGGAATGCAAATTACGGGAACTGAAATCACGATAAACATCAAGTGACGCCATAGCATTGCGTCATAAGGAAAGAAGACGCCATTAGACCATCGTGTGATATCGCCAACAGAACACTGATGAACGGATAATCAACGATACATCAGGACACCGATGCACGGATAACCAACGTGGGAAAACACCGGAGATCATCTAGCGAAGCCAACTGCCCAGGAGACGTACATAACTGGACGAAGCAACGAAAAAAAAAAGTAGGATCAAAACTTTTTGTTTTCACATCCAGTTTGTTTTCATTTTTATGTTACTGAGAAGCGGCAAAGTAGTGGGACTTTTAACCCTAAGTGAATTGAATAAAGAAACTAAAATGTCGCGAAAAGAGATAGAAACAGGAGTGGGGGAAGGGGCAGATAGGCCTAGTTATCAAATAGAAGCAGAAGGTGAGGAACAGCTAGCAATAGGAAAAGACCAAAGGTTAATGATGATCATGTTTGAAAAACTAGAACAGAATATGAAAGAATTAGGTCAGAAAATGGAACAAAATAAGGTAGAATTAAAGCAGGACATAGAACAAAGTTTAGGTCATAGTATAGAACAAAAACTAGAACAAAATAAAAGATGCTATATATGATATGAAACAGAGTCACTTAGAAATAAAGAATGATTTAAAATCAATTTGTGAAGAAATGAAAAAAGGGAAAGAAAGTTTGGCTAATGTAAATGATGTTGTGAATGCACTACAAAGGCAAGATGATTTAGATGTAAGTAATGTACAAGATGAGAGTTATTTGAATAATGTACAAAATGTTGACTCACCATACAGAGAAAGAGGTTCACAACCAAACAATGACACAACACATAACACATGTTACACTAACAGCATATTACATGAAATTACACCACCTACATTTGACGAGGAGAAGGGAGACGATCCAAAACTCTTTGTTAAAGAGATGGAAGAGTATTTTAAAGTGAAAAGGATACCAAATGAGCTTAGGATGATGATAGTCAAGAAAAGCTTAAAAAACAAGGCATTAGAATGGCTCAGGTTAACACTAGCTGGTCATGAGTCGTATAACTCATTTCAGAAATTTATTCCTATCAAGGTATTGGGGCCCAGCTAAACAAAACCAAACTAGGGTAGAGCTAGCGACAGGTAGATATGATCCAACCAAAGGGTTATCGCTAGTCGATTATTTTATGAAAGTAGCCAACAAAGGAAAGCTATTAGACCCCAACTTGTCGGAAGCAGAACTAATTACCAGCATAACAAGACATTTCCCAGACACAGTGAGAACAGGGTTAATTGTTGCGAGGCCAGTAGATTTTGCAGATATGATAGAATTGCTGACAGCCTTCGAAACACAAAATGGTCGGCCTAATGAGCATAGACATAGGAACGGTCACCCAAACTCACCCATCTTAAACCGGAGCACGGCTACGAACAACCAGAGTGAGGGAGAAGATAGAAATACTAGGAGCACCCATGAAAGGGGGAGAGGGGCACACCATTTCCCACAACCACATAATCTTGGCGAGAGGATGGAGAACACAAGACAGCGGTACCACGACACAATACCAAGGGGTGAATCGAGATACAGAACATATACATATGATCGTGGAAGACCAGGAGATCGTACCCATCAGGTGAACCACATACGATTCTGTAGGGAATACTTCAACAACCAAAGACCGTCATACAACAGAGGTTCACGCCAAAGGGACAGAGACCAATGGTACACTGGCAACATAAGACAGCAGGAAGTAGATGAAAATGTGCCACATAGGGTAGATGCTGCACAAAATACAGAAACAACAATCACCACCAACACTCAGGGAAATTACAACAACTAAGTTCGTCCCAACCGAGTGGATGATCAACAACACAAACCATAAGCAACTAACAATTGACATCGACACCATGATGGCTACACAGAGAGAAAGATGGAATCACTGGTCATAACAAAACAGCTGGGTGACCACACGTATGAGCTACAGAATACAAATGGCAAGTTGGTAGGAAGATACCATAAAAATAAATTAAAGCCATACAAAGAAAGGACCAAATAGTCTTTGCCAACAAATATGTAAGGCAGGAATAGTAGAGATGATGGAAAATAACAATTTTTAATGGGTTACTTGTAGAAAATTATGTTCAGATTAGAAATTACAACAAGAAAGAAAATCAACATAGTCATTGGCTATATTGACCACAAAGAGCATTGTCAACAAAGACAGATGAGGACACTAATTGTCATTAAAGAAATGAATTATAGCGACGGAAGATAATATGTTTTTGACATAAGGATGTCAGGGACAAAAATAAAAAGGAATCAATTATGATGACAAAGATATAATATTTCGACACAAAGATGTCGAGGGTGAATTGAGAAGAAAAATAATACAATTGCAGAATAATTATAAGTATAGAAGTTTTCTCTTATAGAAATAAGAGACAAAGAGGTAGCAATTAGTGAAGTAAGAAAAACCATAATCAGAAAAGCAATGCCCATGAATTAAGATGGATATAGCCAATGCTAAGCTCGAAGAAATATTGAACCAAATAATAATGAATAATAACCCAATTAAGAAAAATGGTACCATTAGTAACATCAGAGTTTAAGAACCGACTCAATGACTTTAATAAAAAAAAAAAAATAAAAAATAAAAAAAAAAAAAAATGACCTGCCTATACATAATAAACTTACAAGGCAAAGAAGGCAAAGAAATGAATAAAATATTGCCATAAATATGATCATAATCATTAGCTCAAAATTTGTATCCTGTTTTTCTCTCCTCATAACAAAGAATACAAGTCAAAAACCACATAATAAACCATGATACACTTAAATTATATTTGTGTCAATGTCAAATGGACAATAACTGAGTATGTGTTGTATAAGAACTGAATATGTGTTGTACAATAACTGAATATGTATTGTATGATAACTGAATATGTATTGTATGATAACTGAATATGTATTGTATAATCACTGGATATGTTGTGTAATAACTGAATGTGTTGTACAATAACTGAATATGTATTGTATAATAACCGAATATGTATTGTATAATAACAGAACATATGTGGTATGATAACTGGATATATTGTACAATAACTGAATATGTATTGTATAATAACTGGATATGTTGTATTATAACTGAATGTGTTGTACAATAACTGAATATGTATTGTATAATAACTGAATATGTATTGTATAATAACTGAATATGTATTGTATAAAAACTGAACATATATTGTGTAGTAATTGAATATGTGAAATTTATAAAGACATGCTGTGTCATGCCAAAACAAAAGACAAAGACAAACAGCGAAGAAGACTGTAAAGAAAAAAAAAAAAAAAATATTGTACAAAGTGATTGCATCAGAGGAGTAAGGAGAAGGATTGTATTGTGTTTCAAGATTGTAAATATAGGTGACAACTTGAAAAACAAAACAAGGGGCATATGAGACAGAATATAAAGACCCCAATAGAAAATCGTTTATATAAATGTTTGTTAAAAGTGTATAAATATTAGAATTGTTTGTGTTCCATAATAAAAATAGGAGACGATAATTGGGATCACTTCCCTAACGAGAAAGAACTATGTGCGCGAATGAATACCGCGGATGAAGACAAAAATGGCGGTGTGTCATGTCAAAGCGACGCCAAGAAACGATTCAGTAGCGTCTATATGTTCAAGGTGATAAGACGTGTTTTGGTAGCATGTGAACATGGAACTTTCACCAAACTTTTATCCAGCGTAAATTCTACCAAATTAAAAAAGTGTAAAGGTTTTTAAGTATTTAATATGGTGCTGAGAGTGTAAAATATCGAAGTGTTAATAAATACATTGTGATAAGGAAACATTGATATATGCATTCCATCTGTTACCACGACCTTGTAGATAGAAAACGAGTCTCATAGCACAGCCCATTCCATTAAAAACTGCACCAGGTGTATGACGGTTGGTCTGGTCTTTGTTTATTGGCTTGGCTGCTGCACAGGCTGGTTTAAAGTGGGGGCTGCTTCCATTATTGTCGAAGGGCTGGCATTTATTGTAGCTGAAGCTGATGATGGCATATGATTTTGAATTTCTCTCTGGTCAGGTTTTGTATAATGCTGGATGCCAAGCTTTATTTAAGTGCTTTGTTTCTTCCTTCCTACTGAAGTTATCATTATGTTTGAAAATCTCTATGGCTTCACGACTTACCTGGCATAATAATGAACTAAGCAATAAGAATACCTATGGGTAACACCTATAAATCACCTAGAGAGTATTCAAAACCTTAAAGATCACACCTGTGACCTGCTTATACATGCTATAAGTAATGTACTACATCCGATCACAAAAACAAACTTTTCGAAAATTTACCGATATATGACTATTGTGCAAGAGAGAAAGATGATATACATATTCAACACTATAGGACTAACTAAACTAAAAACGTGCACTCCACATTGCAATAGTTTTATATAACAAACTACCTAACACAATTAAAAACATATAAGATCTTAATGGATTCAAGAAAACACTTAGGTCATTCCTATTAATGCACTCAGTTTACTCAGTTACTGAGTTCCTTGAAATGTAGTTAATAGGGAGCAGATATTTATGTAAACAAATATAGTTTTATATAAATAAATATTTTAAGTAATTTTGCTAAAAACACATAATTTGTCACTTTTCTTTGTTATAATTTTTAAATTTAACAAAAAATGTTGTGCATTATCGTATTATGAGAACACAATTTGAATGAATTTCCTTTGCAAATGTACTGCATAGTGAATGACCTCCACTACATGTGCTGCTTCGCTATCTGAAGGGTGAATCCCTCATTTTACGATGTGGCTGACGCAAGGTATGCAACAGTCTTCAATCACTGCCTGAGTCTTGTAAAGTAGAGCGTTTATACAGTACAGGTTCTTAAGTGGAGTGGAGTGGAGTGTTAAATTTAGGGGCCCGTCGACAACAAGGTCATTTGGGCCCGTAATAAAACAAAACTAAAACTCAAGTATTAAAATAAGACTAAAATGCTAGATAAAGAAAATTCTAAATAAAACGCTAGATATAAAAAACTCTCACGTCTAAAACTTTAAAATGAATCAACAACTCAGGCTTTATAAAACACTAAGCAGTTAAAAATACCATTAAGGTAATCTGAAAAGCTAAAAACTGCGTAAAACGTGAATACAAGTCAGACTTGTTTAGCGAACCCAATATGGGCAACGAAACGCAGCGCCTTAGAGACAGAATCTGGATCGTCGCCCAAAATGGAACCAATTGTTCGCCCCAGGCCAATGGACTGGCGCTCACGATCGTATTGCGGACAATCTACGAGGACATGAGCCACAGAAAGTTGGACGCCGCACCTCGGACATACAGGCTCTTCGTCCCCACGCAGGAGGTGTCCGTGAGTGGCTCGCGTGTGACCTATCCTCAGACGGGTGAGAATGACTTCTTCCCGCCTGGAATCCCTACAGGACGTCACCCAGGGTTGTACGCTGTCCTTAATCGTCCGCAATTGAGTGCCAGTCAACGTTTCCCATGATTGCTGCCATACAGCTAGAAGATGCCGATGGAAATAACGTCGCACATCTGTATAAGGCATAGTACGGGTTGAGAATTCCGGCAGGCGGCATGCGGACTTGGCGGCCGCATCCGCCTCCTCGTTGCCGGGGATTCCCACGTGGCCTGGGGTCCAGGTAAAAACGAGCTGGTATCCGCGTGAAAGTAACTGAGATACGAGTGTCTGAATTTTAATAAGCAATGCCGAGCTGCCGACAAACCGTTGCAGCGCCTGAAGAGCGCTAAGAGAGTCACAACAGACTATAAAGCTTCCAGGGACTGAACCGGATATAAACAGCAGGAAATAAAATATGGCAAAAAGCTCGGCAGTAAACGCGGAGCTATTGTCCGGAAGACGGTACTGGTGAACCGTACCATTATACACAAAACTACAACCTGTAGTACCCCTCACCTGGGATCCATCAGTAAATACCGGAATGTAATTCCGGTAACGTCCCAGGGTTTCGGCGAACAGTTGACGAAACACCGATTGAGGGGTGGCTACCTTGGCACAGCGAGAAAGCTCTAGATCGAAAAGGGCACGTTGGAGTTCCCAAGGAGGATAGCGGCCAAGAGTAAAACGCTCTACGGCAGGCATTCGGAGGTCATGCGCGGCGAGCAATTCACGAAACCGAATACCGCTTGGGCGAGAGATGGTGCTTTTCTGCATATAACGATGAACCAGTTCCGGACGCAGAACAGGGTTAAAAGAAGTATGACCTGGGTGAGCCGCTAACCTTGCTACATAAGAGCACAGCATATACGAGCGACGTACCGAGAGTGGCGGCTCCCCGGAATCAGCGTAGAGACACTCGACTCGACTAGTGCGGAAAGCCCCAGTGGCAAGACGGATACCAGCATTATGTACTGTGTTTAAAAGGCGAAGTTTAGAGGCGGACGCCGCGCCATAAATAAAACAGCCGTAATCCAATTTTGAGCGGACCAGTGAGCGATATAACCTCAACATAACTGTGCGATCGCCACCCCAAGATGCCCCAGACAAAACCCTGAGTACCCGAAGTGAACGATCGCACGAAGCACGAAGCTGGCGAATATGGTGCTCCCATTTGAGTGTGCTGTCGAGGTGAAGGCCCAGGAACTTAAGGTGCGGAACAAACGGTAAACGTGTGCCACACAGATCAAGGTCGGGTGGAGGGTGTACACCACGAAGTCGATGGAAGTGCACACACTGCGTTTTCGTGGGGGAAAACTGAAAGCCGGTACGAAGTGACCACTCGGCGATGGACCTTATGGTTAGCTGCAGTTGACGCTCGATGTGCTCCAGATTATACGAGCGGTAGTAGATGGCAAAGTCGTCAACATACAGTGACATCGATATTCCGCCACGAACAACGCTAGCGATGCCGTTGATGGCAACGGCAAACAGCGTGACACTGAGAATCGACCCCTGGGGTACGGTTCTTAAGTGAAGTGATTTGCGATATAATGCCGAAAGTAAAGTCAAGTGTTCGCTCTCGTTTGCAACAATATGTAGCTAAATTCAGTGGCATCTTTATGAGTGATGGAAGAATTCTATTTGGCCAAAAAATGTGGGAAAGCAGTAAATACAGACCAGCGAAAGCAAGTCTTGCAGCATTTAGCCGGTATTAAACATAGAATTGCCGCTTCACATACAAGTTCTAGACAAGTTCTTTTAGGCAAAGCAGCTTCCTCTTCAGACTTCACATACCCTAGTTTCAAAATGTTCAGAATATTATGCAGATTTATGCAAAACTTTTCTTTCGTGTGATATTCCTTTATAAAAATTGAAAAGTCCAGAGCTCAGAAATTTTCTTACAAAATACACAAGTTTCAAACACCAGAAGAATCAACATTAAAAAAACTGTATGTGCCTGCCTGTTACGAAGACATTCTAAGAAAATCACAGCAGAATGTGAAAATAAAAAGCTATGGGTAAGCATTGATGAACTGAGGAAAGTGGGAAATGTTCTAGGTGTGCTAGAAAATAATGAAATAGCTTCCAAGTGGTGTTTTCTGTTAGCATGCAAAGAAATATCAGCATCGAATCATGTAACAATGGCTCGCTTATTAAATGAATCTCTGCAGTTGTTATGGCCGAATGGGATGAAATTTGATAGTATTTTACTCACAGATACTCCTTATATGAAGAAAGTAACCGAAGGTCTTTCTGTAAGCTTCCCACACATGATGTATGTAACTCGTATAGTACATGGTTTACACAGAGTATTATGAGCAGATACATATATTGTATGCTAAAGTGGACAAATTGATCTCAAAGGGCAAAAAGGTGTTTGTGAAAGCGCCAACAAGAATTGATTTATTCAGAATCCAAAATCCAGATCTTGCACTTCCACCTAGACTCATAGTTACTTGTTGGTGGACATGGTTGGAAGCAGCTGTGTATTATGCACACAATTTTGAAAATTTTAAATCAGTGATTGATTAACTCAATAAGGATGGCGCTTCTTCAATTGAAATTCTTCAGAGCTTACTCAACGACAGTACATTGAAAAATGAATTGTCTTACATACCTGCAAATTTGAGTTTGTTTCTTTCTATAAAAAAACTAGAAACATCAACCAACTTAACTGAGACACTTAATGAAGTGTATGACATTGAGAAAAAAATTAATTCACTCAAAGGTCCAAAAGTGGAAGCTATTAAACAGAATTTTAAAAGTGTGATCAAAAAAATTGGTGGATTTCATACTATGTGTAAAATTACCAGGTTTTGGAAGGGGAAGTAGACAGTGAAATTGAAACTGTGTGTGCAAGTGACATTCCTTTGATGAAATATGCAAGGCTATTATCCTGTGATGTTGAAAGGTCTTTCTCGTGGTATCGTGCATTGTTTCGAGACAATTCACATCGGTTTGTGATGGAAAACTTGGAGAAAGTATTCGTAGTTCACTGCAACAGCAAGCTGTTTCAATCCAGCACTGCCTCAGCATGATTGGTGAGTGATGGTTTAGCATAAGTATTTATAGTTGTGTAGTACTAAAACAAAATATTTTTGCATTTTTTATGAACATTTACATATTTTTCCTACATAAAAAATAAAATATTTTGCAGTTTTTTAGCACATAAAAATCTGCTCCTTAGTAATTAAGTATAATATGTTAGGTAATGTAATTTATAGGTTCTAAGCATGCAAAAAGTGAATGTTGCACACTTTTAGTCAAGAATTTTACTTTTAATTGTACATGTTCATGTAATTTTTATATACATAATTTGTTTTTTTCCTGATGAAGCCATGAACATGTAATTTTATTCAAACAGTGATTATACAATATCATGTATTTTATCTAAGGATGAATAGTGGTGGCGGCGGCAGCGGCGGTGGCGGTGGTGGTGGTCGTAGTAGTAGTAATAATATAAGCAAAAGTATTTGATCTACCAGCTAAAATCTTAGAAGACAGCTTCTTAACCATTTTAATCTTTGCTCCAAGCACTGTACTCACTGAAACCAATTGCTAATAAATGTGTAGTAAACCCTGAAGCTTCCCTATTACTTAGTATCCTATATCTATAAGCACCAAATTTTAACCTCCACAATTTATTAATATGCTATATGCTTGAGCCTATAACTTAATTTATAATACTATACTTAGCTTACACTAGTACAGTACTAATCCTCCCTTTGCAGTAAGTCTCACAGTACACATCCAGAAAGAAAGGGGGAAAAAAAAGCCTAAGTTTTCACCACCCGGTAAACACATACATTCCTTCCATTGCAAAGGAAGAAAGCTTGTGATTTTTTTGTGTAAAAGATGTCTCATATACTAAAGCCAGTGGTAACACTTGTTTCACCACGTTTACCACAAGAAAGTGTGTTATTTAAATACAAATAGAATGGATTTTGAGCCTGAAAGAAACTTTAACCCCTTTGGGTATTTAAATTGACACGCTCCCTTGTGCATGGCCATTTAAATAGCTTCATTACACCTTTTAAAGGGCACTGTTGGATAAGCAAATACTTGGAAATTAAAGCCAAAGGTTTAAATTTAATTATGGTATAAAAAAACAAAAATGAAAAGTTTTGTCATTTTCATCCATTTTTCACTGATGGGCTACCTTAAGGTGTATAAATTAGCAACCACTACTTCAGTAAGTCCATATGACAATAATTGTATGCAAGGATTAATGCATAGGCAAACAGGAAACCAAACATTAAATTTCTAATTGAAAGAAGTTCAGCTGAAAGCAATGGGAAACATATCCATGTTTCATTAGGTGTAAAGGGCTGCACACCTAACATGATAGCAGCTTCAACGCAACATGAAATAACTTGTGCCCACACAACAGGGATACACGTGTTCTGCATCAGTACACTATGCATTATCAGCTGTTCATACAGCTGCATCATCATTATCAGCCTCTTTGAGCGAAAATAATGTTGTTGTTGTTGTTAGCTAATGCTGGATTTCTAACAATGAAGTCATTAATCCTCTTGCTCTCCAATATTTTTCACTGATGGATGGGGCATTAGAAGTGGCTGGGCATATTTGAAGGTGGTCTCGATACATTTCCTCTTGCAGATCACATAGAGGACAGAGTGGTGAAGAATATATCCCAATTCTGTTTAAATGTTTTGCCAGACAATCATGTCCTGTAATCAACCTGAAGGGGTCTCCGTCTAGGGGATATGTGAATAGCGACCACAAGGTACCCAAGCTGAGCAGAACATTACTTCCACTTACTGGTGTTTTGCTCCTCACTGTAACTTTTCTATCTGACCTTACCTTGGTCAACTCTTGTTCTCTTCCGACCCCGATGCTATTAGGGTTCCTGAGGGCTAGGGAGTCTTTATTTTTCCAACCTCTCCATTTCTCTAATTTCTGTATAAAACCTTAACCCCTAACATGCTGACCTGTCATGGCATGTATACGTCCTCTGATTGGTAATCAGAGGATATGGTCGGTGAATTTATTTTGATCAGTCTCCCGGTCAGGTCGGTGAGAACCGTAAACCAACGGCAGGTGTGGTCCTCCAGACATTCTGGGGGTTGTGAGAGAGCGATGTGACCGCCAGAACATAAAAATATGGTGCTCTCTAAAAAGCGGTTACATTTATTGCTAAGTCTCTTCAATATTTATGCAAAAATGATGTTCTGATGCACGTGTGGCTGAAACTGCAAAACAAGAAGGAAAGAAAAATGTGCCCAGCATGGTGCTTTCGTGTTTGCACATGATTTATTGAATATTCAACAAACTTTCAGTCATACTATAGAAGGCACTCAGAACTACAAAGAACTACTTCAGAAGGTTTCTCCATTTTTAAAAAAGAAGACACAAACTACCAGAAAGCCATAAGCCCTGATGAAAAGCTACTTATAACACTAACTTAAGTTTAAGGATAAAAATAACTTATTAAATATTTTGAATTTCATTTTATTAGATAACCATATTATAGGAAATTTCTCCACCAACTGCACCAATTTACTTATTATTTAACATTTTCCTGTCACAGTTACAGGCTGCCAAAAAGACAAAGAATACTAGTTCAAAAGTAACAAAATAGGTAACAAAACATAACAAATATAAAAGCTAAAAATTGGAAATGTCAAAGAAAGTGTAATCTCTTATAACAATTAACAAAAAGTAATAATCATGGTCCATATATGTGATTTCTAAAATTAGCTATAGAGCCTTTGAGCAATAATATAGCGATATTGTGCAGCAAATCTTTGGATAGGCCTAACTCTTGATGAATTCTGCAAGCAGCCTCGGGATTGTCCCTCTTGCTCCAACCTTTAATCCTGTTACACTGATGGACTCTAGATGATATTTCGTTTTGTAATAATGAATGGTTGGTTTGTAGATACGTTTTTTTCTCCTGATTTACCTCGTCTGGCTGATGTTCGCTGTATTCAAGTCTGATGGTTGGGACGATGATGTGACTTTCAGGAGAATTTGGTTTCAAGGCAATTATGTCGATTCTTCTGTTGCTGCCTTCATCAGAGAGACCATGTACTTCTTCGAATACAGTGTATCCTTTCCCTCTCAGGTTGTTTGCAATTAGAGAACGCACAGTGTGAGACATGAATTGCATAGGAGTTCACCATGAGGGTAAGATCCAAAAACATGCGCAAGTGTTTCAATCTCTCTGTGGCAGCACTGACAGAGGTTATTGTCTTTGGATCTGCCAAGTACACTACGGACTGCTGTTACGTTCGCTGTCATCTTTATGGCTTCTCTCCATTCACTGCAAGTGAGGCCTTTATGATTCTGAAGCCATCTGTTAGCTGGAATATACTGTTTGTATAAAAGTACGCCCTTCCCTTTGTGTTCTTTTTTAGTCCAGTTCCCATATGATCTTTCTTGTAGTTGTTGGCGTACTTTTTGTGTGTCTGTATTCCATATTTATTGATAATTTTATCTGAATTTGGAATGTTCAATGCAGCGAGACTGGATGAAATTTCTTGAGAGTCCTCGTTTTATTAAGAAAGGTCCATTAATTAATATCTTACAGGTGTTGATATGCTGTAAATAGATTTCCCATGCAGAACAAAATAGGTCTAATCCCTTGAATTTTGTGTCTGAATCGATCATATGATTGGGAAGATCACTAGGCATGTGCAAAATTTCCTGTGCTCCTCTGATTCTCACTCATGCTGATAAGTCCCTGAATGTGTCTTGTTTTATGTTTACTGACCCTCCTGCAAGTTACATGCTCAGAAATGCACAACGCTTTACTGAAACCTCATTTATTAAGGCTTGACTCACAGAAATCAACAAGTGGTTCCTTACTGCATGTGTCAATGGCACAATACACATGAGAAGTGTTGTCACATAGACTCAAACATCACAACAATTCAAAATAGTATAACCGTAAGTTGAATTTGGAATAAGTCACACTATCTTTATACAAGCTTTCGCTTACTACATTTTCAAAACTGGAATGTTTTCCAGGGCATTAGTCCTCATCATCAGTAACTAGGAGACTGAAACATGATGTTACTTAAAATATGATTTGGAAGTGGAAGTGGAGAAGGATGGAAATCTGCCATTTTTGGGCATCCTGGTCTCCAGAAACAACAACGGTACTCTGGGGCATGCAGTGTACCGCAAACTAACACATACTGACCTCTATTTGAATGCTCACAGTTTCCATCATATGTCACAACGGGTCGGAGTTCTCAACACTCCAACCCACAGAGCTCTGTCAGTCTCCAATCCCAGCCACCTAAAACAAGAGCTGCAGCACCTGAGGCACACATTCCGCCAAAACAGCTACTCCGTAGAGGATATTGAAGCCTCAATCTCCAAGGTCAAGAGAGGAAAACCACAAACTCAGCAAACACCAAACCAGCCGACTGCCACTGCCTGCATCCCATACACTGGCAATCTTTCTGGCAGAATCAGTGGAATTCTCGCAAAACACAACATCAGAACCATCCACAAGCCGCCTTTGAAGATCCAACACCTAGTGAGACCGGTAAAGGACAAACTGCACCTTAATGTACCAGGGGTATACCGTATACCCTGTGAATGTGGGACGACATACATAGGGCAAACCGGCAGGACCGTTTCCACCAGAGCCAAGGAGCACGAACTTTGAAAAAGACCACAGAGCTAACGTCAAAGAAACGACCATTGTGGCAAAATGTAGCGGTTTATGGGAAAGGAGGGTTAAGGAGGCTCTGTCCATCTCCTCTGAGAAGAGTACACTGAACCATGAAACCGATATTATAATGTCAATATATTTGATAATGGAAAGAAACAAAAGGAGATTCTAGTCAATAGTGAAGGGGAAGACATAATAAAGCTAATATGTTAAAGTCTCAAGAATGGAAGCCTAGGCAGATTTAAAAGAGTGATAAGGCTTTGTTGACGCGCACGAGAAACAAACACGTGTAACGATTTAGCGGGCTGATTCCTATCTTACCATGACGTGCTCTAAAGTTAGCCAATGGAAATCGCTTCCTTATTGTTGCCCGTGCAAAAACAAAATGCAACTCAAGACACACTCGTCTTGAATCGAGCCGAGAGTATACGTGCAACTTGGGAACTGTACGTAAACTAGCGCGTAAACATAATTCAGCGGTCGCTAAAGGGTGACAAAGTTAAAGTGTTATAACGTTGTAGTTGAAGTTACAAAGTTACATTCTATTTAAATATTGTCGGCAGTTCTCTACAAATCTGGAAATTTACAAATAAAGTGGTCTGTTGGTTGATTCTTTGTTTGGTTCCATTCCTACCATAACTTGCGCATACTCTGAGATTAAGACCTCTTGCTAGAGCTAGTCCAGACACCAAACACGAGATCTTATAGATCTTAAAGGCGGCGTCTTCGACGGAGAGGAGCGTTTGTGTCAAATGGCGAACCAACGTGTGGCACGATAAGACGACGAGGATTGGGCCAACGATATTCGAGAAGAAGAGGACCAGCAGAAGCTGACATGATAAGGATTGAGCCAACAAGATTCGAGAAGAAGAGAATCAACAGAGACTGCGGAAATAATGGACCAGTAACATCAGGGACAGTGGCGGCATCGGAGTGCAGCAACAATAAGGTACTGAGTGTTAAACTAGTTTATCAGTGATATTTAAGTAGATGCTTCTTAGAAACGGCAAAATGTTGGAACAGTCTGTAGTAGATAGTAAAATTCAGGAGATAGAAGTTGTAAATAGGGAAACTGTAGATGTAGTAGCAAATGTAGGGGGAAATGTAAATGTATCAGATCAAAGAGAACAGCTAAATGAAGGTCATTCTGGCAGGGAATGTCAAACACCAGTTGTAAATACAGAAAGTAACATGCTAGGGCCGATAATGGCAATGTTGAATGAAATTAAAATAAGTATAGACAATAACAATAAAAGTTTAACTGAGAAATTGGAAAATAGTTTAACTGAGGTTAGGAAGGAAATGGAAACTAACAATAAAAGTTTAACTGAGGTTAGCAAGAAATTGGAAAGTAGCAATAAAAGTTTAACTGAGAAATTGGAAAATAACAATAAATGTTTGACTGAACAGCTAGAAATGACCACCCAAAGTTTAACTGAAAAGATAGAGAAAGAGATAGAGAGTAGTAGCAAAGTGTTGACAGAGAAACTGGAGAGTAATAATCGAGGCTTGACAGAATTAGCACAGAGAATAGAAAACCAACAACATGTGATTGAAAATTTTCAGGGGGAAATTAGAAGTGAAGTGGATAATTTAAGAATTGAAGTTAGGGAGAACAGAACTCAGGTTGCGGGTGAGATAGAAAATGTAAAGAAAGAAATTAATCAAGAATTTGTTCGATTTGTTGAGAAATCTGAGAGAGAGAGTAGTAAGCTTAGGGAAGAAGTAGGGCAGATATTGAATAACGAGAGAGCAACAACCTGCAAAGAATTGGAAGACAGTAAGGTTAGGTTACAGAATGCAGAAAGGGAAGGTAGGAGGTTAACTGTAAATGTGGAAGATTTAAATGAGCATGTAAAGGAAGTGGTTACGGAAATCCAGAGTGTAAAGCAAGCACTTGAAAATTCAAAATTAAATGATAGTCGTGCTAATTCTGCTTGTCCTAGTGTAAACATAAATCCTAGTGTAAACGCAACTCCTAGTGTAAGTAATAATCATAGTATAAGTACAAATCATCGAAACGAGGCGTTGCAAAGTGCAAACGCTGACATTTCGATAACCAATGTGAGTGCTAATACTTCAAATAATGTACCCTGTACTAACAAAAGTGGCGGTCCACAAATTCAATGGCCTAACCATCTAATACAGGAAATTACACCACCAATATTTGAACATGATGAATCTGATGATGCTTAAGTGGATAACTCAGTTTATTTCACAAAGATTTTGTGCCACAAAATATAATACATACATTTCCAAATATAAACAAACACACCGAGGACTTCCACAAGGTGCTGTTCTGAGCACAACACTCTAACATATATATAAATGACCTTCCATCAATAATAAAAACTTTAGAAACCAAAATTGCTTTATTTGCTGATGATGTAGTCATTTGGACTTCAGGCTCTTCAAAAAAACCTGAATTAATTAAAGACAGAATAGAAACAGCCCTAAACAAAGTACATGAATGGAGCTCCAAAAATCTCATGACTATCAATGTGGAAAAAACAAATTATGAATTATTTACACTAAAATACAAACCAGTTAATATTAGCATAAATTATAATGGTAAACCACTCAAAGCAGTTGATGATGCCAAATACTTAGGCATCACTTTCGACAGAAAGCTAAGTTGGAAAAAACATACAACAAACATCTCAGAAAAGGTTGAAAAGAAATTGCAAATCCTGAAAAGGTTAGCTGGTGCTAAATGGGGCTGCTCAAGGAGAGTCCTTAACACAACATACAAAATGTATATTAAACCAAACCTCTTGTACTGTTCTGAAGCTTTAATAACAGCAGCAAATGCTAACATCAATAAACTTGAACAAATACAAAATCAGGCTCTTCGCCTAATCACTGGAGCAGTTAATTCCACACCTATTGATGCCATGCTTGCCTTAACACGGACCCCATCAATAACAACAAAAATAGAAGAACAAGCATTGCTCCAACACGAGAAAATGTTACGACTGCCAAACTCTAAATGGACAGAAGAGAACCTCCCCCCTTCAATCCTTAAAACTCATAGTAGTTTCCTAGAAAAGGTAACACAGATTAAATCCAAATTGAACATTCCTAACACCAGAGAAAATCTACTTATAAGAGAAAATCCATTGGAATTATTGCAACCTACCTTCAATTTGGAATTAATAGAGGAAATAAGTAAATCAGACACACCAAAAGAAATACAAAAACTTCTAGCTCTGGAAACAATCAATACTAGGTATCCCACAGAAGAATGGCTGCACATATATACTGATGGATCCTCGAAGGAAAACCTTACTGGAGCTGGAGTTACGTGTTCACATTTTTCCTTTTATCATTCTGTTGGCAGAGACACAACAAATTATGATGGAGAAATAGAGGCTATATACATTGCTCTCCGACAATTATTAAATCTTCCCTTAAATAAATTTAACAAGGCAGTAATTCTTTCAGATTCTAAAGCTGCAATTCAGGGAATATGTTCAAATACTACAAAGAAGTCAACAAAAATTAGAGAATGCTACAAAATGTTAACACAACTCCAAAAAGTTAATAAGACTGTTCATCTCCAATGGATTCCAGCACACTGTGGAGTCATGGGGAACGAAGCTGCAGACTCACTTGCAAAGAAAGGCACAACAATAAAACAAAAGTCTAAATTCAATTTCTCATATTCCTCAATAAAATGCTTGATCATTAAAAATTTTTGTCATTCATATCTACAAGAAATAGAAACAAATGCCAAAGATAAAAAATGGATTACACTACTTTCCAATCCAGATATAATCCCCCAGAGACCAAGGAAAACAGCTGTTGCAGCCTTCCGACTATTGACAAATCATGACTGCTTAGCAAGTCATCTCTACAGAATAGGTATCTCAGCCTCACTAATATGTGTCCTGTGTAACGATCCAGCAGAAATGAATGAAGAACACTTGAAGACCTGTGAAGCATTAAGATCAGAAGAAACTACAGTTCAAAAGTATTGGAAAGCACGAATGCTAATGGCTTCATTGCCAGATGCAAGGCACTAGAAAACAACAACAACAACAACAACAACATGAATCTGATGATCCAAAAGCTTTTCTAGCCGATATTCATGAGTACTTTTGCATCAAAAACATACCCGAGGAGTATAAAATGACTATAATTAGGAAATGTTTCAAGGGTAATGCAGCTAATTGGCTCGAACTTTCGGTAGGGACAGATAATAACTACGGGACCTTTGTAGATTTGTTTTTAAATCGATACTGGGGTGCCGGTAGGCAAGCCAATATTTGACTGGAATTAAGTAATGGCAAATACGATCCCAAGAAAAACCAGTCAATGGTAAATTATTTTATAAATGTTGCTCGCAAGTCTAAGATGTTGGACCCCCCCATGAGAGAAACAGAACTAATTAATCTAATCACTACGCACTTTCCTGAAACTATCCAACATTATTTAATAATAGCAAAACCCACAACCATTGCAGCCATGATAGATCTATTAATAGCTTTAGAGGGAAACAAAGCCAAACAGGAGATCGAACAAAGCAAAAATTAAAATCGAAGTGAAAGGGGTTTCCAAAGTTTTTTTGGGCAGGGGGCAACCCCAAACTTGAATCAGAATTACGAGACTCGAGAAAGATATCGTGGTCCCATACCCAGAAATGATAATTTATGGAAAAACCAGAATAGAACTCAATATGAAATCAATTTTAGGGGTAGACAACATGATCAAAGAGGACGTAATGTGCGAGTTAATTACTTCCGTGCCAACAGATGTTACCGAGATAACAGGGGGCAAAGATTCCAAGGACACTATTCGGGAAATAGAAATTGGGAAAATAGTCAATGCCAGTATCAACCCAGTTCCCCTAGGTATGATGATGGATCTAGATCAGGTCAAAATTCTCCTCAGTTTGATGAACGTGCCGATGCAATAAATACCACAAAACAGATGGTAGGGAACTCACAAAACCAAGAGAATAAAAGTGTAAGCAATAGAGATAATGGTAACGGAACTGGTGCAATAAGTAAATTTCAGGGAAACTCTCAACCCAATCCGACGCGCCTTCAGTAAGGATTGGATACAATACCTGTCGTAAGTACACGAAAGATGGGTTACAAAGAGGGCAAATATGGATAGAACAAATCAGGGAAGGTAGAAATAGGGCTGAAGAAAATGAAGTATTAACAGACCCACCAAGAATACCTATTGATATACATGGTAAACACTTTAGCACCATTATAGACACCGGAGCCGACAGTACCGTATGTTCACAAAATTTTTACGACGAATTAATAAGTAATGGTCTGAAAATAATGACATTGCCTGTCACTGGAATATATTGTTCCCTAGCGGTAGGAAAACGAAAAGAAAAGGTAAAATTCCAAGCTATGCTAAATGTTAAGATAAATGGGCACCCGATAGAAATCCTATTTTTAGTAGTACCAAGACTCGTCACTGATGTTATTTTGGGTTACGATTGTCTTTACAATGGGAACCTGAGATAGGTGATCTTGTACTAGCCAGGGACCACAAATTATCTAGTGCATTAACGAGCAGAAGTAAGAGATTAGAATTATTGTATAAGGGTCCCGCAGTTATTGTAAAAAAATTTGGGGAACATACCTATGAATTGAAGGATCCAAAAAGCTCTAAAATTCTTCTGGGAAGATGGCATAAGCAGCTCCTTCGACCTTACAGACAACCATTAAGTACTCAATGATTGATCAACGTAGAAAATGGTGTAGTATTGAAAAGATGGTTAGATCATTAATATTTGTGTACTTGTCAAGAACGAGAAAATGTATAATATTGTAAATATAGTTAAGTTAGCATAATAGTGACTAAGTGAAAGTGTTGTGCAAACCAAGAAGAGAAAGACTATCAAGAAACTAATAAATACCAAACCAAAAACTTTTGTAAAATTATGTAACTTCCGAAGATGAAAAAAAAAAAAAAAAATGTAAATAATAGTTTTAAGTAAAATTTAATCTTGTTTTGGAATGCATGTTTTAAAATGTTTGTAAAAAAAAAAAAGGTATCTGGATGGAGAATTGCCGACCACGAGAATAGGTATTCACTAAAATTAATCATTCGGGCAGAGCATAAACATTAACTTATTATGTGATAATAAAATAATGTTTATGGGGGCATTTGAAACCGAAATTATAATGTCAATATATTTGATAATGGAAAGAAACAAAAGGAGATTCTAGTCAATAGTGAAGGGGAAGACGTAATAAAGCTAATATGTTAAAGTCTCAAGAATGGAAGCCTAGGCAGATTTAAAATAGTGATAAGGCTTTGTTGACGCGCACGAGAAACAAACACGTGTAACGATTTAGAGGGCTGATTCCTAGCTTACCATGACGTGCTCTAAAGTTAGCCAATGGAAATCGCTTCCTTATTGTTGCCCATGCAAAAACAAAATGCAACGCAAGACACACTCGTCTTGAATCGATCCGAGAGTATGCGTGCAACTTGGGAACTGTACGTAAGCTAGCGCGTAAACATAATTCAGCGGTCGCTAAAGGGTGACAAAGTTAAAGTGTTATAACGTTGTAGTTGAAGTTACAAAGTTACATTCTATTTAAATATCGTCGGCAGTTCTGTACAAATCTGGAAATTTACAAATAAAGTGGTCTGTTGGTTGATTCTTCGTTTGGTTCCATTCCTACCATAACTTGCGCATACCCTGAGATTAAGACCTCTTGCTAGAGCTAGTCCGGACACCAAACACGAGATCTTATAGATCTTAAAGGCGGCGTCTTCGACGGAGAGGAGCATTTGCGTCAACCAGGACGCTGGATTGCAGTTTAGTCCATTCTGGAAACCAGCCTTAAAATTGGAAATTGACCGACTCAGAAAACACAGATTCCAACGGAGCAGTGAACCACCTCCACACTAGACTGGGTGTTTTCTACTCGGTACGTACTGGCTGACAGTACATATACTGATCCCTTCACTCTTGCTAGTCATTCATCATCCTGATGATGGGAAAGATGTACACTCCCGAAAAGTCGATGTCTCTAAATCACTACACCTGGCTCGAAGCCCGAGAGCATCTTGAATATGATGTTACTTCTTTGCTCCTCCTCCCCTCCTAGCTGGGTTGGATCCTGCTGCCATCTACTGGCAGAGTGACAAAGCTCATGCAAACTATTTGTTGGCAGGATTTCAAAATTTACAATCTGCATTCTTGATAATGAATATTGTGATGAAACAATAAAAGTCCAGTCCAGTTATTTTTTCTCACTTTTTTTCTAAAACTTTCACACAGCAACACAGTTTTCTTTTATAGACGTTACCACAGTCTACAGCCATTAATGATATTGCAACCCTACTGTCTTCTTCTCATAATCTTGACTCACTCCTTTCTGTCTCTTCATATTCTATGTCTCTCAAACTGCTGACTTGAACAATACAATCACTGAACACTCATTAACTGCTTTGCTATATTCCTTTAAATGTGACCATACACACGCAGCTGACTCACATACTAAAACTAAAACCTGACTGATTCCCGTTGCCTTGCCTCCTTATATAGCAAGGATGATGTAATAACACAGGCCTTTTCGGAACTTCTACAAATACATGGACACTTCTCACTTAATCTCAAAGACCCCTTTAACCTGTGATGTTATTTGGTGTCATGTGTTCACAAGCAGTTGCGTGAGGCAAACTGGCCTTGAGCATCTTTGATGCACACACCGCCTGTGATGTGAGGCAGAGTGGCCCCAAACCTTTTTCGTGTTTCTGCTGCCATTGGTTGGTATCACACGCTCCCTCCTCAGCACTGGTTGTCCTGAATTGCACCACAGTAGTTGGCCTGACAATCCCAATGTGCCACCAGCAGATTTCCTCAGGGCAGCCTCTGGATGCACTACACTGCACCATTGAATCACCTCCAGGTGGCACAGTCCTTGGCAACATTGTTAGGAAGTGCCCCTTGGTCGGGCAGGATGATGTCTGCCATCCTGTTTGATACCTATGTGGCAACCTCACTGGTTGTAATGGATCTTCCTCTGGTTGCCCTTCACCTAGATGCATTGACATGCCATGCCAAACACAAGTGAAAACGACCCATAGTGTTCCATGACTGCCAACAAGCCGCCTCCTCCACAGGCAAGGTGTCATCCCCGATGCTGCCAATTATCTCATAGGATCGATCTAGTTTCCTCATTGGCAAGTCCTACGCCACATCCAGTCGAATCACGGTCACTGATGCACTTGGGTCAACTAGTACCCAGCATGGCTTCCTCTGTATCCTGCCATCCATGATGATGTCCTCCATTCTTTTAACCACGGCACTCAGTGTCACCTGACTGGATGGCTCCGACAGTTCCTCCATGTCCCACGTCAAGTCAGTTTTTACTTGTTTCTCCTGTGCTCGTAGGCTTCCCTCCTGACAGTCCTTCACAGCATGTCCTGGTTGGCTACATCTTCGACTCAATCCTGTATGGGATCAGTGGCAACATCCCTCAGTTGGCACTTTGTCTTCATTGAGTCATACACTTCCATTCTGAGATAGGCATAATTGTCACCTCAGCAACTACGGGCTCCCTCTCAAGGTCTGCGCTATCTTGTCCCGCTCTGGCATATAGTTCCTTGACTCTGCCATCAACTCTTTCTTACAGGGTACTAAGATGTTCCGACGACATCCATGCACCAGCAGAGGTCTTCAAACCTTCCTACTGAGTTCTTCCATGTCTCCCTTTATGCCAACCAATTTCCTGCCAATCTTTACCAACAGCTCCATCTATCTTTTCCATTCTGGAATTTATCTGTCTTCACTTTCTTCTTTACACTCTCCTATCTTGTCCATGCCAGTATTCATTTTTTCAATTCAGATTTCATTTCCATCTCCATCTTCTCCATGCTGGTATTCACATTCTTCAATTCAGTTTTCATTTCTACCTCCATCTTGTCCATTCTGGATTTCACATTTTGTATCTTGGTGTTCATTTTGTTAATGCTGGTATTCAAGTTCTTCATTTCGGATTTCATGTTCTTGATTTCGGTTAGTATTCTTTCATCATCTCCTCCATGGTGGCATTTATGTCGCACTTCTGACACCAATGTAACAGAATGACAATTTGACAAATCCCACTCCTGACACCAGTATGACAAAATGACAAGAGTCCAGTCCAGTTCAGTTATTTTTTCACACTTTATTTTCTTCTAAAACTTTCACACAACACAGTTCTCTTTTACTGATGTTAACACAGTCTACACTCTTTAACAGCTGTTTTCTTCTCATAACCTTGACTCACTCCTTTGTCTTTCTTCACTTTCTCTTAACTCTCAAACAGCTGACTAATTATACAATCACTCGACACTCATTAATTGCTTCACTATCTTCCTTTTGATGAGAATGCACACATACAGCTTACCCACACACAATAAAACTAGAAACTGAATGGCTCCCATTGCCTCGCCTCCTTATATAGTGAGGATGACGTAACATGGACCTATCTTGAATGTCACCTTTCTGGAACTTCTACAAATAGGCCACCTGCTGGACACTTCAATAATCTCAAAAACCCCTTTGATGTGCTGCACTCATTGCTGTCACATGTTCAGTCACACAAGGCAGCCTGAGCGACCTTGATGTATGTACCGTGGTGTGAGGCAGCCTGGCCCCAAGCCTTTGTTGTATTGCCGCTGCCATCAGCCAGTGCCATAATATTTTCTCCCAAATAGTCAGGAGATTTTTATATACCATCAAGTGGTTCGTTAGAGCTTGGTCATTCCACCAATAGATGGAAGCAGGATCCAATCCAACCATGAGAGGAGGAAGAAAAAAGAAGTAGCAACATGCTCCAGTCGCTAAATTACTGATAGAATGAATACACTTGAAAATGGTCCAGTTTTATAAATATAGTGAGTGAAGGTTTGTGCAGTACATATAGTATGACTCTTCCAAATTCAACATGAAGAAAGCTTCAGTTTGTAGTGCTTCTGTTTTTAATAATACAATGGTAACAGGATGAGCTGGACAATTGGTGTACATGAGTAATAATAATAAATATGTTGTTTTCTAGTGCCTTGCATCTGGCAATGAAGCCATTAGCATTATAATTTACATAATAAATATGTTACTCATAAGGAAAAATTGAAGCTATTAACAGTGAAGCAACAAGATTCTAAAGTAAGAACAAATTAGAAACTAAAAACTTCACTTATTTTAGTAATGTTGTTATTCTTTTGCTAACCCTGGGGTTTCAAGCTATGTCCAGCTCATTCTCAAAGCCATATAAACAAACTCGTTGCCAAGCTACAATCTTTTATTTTTTCTGAAAAACAATTATTCTTATTCAATTTTTATTTACCAATCTCTGAAAACAAAAATTTATAAATACAATCTATAGATGGTAATTCGAAGTTCATGACACGGTTCCTGTTTTTTAAAATAAAATTTTTTTCCCAAACCATTAAATCTATCGGATTACTTAATTGTTTTAGTAATTTACAGTTCGTTCGGTTTATGTTGAAACATGGGAATTAGAGAGAGAACGCACTACTGCCTGCGCTCTTGTGGGTACTCCATGACTGCCTAATCCCATTTCGCATCGGTTCCATGCAACATGCAACGGTGCGATTGACTGCATGACTATAGCGCAGCTATCAGAGAGCAGCGCTTTAATAACTGCTGTTAGATAGCGTCAGTATAGAGATCCGTCCAAGAAGGGTTCCTTGGAGGGTACCGGTAAGCTGGTAAGATCTTCGGCTTCATGGATGCTGGACACATCCGCAGTCTTCACACGCATCTTCCGATTCAGAGTAACTGTCTTCTAAACTTATGTTGAAACTGTCCAATATGTCGTCCATTAATTCGTCTTTTTCCCCAATACATTTCTTCTACGCGCTTCACATGCTCACAGACAGCTTTTCAATTTTCGGGCAAGAAATGTGATGTGTACGACCTATAAATTGTACTACGAATAGCCGCCTTTGTAAATGAAGCGGCTGTTGTGCTTGTTAGTTGTCTGTTTGGTCGTTTCCTTCCTGGTGTTCTAACAGCGATCCCATTTGCGTCTGCTTTCTTCTTTTCTTGCAAAATTCTGTATATTGAAGTGCGAGATACACCAGTAGCTGCGGCGGTTCTTTCCATGACCTGTGTCACGGATATGGTTGGTTTACCCGATGTTAACGCCTCTAGTTCATCAGCAAAACACTTATGTACCAAACATACAACTTCCCGTGCATCAGATTGAAGAGGTTCCCCCTATCTTCCAACACCAGCTTGGAACAATACGATTGTCAACACAATGAGCAGGACTAAACGCATCACCAGCATCTCCGTATTTCACTGTCAATATTAAGGGGCTATATTATGTACATGAGCAGCCCGTATACTCGTCGAAACACGTATTACCGACAGACGCAGACTAGGCAGTCGCGGATAGCCATGGTGATGTGTTGTCATCCCTCCCCTATCACAGGGAGGGGTAGCGCTAAGTAGGTCATGTTCCAACTTAGACCAGACGGACTGTAACCTCTGGATTAATTTCATGATTAAATGACCAAAAATGATCTGCCACAGCTGATTTATCAGTTTGTTTATATTTAATAATTCTAAAATGTTCTTTTATTTTGGTTTCTAGATGACGTTTAGTTTTACCAATATAAACTTTATCACAATCTGAACAGCTAAATTGATAAATGCCAGATTTTTTATAATTTGGTATTTTATCTTTTTTTGAAAAATTAAGTAAATTTTGTATATTAAATTTATTTTGAGGGACCAAATTTATTCCATATTCTTTAAAAATCCTTGTAAATTTTTTATTAGCCCATGGATGGTAAGTAAACTTTTTAAAAATACAATTATCTTTTATTTTTTTAAGGGTTGAAACTTCTTTGACAGCTTTTTGATACTTAAATTCCCCTATCCTTTTATGGTTTTAATACAGATTTTATACATAAAAGGATAGGGGAATTTAAGTATCAAAAAGCTGTCAAAGAAGCTGTATAAAATCTGTATTAAAACCATAAAAGGATAGGGGAATTTAAGTATCAAAAAGCTGTCAAAGAAGTTTCAACCCTTAAAAAAATAAAAGATAATTGTATTTTTAAAAAGTTTACTTACCATCCATGGGCTAATAAAAAATTTACAAGGATTTTTAAAGAATATGGAATAAATTTGGTCCCTCAAAATAAATTTAATATACAAAATTTACTTAATTTTTCAAAAAAAGATAAAATACCAAATTATAAAAAATCTGGCATTTATCAATTTAGCTGTTCAGATTCTGATAAAGTTTATATTGGTAAAACTAAACGTCATCTAGAAACCAGAATAAAAGAACATTTTAGAAATATTAAATATAAACAAACTGATAAATCAGCTGTGGCAGATCATTTTTGGTCATTTAACCATGAAATTAATCCAGAGGTTAAATTACTAAAACAATTAAGTAATCCGATAGATTTAATGGTTTGGGGAAAATTTTTTATTTTAAAAAACAGGAACCGTGTCATGAACTTCGAATTACCATCTATAGATTGTATTTATAAATTTTTGTTTTCAGAGATTGGTAAATAAAAATTGAATAAGAATAATTGTTTTTCAGAAAAAATAAAAGATTGTAGCTTGGCAACGAGATTGTTTATATGGCTTTGAGAATGAGCTGGACATAGCTTGAAACCCCAGGGTTAGCAAAAGAATAACAACATTACTAAGATAAGTGAAGTTTTTAGTTTCTAATTTGTTCTTATTTTAGAATGTTACTCATAATTTATGCATATCTTAGTCTAATTAGATAAGTTAATTCCCTTTTATTCATATGCTTTTACTATTCAAACATATTCAATTGTATAGGCATGTATAGTAAACTAATAAACTCACCTCACATAATACAGTATAAAAAGTCTTTCAAAGATGAAACTGGACCAATTAGTTAACGACTGCTACTATAATAATTCACAATTTTCAGACAAAAAAATATGGAAAGTGTGGTCATTACCGCCGAGATAGTTGTTGCTGAGTAGCCCTGGTTTTTGGCAAGGAACAATTCTCTGTGATGAATATCTTCCTGCAAACGTTCCCATAGCAAACTCAGCTTTTCCCGGAGTTCTAGGGCCATAATCTTGGTTTCCTCCACCTCATTTTCCAATTCATGATGATAATCCTGCAAACATGAAACAGTTGTAGAAACGAATCCTCAACATTTTCTTCAATTTGAGTTTATTATAAATGTACACATCTGTTACTTATTATATGAATTAATGTAACATATCTTAACTAGTTGCTCCTTGTGTAGAATATACCACTAGTATTTCTAGAGCTGCATTATCCCTAATTCCCGCATAAACTAGACTATATTTGCTTATATATGCAGAGGAATCCCAATTAGTATGCCTCTGACTGACATATTTTCTGGGAAATGACAAATTTAAGTCTTGGTTCCAAATGCATGAACAAAAGCAATATACGACACCACTTTGCAGGTAGTTGCGAGGAGGAAGAGTAGTCACAAGCAGAGGACGGTTGGTACAAACAGGATACATTTTGCTGTTGAATTTTAATGCACTTACACATATCTTACCTTATACCTTGATGCAATTCTCCCTCAGAGATCAGAATACTGAAGTTCTTTGCACAATGGGGTCGATTAATAGCTCAAAATTATCTAAGTTTACAATTAAACAGCAAGAACGTGTACGAAACATACTCTGAAACAGAATATAGATACTGCCTAGTAAACATGTGACCATGACACATGTTTTGCTCTTGCTTAATCATCTCACTGGTGATGGGAGTACTATAAAAATACTGCTTTAGTAATTATTATTCATTTATGCCAACAAACTTACTGTTGGTGTTTTTAATCATACAAGCCGTGTGTGGGCAAAGTTTGAAAGGTAGAACTGGAACTTAAAAATTCAATGTCACAACTGGGATTTGAACCACAGACCTTCCGCTTACCGGGCGGCTGCTCTAACTGGTTTGAGAATTTAATGCCATTCTGGCAGTTTGTCACAATAGCTCAGTGGTTAGAGCAGCCGCCCGGTAAGCGGAAGGTCTGTGGTTCAAATCCCAGTTGTGGCATTGAATTTTTAAGTTCCAGTTCTACCTTTCAAACTGCTTTAGTAATTTATCCACATTCCACTCAATTTTTGTAACATTCATTGTTACTTCTGTCAATCCTTGTACATTTGGTCCAGTTGGACTGAATCATCATAGTGGCGCAAATTGTCTTAAACAGAGAATCCTTAAGCTTCGAATAAATGGTGATGACATCACAGTAGACTGAGTTCACCAAGAACAAAGACTGGTTTTGAATAGCACCAAAGGTTTCTTTTGAAATGTACGTCAACATTATGACTTTGCATTATGCAACTATGATGATAGGTGGAATACTTTAAATACAAAAGCTATAAGAAGGGTCAGTCTGGGTTGCAGTAAGTGTTAGGAGAAATCCTGAACCAATTCCTACGATGTCAAAAACTGATGTAAGGTCTTAGTTAGGGATCGGCAAATCTGTACTGGCTGGTGATATGAGGTAACACCGCAGTAAAGGGCAAAGCAATACTTCACTCTGCTTCACCCTCTCTCCTTCAAATAATGCAGGTTCAACGGTATACATGTGATGTAAACTGCATCGATACAACATAGCTGTTTCGAAACCACGAAAGCGCACAGAAACCTTCTTACCTATTTATGTAGGTATGTTTGCAAAGTTAAAAATCTGATGTGTTGCATTCACATGACTTTCTCTACTCTTGTACTAACCATTCCTATACCTTCTTCGTGTTAGTTGAGATAAATATTTGCAGAAATTATCTTACTGCTGGTTATCTTGCACATGCAATGGGAATATGGAATACAGTAAGCTTTGAGCGAGTCAAATCTTTTAAATCTTTCAAATTCCATTCTCTTTACACCATTAACATATAAAAAAAATGAATAACGATATTCCATTTGACAGAAGTAAAAGTTCTCCAAAACTTACACAAATAAGAAGGAATATCTCTGAAATGGTTCACTCTACAAAAGCTTTATTCAGACATAAATTGTGTGTTTTAGCAAGATTTTTTTGTACAGAAGATTTGGTCTATCTCTTACGGTTTGCCAGTTATGCAAGTGTCATCCAGAGTAAATAGGGCTTCAAGGGCTATAGCCAGGAAATTCAAGATAGACATTTCATTTGTCATAAAAATATCTCATATGGCATTTTAATCAAAATCGTTACAGCCATTTTCAAGAAAATCAAAATTTTCGAAAAATTTTCCATGTAAAGGGTAGTTTAGGGTGGAGCAATTCTCTTCAAAAATCTTCATGTCGCATCCTTGAAAGATATTAAACTTGACTACCAACTTTGGTTTTTAACTGACTTTTCATTTTTGAGTTATGCTGTCCACAGACTGACACACACAAACACACAGATCTTTTTCTAAAAATGTTTTTTTTTTTATTCAGGGGGCCTTAAAACATATATTTCCAAGGAAATCTCGACATTGAATTTTCAGGGTGGAATACAATACCTCCTCTACTTCAATATATGTAGTAGAGAAAGTAAAAAGGAGTCCTAACACAAAAGGTTTTATGATCTCACAGCAATGAACCATGGTTTTCAACTTTTCACAAATCCTTTCATTCATGGACACTCACATGGTAAAACCACAATTACAAAATAAGGCTGATATAGATTTACTTAGACAACTCAGTATGGCAACATATTTGGTAATATGCTGAGCATATTGGTGCTATGTTTAGCCTAACATATATGTGCGTGTGAGCAATTTTTTGTCTAAAATGAAGATTATAAAATATAAAAGCAGATCATGATTGATGTATAAAACCCTACATGCCTTGCTGACTTCAGTATGTACTTGTGAATTAACATTAAATATATGTGAAATTATAAAGCTCTAGATAAGTGAAGAATAAGACGAAAAATTAATGCTAGAGCCTTCTCACTCTGCCACTGCGACTTCCAAAACCCCTTGTTTGAACCATGCATTATATATGTGTATTCTGGGTTGCATTCGATGATGTTATCATTTCTGTAATCGCGATGACTAGGGCTAGGAAGTTCATGCATTTGCATGCTTTTTCATAGAGGTTGAAAATATATGCTTTTACATTTTGTGCACAAATTATGGAATTTTCAGTTATTTGGACATGCTTTTATGGTGCATATAACTGCATATTTTCTTGATTTTGATAAATGCATAATATTTCAATATCATAGCCCCTATATTGCATATTTTAATGATTTTTATTATTTGTTCCACCTGTATATTTTTCTTATTGGTAGTATTGCACAGGATGATGCAACTCGCGAGGTGGCGAGAACTAATGCTGGGTCATGTTGTCATACAGTGAATCCCGTTTCCAACCTTTCATTATATGTATATGCATAGAGAATAATCTGTGTTATCTGAGAGGTTTATATTAAAGATAAAGTGCAAGTCAACATTTTGAGCAGCACAATTATAGTAACACTTGCCTGCCCACCAGTAGCTGTGTCGTGATCTTCAAACGTAACAGCGTTGTGAACTGGTTCCCACCAAATTGAATTAGGTGTATAAAATGTTAAAAAGCTCTTCAAATGCCGAAAATGAAACCAACTTCGAGCGCTAGATTAATTAATTTACAGAGAGTTTTCGAGTGATTTAATATCTACAGATAATAGGGTGCTTTTTGTGGAGCGTGTGAGAAAAGATTTCAAATAGTTCAGCACATTAACACAGCAAAACATAAGGAGAATTTAATCAGAAAACTCGCAAACAAAGAACCTGTTCAAAAACAGCTAGTAGAGTGTTTAGGAAGTAGGGTTAGTGAATTTTCCTATGACTTGTGCCTGCATTTTTAGCTGCTGATATTCCCTTGTTCAAAATTAATAACACTGAACAACAAAAAAGAAACTTTTTTGTCTCAGAAAGAAAAATGTGTGATTCTGATGGTATTTTTTCTCCTGGATTCAGATATGAAATCAGGTTTTCTCCATCATGCAAGGTTTCCGAGTGACAGGCATTTATAATTTCAAACACTTTAATATTTTCTACATTTTGAACTACACAATAGTCGAACACTCGGACTCACCAAGAGAGTAAGAAATGACGATTTTCTGCCTGTGGAGCGTCCCTCTTGATGGTCCAACAATAATCGACCACCATATTAGGATTCCATTTGCCTTGATATCTCTTTTCCATAGCTGAAATTAATCTTCTGATGAAAGTGTTCCCCATGCTCATCGCTCACTGCGCCAAGATTTGCCGGGAAGAGATCTAGGTGCGAGTGCAGGAAGTGTACTTTTAAGGACATATTACAACCCAAATTGTTATAAGATTATTGAAATATCATGGTAATTTTCCGCCTTTCGAGTTCCCAAAAAACTGAGTAACTTTTTTGAATGCTTGCCAAGCTGCTTTCTCCAGTGATTTCTACAGTTCCTCAAACTTCTCATCTTGCATTAGTGATCGTATTTATGGACCCACAAATATCCCTTCTTTAATTTTTGCTTCACTAATTTTAGGAAATTTCTGTTTTAAATACATGAACCCAGGAGTATTGTCCATGGCTTTAACAAAATTCTTCATTAATCCTAGTTTGATATGTAACGGACGTAGTTACACATTTTTAGGATGCGTCATGTTTCACATTTTTCTGTCCAGGAATGAATGATTCGCGTGTAGGCGAATCACACCACTTTCTAATGTATTGGTTTTTTCTGTCCCTACTATCCCACAGACATAAAAAACAACAGTGCTTTCTTTTGAAGAAGATTCCATCCTTTCAGCCAAGAACCAAGCATTTCAGACTGGTTTTTTGGATAACTTTAAATGTCATATGAGATCGTTAAGTTCTTGAGTCAATAAATGAGGCTTTGTTCATAAGTTGTATCACCAAAATCTGTTTCTTTTTCTTCCTTAGTTCCATCAGAATCTGAGCTCTCTTCATCTAATGTCACATTTTCTGGAGGCTTTGGTATGGGCAATTCTTCGCAGTGTGGAACTGGTCTCATAGCAGATTGCAGGTCAGGGTACACCACTGTATGTTTTGATTTTGACGTAATCCCTTCAATGTTTGTTAAGCAGAAATAACAGTCAGAGGAGTGGTCTTTGGGCTCCCTCCAAATCATAGGGATAGCAAATGGCATGTGGCGTGTGCCATTTTTCCTTACAGTGAGAAGCCTACTGCATGACAAACAACGGACATGTGGGGGCCAGGCCCTTGTTTGGTCTCCCACTTTACATCCAAAATAAAGTTCATAACACTTTTTTACTAACGGAGTAAGGTTTTGCCTTTGGGACTTTAGCGTCACTTCACCACATATATTGTTGTTGTTAGCTAATGCTGGATTTCTGACAATGAAGTCATTAATCCTCTTGCTCTCCAATATTTTTCACTGATATTGAAGAGAGCAATAGCAGTAATAGTAACCACTTTTTAAAGAGCACCATATTTTTATGTTTTGGCAGTCACATCGCTCTCTCACAACCCCCAGAATGTCTGGAGGACCACACCTGTCATTGGTTTATGGATCTCACCGACCTGACCGGGAGAGTTATCAAAATAAATTCACCGACCATATCCTCTGATTACCAATCAGAGAACGTATTACATGCCATGACAGGTCAGCATGTTAGAGGTTAAGGTTTTATAGAGAAATTAGAGAAATGGAGAGGTTGGAAAAATAAAGACTCCCTAGCCCTCGGAAACCCTAATAGCATCAGGGTCGGAAGAGAACAAGAGATGACCAAGGTAAGGTCAGATAGAAAAGTTACAGTGAGGAGCAAAACACCAGTAACTGGAAGTAATGTTCTGCTCAGCTTGGGTACCTTGTGGTCGACATTCACATATCCCCTAGACGGAGACCCCTGAGTAAATATATATAAAGGCATTATTCACTTTTCTGCAGCAAAGTTCCTGCAACAGCCAAATAAAACAAAACAAAACAAAACAAAACAAAAAAAATCAAATCCTTGAAAACCAAAGTCTGAGACTAACCACAGGTACCATCAAAACCACACCAGTAGCAGCCATGGAAACACCAACCAACCAACACTCCGTCGAATATGAAACAGAAAAAGCAGCTCCTATTCAACATGAAAAGTTGATCGACTGCCACTCAAACATGGCACAAGAGAAACCCCACACATACATTAAAGACTCAGGAGAGCCTTCCCTCCAAAATTCAAGACATCAAGAAGATAACATCTATATTAGCCCTAATTTCATCGAGTTGAGACAGAATATTAGAAGACCCCAAAAGAAAATCGTTCATGTGAATGTTTGTTAAAAGTGTAATTTGTTTTTTGATGTTGGTAAGAGATAATTAAATGATGAAAACATGTTGATAAGGTTCATTGTTACGAACAACTAAGTTTGCACAAAGACGTCATAAATCTTTCCATATTTGATTTTAATATATATGTATAAATATTAGAATTGTATGTGTTCCATAATAAAAGTAGGGGAAGATGATTAGGGATCGCTTCCCTAACGAGAAAGAACTATTTGATGGACGCATGCGCGGATGAATATGAAAAAGGCGGTGTCGCGTCAAACGACGCCAAAAAACTGTTCACTCGCGTGTGTATCTCCGAGCTGAAAAGACATTTTTATGTAGTGTGAGCATGGAACTTTCACCAAACTTTCGTCAAGCATAGGTTCCACTGGGTGAAAAAGTGAAAGGGTTTTTGAGCGTTTGGAATGGTGCTGATAGGAATTACTTAATGTGGTGTATCGATGAAGTGTTAATAAATTGAAACATTGTGGTAAAGAAACATTGTGTGATATTTCATTCCATCCGTTACCACGACCTTGTAGATAGAAAACGAGTCTCATAGCACAGCGCATTCCGTAAAAATAATAATTGCAAAAACAGCACCAGAGTGTTAAACATCCATGGGTAGAACCTAGTAATGTGGTCGATGTTTTCATGTTGGAGTATAAAAAGCAGATTGCATAAAACTCAAGAATAAGGGACATAAAATACAAATCAATATTATTTATGGCATGACCGAAATGACCTCCAAATTGTGTACATGTGATATGGACACATGACATCATCAAAATAATTCTGATGAAACAAGAAAATGTATTGTTAAGGATGACTAGAGCCAAATGATAGCACTATTTACCCATTGGAAATTTTTCAAACAGGGCTTGGTTAATGGATTCATAGAAAACAGAAGCCATTTTCGATAGCTCACTGAAAAATAATAAATTGTATGGTTTTGGACATATTAGCAAGCTAGAAACTTTTATAAAAGTGAACAAATATTGTAACAAAGTAAGAGAGTAAAAAAGTGTGTGCAGAAGAAATTCAGAAGTTTCACTGGAAAAGTTAAGTTTATGCTTTACTCCCCGGCCACCACCTGAGAAGAGACAGGAGTTCTCATTGCTCAACTTTGTAAGAACGGCTGCATCATCACAATATGTGCTGTGCTTTCATCTCATTTTCATCTGCTGTAGCTTAGCTCCCTCTCCTAAATTCTACAATCAATAAGCAATGGAATGGAAAGGATAAAGTTCCCCAAATCCCAATGTGGTCTTTCAAGGCATTTTCTCCCCTCACAATGACATTAAAAGTAATGGAAAATCATAGCATAGAAATGCTCTTGCTTAAGATCCATCCATACTTCACAGCAACACCAGTATGCACATACAGTGGACGTGAGCACTACAAACTCAGCACCATCATCTGATGCAATGCATATAGCATGATCTTTTTTTGTTGGCAAGGTCTGGAGTGAAATGCACTAACCTTCAAGAGGTCCTTGGGGATTTATTAAGAAGCCATTTGCACAAGCATTTTCCTATTTCAAAATCTGCACATTAGTGGCTGAGGAAACTGTCCATACTGTCATCTAAGAGTGGAACAAGGTATACAATGTTCATGCGTCAACACTACCTGGCCTCCTCTGTGTTGTGATTATGCAACAGACTGACCCCCCTCCCACTTGCTATAGTCCAAACTCTGCAACTTTTCATTCTGTGTTTGAAGGTTTGTTTCCTAATTATAACATTGTATATTAGAAGATATTATACAAAATTTCTATTTGCATCTGTTCCCTCTTCCTACTTATTTTCATTTTAATATGGCATTTTATCACTACTACCCCCTCCCTATATTTATTTACATATCTATGATTCTAGTTTTAATGCTGAATTACATACTTATGTGTCAGGTGTTCCTTCTCTACAATTGTAAAAATATAATAATTAATGTAAAAATATAACAATTAAAAATGGTTAGTTTATATTTGATCCACACATAAACAATCTAAAACATGTAACATCATTGAAAGGTTATGAAATAAAATTAGGATGATTGAAACAAACTTTAGGCATTTTTTAACTAACAACAAATTAAAGGAAATAAATTTGTAAATATGTTGTTAGCTAATGCTGGATTTCTGACAATGAAGTCATTAATCCTCTTGCTCTCCAATATTTTTCACTGATGGATGGGGCACTAGAAGTGGCTGGGCATATTTGAAGGTGGTCTCAGTCCATTTCCTCTTGCAGATCACATAGAGGACAGAGTGGTGAAGAATATATCCCAATTCTGTTTAAATGTTTTGCCAGACAATCATGTCCTGTAATCAACCTGAAGGTTGCAACTGCTGTTTTTCGAGGATACTCAGGAATCACTGTTTGAATGTTTGGTAGTTCCCATCTTTTATTCTTTGATTTTTCATAGTAATATTTTGCAATAATTTTTTTGAATTCAGAGTTAAATTTGTAAATATATAATATACAATAATCCAGACACAAGGCACTCATAATTACATGGTTACTGGTTCACTGCTATCTCACAACTGACATCATTTTAATGAATGCATGCTACCCTACATCACGTTTGTGGCTGTCTGTACATGTCTGAACCTGCACAATGGTATCATTAGAGTTAAGTCATTTGGTTCCATCACATTTACAATGCTCTAGGAATTTTTATTTTACAATGGACGAAAAAACTTTTATTTAAAAAAATTGAAATTGAAATAAAAAACCAACTATGGGTGATGGAGAAATTCCAAATACATACTTTAAAACACGATAAAAAACTACATTAAGTACAACTATTGGTACTCATGAGACAAAAATCATGTTGACCAGTGTAATCCGACATTTAAAAACTTTCTTGTCAAGCACACTTGACAACATGTGCCTGAAGAAGGTACACTGCGTAAGACTTATGTAGGACATTGTTACAATAACATATTGTCAAATATACAAAATGAATTAGCGGATCAGTTTGTGTGGTTGTCTGTTGATGAAACCCCTGATTCTCAGCGCCGTTCTATTGCTAATATAATCGTGGGTGCTTTAAATAAATAACTAAAGACTACACCTTATCTTCTTGATGTGTGCAAATTGTCGGCCACTGACAATGTAACTGTGACCCAGTTTGTGATGGACTCTCTGAAATTACTATAGCCATGTGGAATCAAATATGACTGGTTACTTTTATTTGTTACTGATGCAGGGCCTTATGTAGTAAAATCAGGACAAACTCTGAAAGGCAATTTTCCTAACTTAATTCATATACCTTGTTTGGCACACGCTCTTCATCGCATTTCTGAGACAATACGTGATTCTTTTCCCCATTGGTAGATAGATTTGTGTCCAGTGCAAAGAGAATTTTTGTTAAATCTCCTAAAAGAGTTAAGTTGTTTAGATCAACAGCACCTAATTTCGGACTTCCTCCTGCACCAGTGTTAACTCGACGGGGAACATGGGATGATGCAGTTTTATATTATGCTGAGCACATAGAAATAGTTGAAGAGGTTGTTAATTCATTGGACTTGAAAGATGCTTCATCAATTGAAACTGCAAAATATTCTGCCAGGCACTAGGTTAAAAGAGGATCTTAATTTCATACCTGCCCATTTTTCTTTCTTACCAATAGCCATAACAGCATTGGAAGCTATATGATCTCCTTTGCATGAATCACTTACTGTCTTTGAAAAAATAATATGTGATCTAAGTTCGGTTCCTGGTAGCATAGGACAAACAGTGAAAGAGAAAGTGAATTATGTAATTTCAAATGGTTATAAACAGATGTGCGATATTCGAGACATCCTCGAAAGAACACCATCTGTCACATCAACAGACTTGACTCTCTCTATGAAGCAGTTAACATTTAAATATGCCCCGATAACATCTTGTGAAGTTTTTCGCGGGACCACTTCTGCTTCAACCTCTAAGGAATAAGGCAACTTTATTTATTATTTGTGCTAACTCGTCTTGTAAACTGCAAAGAGACATTAATTGTTTTAATTAAATAGTACATATTCTGCACGATTTGTGTGATGTATCTTATTATGATTAATAAAGAGTTTATTATTAAACAGTGCATATATCTTGGCACATTTTCAAGTTTTTAAGAGCATATTTACATGCATATTTCAGCATTTTTTCAGGCACGAACTTCCGAGCCCTAGTGATGACCAATTTACTGACTCCTGGTCTTAGTGATGCAATACGTGTGCAGTTTCAAACCTGATGATACATCAACATAATGCAAACATCTTTATTTCAAACCAATGTATTTTATTCTGTATTCCATTGTGAGGTAAGATGTACTAGCACATTTACATGATCATAAAGTTCATATATTAAAAATTCCTCATTATGTCCAAATTCTTGGGTCACCGGAAAAACAGACCAACAAAATTCTACTTAAAGTGCTGAATGCTTGCAATCTTCAAAGATAATCATAGGTTTATAAATACCTTCAACAATGCCATGTTCTTTTTCGTTGGTTTGAATTTAGACTCATCATCATATACCACAAGTTTGTGGAAGTTCAATAATGGAGTTATTTCTAATTCTCTAATCAGGCCAATAATGGCTATTTTAGTTTCTCGATAAACGGACATCAGGTGTTCCTGTAAAATAAGAGCAACAATGCATTAACTTTTTAGCAATAGCACAAAATACTGCAAATAAAAGACTCTAAAGGACATCTGTTAGGACTGCATATGTTTACATTGAAACTATACCTCCATTAACAAAAAGGACTCGGTCATTTCACTGTGATCCACAAATACTGCCACAATTTTGCACATAGTACCACAAGCCTTCACCATCTTCTGAGGTTTCAACTTATTGTGTAAACTGAGGTTTGAATTTAAAAGTGGTAAATAGTAACAGAATACAATGATTTGCTGATGTGTTCCAGTATGCAATATTAAGAAAGAGACAGTAACAAAACTTAAGGACCACAATGATATCTACCTATAGAGATCAGTAATGCACACCACAAAAAGGTTATGTGCACACACATATATATATATAACAATTATTATTCTCAGACATATCTTCAAATATTTCTTTCCTAACAATCTCACTTCCCAAAGGCACTGTTTCTACGGCACCTGTTTCCAAAGAAACAATTGTCTAGTTTTATAATACCTCTGCCGAAAATGGTACTTAATATCTGCCCCAGAACCTTCTTTCGCAACACCACACGGTTACAAATGTAAAATATGTTCACTTTTTATTTTTATGGATAAATACATTTTGAACTTCAGTTTTGATTATCCTGAACCTCCTCTTAGAAAAAGTTAGTGTTTTAGGTAATTGTCCTACAGATATATTAAACCCACATGCAAAAATGTTTGCTGATGATTTGACTTGCAATATCATTTGCAATGCACCACATCGGACCTATTTACTATTTATTGTCTAATTATATAAATACACACAATACTACCTCAAAAGCGTACATGTTACACATGCTACAAACTGTTTAAACAATGGCAATAAGTACCTTATAATCAAAGGAACGTACAACCAAAACAAAGAATTTGATTGTTTTCTACACATAAGGAGGATGGTCACAGTTGGAGCAACATTCCTTTACCTTATAAATTAGAAGTCATTAGAATAATTTACCTAATATTTAACTTTGAGAATGGTTTTCATAAATAATGCTTTTGCAAGATTCCTTTGTCTTTAGGAATTATGTTCTTCAGAATCCAGATGCTTGGAAGAGGAACCACTCAGAAATGTTTTTCTTCAAAACAGACCATTCAGAAAAATCTGATGTGTTGCACTCACATGACTTTCTCTACTCTTGTACTAGGTATTCTTCCAAACTCTTATTCCTCTTATCTTCTTCATGTTAATCCAGAAAAACATTTGCAGAAATTATATAATTTTCTTGTAGGTGCAAGGGGATATGGGAATACAGTAGGCTTTGAGCGATAGTCAAATCTTTTAAAGCTTTGAGATTCCATTCTCTTTGCACGGCTAAGACATAAAAAAAATGAATAACGATCTTCCATTTGAGGAAAGTTTAAGTATTGTAAAACTCATACAAATAACAAGAAACATCTCTGAAATGCTTCACTCCATAAAAAAATTCATTTGGACATAAATTGTGTGTTTAAATGAGATCTACATTTTTTTATTTGAAGCTTTCCTGGCGACGAACATATTCAAGATGTTCTCGGGCTTCTGGCCGGGTGTACTAATGCAGAGCCATCATACATCCTGATGATGGGAGAGATGTACACTCCCGAAACGTCGATGGCTCTGCATCACTACACCTGGCTGCAGGCCGGAGAGCAGCTTGAATGAGTTTATATATTTCACAGCTGAATTTTATAAGAATGTTTATATGCCACAATGATGCCAAGCCAGTGTGCCACTATGCGTCTCTTCCCACAGCCTCCACTCTCATAAAATCTGATTGGCTTTTGTTGTAACACACTGTTCACTTTTGCCAATTAGATTTTGTCTGACGTTTAATTTGAAGGTATGCTCATTGGAACACTGTGTTACATACCATGCTCCGACATTTTCTCTACCCTTTCTTAATTTGATGATCAGTACATTTTAATGACAAGCAGGCCCATCTTACAAATTAACAACCTGACATTTACACCTATTACACTTTTACATAAAAAAATATATTTATTATAACATGGCCTCAGGGGTCCCCGTCTAGGGGGTATGTGAATAGCGACCACAAGGTACCCAAGCTGAGCAGAACATTACTTCCACTTACTGGTGTTTTGCTCCTCACTGTAACTTTTCTGTCTGACCGTACCTTGGTCATCTCTTGTTCTCTTCCGACCCTGATGCTATTAGGGTTACCGAGGGCTAGGGAGTCTTTATTTTTCCAACCTCTCCATTTCTCTATAAAATCTTAACCCCAACATGCTGACCTGTCACGGCATGTAATACGTCCTCTGATTGGTAATCAGAGGATATGGTCGGTGAATTTATTTTGATAATTCTCCCGGTCAGGTCGGTGCGACCCATAAACCAACGACAGGTGTAGTCCTCCAGACATTCTGGGGGTTGTGAGAGAGCGATGTGACCGCCAAAACAGAAAAATATGGTGCTCTCTAAAAAGCGGTTACTATTACTGCTATTGCTCTCTTCAATATCATTGTGAAAAAATATTGGAGAGCAAGAGGATTAATGACTTCATTGTCAGAAATCCAGCATTAGCTAACATTTTTTGTATAGTAAAATTTGGTCTATACCTTAAGGTTTACCAATTATGCAAAAGTCGTCAAGAGTAAATAGGACTATGTGGGCTATAGCTAGAAAGTTCAAAATATACATTTCATTTGCCATAAAAATATCTTAAACATATGGCATTTTAATCAAAATCATTAGAACCTTTTTCAAAAAATTTTCCATGTAAAGGGTAGTTTAAGGTGGAGTTTTTTTCAAAATCTTTCTGTCGCATCCTTGAAAGATATTGAACTTAAATACCACATTAGACTTTTCACCAAATTTTTGTTCACAGACAGACCTTTTTCTAAAAATGCTTTTCTTGGATTCAGGGAACCTCAGAACATATTTCCAGTGAAATCTCGACATCAAATTTTTCGGTGCAATACAACACTTCTCCTACTGACTATACATAGAGAAAGTAAAAATGAGCTGGAAGGAAAACTGCTGTCATAATTTCTTAGGGAATTCAAATCCATACATCAGGTTTTACAGGTCCTGCAGCTGTTCTTAGCCTGTGTCCCGCACAGTGAAGTAATTGGCAAGTTGTAAAGCGAGGTGTTACTTGCTCACTCAATGTCTGGTTTCTTAGGTTCCACCCATAAAAACATGTAGAGATATCCATTCATTCCTGTTTTTAACAATGTAACAGCTGTCAGTCTAATAATAAGTGGGTGTATCCTTGCATGAGTTTCTCCAGCAACCGAAAGCTGAGAGAAAAATTGGCAGCTATTTACTGATAAAGTAAGTAAAACGCATCACTTTATACTGTGGCTGCAACCGCACATCAAAGGAGACTCAAGATCAGCTACCCTATACCACTATGTTGCTAGGCAACACATGATGACAGGTAAAAACAAAGAGCATTTCCACACAGTTCTAGAAACTTTGAGTGCAGGACTTCTTAGGAGAAACTTCGTGAAACGTCACTGTCAAGAAAAATGATCCAGAAAAATCACTGGTACATTAATCATGGCTATATAATAGTCAGCTCAGACAAAGAAGTCAATTTTGAGTGAGTGAGTAGAATGGTCAGAGTGAGCTGCGTAAAGTATTTGTACCAAGAACAGAGCATCTGTGAGTTGCAAGGTCATGAGTTGTGAATTGTGTTTCAACTTTGAAGGAAATAAAGTGACATAAAAAGTAACAGGACTTGTCATTTGTCGCAATACTTTATTCAAATTGTTAGGTTTCAAGGTGAAAAATATGTACAAGAGTATCAATTTAACTCCTGAATATGGAGAAACATTGAGATAAACAGGTTTCATGTTTGCAGCAGTCAAAAGTTCATCTTATGATATGTATAGATACTGGTAAACGCATGCTGTTGCAATACAGAGTGCCCACTATCACTTGAATCTGCTTTCCCTGCATTCAACATAGGAGGCACATTCTTGAGTGCATTTACAAATTAAAACAAGGGGCAAAAAGATGATGGCTGTGCACACATTAAACAAACCCTTCAGGGGCCTTCACCTCACCCTGTTAAGAATTTCACCAGGGTCATCATCACACAGCAGCGCACCAATATTCATCACAGTTTAGCTGACCATGGTTTTTGTTTCAGTTTGATTTTTTGAGTCACTTTTTTTATATTCACCTTCACTTTAAAATGTTGGAAAAAACAAATATTTTCAAGATCATTCGATCTCATCCTCAGCAATTGGGTGACAGCCACAGGAGAAAATTAATACCCTTTAGCATTGTTAATGCACCCCAGTGGCGGTTATTCAGGTGAAGCAGGTGAAGAGGTTTTCACCTGAAAATAGCAGTATTCTATTTTTGTTAATGTTGGCATTATTACTTTCATTCTAACAGTTTAGTCCCAAATTTCAACTGCTAGCAGCTGTAGCAGGGTCAGTGACCAACCCTTCTTTTGTTTGGAACTTACAGCCTGGCAACCGGCAGGGAAAATTGGTGGGAACGCGCCCTCTGATCGGTTACAAGGACAAGTGCAAAAGTCACAGTTACGGAAGAAACTACTGCACTAAACAGCTTGGTTGCCATGGCAACATGACGTCACGAAACGATGAACTACGGGGAAATAACACGGGCATGCACATGTTTCGAGCAAACAAGAAATATTTTCACTTGGGCAGAGGCACAGAACACGGTAGAGGGGATGGTTTCTGTTTTCACGCGCTCAGAAGATAGTATTCGTTTACCTCGAGGAAGAACTGGCGGTAAACTTAAAACGTAGTGTTTTAGACAACTGTGAACGGTAGGTATAATTTACGAGTTTGCTAGACTCCAGTACTTTTAATATTTAAATTACGGAATATAACTCTTTTGTTATGAATCCAGTGAACCATATAGTTTGCAATTTGCTAGAAACCCCATTTTCCAGGTGGAAAGATGAGGACAAGAAGGATGTTTTAAACTTTGGGCGGCCCACTGATATCATTGATGTAGCCCTTACAAGAGAGGATAAGAAAATAAGGAAGACTTATTAAATTCAAAAGCTCTTGGCTCGATAACTATTTTTGGTTATGCAGTAGCCGTAGTTTGCAATCGCTATTCTGTTGGCCTTGTTTACTTTTCAGCAACAAAAGTAACGTGTGGGACAAAGAAAGATTCACAGATTTCATTAATATAACCCGTTCTCTTCACAAGCACAATGATTCGGCGGGACATTTAAAAGTAAATTACAACTAAACGCTTTTGAAAAAAAAAAAAATAGAAACACAATGGTTGACGCTCTTCGGGAAAACAGCAGACCTTTTCATGTGCGTTTCAATGGAAACGTGGCATTAAATAGGCTTTTCCTGTAGTTGATTATTAAAGCAATATTGTATTTAGGTAAACAAGAGCTTGCATTCTGAGGTCATGATGAGAGTGCGCTTTCGCTAAGTCGGGGAAATTTCAAGGAGCTTGTGTACTGAAACTCCATTAGAAATCTAAAACCACTATAGTAAAATTAAAAGTATATTCAGCGGTGATTCTAAATCTATACAAAATGAGGTGATTGGATGTATTTTGGAATACTTAAAAACCTGAAATTAATGTCTCAGACTTTTTTTTTTTCTTCTTCTGTTGAAGTTGACGACACTACAGATATTTGTCAATAGTCTCAGTGCTCTATCATTGTAAGATACGTGAATACAGAGAGCACATTGGTTGAACGATTTTTCGGATTTCATGATGTGAGTGTTGACAGGTCCGCAGAAACATTGTTCCTTTTGCTGCATGGTGTTCTTAAAGAATTTAATTATGAACGTCAATTAGTTGCACAATGTTACGATGGAGCGAGTGTTATGTCAGGACATTTGAATGGACTTCAAAAAAGAATCAAGAACAATGCTCCTCAGGCAGTTTTTGTACATTGTTTGGCTCACTGTTTAAATTTTATTTTAAAACAAAACTGTATATATTTGCATCTGCCATGTTTATTTCTCTCACTTATTACGCGAACTGTCATATGTATTGGACCAAAATAAATCATAGTGTGACAGACAGTTTCTTTTGTGTATAGCTCCATTGTATACTAAAAGCTTGGTAAAAAATGTTGGACCGTGGTACACCGGCTTTGCATTGTATTTTCAGCATGCTTAAGTGAACTTCTTCACCTATTTTGTAAGGCACGAGCCGCCACTGATGCACCCAAATGACTGTTCATCACAGTATAGTCAGTATTTTACTATGACAAACTCTTGATCAAGAACGGCGCACAGCCATGAAGTCACTTTTTATCAAAATTCTGTTTCTGCTTCAGTTACGTAGAGCTTCAGCTATATAAGTTTACTATAAAAAAAAGATTGTCAACAGTATAAGCATTTTAGAAACAATTATGATATCATTTGCTGAATGACTTATTGCTGAAATAAGATGAGCATTTATGTCTCTTTAAATTTAAAAAACACTTTCATGTTTCTATTTCAAAGTTTGATTTGATTTGTACAAAGATGAAGGCAGATTTATTGTTATTTTCCTAACTTTATAGTTTTAGTTCTTTTGTTCCTTTAATGAGTAGATTTTTTACTAAATTCTTTGTAAGAATATCTTTCCTCTGAATTTACAATGCACAGTAGGTTGCACCTTTTTCTACCTTAGGGTTTACATTTAAAGATTCAGAGAAGCAGTCTTCTTCACTCCATAACCTGGATACTGGTTCTTGTTTAAAGATTCCCACTGTATGTATTTTCTTAAATACAATTTCCATTAATAGCACAGTTATTAGGTTTATTAGGGATTTATTCAAGTTTTAGTACATCTTCAGTAAGCAAGGAGGACATTTTGCTTATCATTCACTTACTGTGCTTGCATTCTTCTGTTAAACCCATTGCCTTTGGTGGGTCTGACTAATTTACTCAGCAATGGTTCTTCAAATAATATTTAAAAGGATGTCATAAACTGATTCTGGTCCAGTGAACATTGAGCAGGTCCTCTCCTTGGGGTACCTGTTTTTCATTGTCTAAAACCTGTATGTCAAAGGCACCCAACCAATGTTTGTGCTCAGTTGCCTCATTCATGTGACATGCAGCCATGCTACTTTAAGTGAGTGTACAATCTTATGTGAACTCTTATCTCATAATAATGCTGGAAGTGTCATCCTTCCTGAGTTACACAGGCATTGTATCTGGTAACTACTTTTTGGCTGACACAAGTGAGTTCTGCCACTGTAATGTTTTCTATCAGTTCCTCCAATGTGTGCGGATTTGTTCAATACACTTTTTCTTTCAGTGTATCCCACAAGTAAACCCTACTTGTGCTAACTTTGTGAGTGATTTATTCAGTGACCGTTCAAGATTCAAACCAATGTCATCTAGCTTTCTCTTTGTTAAAACTCTTCATTTGCATGAATGTTTTCTATTGACCACTGAGCCAGGAATTTCAAATTTACTTACAATTACATGAATCTATGCTAGTAAAGAGGCATTTCACCAGGAAATTGCTGAACAAATGCATTGCTTACTCCAAAACTGCAGCTAATGTATTGGAGATACACCACATTACGCCAGCCAGAAAATGGTTACCAGAACAACACCTGTATAACTCAGGAAGGATGACACTTTCTGCATAATTATAAGGTAAGAGTTCATGTAAGATTGCATACACGCTTAAAGCAGTGCAGCTGCACGCACATACATTCAGCTGAGTTAACTGCCGTTGTGGAGAGCACAAACACTGTGCGTATGGTCTTAGTTTATAGGGGAGATCCGTTGCAATTTGGTACCTCCACATCCATATAACATTGAGCCAACCATTAGCTCTCCCTCTCACAGAATATTATTACATTGCCACACAAAAAATAACCTAACTAGTGGCTCTTGCTGGCAACAGATAGCCCTTGTGGAGCAGCACGGTGATGCAGCTGCCTGCATGACCTCTCCTGGAAGCCTCCAGTGGTGTGGCCAGCGACAAAGAAGAAACAGGTAGTTTGCTCCTAGTGGACAAGCAGGCAACTTCATGTTCTGAGCTCCGAATGGAAACGAGGTACAGGTTTAGTTCTCTGCTTAGTCAAAATCTCCTTCATTCAACATTGATTGAGCGTAAGTAAACCTAAATCCTTTCATTGTCGAACTGGCAGTAACCGTGCAAGATTCAGGCGAGGCTAATTCATATACAGCAATATCAGTGACCAGCAAATTATTATACAAAGTACATATTTTCAGATGTGATATAGATATTGTGCTAACCACATTCAAAATAGATACAAAATATTAATGCTTGTATTTTCAGTTTATTGGCAAGCAATACAGTTGTTCCAAGTTAAGAATTTACTTTACTCACACATAACCCGATCTTTCCTTTTAAGCCAGTAAGAATCCCTGTAAATGGTAGACCACAATCTCTGTGGATTTATACTAAAAAGCAGTTTAACTATTCATATGGGTTTCAGCTAACTTTCAATACGACACATATATTCAATCTCTTTGAAATAGCAGGAGTGGGCAGTTGTCATAAATCATAGCAGAGATTATTTAATAGCAGTTATGCTGAAATAAGAATTTAACTTTGTTATAAAAACAACCATTACAAAATCCTACCTAGAATCTGTAAAAGGTACACATTAGACTCCCAACAATACAATGCATTTTGTTTTGGCCCGATTTTAACAGTATATTGAATAGCTTGTACAAATATAGTTTTGGTAATACATAATCACTATCATTTCAAATAGAGGGTTACTGATTATGTTTGTTATTTTGATATATCCTGAAGTGTTGGGACAATACCAGTTTGAATTAAAGTTTAGCAGATGAGCTCTAGCCTTGTAATCCTTTGATACACACATGGTGCCCACACAAATCACATTTAAAAATTTCCTGATATTCCGATTTTCCAGTAAAAAATACACTTTCTTCTGACATGCAATAACTAAAACAAATGCTTAAATGAAATTTTTACCAATGACAATTTATAAAAAGTGTTTTTAAAATGCAATTAATCTAAAAGAATATAAATGCACAAAAATATAGGTTTAACACAAATTAATTTTATAATAAAGGTATAAAATAAGAGAAAGTAACGCAGATTGACTTCTCAGTTGAGAAACGGAAGATTTCTTGAGCTCTATTCTCAAAAGTTGCCTAAACATTGCTGCAGGTGCCGTTACAAAAAAGTTGCGCTTTGAGAAGTACAATAAACGGCAAAGTTGTCTACATATAGGCATGATCAAATTCCAGGTGGAACACATTTCCAGATGCAGTTCATTGCCATAACAAACAGTGTGACAGTACCAAACTCTGAGGCACCCTGTTATCCTGAACAAAAGGATTAGCAAAAATCGAGCTGATCCTTACTTGGAAAATACTGTCCTGTATAAACTCCTGAATGAACATTGGTAGACATCCGTGTATGTTCCAGGTGTACAGGGAACGTAGAATCCCTGCTTGCCAACACTTCAAGGTCAAAAAATATGCCATCAGTTTGACAGTTCATGTTAGTAGGTTGCAAGTTTCTAACCACACAATACCAGCCGTCCATTGATCATGCGTTCCATCACTTTGCAAATGCAACTAGTGATGGAAATAGGGCAGTAACTAGAAGGAAGATGACCATCCTTTCCAGCTTTTGATGGCTTCCTGCCACTTTTCTGGAACAACATTCTCAACCCAAACACAATTATAGACCGTGAGCAGGAATGCCTTTCCTTCAAGAGAGCTGTTGTAACATTTGTACGTGAATATCATCTGGTCCTGGTGCTGATAGTTGTAAAGATGAAAGAGAATGTTCTAACTCCACCATGGGCAAAAGGCGGTTGTAACCTACTATGTTTCCACAACAAAATGCGAAGCCTTGAGTCTTAACTGGAAGAAACTCTGGGGAGTAGTTATCCAAGCTAGACACCTGAGCAAAAGCACTGCCAAACATTTTGGCTACATTTGATGAATCAACAACAGCTCCTGTAATTGTTGTAATAAGGCCTGCAATTGGTATATGGGTCAATTTACTGGCTACATGCCTTAACTTATTCCATACAACCAAGGAAGGTGTATGATGGCTAAATGAAGCTACAAGAGTGCTCCATGATGTCCTTTTGCTATCCTTAATGACTTGCCTGGACCTAGCTAGCATTTTCTTGTATTGCATTAGGTTATCTAATGTATGGTAACATTGAAAAGCCCTACGAGCACAAATGGCATTCTGAGATACATCCGTCCACCAAAGTATAGGAAATCAACAGGGGTGGGAAGTTGACCATGGAATAGATTGCTCAGCAGCAGAAAGAAACCTCTCGGAGAGATGCTGTGCCAAATCATTGACTGATTTGTGCTCGTAAGCAAACACAGACAACTGGGTGTAAAGGTTCCAGTTGCCATGGTCCAAGTGCCATCTAGGCATACTCATGGAACATGCATCTTGCGCTAAGAGACTAATGGAAAGTGGTCACTAGAGTGTAAGTCAGAGAAGACGTTCCATTGTAAGGAAAGTGCCGACTGTGTTGAACAAGCTGCAAGACCAAGGTGTGAGAAACAATTGAAGGAGTATGACAGACATGTACGCTCTCCAGTGTTGAGGAGAGCTAGGTTGTAACTGTCCATGAAATCAGCAATGAGGTTGCCTCTCGCACAAGCACGACTTGAACCCCGAAGTGGGTGATGCACATTGAAGTCTCCCATCACCAGAATCGGTGTTGGTAACTGAGAAACTAGACCTTCTAAATATTAGGCGAGAACACATGGAACGGAGGCAAACAAATGTAACAAATGATAAAATGGATGGTTGGCAGTAGAATCCTTATGGTGACTGATTCTATATCAAGCAGTAAGGGTACAGATTCCATATATACATCACCTCTAACAAGCATTATAGGGCCACCATGTGCTGCAATGGCCTCTTCTGGTGTAACATCACACTGCACTGGGTTGTATCACCTTTGTTGGAAAGCATCTTGTGGATACAGCTTAGTCTCTTGCAAACATGTGACCAAAGGCTTGTTCTTATTGAGCAAAAGCTCAAGCTCTGGTCGATGTGTTCTAATACCACATATGTTCCATTGTAGGATAGCCATGCTAATATTTGCATGGGATAAGTACTCTGCGGTACTCTCCATTACCCTGAAGTACGCGGTGGCTGATTCAATTTAGCCCTTTTCTTATGTCTTGGGCTAACACTCTTTTCTAAAGCTTTATCCTGCCTCTTTTTCACTGGGGTTCTTGCAGTGTGGACAGAATCCTCTAGCTCCATGTCCTCTACTGAGGATGTCTATTTCTCCATAATGAACTTCGGTTTGATTGCTTCAAACTGATTCAAAACAGTGATCAGCAAAGATGAAAGTCGCCGTCCAATCCTGAAGATTCCACAGATGAGGATCTTCGAGATGTTCTTGGACTCTTTTTTACTTTCTCTACTGGGAAGTAGGGGAAGTATTGTATTCCACCCAAAAATTCGATGTCGAGATTTCACCGGAAATATATGTTTTGAGGCCCCCTGAAATCCAAAAAAAGCATTTTTAGAAAAAGGTCTGTGTGTGTGTCTGTGTGTCAGTCTGTGGACAGCATAACTCAAAAATGAAAAGTCAGTTAAAAACCAAAGTTGGTAGTCAAGTTTAATATCTTTCAAGGATGCAACATGAAGATTTTTGAAGAGAATTGCTCCACCCTAAACTACCCTTTACATGGAAAATTTTTCGAAAATTTTGATTTTCTTGAAAATGGCTGTAATGATTTTGATTAAAATGCCATATGTTTGAGATATTTTTATGACAAATGAAATGTATATCTTGAATTTTCTGGCTATAGCCCTTGAAGGCCTATTTACTCTGGATGACACTTGCATAACTGGCAAACCGCAAGAGATAGACCAAATCTTCTGTACAAAAAAATCTTGCTAAAACACACAATTTATGTCTGAATAAAGCTTTTGTAGAGTGAACCATTTCAGAGATATTCCTTGCTATGTGTGTGAGTTTCGGAAAACTTAGAACTTTCGTGAAATGGATCGTTGTTCATTTTTTTATATGTTAATGTGCAAACACAACAGAATCTCAAAGCTTTAAAACATTTGACTATCGCACAAAGCCTACTGCATTACCCTTGCACCTACAAGGAAATAAGGAATAAGATAATTTGTACAAATGTTTATCTTAACTAACACGAAGAAGATATAGGAATAAGAGTTTGTAAGAATGGTTAGTAAAAGAGTAGAGAAAGTTATGTGAGTGCAGCACATCAGATTTTTCCCTTAGTTTTACTGCGAGCATTCTCATTACTAACTTTCAGGATGTTGGATCTGTTGTAATTAGTCTTGAACTTCTTCAGTAAAGCATCACATACTATGGCCTTGACAGACTTATGTGTAGAGGTTAACACTTTTGTTGGAGAACTAGCATAAGTTCTCAGTTCATTTATGGTTCTTGTTGAGGTTGATACGGGCTTAGGCGACAATGTTAAATGCTTTAGATGTGGGTTAGCCTGTCTTGACAAACTTGTCTGAACATGTGGCCCATTTTATCCCTAGTTTGATTTCCAATTTCCCATTGTGGTACTGGTTTGTCTGTAACCGAGCTATAGGTACCGGCCCTCAGGACAGAGGTTGGTGCAAGCATAAGAGTTTTCTGGTTTCCAAGCACACCTTCTCCCTAACCTGGACCTCTTGGATGGCTGTTTCCTCCATCAAACGGGGGTATTCTTGGGAACTAGATGGATGTTCACAGCTGCAGTTAACACAACTGGGAGGTGTTGTACATGCATCGTCACGTGTGATGCCTCCACAGTTGACGCAGGAAGCATCACCATTACAAAAACTGCTCGTCTGCCCAAAGCGCTGACACATTGGAGCAGGTTTGGCATACATGACCTAACTTCAGTGGCCTCACCCTGCATTGATCCTTTGTGGGAGATCTACCCAATCAAAGATAAGCAACAGGGTACTTGTGGGCAAGTATTTGCCACACTCTTTCCGTTGAACTTCATACACAAATGTCACACATTGTTCTAAGTTCACCTGAATCAGCTCATTGGACGAGTGTTTATCACACCATGCGAGTGTGTCTGTACATCTCTATTTGAACCAGACAGCTGGCTAACAAACTGGTTTTTACTATCTTGGCTGCTTGGGATGTTGAATTTGCTTTGAGCAGGAGCATGTCAATTTGCGATCTAGAGCAATTTTTCACTGGGCCAGCTATTTTGGCAAGTCCCTTCTGGACCATAAATGGATTCATCAAAGTAAATTTCCGTCCTTCCTCTGTTCTAGTAATTACCAAAGAGCGAGGACCATTCAACTCAGCTACTTCCTTTATATTTAACTTCGCATATTTTTTGTGCTATGGTGCATTAATCCTCCACCATTGCAAATTTCTCTGATGACATGCTCACTTCCTGGGTGCCACTCCAGCTTAGGTGAGAGGCCTGGCCTGGACCTTGTTCACTCTAGGTAATGTGTCCCAGTGTATAGACAGAGGGACACAGTCACCTTCAGGAGTGCATCAGCCCATGCAAAGGCCGCTCCCTGGGACTGACCTTTATCAGCAGATACAAACACAAGTCCTATATGATACCCAAGGACTGGGAATTATGTGGTTACCCAGTTATCCTTTGCATCTCCCAATCCATCAACAATCTGCGTGAAAGGTATCCATCAGACTGTGTTCAGGCAGGTAATGTAGGAGGTCAAACACATATGAATCATTCCACATCAAATCACACAAAATATGGTAAAAATTGACCTTAATATCTCAGATTTTCTTGAAAATATTTTAAGGAGTTTTGGAACAAAATACATTTGACAAGTGTTTCTTCGTTTAATAAAAAAAATTATTTTGGCAGATATTAACTTGTCCCAAAAATCATGCGCTTCTCATCCTTCAATCAATCATACCTCCGATTGTAATCAAATTACTTGATCTTTGGCTCAAACTAAAGATAAATTGCAGTCTTATGTGAGGTATTTATTAGAAAATTTTATTATTAATACTATTATATTTTATATGATTCAATTTTTAAAGTTAGATATAAAATAAACTCGGCCATTTAAAAATCTGGAAAAAACTAAAAATACACTGAAGGTTACTCAATATTCTCAGGAAAAATCAGACTGGAGTCTCTAATAGTTCAGTTGTAATTAAATTACTTACAAATCAGTGCAGCGGAGTCATGTAACAGCGGTGATGGCTACCGTAAACTTGCACAATCGGCACCTTACATTCCGGCAACTGTTGACTGCTTGAGGTCCCATGAACGTTGCAACAGTACAATAAGGAGAACACTGCTAGCTTACACTATTAGCATCCTCAAAATGATTTTAAAACATTTATTTTAAACTAATGTTTCCAAACAATACAAAACTTCAAGTTTCTACTCGTCTACCTCCTTCTTCGAAAGAAAATTGTTTCACTAAAGTTTCAGTTTTTGACAAAGGAATGAAGGAGTGTAATTTTTAAGTACCAGTTACTGGTTTAAGATTTTGATATCAGGCCTGCAAATTTTTAGAGTGCATTTTATGCTTGTTCAAACAACAAAATAAAAATGATATATTAGAAATATTTTTTTGAGCCCAATCAAACAGTTCTTTTGGTGTTGTTATAGGATCTTGACCATGTTGTAGGCTGGCTCTAGTAGCAAGTCTCTTAAGAGTTCCTCCTATGCCATCACAAGGACTTTTACCGTGTGATGTTGCAAAGAAGTGTCATTCAGCACTAATTTTATAATCATCTTTATGTAAGCAAACTTTTTGAATTTTTGTTGTTTGTTTTTTGTTTTGTTTTTATATTGTACACTAGAGCTATCGGAAACGTAGATAACTTTCTTTATATTTTTTAATTTCTGCTTTAAGAGACTGACTGCTTCGGATTGAAAAAGATGAAAGGAATCTGTGTCATGCTTCAAATTTTCAGAGATAGATACAATATTTTTATGACAAATTTCTGAGTTTTCTTTAAAATACACTGAAAATGGGTGTATTGTAGCTTAGCAGTTGTTCCAATGCACTTTGTATAATGACAGAGTAATTTTCAGAATAATCTGCTATAACAAATTTCCAGGTTGTAAATTATCTTTGCATTTCACCAAAAACTGACTTTGTTGACAAGCTATGAAAACGTGTGGCAATAATGAAATAAGTTTGACAAGTTCTCTAAAAAGTCATTAGTTGAAGACTGGAGCCTTTCCAAATGAGTGTGATCTAATGTAATCCATTGTTTTTATTTTACATGTTTACTGTCTTGGGGTCAAACTGCTGTTAAATGTGTTTAATTATATTGTCAGGACCTGGACAACTTGAGCATTGTTTAAGATAACAATGATGCAAGGGTGGATTACAGATAATATGTGATAATGTATCTTTATAGTTCTTGATAACTATGTTTGAACTTTATGTTAAAAGTGGGATGTTTGCACCATCTATAAGTAATTTAACATTTTCATGATGGGCGCAAACACAAACACAATGTTTGAGAGGTAGAATGGAACTTGAAAATTCAATGCTGGGATTTGAACCACAGACCCTCCGCTTACCAAGTGTATCCTCTAACCATTAAGCTACTGTGACAACCTGCCAGAATGACACTGAATTCCCAAGCCAGTTCGCATTTTTTCCAGTAAACCACAAAGACCACACACGGTTTGTGTGTTTAAAAATACCAACAGTAAGTTTGTTGGCATAAATAAAAATAACAAACACAATGTGTTCCATTAGTCCCTAGCATTAGTCCCTTTTGGTCTCAGTTCTGCAAATTTGGAAAAACTTATTTTTACTACTGGATATTTGCCCTTTAAGCACCTGTAGGTTTCCTTAAGGTACTTAAAATTAATCTTTTCTGTTTATCAACTTTTTGACCTCCCTCTCTCACACTAACAAAATTCTTATTTTCCTGGCATTACCCTACTAATTTTGTATGATTTGTAGAATTCCAACACCTTTGTTACTTATGACTGTTCTAAAGATTTACCGATTTTAATACCAGGAGTGGATAAAATACCGTTTTATTTAGCCAGTCTTTTTGCCACTCCTATCATACGATCTGACGCTTCAAAATGCTGTTTAATTTTATTGTATGACCAATCTTCAAAAATGGTTAAAATTTTAACTTTTAATGTTTTATCATCTGTTGTGCAGAAGGATTCAATTAATTTTGTAATAATATTATTGTCTGATTTTTCAGTGGACGGTGCTGCACTATCCTCAACATGAAAAATTTTCTTTGCTAGGGAACCTGTCACCTTCTGAAGCTTTCCTCGACGATATCGCTTTGGTATTACTTTTCTTTTTTTGATAGGGGATTCGCCTATTGAAACTAAACTCTTATTAATATCCTCAATATTATCAACATCTTGCACAGACACAGAACTACCCAAAGAATTTTCACTTTCTTCATTTGCGTGGCATTCACTTGATGTATGTTTATCACAAGAACCACAGGCTTCAGATAACGGTTCATTTGACGTAGAATGAAGTTTATGCAATTTTATTCGACATGAATTGCATATTCACATATCCGGAGACTCCGTTAAATTTAGTTTTGCCAATAAACCAAGATTTAAGCATCTTAGATTGGTTTTCTTAAAACACTGCTTAAGAAGATTAAAAGGATTTAAACATTTGTCATATCTTATGTGATGTTCACTGCCACTCATGTTGTAAAATTATACCACAAGCTTTAACGATATGACTTTCTCCCACAGAAATTAAACTTGAGGCTGGTTAGTGTTTCATCAGAATTGTTTATAAGGACACTATCTGGAACTGATAAAGGGGAGATGTAGTTACAATAAACATCCTTTGCTCGCAGCTGGGGCAGACAGCACATGCTCAAATGTAATGTATACACAAATGGATCTTTACTTCATGTCGTCTGTGAGCGCTTGCAGGCCTCCAGAAAAAAATTGTAGCAAATGGACTTATGCACGCTCCATATTATTTAATGTCTTATTTTATAGATAAAATGTCAGGGAATACGTGTGTGTTTTTTGTTTTAGATTTTTAACACATTGATTTAAATTCTATTTTTGGTTTTACAAAATATAGCATACAAAAAGTCCAAAATTTATGTGTAATAATGATTGGTCGAAAGTTGTTAAAAGTGTTGTATTTAACCTTTCCAGTGCGCCAAACCTCAACTCTATATGGCCTTAGAGTAACAAGGGATTTTATATTACGGTGCACACAGGAATTGCTTGATTTCTATAGTCATAACAAAGCAAGTAATTAAAAAATATGCAAATAAAAAAATGTGTCTCCTTATTTGATGCCTATTAGTCATAAAAAAAATTTTAAACCTCCTACGAAAGTCGTGTTTTACGGGTGTGCGATTTGACGTGAACTGACTCATATGTGGACCAAAGTTAACATTTTTTTGTAGTGCTTAACGCCCGCGTTTACTACATACAGCACCGCAGGTGGTGACACTGATGATACATGGAATGAAGATGGAGCACCGGTGGAATGAGATGGCAGGGGAAATCGGAGAACACGCAGGAAACCTGCCCCAGCACCGCTCCGTCCACCACAAATCCCACATGCGGTTGCCTGGGATCGAACCTGGGCTGCTTTGGTGAGCAAAGTTAACTGGATGTTTAGCATGTCCTCTCACTCCTTAGAGGAACCCAATTGAGTGTGTGGCTTGGGACCCCGGGTATGCCAAACCTGTACCTACCATAGTAGGCACCTGGGGGCTGCTCAAATCTGATTCCTTCTATTTTGATGTTTATATCAGGTGCTAACTGGCTAAGTTTGCTTCTAATATCAGTAGCAAGCTGATCCTGATTGACATTTCCCTAGCTATGTCCCTCCAATCACTGGCTAATTTGTTTTGCTTTTCAGTGATCTGGTTCATTCTTACCTAGCTGACTTTGCTTGTTCTTTACTACTTTCTGACATTTCCAGTTTCATCTGTCTCAACAAAGTAATTATGTTCAGATGTTCCTAGCTAACATAACCCTGTTCAGTTCTATCCTGATTATCTGTATCTTGGAACTTGTGCATGTCACGGACATCTTTCTTTTCTGTTTGTTGTGGTCCCTTGATGTCATGGTGATCCTTCGGCATCAAATGGTCTTGACATTCTTGAATTTCTAGACGTGATGGAATTTATAAACCCCAAATATTGACTTAACTTTTATGAAATGGACACGTGTTGTTTTATATTAATGTTTATGGTTTGTATGCATTTGACATTTGTTAATATTATGTTAACTTGCGTTAATTCTGTTTATATTATCATTATGAAACTATTAGCCCAGATTAATAAAAAGATGGCCAGGATTAAGACGTGTATGGTTTGACAAAGGACAATAACTAAGTAAAAATAAATAATCTTCAGGGAATGTTGTGCTAGAGGCAGATTTCTATGAAAGGCAATCTATTAATGACTTCTGGAGATAGAACACATAAGTAAATAAAGTGAAAGTCAACAATATTCAGTGAATGGGATGCAAATGAAACTTTTGTGCAGAATACAATCACAAAATTATATCGTGAACAAAATGTACAAATAGTTTCTGACACTAATTACAGAATCAGTTGTAAAGGATTACCATGTTATCAAAGTTATACTAATTAATAAAAACAAATATTTAGTTGAAACAGAAACATTACCTATTTAAAAAGAATCTTTGGTCTCGCTATTTATTTAACTGCTACAATGTTCTAGTAGGTTTGTTTCCTTTTCTTTATATACTTTTTTAAATTACTAATTTATGATTTGTTTTTCCCAATTCTATTTGTATGTCCTAATGTTGTGCATATTTTTGGACTGGTTTGTTAAAGTATGAAAGGTAGAAAATGAATAAATATATAAATTAATAATAATAATAATAATAATAATAATAATAATAATAATAATAATAATAATAATAATAATAATAATAATAAATTAATAATAATAATAATAAATTAATAATAATAATAATAATAATAATAATAATAATAATAATAATAATAATAATAATAATAATAATAATAATAATAATAATAATTATAACAACAAAAACATAAGTATGTTTATATTTTAGTCTTCTACATGTTCATGAACCATCTATATACACAACTGATTAATTACATTCTGAGCTTATTTCTGCAAAATGTTTTAGTTTTTACTCACGGTACTTCCTCTTCACCTCTACTGCTTGCAAAATTAAACTAGAGCACTTTTCTTGACTATCTTTGTCATCTTGAATTTTCTGCACTAGTATACATGTCTGCTTCATATAAAATTGCTTTAGCATCTGCTGAAAAGCTTGTTGCTTACCTCAAACCTCCTAGAATACTAATTCATTATTGATTTCCCTCCGTTTCTAAACAATTCAACTGTGCCCTAGGGTTGAAATTGTTTCTGATGTAGTTGTCTACATGTGTTTGTTTCCTGTATATACCAAATTCCAGTCTGTCCATGTTTCTTATAATTTTTAAGTCGAGAAATGGTAGCCATCCATGTTGTTCTAGGACCCAAATGACCTAGCTGTTGACAGGCCCCTGAACTCAATTCATTCATTCAGCCATCCATCCAGCCATCCATCTTGTTCTATTTCAATTTCTATTTGATCAGATGCAATCTCCCATAGTTTAATTCACAGATTAATCAATATCCCGCTAACAAATAGAGAATACAATGAAGAACTTGAGCATATTAAAGCTTGTTGCAAATTTAAATGGATTTAAACCCAATTTTGCAACTAGATTATTAGAAAAACATAGAAGATTAAAAGCTATCAATGATGTCAGCCAATTAAAAATTAGCAATATCTGAGAAAGACGTAAATTTACACATAACCCAAAATTTTTCAACAAATTCAACAAACTTTTTAAGGATTATAATATAAAACTGGCTCTGCAAAACAAGTATAGTGTTAGAAATTTACTCAATCACCCTCTAAAAAACACAACGACAAGTATTAAATTATCAGGAATCTACTGTGTCAACTGTGAAGACTGCCATAAGACATAAATTGGCAAAACAAAAAGAAATTTGGAAACCAGAATGAAAGAACAGGTCAGAAACATCAAACACAAAGAAACAGATAAATCAGCCATAGCTTACCACATTTGGTCTCGCTATCATAATATCAACCTGAATATACAACTTTTAAAACCTACAAAAAAATATTAGAAATTAACAGTGTGAGGAAATATTTACATCATTAAGCCTCGAGATCAGCCGATGAATTTCAACATACCAATCATAAACGACGTCTTACAAGTAACCAATAAGAAGAACAGCATACCAAGCAACTAGAGGAGGAGGCAGTTACCTGATGTTCAACCAGTCGATTAACAGCTGAATGATGGAGAGAACTCCCTCCGAAACTAGTCCTGTGATTAACATAATTACAAGTTGGAGCAGAATGTGTTTAGAAATAACATATTTTTCAATTTATCAATGTGCTCCACTGTTTTGAACACTTCATTATCATCAGTTTTATACATGTTGTTGCTACTGCTCTTCTAATGGGATTTTCTCAATTTTTTGTGGGCTTCACAATAACATTTACATGATTGAACTGGAACATAACAATAAATTGAATTTTGGCATTTATAGAAAATTGACTCATACTGATAATTATATAAAAAATAAAAGTTTTAATTTTTTTTCACACAAACTTGCCATTTTCAATAGTTTAATTTATAGGTTAATACATATACCCATTAATAAGGAAGAATTCAACACAGAATATAAACAGAGAAACACTGCGGTAATTAATGGTTTTAATACAGATTTTATACATAAAAAGGTATAAAAATTTGAATATCAATAGGCTGTTAAAGAGGTTTCTACCCTCAAGAAAATAAAAGATAATTGCATTTTTAAAAAGTTTACTTATCATCCGTGGGCCAATAAAAAAATTTCCAAATTTTTTTAAAGAATATGGAATAAATTTGGTCCCTCAAAGCAAATTTAGTACACAAAATTTACTAAATTTTTCTAAAAAGGATAAAATTCCAAATAATAAAAAATCTGGCATTTATCAATTTAGCTGTTTGGATTGTGATAGGGTGTATATTGGTAAAGCTAAATGTCATTTAGAAAACAGAATAAAAGAGCATTTTAGAAATATTAAATATAAAGAAATTGATAAATCAGCTGTGGCGGATCATTTTTGGTCATTTAATCATGAAATGAAGTTAAATTATTAAAACAATTAAATGGACCTATAGATTTAATGGTTTGGGAAAAGATATTCATTTTGGAAAACAAGAACTGTATTATGAATTTTGAAATACCACCAACAGATTCTATTTATAAGTTTTTGTTTTCAGAGGTTGGCGACAAATAGCTCTTTTCAGTTGATAATCAATAACTATGGTAGCCTGTTTGGATAGCTTTGAAAATAAGTTGGACACAACTTGAAACTAGTCAACAGTAAAACTTGCAATATTAATAAGATAAGTGGATCTTTTAGTTTCTAATTTGTTCTTAATTTAGAGTAAGGTAGTTTGTTTCTAACAATTAAACATGTGAACACATGCAGTTTTCATATTGTCTGTAAGGCGTCAGTAAAAAGCGTTGGTGCCTAGGTTGGCAGCTAATGGGTGGAAGTTAGGTTACCTGTATTGGATATTTACGTGGGGAATGTGCATTGAGCATTCCAAAGGTTATGTCACTCTTGTGTGAAATACGGCTTACGTTATTAATACCGTTATTTCATATTGAATTTAATAATATGATGCTAGTAATTGCTAAACCTTTAGGAAGGCATAATTTATGTGAATTTACGCTCCACTGCAAAATGTTTAAACAAAAGGTATGTGCAATTGCTTACACGTTTGGCCCGGTAAGTGTGCAATTCTCTAATTTTTAATATACCCAATTTAAAATGGTACTAATGGGTAATTATTATTTATTTATGCCAACGAACTCACTGTTGGTGTTTTTAAACACACAAACCATGTGTGGGCAATGTTTGAGAGATAGAATTGGAACTGAAAAATTAAATGCAGAGGGTCCATGGTTCAAATCCCAGCTGTGGCACTGAATTTTTCAGTTCCAATTCTACCTCTAAGCTACCAATGGGCTTTATGCAAGCACATATCTACATCTAAAGAAGGAATTTGTATAACATGATGCAGAAGTTTTTGGAAGCACTTTCTCTTCCAACAATTACTCAAAGTTTTAACAAGAATCTTATGAGTGCCAAAGAACTCGAGTTAGTGACATTTGCAACATGAAGTTTTCAACAAAATGTGTGAAAGAAATCAAAATATTTCAAGAAATGTAAGTAAACAAATTTGACATTGGTGTTTGCACCCAATGAATTCCAGTCATGGGCTAACCATTATTTACATGGTGGCTTTAGAAAAAAAAATAGCCATACTTTTAATAACTAACATTTATTAGCAGTAAGTATGCAATAACATTGGGATTAATTTGAAATAAGAGTTTAGAGCAAGTATTCAATACCTGTAGTCAGGCTTCACATCTTTTGCGGTTTTGACACAAAAAAAAAAAAAAATTTGAATGCGATTAAGTAAACATTCCATGTGATCTACACCAATATACGAAGAAAAAAACACAGCTGATGCGGTTGCCAGTTCTACCAGAATTAAGAAGGCAAAAAATTGTGGATTTTAAAAATTTAATTCACACAAAAACTGTTGAATCTATTGTATACCAAAGGGGAAAGTTACGGTTTATTCAATTTTCTATGAATATACCCATAAATCAAGAGTCTTTAATCAATAATAATTCAGCCAGGTGATGATAAATTTGTTTGATAAAAATATCTTTTTCTACAAAACTATAAACCTCTCAGCTTTCTGGTACTAGACTTTGTTATTCACAATAAGAGAAATTCGCTGTCTGACGGGTTATTTCACTTCCACCCTGTATACAGAAAGCCCACTCACAGACTACATAAAATGCAATAACTTATAACCAGAAACAATATTATCAACATGCAATTTTCAAGTCTGGTACACAGACTAAGTTGTCTCTAAGCAAGAACGAATATAACAAAGACTATCAGCAAATCACCAAAATACCACTTAGCAATGGGTTTAATGCAAAATTGATAAACAGGAAAATACAAAAATTGAAAGGCAAGAAAGAAATCAACAGTATCAACTTCAACACCCTTGTACAACAAACAGAAAATTAAGAAATGCATATTCCATCCATTTTTGTTGAAGTTGTTTTATTTAAGTTTAAGAAGATATTCTCCAAACACATTACCCTTACTCCACAGAATTAGCTCAGCTTCAAGAACCTGTTGAGAAAACCTCCCAAAGACTAGATGGCAAAAGCCTCGAAACCTGAGATCTACTTGACTGCCAGGAGTGCAACAGAGTATACATGGTTAAGACCAAACGCAACATAAACATCCATACCAAAGAACACATCCAGAACATTAAATATAAACAGACAGTAAATCAGCCATTGCAGCACACTTTTCGGAAACACACCATGAAATAGACAAAAACTCTGAATTATTAAAAAGAAGTGAACCACCTGCAACACCTCACTATATGGGAGAAGATCTGTATCAAGTTCATCACGCCATTTACCAGGGACCAGAGGGAAGAGGACACCGACACTAGTCAAGTTGCAGCCGATGATGGAAGCAAGAGCTTCCGAAGCATGTTCTGTATATTTAGTGGAAGCGAAGCAACAGTGTTCCAAAATTCAACTACGCAATATTCATGTATCAAATTTCATTTGTTTTTAGAAACATGGCATTCTAAAATTTTCAGTGTCACCTTCATATTTTCTGTACTTTGAAAATGAACCTGCAATTACCGCAGCTACAATAAAATGTTAATGTGAGGGTGAACTAGAGTATGTTTTTGTTTGGTAACACTTTATGTTGTAAAAGTTGATCAACATAAGGACGAGGTTTGCAGAATTTCCTAGCAGTATTATAGTCAAGACACAAAACAAATACTAGTTAAAACAAGATAATATATTGAGCTGGTACTGCAGCTCAGTTGGTAGGGCACTTGCCTGCTGTGCAAAGGTTTCCAGGTTCAATTCCCCAATTTTTCTCTAGGCAAGATTATTCCCTATACTCCCCTGAGTCTGGAATTATGAATGAGTGTGAATGTGTGTATGATCTAATGTACAGAAAAAACACAGACCCAAAACCCACTGATATGACCACTGAAGTTAAAAGTGGGTTATAAAGGGGAGAAAAAAGAAAAATATACACAGAGGCTCAAAAACATCAGAACCGCTGTGTGGTGTTTCTCCATTGTGCAAACAGAAACACAATAACAGCAGCTGATGTACCCAAGGTCATGTGGATGACTTGTTTTTCTCTGCTCTGAAAGTGCAGTATTTAGCTGATGCTGATATCGTGTGGCTGAATTGTTACCAGTGTGCTTATTATTTTGTCCTGTACTTAGTCACGAAGTGTATTATGGCTCAGCATTTGTTTTCTACTGCACAATGTGTACTTATTTATGATTCATATGTGTTAACTGTCAGCTCACCAAGTGAAAGTGCGATTTTCAGAAAGATTTCCAGGTGTAGAAGTTTCAGGCCGTACAACAATCCATAAACTTTACAATCAATTTCAGGCCACAGGAAGTGTTCAGGCTCAAAAATCTAAAAGATGGAGTACAGTTCTTACCAAAGGAACATTAGACAACCTCTGTCATTGTTTGGCGAATTCCCCCCAAAAATCGCTTAGGCATCTTTCACAACATGCAGGCATTTATGGCTCTTTGAAAAAAAGCTACTAAATTGTTGAAGTTAAAACCATATAAAATAACTGTGGCACACATTCTTCAACCAGGTGATCCTGTAATTAGGTGCATATTTTGTGAGAGGACTCTCAATAGTGTTGTTAGCTAATGCTGGATTTCTGACAATGAAGTCATTAATCCTCTTGCTCTCCAATATTTTTCACTGATGATATTGAAGAGAGCAATAGCTGTAATAGTAACCGCTTTTTAGAGACCACCATATTTTTATGTTTTGGCGGTCACATCGCTCTCTCACAACCCCCAGAATGTCTGGAGGACCACACCTGTCGTTGGTTTACGGGTCTCACCAACCTGACCAGGAGAGTTATCAAAATAAATTCACCGACCATTTCCTCTGATAACCAGTCAGAGGACGTATTACATGCCATGACAGGTCAGCATGCTAGGGGATAAGATTTTATAGAGAAATTAGAGAAATGGAGAGGTTGGAAAAATAAAGACTCCCTAGCCCTCAGTAATCCTAATAGCATCGGGGTCGGAAGAGAACAAGAGATGACCAAGGTAAGGTCAGACAGAAAAGTTACAGTGAGGAGCAAAACACCAGTAAGTGGAATTCATCTCCACATTGAGGGCATGTAGCTAGTCCCTTACAAAGCTCGCTTGTATGTCCAAAGCGCTGGCACTTGAAACACCTGAGTGGGTTTGGGATAAACGGCCTAACTTCGATAGATTCATACCCTGCCTTAATCCTTTGCGGGAGATCTACCGGATCAAAGGTCAGGAACAGGGTACAAGTAGCCTTCAATTCACCGCTTTCTTTGCGATGAACCCAATACACACAGGTAACACCTTGATCTTGTAAGTTTTCCTTGATCTCTTCAACACTAAGTCCGTCTAATGCGCAGGTATTTACCACACCGCGTGAGGAGTTTAATGTCTTGTGAAGGTCAACACGTATTGGGTAGCTGGCCAACAGGTTTGCTTTTTGATATTTTAGATGCCGGTTCTGCTGAATGCGCTTCTACTAGAAGCATGCCATTACGCGATCTAGTGCATGACTTCACTGGACCAGCTATCTTATCCAGGCCCTTCTGGATTACAAATGGGCTCACCGAAAGAAACTTTTTTCCTTCCTCAGTTCTCGAAATTACTAAGTAGCGAGGACCACAACACTCGACTATTTCCTTTACATAAACTTTTGGTTTGTTTTTGTTTTGAGTTTTGGAACTCATGGCGCATTAATCCTCCACCATTGCAAATGTCTCCGATGGCATGCTCACATCCTGGGTGCCACCCCGGCTTAGGTGAGAGTCCTGGCCTGGACCTTGCTCACCCTAGGGTCTCACCTCCCAATGTATAGACAGAGGGACCCAATCGCCTTCAGGAGTGCATCAGCTCATGCAATGGCCCCTCCCCGGGGCTGACCTTTATCAGCGGATACGCACACAGATCCTACATGATAACCAGGGGCTGGGACTTACGCGGTTACCCAGTCACCCCTTGCGTCACCCCTTCCTCCTACAACTCGCGCGTAGGTTATCCATCAGACTGTGCACAGGGAGGTAACAGGTGGGAGGTCAAACACAAAAGTGGACCAAAGTTGATTGGGCGTTTGGCATGTGCCCTCTCACCTCTTGAAGGAACCCAATCGAGAGTATGACTGGGGGCACCGGGTACGCCAAACCCGTACCTACCGTAGTAGGAGCCCCTGGGGGAGTTTGATTTCGGAGTCCTCTTCTCCTAGATGAGTCGTCGACCAAGACTAACGAGCCTCATCTACCCATTTGGAATGTTCTTTGCTTCCCCTCACCTCACGCCTACCAGTGGTCAAAATGACACTTAGTAGGCCGTCTGGTTCGGGTACTGAGCCCCTCCACCACGACAAGGCAACACTCCTTCGGAGGGGCCTGCCTGGGTGTGTACCTGGAGGTAATCAAATTAATCATGAAGTTGACTCTATTCATATATGTATTTGACTTTGTCCCATATATTCTTTCATTGCCAAGAAGATTGTCTATTGATATGATAATTATTGTTAAATGTTATATTTAAATTATATTCATATGATTGAGGGTTGAATGTTAAAAAGACAAATTAATATTGTTTTCTTAGCAAATTCGAGATTATAGCGAAACGCGAAGTATAACATAAAATGACATCACAAGACAGCATAACTAAGCAAGACAATATTTGAACACCTTACTCTAGCGAGGCGGTAGCAATTTAAAGTGTGCTTTAAAGTGTGCTCCATAGGTATTTAGCTTTATCCAATTTTTCCAGTAGGTAACCACAGTATATATATAAAAAAAATTCAACTGTACTTCCAGTATCAGTAGATCCCCTGTAAAAACAAGGCCTATTGACACTGAGATACATTATTTCTTCCATTCTTGAAAATGATGAACCATATACGGAGGAAGGGAACATTCTGGGTTATCCCCTTGTATTGAGCCATAATACAAAGGAAACTTATAATTGCAGGACATTTTCTACATTCACTATATTTGTTGTATTTAAAAATTACAGTGCCATAATGTACTTGGAAACTTAAGTTAAAACTGTATGAAACTTACTATTTTTGCATATTTTCTGTATTTAAGATTACAATTTAATATTTTATGAAAATTAATGTCTTATAATGACATATACTCTCAATACTGTAAGCAATGTCAAAATTGACCCACATTGAATATTTTTCACGGACAAGGCTTAGTTCCACCTTCATGCATGTGTACACAAAATAATTGTTATTGGAGTTCTGAGAAACCTAATATTGTTCATGAAATACCTGTTCATGATGAAAAAATTGGTGGCCATTAGCGGAGAAAGAGTTATAGGGCCAATTTTTTTTTGAAACAACAGTTGATGCCCATACTTACATGAATACAATTGAGACAGAATATTGACCAATGGAGGGTCGTTCATGTAAATATTTTTGTAAGAGTGTGTAAATTTCTAATTCTTTTAATTTGAGTGTATCAGGGACTTATTTTTTTTTTTAATATTCAAGATAGCCAATGTTTTTTCGTCACTTTGAGTTCAACCAATGAGAACTGTTGCGCGGATGAATACAAAAGAATGGCGGTGTTGCGTCATACCGACGCCAGAAACTAGATTCATTAGCGTCTGTATGCTCAAGGTGAAAGGATGTATATTTTCTGATAGCGTGTGAACATGTAACTTACACCCAAACTTTTAACCAGTGTAGATTCTATCGAATTTTGAAAGTTGTTAACTAATTAACATGGTGCTAAAAGTGTAAATTAACGAATAAATATATTGTGATAAAGGAACGTTGATTTATGCATTCCATTCTGTGACCTCGACCCTGTAGATAACCGCGTCCGATATCAAACTATTACAGCATTCAGTAAAAACATTATCTCCGGTATGCTATGTAAAGAATCTTTTCCTGCTGCTAGGTAAAGACCCATTTCTAAAAACAGTACCACAATTTTCACCGCGTTTTTTTTTTTTTTTTTTTTTTTTTTTTTTTTTTTTTTTTTTTTTTTTTTTTTTTTTAGAGAATTAACTGACAGGAAGCCTGATTTTGACTTTTTTCAACAAGACTCTGAAACAGCTCATACAGTCAATCTTTCAATGAGAACAATCGAAAGTGTGTTTAAGGACAAAATTATTAGTAGAGATTTGTGGCCCCCTTGGTCCCCTGACCTAACCCCCTGCGATTTCTACCTCTGGGGTAACTAAAAACACAAAGTGCACAAAACAAACCCACACACTCTGGAAGAATTAAAACAGAATATCTGCCAGGAAATTGCCAGCATTTGTTAACATGAACTACGGTGAGTGATATATAATTTCCTATACAGGTGCCAAAAATGTATGGACAATGACAATGGACAGATTCAAAATCTCCTTTAATAACATTGGTAAACAAAGCTTTTAAAAGTAGTTTTAAAAATGTTTTACGGTTTCATCCACACTGTTCTATGACAGCAGCAGTCGGTGATGAGTGCCGAGGATGTGTACAGATAAAACACAGCACAGTCGGTTCAGAGTCTTTTGGATCACCCGTTGTATATACATAATATATGAATAATTACTATTAATAATAATAATAATAATAATAATAATAATAATAATAATAATAATAATAATAATAATAATAATAATAATAATAATAATAATAATGAGCCATTCTGCAAATATGTCATACTGAGTGTTAACATTTGAAATCAATGTTTCACTTTTTTTACTGAGGAAAGATGATGCTAGATACTCCAAAGTATCTTATGAATTGAAAAATAGATCATTTTGACATGAACATGGGTTCAAATTTCACTTCTTACCCATATATTTCCAAAACACTAAAAATAAGCGTGAATAACAGTGATTTTCGTATCAATATTTCAGGAGCTATGTACAACTGTCTTAATTCTTTTGTTCTGTACATCACACAATGACTCTTCGTCTTCGAAACGTGTATATGGCTAATAATTTTTGACATTTATAAAAAATCCTTAGAGCCTGTTTAATTATTACTGTGTCAATGTCAGTTAGTCACGGTAAATAAGGATAAAGTCCTCTGAAGGAAAAGTAATAGACTGAAAAGAATATCCTTTTTGATTCTGTGTCATTACAATATAACAAATAAAAATGTATAAGAAAGTTTTCCTCTATAGTCATTTGTTTTCCCACAAAACACGTGACTAACGGACAATTAGTGCTGGCAACCTGTGGTCGTCATATGCGTACAGTGCTTGTGAGACTTCAGTCAGGATAGACTATCAGACCGTTTCTGACTCCATGGCTAAAACACCAGCCCAAAGACAACGTGAATACAAACAATGTCCGAAGGAGCAAGGCAGTTATGCACAATGGAAGGAAAAAATAGAAGTGACTATGAGGAAAGGAAGAGCAATACTGAAACAAACAAAACAAGGAAGAGAACACCTCAAAGCTGAATATAGGAGACATAAGCAAGCACAGCGGGCAAGACAGAAAATAAGAGACCAAGAAGGGATTGCTAAGGATACTCCATCAACATCAGTGGCTTTCAAAAGCAGACAGCATTTTGGAAAGTGCAAAAAACGTGTTGAGGAAGCATTGCTGCAATCTCCACGCAAAAGAAAAGAAATGATTCATAAGTTAGCAGTTGAAGAGGGATTGCATGTTGTAAAACCAAAGAATTCTGTCCCGGTATCAGGAAAACAACTATCAGAGTGAGACAGAATATTAGAAGACCCCAAAAGAAAATCGTTCATGTGAATGTTTGTTAAAAGTGTAATTTGTTTTTTGATGTTGGTATGAGATAATTAAATGACGAAAACATGTTGATAAGGTTCATTGTTAAGAACAACTAAGTTTGCACAAAGACGTCATAAATCTTTCCATATTTGATTTTAATATATATGTATAAATATTAGAATTGTATGTGTTCCATAATAAAAGTAGGGGAGGAGGATTAGGGATCGCTTCCCTAACGAGAAAGAACTATTTGATGGACGCATGCGCGGATGAATATGAAAAAGGCGGTGTCGCGTCAAACGACGCCAAAAAACTGTTCACTCGCGTGTGTGTAACTGAAGTGAAAAGACAATCATATTTAGGTAGTGTGAACATGGAACTTTCACCAAACTTTCATCAAGCATAAGTTCTATTAAGTGAGAAAGTGTAAAGGTTTTTAAGCATTTAGCATGGTGCTGAGAGAAATTGTTTAATATAAAGTATCGATGAAGTGTTAATAAATTAAAACATTGTGTGATATTTCATTCCATCCGTTACCACGACCTAGATAGAAAACGAGTCTCATAGCACAGCGCTTTCCATAAAAATAATTGCAAAAACCGCACCAAATGGCTTGCCCAACGTGGAACACGAATTTAGGATGGAATGGAAATTACGGGAAATGAACTCACGAGAAATACCAAGTGACGCCATATCATCACGCCAAAAAGAAAGAAGACGCCACTAGAGCATCATTTGATATCGAGATCAGAACACCGATCAACGGATAATCAACGATACATCAGAACACCGATGAACGGATAATCAACGTGGGAAAACACCGGAGATCGTCTAGCGAAGCCAACTGCCCAGGAGACGTACATAACTGGACAAATCAACGAAAAAAAAAGTAGGATCAAAAATTTTTATTTTTACATCCAGTTTATTTTCATTTTTATGTTACTGCGAAGCGGCAAAGTAGTGGGACTTTTAACCCTAAGTGAATTGAATAAAGAAACTAAAATGTCGCGAAAAGAGATAGAAACAGGAGTGGGGGAAGGGGCAGATAGGCCTAGTTATCAAATAGAACCAGAAAGTGAGGAACAGGTAGCAATAGGAAAAGACCAAAGGTTATTAATGATCATGTTTGAAAGACTAGAACAAAATAAAAAAGAGATAGGTCAGAAAATGGAGGGAGTAAGAAAGGACATAGAACAAAGCTTAGGTCAGAGTATAGGTCAGAAACTGGAACAGAATAAGGAAGAGATAGGTCAGAAAATGGAGGAAGTGAGAAAGGACTTAGAACAGAAAATGGAATTAGGAAGACAGAACTTAGAACAGAAAATAGAATTAGGAAGACAGGAGTGTAAAGAAAATATGAAAGTAATGGAAACTAATTTAAAATTAGTACATAAAAACTTAAATGAAACAAAGAAAGCCTTAGAAGCTAGGATAGAAATCATAGGAGATAGGATGGGAAAAATAGAATCAGAAATGAGAGAAAATAAGTATTAGAAGGAGAAATTGGTAGATGTAGAGATGAAATAACTGAGTGTAATGCAAGTGTAAACTGTAAGATTACAAATGTAAAAGCAGAAATAACTGAGGAATCAAGGAAAGAAATTGAGGTAGTAAAGAAAGGAATCATTAATGAAAATGTAGAACAAATTGTAATTCTTAAAATTAAGACTATGGCTGATGTAGTGCAGTCGCAACAAGATGCTATGAATGATATGAAACAAAGTCACTTAGAAATAAAGAATGATTTAAAATCAATTTGTGAAGAAATGAAAAAAGGAAAAGAAAGTTTGGCTAATGTAAATGATGTGAATGCACTACAAAGGCAAAATGATTTAGATGTAAGTAATGTACAAGATAAGAGTTATTTGAATGATGTACAAAATGTTGACTCACCATACAGAGAAAGAGGTTCACAATTAAACAATGACACAAAACATGCTACACCAACAGCATACTACATGAAATCACACCACCTACATTTGACGAGGAGAAGGGAGACGATTCAAAACTCTTTGTTAAAGAGATGGAAGAGTATTTTAAAGTGAAAAGGATACCAAATGAGCTTAGGATGATGATAGTCAAGAAAAGCTTAAAAAACAAGGCATTAGAATGGCTCAGGTTAACACTAGCTGGTCATGAGTCGTATAGCTCATTCAGAAATCTATTCCTATCAAGGTATTGGGGCCCAGCTAAGCAAAACCAAACTAGGGTAGAGCTAGCGACAGGTAGATATGATCCAACCAAAGGGTTATCGCTAGTCGATTATTTTATGAAAGTAGCCAACAAAGGAAAGCTGTTAGACCCTAACCTGTCGGAAGCAGAGCTAATTACCAGCATAACAAGACATTTCCCAGACACGGTGAGAACAGGGTTAATTGTTGCGAGGCCAGTAGATTTTGCAGATATGATAGAATTGCTGACAGCCTTCGAAACACAAAATGGTCGGCCTAATGAGCATAGACATAGGAACGGTCACCCAAACTCACCCATCTTAAACCGGAGCACGGCTACGAACAACCAGAATGAGGGAGAAGATAGAAATACTAGGAGCACCCATGAAAGGGGGAGAGGGGCACACCATTTCCCACAACCACACAATCATGGCAAGAGGATGGAGAACACAAGACAGCGGTACCACGACACAATACCAAGGGGTGAATCGAGATACAGAACGCATAGATATGATCGGGGGAGACCAGGAGACCGTACCCATCAAGTGAATCACATACGATTCTGTAGGGAATACTTAAACAGCCAAAGGTCGTCATACAATAGGGGTTCACGCCAAAGGGGCAGAAACCAATGGAACACCGACAACGTAAGACAACAAGAACAGAATGAAAATGTGCCGGATAGAACCGATGCTGCGCAGAATACAGAAACAACAATCACCTCTAACGCCCAGGAAAACTAAGTACAAGTCAACTTTGTGTCCCGGAAGTTGACCTGTGTGGCAGTAGGGGCAATATTGACCAACATAATATTGGTACCTTGAGGAGACAGGCAAGTGAAAGAAAGGAAATAACCAGTCCACCAATGATTAGGCTGAAGGTATGGGGTATCGAATTGCCAGCAATGATTGATACAGGAGCCAGCACATCAGTATGTGAGGAACAGCTATTCCAGGAATTAATAACAAAGAGAAATGCTGAATTCTTGCCTGTGTGTGGAGTGTATTGCAGCACAGCAATTGGCAAGAAAAAGGAACATGTTAAATACCAGGTAAGGCTGGTAATAGAAATCGGAAGCTGGAAGTTCGATTTTATTGCCCTGGTAATACCTAGACTAACAGCTACCCTAATCATTGGCAGTGACTTGCTTAATCTTTCGAGGTCGGTGATCGATTATGACCTACATGAATTTATTATCAAGGAAGGAACCTCAGAGTGCACCGCGAAGTTCCTGGAGGAAGAAACATGCCAGGAGGAACCAGAACAGACAGGGATCCATCCGGATGAGCAGTTCTTTGTGGAGAACATCAATGTCCACAAGAATAGGTTGGTGGACCTAAGGGTAAGTAAGGAGAAAACAGGTTGGACGAGCGAGGAGAAAATCAAAGAACTTTTTAAGCACAGTATTCCCCTGGAACGACCGAATCCAAATTCACCTTTTCTAATTTACACCGATGCTAGTGCGCATTCATATGGAGCAATATTAGCACAAGAAGATGCAGATGGCAACAAATATGTGATTGCCACAGCTTCTAGATTTCTAAACAAGATAGAAGCCAATGCCTGCATAACAGAATTAGAAATAGGTGCAATCCATTTTGCGTTACAAAAATTCAGGCAATATATCTACCATTATAAAATAATTATATATACTGATCACGTAAGCCTGTCCTTCATCCAAAAATGCAAGCTAACCAACTCCAAAATCTCGAGGTACATACACGAAATAACATCGCACGACATAGAGGTCAAACATATCCCGGGCAAGGAGAACATCTTTAGTGACTTATTGTCAAGATTAAGATCGGAGAGTCACATACCCGAGACGATATACAATCCACACCATGAAATTAAAATCATGCAGATAAATAGTAAAGAAAGCAACGAAATCTTACAAGACTTCAAAAACATAGCGAAGCTACAGCAAGAAGACCCTGAATTGAAGAGGCTATTCGACAAGGCTCCAGACATAGTACCAAAGTTGGAAGCCAAGATAGGGAAATTTAGGAACATCCTATTTAAATTACATGGTCGCGACGTAAGGAAGTGGAAAATGATGGTACCAAATTCCTTACAGGACAGGGTTATTTTGGCATTCCATCACTCGATGCTTCACTCTGGTACTGAGAGAACAATGCTTGCAATTGAGGAAGTTCTGTACATCAAACATCTTGGCAAGAAAGTCAGGAAGTTAATTTCCTCATGCGACCTATGTCAGAAGGCCAAGCCAATTAATGTAAGATACGATGTCGTTCCACAATCCATCGTGAGAAACGAGAAAAATGCATTGGTGTGCATCGACGAACATGGCGAGCTACCAAGGGGGAAAGATGGAAACAGATACATCTTTGTCATGTTTGATGTTTTCACAAAATTCACTAAGATATACCCCATTAAGAACATTAAAAGCAGAACTTGCCTAGATAAAATCATCAAGGACTACATCCCAAAATATGGGAGAATAAAATCTATTCTATCAGACAATGCAACAATGCATAAAAGTAAGTTATTCCAGGACACCTTAAGAACATTAGGAATAAAATTATACTATTCCTCAACGTATTATCCTCAAGGAAACCCAACTGAAAGAACGATGAGGGATATAAATATGTTGTTGTTAGCTAATGCTGGATTTCTGACAATGAAGTCATTAATCCTCTTGCTCTCCAATATTTTTCACAGATATTGAAGAGACTTAGCAGTAAATGTAACCGCTTTTTAGAGAGCACCATATTTTTATGTTTTGGTGGTCACATCGCTCTCTCACAACCCCCAGAATGTCTGGAGGACCACACCTGTCGTTGGTTTACGGGTCTTACCGACCTGACCGGGAGAATTATCAAAATAAATTCACCGACCATATCCTCTGGTTACCAATCAGAGGACGTATTACATGCCATGACAGGTCAGCATGTTAGGGGTTAAGGTTTTATAAAGAAATTAGAGAAATGGAGAGGCTGGAAAAATAAAGACTCCCTAGCCCTCAGGAACCCTAATAGCATCGGGGTCGGAAGAGAACAAGAGATGACCAAGGTAAGGTCAGATAGAAAAGTTACAGTGAGGAGCAAAACACTAGTAAGTGGAAGTAATGTTCTGCTCAGCTTGGGTACCTTGTGGTTGCCATTCACATATCCCCTAGACGGAGACCCCTGAGTACAGGATCTGCAGTATACCAGTATCTAAAACATACAGCCATAGACTCATACAACAAAGTTTTGAAAAATGGGTCAAGAATTGGCAACTGTGTTTAAATAAAGAATGAGACCATGTGGAAAAATGGCTTAGGCGTTATGGATGATTTTGTGTGAATGAAGAGTATTGAGAATGCATTACTTTTGGACTGCATCTCGTACAAATTAAATGACCAGCCTGGAACAAACTCAATAGTGCATAGGGATATAAATATATATTTCTGCCTACTTTACCACAAAGACCACACTTCCTGGACGGAAAAATGCGGGTACATAGAGGAGGTGATTAACCATTCGGTGAACCCCACGACCAAGTTCGCCCCAATCGAATTGATGACCAACACAAAACCCAAGAGATTGACAATTGACATTGACACTACGATGGCTGCTCAAAGGGAATTGACAGAGAAGGAAAAATGTCAATTGGCATTCAGAAGGTTACAGCAAAAGGCTGAAAAAGAGAGGAACAAGGTAAAAAGATTCGTCAGGAAATGGTCCCCACAAATTGGAGAAAAGGTGCTCTTAAGAAGCCGCAAAGCATCCAAGGCATCTGAGAAAAGATCTGGAAAGATGGAACTACTGTACACTGGACCACTGGTCATAACAAAACAGCTGGGTGACCACACGTATGAGCTACAGAATACAAATGGCAAGTTGGTAGGAAGATACCATAAAAATAAATTAAAACCATACAAAGAAAGGACCAAATAGTCTTTGCCAACAAATATGTAAGGCAGAATAGTAGAGATGATGGAAAATAACAATTTTTAATGGGTTACTTATAGAAAATTATGTTCAGATTGGAAAATACAACAAAAAAGAAAATCAACATAGTCATTGGCTATATTGACCACAAAGAGCATTGTCAACAAAGACATATGAGGACACTGATTGTCATTAAAGAAATGAATTATAGCGACGGAAAATAATGTGTTTTTGACATAAGGATGTCAGGGACAAAAATAAAAAGGAGTCAATTGTGATGACAAAGATAAAAATATTTTGACACAAAGATGTCGAGGGTGAATTGAGAAGAAAAATAATACAATTGCAGAATAATTTTATTGTAAGTATAGAAGTTTTCTCTTATAGAGATAAGAGACAAAGAGGTGACAATTAGTGAAGTAAGAAAAACCATAATCAGAAAAGCAATGCCCATGAAATAAGATGGATGATATAGCCAAGAAGAAATGTTGAACCAAATAATAATGAATAAGAACCCAATTAAAAAATGGTACCATTAGTAACATCAGAGTTTAAGAACCGACTCAACGACCTGCCTATACATAATAAGCTTACAAGACAAAGAAGGCAAAGAACTGAATAAAATATTGCCATAAATATGATCATAATCATTAGCTTAAAATTTGTATCCTGTTTTTCTCTCCTCATAACAAGGAACATAAGTCAAAAACCACATAATAAACCATGATACACTTAAATTATATTTGTGTCAATGTCAAATGTACAATAACTGAGTATGTGTTGTATAAGAACTGAATATGTGTTGTATAATAACTAAACATATGGTGTATAATAACTGGATATGTTGTATGATAACTGGATATGTTGTATAATAACTGAATGTGTTGTACAATAACTGAATATGTATTATATAATAACTGAACATGTATTGTGTAGTAATTGAATATGTGAAATTTATAAAGACATACTGTGTCATGCCAAAACAAAAGACAAAGACAAACAATGAAGAAGACTGTAAAAAAAAAAAAAAAAAAAAAAAAATATTGTACAAAGTTATTGCATCAGAGGAGTAGGGAGAAGTATTGTATTGCGTTTCAAGATTGTAAATATAGGTGACAACTTGAAGAACAAAACAAGGGGCAGGTGAGACAGAATATTAGAAGACCCCAAAAGAAAATCGTTCATGTGAATGTTTGTTAAAAGTGTAATTTGTTTTTTGATGTTGGTATGAGATAATTAAATGACGAAAACATGTTGATAAGGTTCATTGTTACGAACAACTAAGTTTGCACAACGACGTCATAAATCTTTCCATATTTGATTTTAATATATATGTATAAATATTAGAATTGTATGTGTTCCATAATAAAAGTAGGGGAGGAGGATTAGGGATCGCTTCCCTAACGAGAAAGAACTATTTGATGGACACATGAGCGGATGAATATGAAAAAGGCGGTGTCGCGTCAAACGACGCCAAAAAACTGTTCACTCGCGTGTGTGTAACCAAAGTGAAAAGACAATCATATTTAGGTAGTGTGAACATGGAACTTTCACCAAACTTTCATCAAGCATAAGTTCTATTAAGTGAGAAAGTGTAAAGGTTTTTAAGCATTTAGCATGGTTCTGAGAGAAATTGTTTAATATAAAGTATCGATGAAGTGTTAATAAATTAAAACATTGTGATAAAGAAACATTGTGTGATATTTCATTCCATCCGTTACCACGACCTAGATAGAAAACGAGTCTCATAGCACAGCGCTTTCCGTAATAATAATTGCAAAAACAGCACCAAGAGGAACTTAAAAGTGCAATCATCAAGTTGTATCAGATGATTCAATATCTTACCAAGCTCCTGGAAGAGATGATTTTATTGAAATCCGTGTTCAAGGAGAAACAAAAGAAGTTCGCATTAGGTATCTAGTGGTAACATTAAAAGAAGCACATGCACTCTTTCTACAAGGCCGAGAAGAAATGTCCGTGGGGTGAATTACGCCTTGCTCACGTGCATGTTCAAAGTCAGATCCCACATAATGTGTGCACATGCATTATACATGAAAATACAAAGTTTCTTCTCAAAGCATTGTGTAAACATCATGTACTCACTGACACTGAATTTCGTAAGTTCATAGCACAAGTGGTTTGTGATCAGAAATCGAGTAAGGTATGCAGGGAGGATGCTCCAACTGCCCAGGATTGAGTGGAGCAGACATTTCGGGTGAACTCACTAATTCTCCATGCGAATGGAAACTGTAGAGTTCACGTAATGGAAGAATGGAAATAGAAGTTAAAAAGGGATCTGTAAAAGACTGCATTAAAGAACTGACCAATTGCCTGCCATGTTTCCTAAATCACGTTTATGTAAAAAGACAGCAATCCGAGGCCTTTAAGAAGGCTCGGGAAAATGTTGCAATTAGTGAAGCTGTGATACAGATCGACTTCTCTGAGAACTACACATGCAAGGAGCAAAATGAAATTCAAGCTGCCCACTGGAACAATACATAGGTCTCAATATTTACTGCTGTTGCCTGGTATAGGAAAGAAGATATTGGTGAAATTCAGAAACAACATTTTGCTTTGGTGTCTGACTATGTATCACATGACAAATTAGCAGTTGATATTTGCTTAAGGAATATATTTTCGGAAATATTGGATATTGTTCCGAATCTTGAACTTGTGAAAGTGTTTTCTGATGGAGCTGCTAGTCATTTTAAGCAGAAATACACATTGAGTCATGTGACATATCTTTCCGAAGTATTTGGAATCCAAACTGAAGGGTACTTCTTCGAATCCTATCATGGAAAGGAGGCAGTAGATGCGATTGGAGGACAAGTGAAGAGCATGGCCTGGACAGCTGCGAAAGCAGGAAGCAGGATTCAGAGTGCTGAAGAATTTGTTAATACTGCTAGAAAGAAAACCAAAATATGTCATCTTGAGGTTTCTCTGCCTGAAATTGAAGCAAAAGAATTTCTCGACAAAAGATTTGAATGTATTTCACCTATACCGTCCACTCAGCGGGTTCATTATGTGAAATTATTAGGTTTAAATGTTGTGGAATATGCTTTTCTTTCATGTGCGGAAAGTGTCAGAATGAGACACAACTTTCGGAAATAAAAACAGTGTAGTGATATGCGCGTGTACTACGAGAGTACTGCATTTAGCGTTCCTGCACTATAAGGAGTCCAATCCAGTAACTAGTGTGTTACAGGTATGTGCTGTGTGCTCTCATGTGTCATCTTTGTTATGGTTTTGAGTCAGCTTTTTATACTTGCAATGACGTAACTGTGATAAGAAATGAGAGCTGTCAACATCTGTTTATATTGCATGACATCAATGCTTCTCCACAGGGTATGATTATTGTCAAAACGATAAATACAATTACACACCTGTATGTATTACATGTATGTAACATATAATACGCATCACTATGATTTTCCATATGTTATACCATGTAAAACAAAGACAAGGTATTACAATTTTCACAAATGTCAGTCATGCTGACCTTTTGAATAAATATCTCCAGATGAGAATAACATGCCAAACCTTTTTTCAGGTCATTTGAAAGCTTAGAAGTTCCTCTCTCAAGTGATTTTTCAGAACAAATCAAATAAGAAAACTTTCAGAGAAAACGGAGGACAAACGTTTGAAGTTGGACCTGCAGTTGACAAAAATGTCAGTTAGTGACGAAAAGTTTAGCGCTCATTATTAAATAATTGTTTCACTTTTTTAAGGTTTTTATATTTCCTATCACAACCGCCAATGTATTCTGTCATCGTATGTCGTTAAAATAACATTTTTACACCTATATTGACCATTAGGCAGACATTTTAGGAAGAAAATGTACTGTAAATGTCAGTCACACGCGGAATTGCTCTAATAATAATAATAATAATAATAATAATAATAATAATAATAATAATAATAATAATAATAATAATAATAATAATTTATTCACCATTTAGTAGCTATAAAAGTTACAATAGGATTCATCAAAAAAAAGAAAGAATGCTTAGAAGTTTATATATATATATATATATTTTAGTATTAAATCTGACCTTATATAAAGGTTTGCCATGTGACACAGAATAGCTTTCATGTGTTTGAAATGAATACATAAAAAGGTTAATAAAAAACAACAACAAAAAGCAAAGTTTTTGTTAGTATATGGCACAGTTAAATGATTATTTTATATTTTAGTACTTTCAAATTTAAATGTTATGGTTTCCATACAAATGATTTCGGCATATTGCCACAGAGTATTTTATAGTCGTTAGGACAATGTCGTCCTGTAGCTGTTTAGGGAGCTTATATTGTTGTCTCCATTGCACAAATGATTTTGGTATTGTGCCCCTTGCTCCGAAGAATAGGCCTGTGACCACGATGTTGCTGATATTATATGAGGCACTGAAGAATGGAATTGTGGGCTCATATATTTTCTTCTTTTCACGATCCACTTCTGCTGGCTGGTCTAAGGATGTCTCAAACCTCACTGTGGGATCTAAGATCTCAGCCCTCCCTTTCTTCCTGTCGATAGCAATGACATCAATTCGACGGTTACTGCCATAATCAGCCACACAGTGTACTTCTTCGTGGACTTCTAATCCTGTGCTTTGCAAAGCATTGGCAAGCAGAGTTCTTATGGTGTTGTGACGCTTTATTCGCAGCAACTCTCCCTGAGGACAATTCCCGAGTACATGCGGTAAAGTTTCTATCTCACTGCAGTGTCTGCAGTGGCTTGTACCCGTGGAGCGTCCTGGAAGTAAACGTACTGGAACCACCATAGCTGTCATCTTCAACATGTCACGCCATTCTGAGCTGGATAATCCATTACCTTTCAAAATCCAAGTGTTGGCAGCAGGAACTTCGCCAAAGAGTGCCACTCCTCTTCCTTTCTGAGGGTATGCACACCAGGCTTCAAACTCCTGGCGTCTTAGTTTCTCCCTAAGTTGTTTAACGGAGTTTGTGGAGGACTCCTCTGGTATATGCAACTCTGTGAGGCATCGAGTTCTTATGGCTGAAAAATTGCGAACAACGTTTACATGTTCATCGTCTAGATTTTCAAGTTCGGTGTTAATATTTAATTGTTGAAGATAAGCTTCCCAAGTTGCACGTATTATTGATAATCCCTTAAACTTTGTGCTGGTGTACAGCATACTGTTTGGGGTGTCATTTGGTAGTTGTAGGATTTCCTTCACAGCACTTTTGATCATTTTACCTGCTTTCTGGAGTCATACCTTTGGAATTTTCTCTATTGGAACCGACTGGAAAGGATAGATCAAAGTGGGCCCAATAAACTGATTTATAACTAAGTTTTTGACTAGGCTGGAGCAAGTGAGTTGAAGTAAGCTTTTCAAGATTTAATTTTTCTAGAACCTGTGTTTCATTAAATACTAAATGTTGCACCAAGGTATTTAATCTCTTCGTCTGCCCCAATGCTCATAATTGATCCAGCAGTGGTAATCAGTTCCTGCTGTAGAAGCTTTCCGTTTTTAATTATAATAGCATTTGATTTCACTGTGTTGACGTTCAGTCCAATTTCTTGAAGGTGGTGGATAGCACTAGTCACAAGGGCAGATGCTGCTTGCTCGTCTTTTCCTATGATCACAAGATCGTCAGCAAAACATAGGGCTGTAAGTGGTTCGGTGTCAGGAGTTAGCTGAAAGCCATATTTTCCTGAAACGTTTCTAACCGTCAACTCGTTCAGGATGTGGTTAATGCCCCAGTTGAAGAGCAGTGGTGATATGGGATCTCCCTGCATCACTCCTCGCTTAAAGTGGATTTTATCTGTATTTCCACTGTCGGTATGTATTTAAGTAGAATTTCCTGTCAGCATGTTAATTAGAAGTTTCTTGATTTGTTCAGGCAAAGCAGACTTTTCAATGGTAGCAGTGAGGTGAGCATGTCCAATACTATCAAAAGCTTTGCTAACATCAAGAAACACAATAGATGCTGATGTTTTCTTACTTTTAGCTGTTCGCAGGATTCCATCAATAATATTGAGGTTAATGAAAGTGCCAGGCATCATGACAAACCCTCGTTGGTATTGATTTAGGTTAATGTATTCTCGCACTATTTTATCCAAGCATTTTGCAATTACCCTCCTCACTACAGAACCTATAGTAATCGGTCACCAGTTCTTTAAGTTGTCCAGGTCCCCACCTTTGTGTATTAATACAGTTCTTGCTGTCTGGAGAGCGTCAGGAACTATACCAGTCTTCAGCATTCTGTTAGCAATGTGAGTAATTACGTCAGCAGCAGCAGGGTGCCTAATTGCCTTTAGTAACACTTTGTCTGGACCAGGGCTTGTATCTATAGCTATAGATTTTATAATTGAGAAAGCAAGTTCTTGAGAAAATTCTATTGGACTGTTTACATCATCGCACGTAAAAGAATCATAACTGTCCCTTACATAGTTGTTAGGGGTTTCAAATACTTGCTTATAGAAACCCTCAATGTCGTCTTTTGCCATTGGTAGTTTGTAGGGCTGATTTTGTTGTAGAATTTTTCTCACAGCTTTCCTTCTTTGATAAAAATACTCAAACTGTATACGTTCATATGTGTATTTTGCCTTTCTCCTTTCCTGTCCCGTTTGGAAGACCTTTGTGGATTACTAGAGTTTTTGTATTGCCATCTCTACGGGCTTTGTAGTATTTAGATGCAGGACTCTGTGGTCCAGGCAGGAGATCAATAGCACAGTGCAAAAATTCTAGGAAACCATAAACGTTACTCTGAAACTCCTCATTATACATATCTTGCTTAAATATGTTAAGCCAATTATGAAGTTCATTTGCATAAGTTTTTGCATTGTTATTATGTGATTTAATTTGTGAATCATCTGCATGTGCTCTGTTTTCTGAAGTTTTAGTGGCATTTACAGCATCAGCTAATGTATCAGAGTGAATTTTGCTATTTAACAGGGACTCCCTGTATTCCTCTGGATGGGCTTTACTGATGTGGATTTTAAGCCCTTTATAAAGCTGGCCACAATGTGGACATTGTATTTGGGTTTGTCTCTTAACAGTTTCAACAGCATTAGCCATGTACCACACACAACATTAAACTAAAACTGCAAAACTCATTTTACTGAGCTAACCTCTTTATATAAACAAAAGGTAACCAAGCAGTTTCAGCCAGAATGAGATATGTATATTCTGACAAGAATATATGCGATAATTCTAAAAATCCTAAGTGTGGCTGATGGTACTATATAAATGTAACACTTACAGTGTCTTGGTCACCAAAATTAGTGCACAGCAAGCACGTAAATCACATAAAAATTGTGAAATATAGCTGAGCAATCTTCTCTTTTCCTGCTGTTGATCATGGCCTACTATGACTCCTATCATATATTACTTATAACTAATGATACACTTACATATCACATTTACTTTGTGTGTCCAACTCTAGTATATCATTTGAAGGATGTCTAACAATTTGTACAAACTCTCTTTATATAGTAAGAACAAATTAGAAACTAAAAACTTCACTTATCTTAGTGATGTTGCAGTTCTTTTTGCTGACCCTGGGTTTCAAGTTGTCTCCAACTCATTCTCAAAGCTTTAGAATCTTGTTGCTTCACTGTTAATAGCTTCAATTTTTTCTTATCTCTTTATACACTTGAACATTTGCAGCAGTTATTTTCTGTGGGAAGTGAATTAAAGAGCTTTATGCCTATTACTTTGTAATACTTAGAGGTCTTCTGCAATCTATGTTAAGGCATATCGATTTTACTACTACTACGTGTATCGAGTTCATGTATATCACTCCTGACATCGTAGGTAAGCAAATTCTTTTATACAGATCAAAATATTATAAATATATAAATTAACAACAGTAGGAATTTCTAATTCTATACACACACATAGTATTATTAGTTGTTCTTTCACATTAGCTGTGTGTAGGACAAAGACTGGAAAGACAGAATCAGACAAAAATTGAATAGCCGAGATTTGAACCACGGATCTTCTGGTCTTGGTCCTGTTGCTCTAACCACTGAGCTACCATGGTAACATTCGGTCATGACACTAAATTCTCCAACTGGCCCACATTTTCCTCAGTATACTAAATGCAGGTCAACCTTTCCAAGATAATGTATTATTTACTATCATCAAATCATCACCATTGTAACTCCTCTTTTCTGTACTATCAATAATAGAAAAAATGCAGTCCCTTTCTATTAAGTTATAATTTGCTAATCATTTGGCTCTAGTTCTTGGTAGCCAAAATCCCAATATTCAGGATGCTGCTTAATTTGCTATTCTGCAAGCAGAAACAAAATTTAGATCTTCAAGACAACAAAGCAATCCTTAGTTGGCATTTTGCTCCAAAGCTTTTTGAAGTGACCTTGCTGGGTTTTAGCAAATGAGATTTAAGCACACTTATGGAATCACAGAAACAGGTGAGGCTAATAAGAAATGTGCACCTTCCCTCAAAAAAAGGAAAAAAAAAAAATTAGTATCATAAACCCTTTAATACCCTAAAAGGGTAAAAGACAGAAAGATAACAGAAATTTAAAAACTCCACTTACAAACTTTGAGCAACTCACATGTTTTAAAGATGGTGTAAGAATAGTTCCTCACAATATGTACAGCATAGAATATTTGTTAGGAATTTCTAAACAGATACAAGGGATAATTTTGTTGTTCTTGGCCTTACTCAGAGATATTGTGAGGATGGCCACATTACTATGATGTTAGGCAACTACTAACCTTAGAAATGTTATTTTTGCTTGGGATTTAACAAGACAAGAATGATGCACTGACAAAACGAAAAACTGGATAGAACTGATTGAACACTTAACTGAACAATAATGTTCACCTAGAAATTTCACCTTCTGAAGAATGCAATTTTACCACTATTTAATGATTGATGGTAGTTTCTCGGGCCAACAGCCAGGTCAAATTTGGGTAACTGCCCAAGCTTTCAGTGACTAACTCTGCCGCCATCCTCAAGAGAACTGAAGCCAGAACTACTGATGTTGCAATATTTATAACTAGCCAACAGCGGATAATGTCTGCCTACTTTCTTCCCATTGGTCGAGCTGCGGCCAGAGGAGACAAGTGTGTAACCAATCAGGTGACTGCTGAATCTTTGCGCTGTTGTAGAGAGACATGTTGAATCACTGGCATCCATACTTTGCTGATTTGAAGGCCTTCATCCCTGTTAAAGTTGTTTTTATTAGCTTTAATGTATAGGGCTTCTTTTATCAACCTGTCATAGTACTTAGAGAACTTTTCTAGCAAGCACTTTTGTAGAGCCAAAGTTGATTTTGTGATCTGTATTACATATGTGCTCAGCCACTACTGATTTTTCTGGGTAACCTAGTATAATACAGTGTTGATGTTCTTTGATGTGATCTTCTATATAAATTTGTCACAACTGTATGGGATTTCATAAATGCTAGGTATACACAGACCCTAATCATCTTTAACAGAACCTAAAACTTTTATTTTGGTGGAGGCTTGAACACGGTTTTTATTTCATATTGTGAGTAATCTCTCAATTTCCCCTGACAGGGCACCACAATGAGCACTGTGTGAAGGTGTTGTTGTATTTCTTGTGGTAGATTTTCAAGATCAGAAATGGCAATTACTCCATGTATGAGTGTTGAGAGGACTGTCTGCTTCTGTGCCGGGTGATGAGAAACTATCATCAATAACCAATGCTGGGAAAGCTTCAAATCATTAATTATTTAATGATTGTATCAGCAGAGTATCAGCTAAGCAGCCAACAGATCACACTTCCTCCTTTCCAATGTGATTTAACGTTTATTGTTTTAAGATAACTTTTATAAAGAACTGACCTTCTCTTGTTCCTTCCTAGTTAAATAGTTTTCATATTCATCCAGTTGATCATTGGACGGTACAGCATTTATAAATTCTGCTCTAGGAGAAACACCAAGTTCTTCGCTTAAGATGCCATCCTGTAAACCAACAAAATGTACTACTCTACTGCCAACAAAAATATTCATCATTCTACCACATTTCAACTAGTAACTTATTAACCAAACCTCTGTTCAGGCGTTACTTAGCTTAGTTGATAAGTTGTGCCACTGTGGTAAATCTTTTTTAGTCAACACTGCAAATTACTTAACATTTTCAATTAAGTTCTAAGAGATTTTACACAAACTCATACTGAAAAAGACATAACTATCAATTATATAACGTCGCTAATATTTTAGTAATGCTATTTATTTTCATTTTTCAGCAGAAAAAAAATTAACTGCTGGAAGCAATGACTTAGTAATAATGAATGATAATGTCCATAAATAATACTCAAACCCCCCAAAAAAGAAAGTATGTAATGCAAATTTTCTCCCACCTTTCTCTTATACTCAGCTAAACGACTCATTCGTTCTTCTTTTATAGCAGCATACTCTTCAACTGTTGCTTGTAAATACAACTCAGCATCCTTTAGCTTACTGCTATCAAAGTTCTGTATATGTGGGATGCCAATTTCCTAAAAACATCAAAAAGGAAGATAAGAATATAACTCACTAAGGTCGAAGATACAACTAGTCTCCCCAAATTTTACTATGAATATCAACAGTATGCGCTTGTATCTCCTCTTATTGGCTCCTGGGCACAAATGCTTATTGCAGTGCAAATAAGTTCTCTATTTAATGCCATTATTATATTCGAACAGCCTCAAAAGCATGCAAGAAGTAGGTACTGGGATGTCATATCTTTATAGTAGAGGCACAGTATGTGCAATAGATGGGATGGTGTATCTTATTTTTAAAGACTCATCACATAGGGGCACATATAAGCACACGGAATGGCTATTGCTTGGAGCTCAGTTATGATGCAAGTAGTAGGCTGGATGTTACAGATTATTAAAAGTGCATTATAGTTGGTGCACTCTGAGTTGGTGATTGACGTTTCCTGCCCACGTGCTAATGTGCTCTGAAAACTTTAGCCGGGAGAAGGGAGTGGGTTAAAGCGACACTCTGGGCTCATAGCAACAACTCGAGGCACCAATTAGAGGCAAGCTTCCCCAAGCCATTTCCTTAGCAACAGCAGGGGCCTTTGTGCGGTTGCCAGCAGTAACAATGAATACCACATGTTTTCCACATAGCACGGTGACTGAATTCCTTTCCATGAATCTTTGCCTGATGCTAAGAGTATGCTATTGTGTTGCAGTGTAAATTTGTGAATCGTTGACATCATGTACCTGGTATGTCAGTTTACTTGTTTCACATGCACTGTTTAGTTCCTGAAATGTCGGTTTACAAAAACAAAATTTATTGATAATTATTACGTGTAGTGTCAGTATTACACTTGCATTTATGAGGGCGGGCGGGCAGGCAGGCATGCAGGCATGCATCAGGATTAAATATTAACTAAATAAGGAAATAATGAAGCTATTAACAGTGAAGCAACAAGAATCTAAAGTAAAAACAAATTAGAAACTGGTTGTTGTAGTGTTTAACGCCCGCTTTTACTACTACGGCACCGCAGGCGATGACACTGATGATACATGGAATGAAGATGGAGCACAGGTGGAATGAGATGGCGGGGGAAACCGGAGCACCCGGAGAAAACCCGCCCTGACGCCGCTTCGTCCACCACGAATACCACATGCGGGTCCCTGGGATCGAACCCGGGCCGCCTAGGTGATAGACGAGCGCGCTAACCGCTCGGCCACGGCGCCGCCAATTAGAAACTAAAAGTTTCACTTATCTTAGTAATATTCCAAGTTGTTTGATGCTAACAAGTTTCGAGTTGACTCCAACTCATTCTCAAAGCTATACCAATATTCCAAACAACTTGGAATATTACTAAGGTAAGTGAAGCTTTTAGTTTCTAATTTGTTTTTACTTCAGATTATTTAACTATGTCAACTGAAAATAGTGAAAGCTAAAAATAGACAAAGAAAAGTCTTCTGGGAAAATAAACAAATGGTTTTTTCGGAAGAGGTATTCAATATTGCATTCATGCAGACGATTATTGCTCATTTTATAATAAATGCTGACAATAAGTATTGAATAAAATATGACGATCAGTGTGTTTAAACATTGAATTTAATCATTCTCTGTTTTGTTTGTGATTTAATCTGCTATGATCTGTTATTGTGTAGTCAGTTAATTCCTGTGAGTTTACACAGCATTATTCACGTTTCTGCTATGCATTTGGTCACTACGTGGGCAGCGGCACTAAAAGTGGCATCACTGTTGTCTCCACGGGTTGAAACGTCAATCACCAACTAAGGGTGTGCAGATCGTACAATATGTTTAATTGCTGAGTAATGGAAGAATATGGGTTTACCATAGACAGTATTACCTAAGTGAATTTAACCATCATAGCTGTAGCACTGAGATAAAAAATGTTTTGCAGTAATTAGACACTTACTTGGCAAGCATGACAATTTTGTTGGAATTTCAGTGTCTATGAATGTGTATAGGATTTTCTTTAAAAGTGAGCTTAAGTTTTCCTAGTTATTGAATTCAACTATGTGCAGATTGCTTAAGAAAATTCAAAATTTCTAACACTAATTTTATTAAGCTCATGTAAAGTACAGCTCATACAGTTTCCTGCTCCTTTGATTTATCCTGAGTATACCTTTAAATATGCACCAAAAAAAAAAAAGAGGAGGGACCTGTAAGAAGACAAAAGGGCCAAAAACTAACTCAACATCACAAAATCAGACTCCAATACGAAAGCAAATGCTTCATTACAGAACACTGTGAGTTGAATATCTTTATTATAGTCTGCATAATTCAAGACAATGATTTGACATTTCACCGAAAGGTACAGGTGACACAGCCATTTATTGCTAACACATGGGAGAGCTTGCTATGTTTACAAGTGGAAAAAATAGATGATAGTGTTGAACTTATTAGTAATAGTAATCTTTATTTCCATTTCCTTTACAAATTATATACATTTAATATAAGTGCTGAGGCTTTCACGGCCGGCATTATCAACTATGTTAAGTAGATTTTCCGGGTTTGTGGGCCGTGGTCGAGTTGGATTACCTTCCTCCGACGTTTCGCTGAAAACTGCGTCCAGCATCCTCAGGGTCAACCTCTGTTATTAGTGGCTGCACATAAACTAAAGTTCACTGCAAACTTTCATATTCATCTTTGTTTGTTATTAGTGTCCTTGGTAACACAAATTTTTCACGATCGCTCGTTCTCATGAATACCAACATGAGATTATCGATCTCAAAATGTCGGCAAATGGGACGTCTCTGATCCTGGTATAAAGGAGAAACCTTTACGTGTCTCGGGTTTTCTTCTCCCTCTTATTAGAGCCGGGAGCCAAGTTTTGCTTATCTGCTGTCTCTCTTCTTTTCCATTGTAGGAGTTTTTATGCATAAAAATCTCTATCGCTTCCCGAGTCAAGCGAGCCTGGTAGTGGCTTGTCCTTGAGAGTACCTCCGTGTCTTTGTAATTCACGTTGTGGCCGAACAACAGAGTGTTCTACCACCGCTGACTTGTCCGTCTGCCCCAACCGGCTATGTCTTTCATGTTCTTTTAGTCGAGTGCTGATACTCCGCATGGTGGTGCCTATATATACTTGTCCACAGCTACATGGTATTTTGTAAACACCGGCTGTGCAGTGTGGATGTCTTTTATCCTTAACGGAGTTAAATCTTTGACTTTCTTTGTTGGCCTATAAATAGTCCTAATGTTGTACTGTTGCAGCAGTCTTCCTATTCAGTCTGTTACCTTATGGATATATGGTAAATAGATGGTACTCAGGGTTTGCTTCCTCCGGTCTTTTTGGACTGACGGGTACCTCGGATGGAGAGCTCTTGTAATTTCCTTGTATGTATAACCGTTGCTGATGAGGGCCTTGTTAAGATGTCGGATTTCTTTATTCAGCTTTTGTGGCTCACAAATCTTCTTGGCCCGTTCGGAAAGGGTTTTGATTATGCCCAATTTTTGTCTTGGATGATGGTTCGAGGTTTTATAGAGGTACCTATCAGTATGAGTAGGTTTGCGATAAACTGTGTGACCCAGACGTGAATCAGCTTCTCTTGTCACTAGGACATCCAGGAAAGGAAGACTGTTGTCTGTTTCCTTTTTCATGGTGAACTGTATGGCACGGTTTTGGCTATTTAGATGATGAAAAAAGGCTTCTGGTTTTTCTTCCCCATGGCTCCAAATAATGAAGGTGTCATCCACATACCTAAGCCAGGTTTTTGGTTTATATGTAGCGCTTCTTCCTCAAACTTCTCCATGAAAAAATTTGCAACTACCGGGCTTAAAGGGCAGCCCTTTAAGCCCGGTAGTTGCAAATTTTTTCATGGAGAAGTTTGAGGAAGAAGCGCTACATATAAACCAAAAACCTGGCTTAGGTATGTGGACGACACCTTCATTATTTGGAGCCATGGGGAAGAAAAACTAGAAGCCTTTTTTCATCATCTAAATAGCCAAAACCGTGCCATACAGTTCACCATGAAAAAGGAAACAGACAACAGTCTTCCTTTCCTGGAAGTCCTAGTGATAAGAGAAGCTGATTCACGTCTGGGTCACACAGTTTATCGCAAACCTACTCATACTGATAGGTACCTCCATAAAACCTCGAACCACCATCCAAGACAAAAATTGGGCATAATCAAAACCCTTTCCGAACGGGCCAAGAAGATTTGTGAGCCACAAAAGCTGAATAAAGAAATCCGACATCTTAACAAGGCCCTCATCAGCAACGGTTATACATACAAGGAAATTACAAGAGCTCTCCATCCGAGGTACCCGTCAGTCCAAAAAGACCGGAGGAAGCAAACCCTGAGTACCATCTATTTACCATATATCCATAAGGTAACAGACCGAATAGGAAGACTGCTGCAACAGTACAACATTAGGACTATTTATAGGCCAACAAAGAAAGTCAAAGACTTATTTAACTCCGTTAAGGATAAAAGACATCCACACTGCACAGCCGGTGTTTACAAAATACCATGTAGCTGTGGACAAGCATATATAGGCACCTTCCATGCGGAGTATCAGCACTCGACTAAAAGAACATGAAAGACATAGCCGGTTGGGGCAGACGGACAAGTCAGCGGTGGCAGAACACTCTCTGTTGCTCGGCCACGACGTGAATTACAAAGACACGGAGGTACTCTCAAGGACAAGCCACTACCAGGCTCGCTTGACTCAGGAAGCGATAGAGACTTTTATGCATAAAAACTCCTACAATCGAAAAGAAGAGAGACAGCAGATAAGCAAAACTTGGCTCCCGGCTCTAATAAGAGGGAGAAGAAAACCCGAGACACGTAAAGGTTTCTCCTTTATACCAGGATCAGAGACGTCCCATTTGCCGGCATTTTGAGATCGATAATCTCATGTTGGTATTCATGAGAACGAGCGATCGTGAAAAATTTGTGTTACCAAGGACACTAATAACAAACAAAGATGAATATGAAAGTTTGCAGTGAACTTTAGTTTATGTGCAGCCACTAATAACAGAGGTTGACCCTGAAGATGCTGGACGCAGTTTTCAGCAAAACGTCGGAGGAAGGTAATCCAACTCGACCACGGCCCACAAACCCGGAAAATCTACTTAACATAGTTGATATATACATTTACATACTTGTTACTACATTTAGTTGCTGATTGCCCTTGGGCCCATTAGGTTTAAACACTGAGGTTGTCGAGCTAATGGGTCCCCATTTACATCTTATCTAAAATACATCTTCATTTTCGTTATATTTACTTATCTTCCTTAACCATTTGGCTCTTACTTTGCCCAAAAAGTTCCCAATTTTAATTAAATGTTCCCTAGTTTTTACACTCATTAACTTCATTGCTCGAATTTCATTTGGTAGCCTTGTCCAATCTTTTTTACCTATCCTCCCCCAAGCAACCTAGTTTCTTCACATTCTAAAAGTAAATGCCATTTTTTATCCCTTTGTTGGCATAATGGGCATTTCTATAGGTCCCTTCCTCTTCGCAACCCTTTCAGTTTCACCACCCCTGTTCTGGCCCATGCAAAGCCTTCTCTTGCTGCTTTATCACAAATGTCTACATATTTTTCCCTGTTCCAGCTCACTTTCATCTCTCTATAAACTTCCAGTGAGCTTTTCAAATTGAAACTTCCTATCATTTCTTGCCTTTCAATATCTTCCGTTCTTAGCCTAAGTTCTTTCCAAAATCCACTTTGCAATAATTCCCTGTTTTCCCACATGTCACCAAACCCTATTTTTAGCATCATTTCCTTTATCTTGTTTAGCCATGAATCTTTCTGATTTAGTATTTCCTGTACTATCAAACATTGACGTAGAATATTCTGCTCATCTAAACTCCTAATTCTCGCCCAATATTTTAACACCCTTTCGACCATTATCCCTCTAGTTCCCAGTCTTCCCAATTCTGCTTGTGCCACTCCATTTGGTGAAGCTCGTGGTAAACCCAAAACTTGCTTGCAAAAATTTCTATGTATCACATCCATATTTGCACCCCCTTCCTCCAAACCCCATATCTCCACCCCATGCAGCATTTTTGCTTCTACTAGGGCTGTGTAAATTCTCTCCAGCTGTTTTATTTGCATTCCTGGTAATTTATCTAGGCATGCTTTAATAGCTTTTAATGCAATTTAACCTTTAGCCAATGCCATTTTCTTCTGCTCTTTCCACCCTCCCTTACTGCTTAATCTTACTCCTAGATAATAATCAAATGTATTGATCACCTCAATTTCTTTTCCTTGCCAGACCATTTCTCCTCTTTTCTTAACTTGTTACCTTTCTTAAATACCATAATTTGCACTTATTAATGAAACAGCTGCATTGTTATTTGTAGTGGGATACAATCACATTGGCTGTACACAGAAACAATAACAAAATAAATCTACATTCAAAGGATGGAAATGAGCATATAATTATTAATAGCCTAAAGCAATATGTCCACAAATAAGGTGTATCTTTGAAATATTGACATTTATTCTAATGCTGCTATCTGAATCACTTTCATCAGTGTTGTTGTTAGCTAATGCTGGATTTCTGACAATGAAGTCATTAATCCTCTTGCACTCCAATATTTTTCACTGATGGATGGGGCGCTAGAAGTGGCAGGGCATATTTGAAGGTGGTCTCTGTCCATTTCCTCTTGCAAATCACATAGAGGATAGAGTGGTGAAGAATATATCCCAATTCCTTTCATCAGTGTTGAAGCTGCTATGTGATAGCCAATGTTGCTGGTCACCATTGTCATAATCCAGTTTAATTTACCACAAAAATGATAAGCTGTTCTATAACTTCTTCCAAAACATCTTCATTTCTTGTGCAGCTCTTTGTTTGAATCACTGCTATGTTCCTATTTTCAGCCTCTTCTGTCAGCTTTATTATTCAGACACGACCTTTTCTTTTAGCCCAAAATTACTCAAATGGGTTAAAACGTCAAGGAGAAAGTCCATATGCAGGAATGCCATCCTTTACATACCTTGGAGAGCAGTTTATTTACTTTCACATGTTCCTTTTCAACAATTCCTCCTTCACTGAGGTAAATAGAACACTAAATTACATTTTTTTTTTCTTGTTCCCATTGTTGTTTTCTATCACAAATTATGATATCCATACTTGGCATTGTGTATTTGTATATGGCCTGTAACCATTTAAGAAATGTGTTACAATTATCCTCAAGATAATTTATTTTATTTTTATTTTCAAAAGGCACGAATTGGAAACAAAACCTGATGTGATTCCATCCTCTTTACCCAACTGCAGATTTATTGTCCCTTACAGCACATCTTCTATCCAGCCTTTGGTGACAGCATGAGTGTCACTTATCCAAGGCTCACTGCCAAAGAATACTTCAAAAATCATGGACGAGTATTACTTGAAGGAACCAGCAGAATCAGGCACAGATGTCCAGCTTCTCCATCATCAATTTGTTGCCAATTGAGGAGCGTTTTTTAAATACTCGACAGATGCAAAATTTTACAAAATTGAGTTATATAAAGTATCAGCATAATTTCCACCTTCTGCATTGTTCTGTGAAATCAGATTTTGCAAAATTCGATTCATGTCCTGTGTAGAAGGTAGGGAATATTAGCAGTTTTTTCAAAACTCGATAGATGTAATTTTATGATTTTATGGTACAGTGTGTAGCAACCTCAATTCTATGAAACGCATGTTGGCATTAACTGCCATCTCATGTTGCGATTCTTGGAATTCTCAATCATTTCTGCAAGCTTTTATAAAGTGCTGCATCATTGACAATAACTGTGAACTCAGGTTGTGCACTTGGATTTCACACATATTTCTGCAAGGTTTGTTATACTTACAAGGCATTTTATTCTTAGTTGAGACATTGCACTGTACTATGCACAATGGATAGGAGCTCAGATTGTGAAACCGTACCAGTCATAGAATGCGTGGGAGGTAGGAATTTCAAAAACAAGGAAAGGAAATCAAAATGCAAGTCAAGGAAAGCTCATACTCCAGTAATTACATGTTCACATGGTCTCGAGTGCACTCCATGAAATCCTAAAAGTAAAGGGCATAAGCACTGTGATGCAGCTGATTTGACTTATAATGATATAAGTGGATTTCACCAACACCTTTCCATGTTCAACAAAATAGATCAAGATAAATCCCTTATGAAATATGAGTAATACATCTAATCACAGAGTGGGGAAGAAAGAAGCTGCAAATAGAAAGCAGACTGTTAGAATTAAATACAGTGTGAGAACTAATGATGGCCGATTATTGTCAGTAAGTGCTCTAAGCTTTCAAGGAATCATGGAGGTGTCAAAAGATAAGATTATCTCTCCTGGCTAGAAAATTTCACTTATCTGGGAATGCACCAAAGGAAACCAGAGGAGGTGACAAAACAGGAATATTACATAAGGGCATTACTGCTGCTATAAAGCAAGACATTAAGAAGTACAGATGTAGAGAAAGCCATTATGGAAGAGCAAAATCAAGGAGAGAATATTTACCCCCAGAACTTAACATCGGAAAAATGTGGATCAACTTTTGCAACGAAAGGAGATTAAGAAATCTACCAGTCTGCTCATTAAAAAATATAAACACATATTTTATAACTTCTTCAATCTTTCATTCCATACATCACACACTGGCACATGCTCAACCTGCAAAATGGGACTGATGAAGATTAAGACAGAGGCAGATGTGGAAAAGAAAAACGAACTAAGAACCATGTACAGACTGTACAAGGTGTGTTCAAAAATATTTTATCAGTTATTGAAAGAGGAAAATGCCAATGCAATCACTATGTGCTGTGATATGGAGCAGAATCAACCAATGCCTAAACTTTCTGTTATAGTCTGATTTTTAAAAGAAGATACATGTTAAATGCCAGCTTCTCCATGTGGAGAGCTGCAGTGTTGTCAATAAGCAGATAGAGATAACCATCAATACTCGAGACATATAAACAAACGTTCAGGTTTGTCTCATGGCAACGAAAACATGCACATGTAATCTCTAGTAGCCTGCTATTAAAGCAAAGGTAATTTGTTCTCAATACCAATAAAGTAATTTGAATTCACTGTGTTTTTTCATCTTTACAGGTGCAGTAGGCTAACAACACATTATGCAACTGAACAACCAAACAAGTTCCATTCCCCTCACTAGCCTAACGATAACTGACCTGAGCAGTAAACTATTTATCAGTGCGGCTAATGTGGCAACCTTTGTTTATGTTTCCATAGCAACAACCTTCCCCTCTTACCCTTAACCCCCCCTTGCTTGACTGCTGCCATGTATCTTCTTTTAAAAATCAGACTATAGCAAGGTATTCCTATGCAAGGTAGGTGTGGCTGTATAATCTATGCATAACGATTCCATCTAAAATCCAGAACAAAGACATTTCCTTGTATACATGGTTGAAAACTGAATCTGCTAAAGGCTGCAACCATGTTGCCTCTGCTTTGCACCACTCCTTGTTGGAACTGGAAGAAAGGATGTCCAGCAATACTTCTTCTGCCATTCATTTATTTTCACACTCTTGTGCTAGTCAGAACAAGAATAGTGTGATGATGTTCATGCTTATTGCTTTCCTGGAGAAGAGTAAACAATTTTTACGCATTACACATAGCTACCCAATACGTGAGCACAGTTATATGCCTCCTGATAGTTTTCAGCAGCATTGAAAAAGAGTTAACAAAAAAAAAAAAAAAAAAAAGAAGAAGAAGAAGAAGAGAATATCTTGAGCCCAGATGAGTATCATCAGATATTACAAAATCATGGCTCTGAAAGTGTTGTTCAGACTGGAAAATTAAGGACTTGAAAGAGAGTGCAAAACAAACACTGAAGTCAAAGCTTCCTTTCAAAATAAATGCCCAGCAAATCATAACATATTCCAAGTAATCAAAGAGACCATAAGATATGGTTAAAATACATATTCTGCTTTGCCTGTGGAGGTGGATGTGATGAAACTGCGCAGCAAGTCCTGCAGTGAATTTCTGCTTCAATCTCAAAATGTTCCCAAAATTAATAGAGTAAGCAAAGAAAAAGGATGTTCAAAACCTAGCTAATTTTTTTGAAATTCCAGAAACTGCAAAAGAATTTTATAAAGATGTACTAGAAGATACTAATACAGGTTAAAGGGCTGCCCCAGTGGCATGGTTGGTAGAGCACCTGCCTGCTGTCCTAGGGGTCCCAGATTCGATTCCTGGCAGGGGGGTAGGAATTTTTCTCCAGCCAAGATTATTCCCCATCCTTCCCTGAGTTTCGAAGTATGAATGAAAGTGTGAATTCAACGTATTGTCGCCCATTGCATTATTGTCGGCACTACCACAAAGGAGCCGAAGGGAAGAGACAGAGAATGGCCGCATTGTTGGGGCGCTTGCTGAAAGAGAGAAAGGGATAGAGACTTCTGGAATTTTCTGCTTTGTATTTCAATGCAATAATAACTGAACTTTCCTGAAGTTTCCAGAATAGTGCCTGGGAGATATAAATAGTGGTAAAGTGTGAGAAGGGACAGTTTTTGTGTTACGAATACGGAGCCGTGCTGTTGGTGAATCGGAAAAGACTTTCTTGCTGTTGCAACGAGTGCAAAAAGTTACTGTTTACGGAAATAAAAGTGTTTCTTCATCTCGACTACATCTGTCTTCTTTACTTTACACCCACCAAAGTCACACCAGTGTCAGAAGCGGGATATGACGATGGAGGCTACATTGGTGAGCTTTTTACAAGAGCTGAAAGCAGAGATGAAGACGGCAAACGACAACATCGCTGCCCAGCTGAAAGAGATGAAGACGGAGCTATCGGCGAAAATTGACGAGCAACTGGCTGGCGTAAGGAAGGATGTGAAAGAGCTCGGTGGAAAGATGGAGGATCTCGGCCAACGCGTTGACGCCCTGGAGAATGTCGGGGAACGGCTTAGCGTTCTCGAAGACAGGGTCGACGGTAGCGCCAAGGAGCTAAATGCAATGGTGGAAGGGATGCTTAGTGAAAAGCTCAAGAACTACAAGGCCGAGGCTCCAGCACGCGACACAACATCGACGCGCGTCAAACCACCGCAGTACGATGGCACGTCAACGTTTGAGGTCTTCCGCCGTCAATTCGACACAGTGGCCAAGCACAACAAATGGTCGCCAGAAGAAGAGGCCGCGCAGCTGATAGCCAGCCTCCAGGGACGAGCCGCAGAGGTGCTGATCGCAGTCCAGACAGCGGCGGCGCCCAAGGACAGCTGGGAGGCCCTGGAGAACCGGTTCGGAAACCACCGCTTAGCCGCAGCCTACCGCAGCCAACTGAAATCTAGGTTGCAACTGCCAGTGGAGGCGCTGCAGGAGTTCGCCCTGGCAATCGAACAGCTGGCCAGCAAAGCCTTGGTCGACCTCCCCTCCGAATTCGTATCCCGAGAAGCCGCCTATACCTTCGTCGACGGGGTACGCGATGCCGAGATACGTCAACGCCTGATGCTCGGCGACTACAAGACCATCCAAGAGGCACTAACGGCCACATTAGGGATGGAAGCGGCCAAAGTGACGGCTACCCCGACCTCGAAGACGAGGAGTGTCCGCTACGATGAAGACCGCAGACCAGTCCAGGGACGCCGACGAAGACCAGGTGGCGTGTGTTGGGGGTGTGGCCAGCCGGGACACCTGATGAGAGACTGCCGGCACCAAGAAGAGCAGCCGGAAAACGAGTAATGGCCGGCGTGGCGAGGGGCACGTCGGCGCCATCACCATCATCCCCTCGAGTGACACTGCGCGTCGTCAGCCGACGGATGGATGACAGCCTCATCGCGGACGGTTGGGTGAGAGGGAAGCCGTGCCGCGTGCTTGTCGTCACTGGAGCAGCCGTGACTGTCATCAGACCTGACGTAGCCAGGGGCTTGCCGTCGAGAAAACCGAGCCGACCGTACCAACTAGTGACGGCATCGGGTGACACCTTGCCTGTGGAGAGGGAGGCCCTGCTGCAGTTGACCTTGGGGCGAAGTGTCTTGCGTTTGTGGGTGTTCGTCGCGGAGGTGGCTGAGGAGGTGATACTGGGACTGGATGCCCTCAGGAGCCACGAGGCGACGGTCGACATCGGCAAGAAGGTTCTGCGGCTTAAGGGAGAGGAAGTGATGCTCCGGCACCCCGAAGAACGCCTTGGAATCTGCAGGGTCATTCTCAGGGAAGGCGTAGTTGTCCCCGCGAGAAGCGAGATGGTAGTGCCGGCGCGACTGGAAGGCCAGCGCAAGAAGAACATGCTGCTGGACCGGAAGACGCATGTGCGCGGGCTCTGTGTAGCCGGGACATTGTTGCCGTGCCGAGAGGAGGTGCCGGTGAAACTGCTCAACCCAACAGACACCGATCACGACGTCCAGGCCGGGACGGAGTTGGGAGCGTGCGAGCCCGTGGTCAGCGTAACACCAATAGACAAGACCCAGGAGCCGGTGCCGACGCAACACCTGGGGCCCCGGCTGGAAGGCTTACTGGAGAGGGCGGCCGACCACCTGACCTCTGAACAGAGAGAGAAGATCCAACAACTGCTGAGACGATATCAGCGCGTCTTCAGCCAAGGCAGCAGTGATTACGGCCGGACGGACCGAGTGCTTCACCACATCGACACCGGAGACGCCCGGCCTATTCGGCAACCACCTAGACGCGTTCCGTTGGCTAAACAAGCGGCGGTACGAGACATGCTGGAGGACATGAGAACCAAGGGAGTGATCGAAGAGTCTGACAGTCCTTGGTGTTCCCCTGTAGTTCTGGTGAAGAAGAAGAATGGCGAGCTACGCATCTGCGTAGATTACAGGAAGCTGAACGCTGTCACCAGGAAGGACTGCTTCCCCTTACCCCGGATTGACGACACCCTGGACACGCTTGCTGGTGCGCAGTGGTTCTCAACCCTGGACCTGAAATCGGGTTACTGGCAGGTGGCTCTAGACCCGAGAGACAAGGAGAAGACCGCATTCTCGACAGGCCAAGGGCTTTGGCAGTTCACAGTTATGCCCTTTGGTCTCTGCAACGCACCAGCTACCTTCCAACCCCTCATGGAGTCAATAATGAGAGGATTGACTTATGACGCCTGCCTGTTATACCTGGACGACATCATCATCGTCGGCAAGACATTCGAAGGCCATCTTGACAAACTGACCAAGGTGCTACAGAGACTGCAGGCGACCGGCTTGAAGCTGAACGCCAAGAAGTGCCAGCTCTTCCGCAGGGAAGTCAACTGCTTGGGCCACATAGTCTCACCAACCGGAGTGGCCACGGATCCGGAGAAGACACAGACCGTGAGAGATTGGCCTCGCCCAAAGGATAAGCGAGAACTGCGCAGTTTCCTTGGATTGTGCAGTTATTACCGCCGCTTCATAAAGGGTTTCTCCAGCATCGCCAAACCCCTCACTCGCCTGACGGAAGAACACCGACCTTATGTGTGGACGGAGGACGCCGAAGGCGCTTTCCGGCAGCTGAAGAGGACGCTCTGCAGTGCTCCTATTTTGGGATTCCCACAACCAGGCGACGCCTTCATTGTGGACACCGACGCCAGCGACCATTGCATTGGAGGCTTCCTATCCAAAGTCCAGAACGGCCACGAGCGGGTGATAGCCTACTACAGCAAGACGTTGTCCAAGGCAGAGAAGAACTACTGTGTCACCCGACGAGAGCTACTGGCGGTAGTGAAGACCTTGGAGCACTTCCACAAGTACCTGTACGGCCAGCCATTCCACCTGAGGACAGACCACTCCGCCCTAACCTGGCCACTTAGCTTTAGAAACCTGGAGGGCCAGACAGCCCGTTGGGTCCAGAGGTTGCAGGAGTACGACTTCACCTCCGAACATCGCAGAGGGAAGAGCCACGGCAACGCAGACGCCATGTCCCGAAGACCCTGCCCAGAAGAGTGCGGCCAATGCGCAAGAGTGGAAGAGAAGGAGCGTACCGCAGCTGTCAGAGTGGTCAAGGCAGTGCCTGCGGATGGATGGGATAGCGCGGGCCTGAGGAGGGAGCAGCTGGCGGACGCCGACTTGGGGCCACTCTTGAGAGAAGTGCAGGCAGGGACGAGACCAACCTGGGAGGACATCGCACCCAGAAGCGCTACATACAAGTCGTACTGGGCCCAATGGGACTCGTTGAAGACCAAAGAGGGCGTGCTGTTCCGGGTATGGGAATCACCTGATGGGAAGACCCAGAAAGAGCAGTTGGTACTTCCCCGAAGTAAGGTCCCGGAAGTCTTGGAGGAAGTGCACCCCGGTACCTCGGGTGGACACCTAGGAGCAAACCGTACGATCGACAAACTCCGACAGCGCTACTACTGGCTGAGGCTCCGAGCAGACGCTGAGAACTGGTGCTGTCAATGTCACGTGTGCGCGGCGAGTCGCGGCCCCCAGACTAGGAGCCGGGGTCGCATGCAGCAGTACAACGTCGGAGCGCCCTTCGAACGCATCGCCGTCGACATAGCTGGACCATTCCCAGTGTCCGATCGAGGCAACAAGTACCTGATGATAGCTGTGGACTACTTCACCAAGTGGCCGGAGGTGTATGTCATCCCGAACCAAGAGGCGAAGACGATTACAGACTGCCTCGTGGAACAGCTGTTCCGTCGTTTTGGGGTCCCGTTAGAGCTCCACAGCGACCAGGGCACCAATTTTGAGTCGCACCTAATGAAGGAGGCATTGGAAAGACTTGGGGTGAACAAGACCCGCACAACACCCCTACATCCACAGTCGGACGGCATGGTCGAGAGATCCAACAAGACCCTAGAGGAGCACCTGAGGAAGGTCGTGGCCAGCCATCAGCGACACTGGGACCTCAAGGTACCACTGTTCTTGCTGGCCTACCGTTCGTCGACACACGACACCACCGGGATGACACCAGCAAGCCTAATGTTCGGCCGAGAGCTACGCCTCCCTTGTGACCTGGCTTTTGGGAGCCCCCCGGAAGCGAAACAGCCGGCAACCGAGTATGTAGAGAATCTAGTAGACCATCTCCACGACATGCACGAGATGGCTCGTCAGAGCATCCAGATGGCGAGCGACCGCATGAAGACCCGTTACGACAGGCAAGCCAACAGCCGAGGATTCCAGCAAGGTGACATGGTCTGATTGTACCGCCCTACCCGGACCAAGGGACGCTGCCCAAAACTTCAACAACCGTGGCAAGGACCGTACCGAGTGGTAAAGAGGATTAACGACGTAGTCTACCGCATCCAGAAGGTGCCCCGAGGAAAGATGTTAGTGGTACACCTGGATCGTCTGGCCCGTTACGATGGTGCTGTTCGGGACGACCAGCCTTGAGGAGGGAGCAGTGTCGCCCATCGCATTATTGTCGTCACTACCGCAAAGGAGCCGAAGGGAAGAGACAGAGAATGGCCGCATTGTTGGGGCGCTTGCCGAAAGAGAGAAAGGGATAGAGACTTCTGGAATTTTCTGCTTTGTATTTCACCGCAATAATAACTGAACTTTCCTGAAGTTTCCAGAATAGTGCCTGGAAGATATAAATAGCGGTAAAGTGTGAGAAGGGACAGTTTTTGTGTTACGAATTCGGAGCCATGCTGTTGGTGAATCGGAAAAGACTTTCTTGCTGTTGCAACGAGTGCAAAAAGTTACTGTTTACGGAAATAAAAGTGTTTCTTCATCTCGACTACATCTGTCTTCTTTACTTTACACCCACCAAAGTCACAGTATAAAAACCCCAAAGACCGAAAAACCCACTGTTAAATGAGTAACATCATTTGCAAATAGCCAATGCCGTCGATATGACCTCTGCAGTTAAAGGCAGAATATAAATGGAACAATTTTTAAAAAAAAAAAAGTTAAAGCTTACTTATTCATTTTAATTTAAAAGGTGAGTTAATTAATAACACTAAACAACACCTCCGAAACGTGTTCCAGAAAATTATAAATGTAAGTGTTGTTTAGTGTTATTGACTCACCATTTAAATTAAATTGGTTATAACAACACTGTTTTCAAACTTCTAAGTGAGACAGGATATTGTAAGACCCCAAAAGAAAATCATTTATGTGAATATTTGTTAAGAGTGTAATTTGTTTTCGGTGTTGGTAGGAATTGATTGAGTCACGAAAAACATGTTGCTATTGTTCATTGTTACAAAAAATTAAGTTTGTTTAAAGACGTTGGTGCTGTGTTTGCTATTATTATTACTGAATGCGCTGTGCTATGAGACTCGTTTTCTATCTAGGTCGTGGTAACGGATGGAATGAAATATCACACAATGTTTCTTCACCACAATGTAATATTTTATTAACACTTCATCGATACTTTACATTAAGTAATTCCTCTCAGCACCATTCCAAATGCTTAAAAACCTTTACACTTTTTCACTTAGTGGAACTTATGCTTGATGAAAGTTTGGTGAAAGTTCCATGTTCACACTACCTAAATATGATTGTCTTATCATCTCAAACATATACATGCGAGTGAACAGTTTTTGGCGTCGTTTGACGCGACACCGCCTTTTTCATATTCATCCGCGCATGCGTCCATCAAATAGTTCTTTCTTGTTAGGGAAGCGATCCCTAATCATCCTCCCCTACTTTTATTATGGAACACATATAATTCTAATATTTATACATATATATTAATATCACATATGGAAAGATTTATGACGTCTTTGGGCAAACTTAGTTGTTCGTAACAATGAACCTTATCAACATGTTTTCGTCAATTAACTATCTCATACCAACATCAACAAACGAATTACACTTTTAACAAACATTCACATGAACGATTTTCTTTTGGGGTCTTCTAATATTCTGTCTCAACGTCATAAATATTTCCATATTTAAATTTAATATATATGTATAAATAAAAGAATTATATGTGTTCAATATTGAAAGCGAAGGGAGAATAGCTAAAGATCGCTTCCCTAACAATGCGGGAACTATTTGATGAACGCATACGTACACAAAAAGAAGGTAACATCATGTGATGTGGCGCTGAAATCGTTAATAGTGTCTGTGTGCTTGATATGAGAAGACATGTTTTTATAGTGCTCTTGGATGTGAGTACAAAATTTACTAAACTTTCATGAAGCTTTTGTTCTAAAGTTGTTAAAAAACTGGAAAGACTATCTATATAATATAAATTGGTGCGACGAAAAGTAATTTAAGTGTAGAGCCGAGAAAAAGTGTTAATAAAGTAATATATTATAGTGAGGTAACATCGAGAGTTTGTTCATTCCATCTAGTACCACGACCTGGGGTAGAAAAAGAATCTCATAGCTCAGCGCATACAAAGCAACATATTATTATAAAAACAGCACCAAATGGCTTACCCAAACGTGGGGCACGAATTTCGGGTGGAATGAAAATCTACGGGAAATGAACTTATGCGAAATACCACGTGACGCCAAATCTTCGCGCCAAAAAGGAAGAAGACGCCATTAGACAATCCTTTGAAATTTACGACTATGGAGACGTCGCCAAGTTGGAAATCAACGAGGGAAATGCCTAAAAACGCCGATGAACGGATAATCAACGTGGGAAACATCAGAGATCGTCTAGCAAAGTCAACCGCCCAGGGGATGCACGTAACGAGATAAATCAACACGAAAAAGTAGGACCAAAAATTTTTATTTTTACATTCATTTTATTTTTATGTTACTGCGAAGCGGCAAAATAGTAGGACTGTTAAGCCAAAGTGAACTGAATCAAAAAACGAGAATGTCGTGAAAAGAGAGAGAGAGCGGTAGGAACAGGAACAGGGGAAGGGGCAGATAAGCCTAGTTATCAGACCGGAAAGTGAGAATGAGGTAACAATAGGAAAAGGCCAAAGGTTACTAATGATCATGTTTGAGAGATTAGAACAAAGTTTGGGTCAGAAAATGGAGGGAGTGAGACAGGACATAGAAGGAGTGAGACAGGACTTAGAACATACTTAGAACAGAAAATAGAATTAGGAAGACAGGACTTAGAACAGAAAATAGAATTAGGAAGATAGAACTTAGAACAGAAAATAGAATTAGGAAGACAGGAGTGTAAGGAAAATATGAAGGTAATGGAAACTAATTTAAAATTAGTACATAAAAACATAAATGAGACAAAGGAAGCTTTAGAAGCTAGGATAGAAATCATAGGAGATAGGATGGGAAAAATTGAATCGGAAATGAGAGAAAATAAGATTGTATTAGAAGGAGAAATTGGTAGATGTAGAGATGAAATAACTGAGTGTAATGCAAGTGTAGACTGTAAGATTACAAATGTAAAAGCAGAAATAACTGAGGAATCAAGGAAAGAAATTGAGGTAGTAAAGAAAGGAATCATTAATGAAAATGTAGAACAAATTGTAATTCCTAAAATTAAGACTATGGCTGATGTAGTGCAGTCGCAACAAGATGCTATGAATGATATGAAACAAAGTCACTTAGAAATAAAGAATGATTTAAAATCAATTTGTGAAGAAATGAAAAAAGGAAAAGAAAGTTTGGCTAATGGAAATGATGTGAATGCACTACAAAGGCAAAATGATTTAGATGTAAGTAATGTACAAGATGAGAGTTATTTGAATGATGTACAAAATGTTGACTCACCATACAGAGAAAGAGGTTCACAATTAAACAATGACACAACACACGCTACACCAACAGCATACTACATGAAATCACACCACCTACATTTGATGAGGAGAAGGGAGACGATCCAAAACTCTTTATTAAAGAGATGGAAGAGTATTTTAAAGTGAAAAGGATACCAAATGAGCTTAGGATGATAGTCAAGAAAAGCTTAAACAACAAAGCATTAGAATGGCTAAGGTTAACACTAGCTGGTCATGAATTGTATAGCTCATTCTAAAATCTATTCCTATCAAGGTATTGGGGCCCAGCTAAGCAGAACCAGACAAGGGTAGAGTTAGCGACAGGAAGATATGATCCGACCAAAGGGTTATCGCTAGTCGATTATTTTATGAAAGTAGCCAACAAAGGAAAGCTATTAGACCCTAACCTGTCAGAAGCAGAGTTAATTACCAGCATAACAAGACATTTCCCAGACACCGTGAGGACAGGGTTAATTTTTGCGAGGTCAGTGGATTTTGCAGACATGATAGAATTACTAACAGCCTTCGAATAGCAAAATGGTCGGTCTAATGAGCATAGAGATAGAAATGGTCACCCAAACTCACCTATCTTAAACAGAAGCACAACTATAAACAACCAGAATGAGAGAGAAGATAGAAATACTAGGAGCACCCATGACAGGGGGAGAGGGGCACACCATTTCCCACAACCACACAATCATGGCGAAAGGATGGAAAACACGAGACAGCGGTACTACGACACAATACCAAGGGATGAATCGAGATACCAAACACATACGGATGATCGTGGGAGACCAGAAGACCATACCCATCAAGTGAATCACATACGAATCTGTAGGGAATACTTGAACCACCAAAGACCGCCATGCAACAGGGGTCCACACCAAAGGGGCGGAAACCAATGGAACGCTGGCAACATAAGACAGCGGGAAGTAGATAGAAATGCGCCAAGTAGGGCGGATGCTGCACAGAATACAGAAACAACCACCACCAACACCCAGGGAAATTACCACGACTAAGTTCGCCCCAATCAAATTGATGACCAACACAGAACCTAAGCGATTGACAATTGACATCGACACATGATGGCCACACAAAGGGAAAATGGAACTATTGTACACTGGACCGCTGGTCATAGCAAAACAGCTGGGCGATCATACATATGAGTTACAGAATACAAATGGCAAGTTGGTAGGAAGATACCATAAAAACAAATTAAAACCATACAAAGAAGGGACCAAATAGTCTTTGCCAACAAACATGTAAGGCAGGAACAGTAGAGATCATGAAAAATAATAATTTTTAATGGGTTTCTTATAGAAAATTATATACAGGTTGGAAAATACAACAAGAAAGAAAATGAACATAGTCATTGGCTATAATGACCACCAAGAGCATTGTCGACAAAGACAGATGAGAATACTGATTGTCATTAGAGAAGTAAATTATAATGACGAAAAAATGTGTTTTTGACATAAGGATGTCGGACAAAAATAAAAAGGAATCAATTGTGGTGACAAAGAGAAAATATTTTTGACACAAGGGTGTCGAGGGTGAATTAAGAAGAAAAATAATATAGTTGCAGAATAATTATAAATATAGAAGTTTTCTCTTATAGAGAAAAGAGATAAAGAGGTGACAGTGAAGTAAGAAAAACCATAGTCAGAAAAACAATGCCCATGAATTAAGATGGATATAGCCAGTGTTAAGCTTGAAGAAATGTCGAAATAAACAATAGTGAATAAGAACCCAATGTCATAATAGTATCATTAGTAACATCAGAGTTTAAGAATTGACTAAACGACCTGCCTATACATAATAAGCTTGCAAAACAAAGAAGACAAAGAACTGAATAAAATTGCCATAAATATGATCATAATCATTAGCTCAAGATTTGTATCCTGTTTTTCTCTCCTCATAACAAAGAACATAAGTCAAAAGGCACACAATAAACCATAATACTCTTAAAAAAATATTTGTGTCAATGTCAAATGTAAAAACTTAGGAATATTCTTGGTGTTGTGTAATAACTGAATATATTAAAATTGTAAAGACATGCTGTGTCATGCCAAAACAAAAGACAAAAACATACAGCAAAGAAGACTGTAAAGAAAAAAGGGTATTGTACAAAGTATTAAGTATTAGAGGAATAGGGAGAAGTGTTGTATTGTGTTTCAAGATTGTAAATGTAGGTGACAACTTGAAAAACAAAACAAAGGGCATGTGAGACAGGATATTGTAAGACCCCAAAAGAAAATCATTTATGTGAATATTTGTTAAGAGTGTAATTTGTTTTTGGTGTTGGTACGAGTTGGTTGAGTGACGAAAAACGTGTTGCTATTGTTCATTGTTACAAAAAATTAAGTTTGTTTAAAGACGTCATAAATATTTCCATATTTAAATTTAATATATATGTATAAATAAAAGAATTATATGTGTTCAATATTGAAAGCGAAGGGAGAATAGCTAAAGATCGCTTTTGTAACAATGCGGGAACTATTTGATGAATGCATAAAACGCATACGTACACAAAAAGAAGGTAGCATCATGTGATGTGGCGCTGAAATCGTTAATAGCGTCTGTGTGCTTGATATGAGAAGACATGCTTTTATAGTGCTCTTGGATGTGAGTACAAAATTTACTAAACTTTCATGAAGCTTTTGTTCTAAAGTTGTTAAAAACTGGAAAGACTATCCATATAATATAAATTGGTGCGACGAAAAGTAATTTAAGTGTAGAGCCGAGAAAAAGTGTTAATAAAGTAATATATTATAGTGAGGTAACATCGAGTGTTTGTTCATTCCATCTAGTACCACGACCTGGGGTAGAAAAATAATCTCATAGCTCAGCGCATACAAAGAAACATATTATTATAAAAACATCACCATAAGAAAGGAGGATTACTTATTCATATTGTTTGAAATTTCTTTGTATGTATTCAATATGTTTGTTATCTTTATATAAAACAAAATATATTGTTATTGTGAATGTAGCAGTACTTAGTTTCTAAGTTTATACCTAATAAAATAATCATTATAAACATTAATATGTTGGCTGTATAGTACATTATGAAAAGGTGAAAATAAATAAAAAGTAACAAAAATAATAAATGACAAAATAACAAAATTTCATGTGTTAATTTCTCGCTCACGCAGAAAAGTTAATCAACATCTATCAGTTTTTGAAAAAACTCTGTTTCAGGAAGGAGAATTGAGTGATTAATATAGTCGCTGTGCTAACCAAATAGTATTGCCAATAAAAAAAAAAAAAAAGTTTTTCTCAGAAACGCATTTTGTGCATCTATCGAGTTTTGAAAAAAATGCTCCTCAATTACTTTTTTGGACTGAACACCTAAGTTCTTCACTATTTCACATAAAGATGTCTTGCTAATTCTAAAGTAAGAACAAATTAGAAACTAAAAACTTCACTTATGTTAGTAATATTGCTAGTTCTTGGTGCAAAGCTGACTAAAGTTTCGAGTTGATTCCATATATATATATATATATATATATATATATATATATATATATATGTATAGCTTTGAGAATGAGTTGGAGTCAACTCAAAACTTTAGTCAGCTTTGCACCAAGAACTTGCAATATTACAAGATAAGTGAAGTTTTTAGTTTCTAATTTGTTCTTATTTTAGTAACTTGTTGCTTCACTGTTCATAGCTTCAATTTTCTTAATGTCTTGCTAATGTTGGAATAATGCAATTCCCTATAACAGCTCCTATAATTTCAAGATATTAAAACTTTCCTTTCTCCTATAATGAATAAATGTGCATATAGCGTCTTGCTGCAAAGAATCTTATGGTAGCTACAAAACTTAATAGTGGCTGACAGCAGACTATTACTATTCTTTTTCCTGTTGTGCAAATAAATTTTGTGGGTGCAAATGATATTTATATCATTGGCTTTACAGCATGTTTAACTATACAACACAGCAAGGCATGGCAAGCCTGTGATTGAATTTAGTATCAAGTCAGCTGCCATCAAATTTTGCAGCAGCCATAAGTTACCTTTTCTCCTCTCTTCAGGAGCTTCTAATCTAGACACCACTGACTTCTTACTTTTCTTTCCATATCTTAACTAGAAGATTAACCTACCTACAGCACACAAGGTACCCTGAAGATCAGAACACCTAATTTCTCCTCTTAAAAATATTCTTGATTAGAGTATATTATTCCCTGTATCTGTCCTTTAACTGGGATATACCTCAACAAAACACACTTTTATTTGTTCCCATGAATGCCCAGTTTTGCTACTGCTGTGTAATCTGACAATCTTAGACATAATTAAAGATCCACTGTAATCCTAGTGCTTATTAAAATTTAAGTGAAAACACACATGCAGCCAACAAGGTAATAACCACTCAAATGGGATCATGCGAAAGCACTTCTCACTACATGAGAAACTTCCAAACTAGTGCTAGAATGCACCAGGGGCTACACAAGAGTACTTACTGATTTTGTAGTTAGAAATTGGAAACAATGAAATGAAACAGTAATTTGAAAGATTGTTGAGATCCACATCAAAAGGAAGGAATATGTTATTGTAGCAGAAATTATGCACCCAGGAAAATAAATAGGATGAGTCATGTTGATATTTATTATCTTTACTAATATCCATAAAAAATGTGTTCATTTCCCATTATGTGAATGTTGGGTTTTATTCTTTGTAAAATACATTATTGCATCCGGAACTGTCCGGTATATGGAATATGACCAGCACCAACTGTGAGTGAAAATCATGAAAAAGGACAACTGGAAGACAACGGTCGGTAACCAAGAACAGTAAATGAAGAACCTTTTCTCTACATAGTTGCGATATACTAATTGGTAACAAGTTAATAATCCATGATTCTAAATGGAATATTGAGTTACATGATCGAGAGAAATAACCATCTCTTACAGTTGCAAGTTATGTCATTTTGAACTTCATGTAAGAATCATATTGAAAAGAAACCTATCATGACAACTTCTGAACAGTTTTGGATATCATCTTCATAAAATGTACTTAAAAAAGTGTGATGATTTGTAAATAAAGTCTATCAGGATATAAATAGAATCAATTTTGGTAGGACCCAGACTGTAATTTGAATAACACTAGCCATTGCCTTCTTTATCTGCTGCACGTTAAGTATGACCCTGAAATGAAGAGCTCATCACCCCACCAACAATTAAAAAAATAAATAAAAACTGCCACATTATGATCTTTGAAATCCAGCCATTGAGCAACCTCAATAGTTCCATCACAAGAAGACCAGATGACGCTACTTCTGCAACCACTATCTGTACTCCTGTAATGTTGCCAGTTCGACCCAGGCCGAAGATGGAAGCAATAGCTTCTGAAACATGTTCCATATTTAAATTTAAGTAAGTGAAGTTAGTGCCACAAATCCAACTAAACAATCAATCAAGTTCGAGAATTAACTGTTTATACAACAGTGACAGAAGGTGTATAATACAGTGAATGTAGGTTTATTGCATTTCACTTGTAATCTTGTTCACTGCCCCATTTTCTGCATGCTATAGGAGTTTTCACGTTATGAAGGCACAATGGCTCTTATGGAGAATCAGCGTGGCGTCGCCACGTATGTTGTGCCGCAGCGATTACCGGGGTTTTGCTAGTTGATTCCTGAATTGCTGTTCAAATCTATCGCTGTCCATTTCATCATGATAATCAACAGAACCTTTTTTCAAGAAAACAAGTTTTGTACCCTGTACAAATCGTACCATCCACATGCAATATTCCAAATCGTGGTCCGCAAGCAGTAGGTGATTTAAGGCCAGTGGATAACCCGGCCTAAAGCGCTTCCTATCCTTCCAAACTTTTGATACAGTGTGCCCTACATTTACCCAACTTTCATCAAGGTACACGATTTTCCTTATCTCTTTGCTGAATTGTTTTATTTTCCGTAAACAGGAATGTCAGCACACTATAATATAATTTGTCTAAATAATAACGATTTATTTCCTCTGTTTTCAAAATGAAATCCCATTTCCTCACTAAGCTGTAAAAGGTTGAATATTTCAAATTTGGCAAGTCCTCATCCTCATTGACTTTTTTCAACACTGTCAGAATTGTAGGGGGGAGTACTTTGAAATAGAAATTCAGGAAATTTGTACCATATTTGCGTTCAAAATGATCATATTTTATCTTCTGCTGGTTTTGCATGTATGCCGCAGTGTAGTGATGGGACCCTCTTTACATCCTTTTCTTAATATAAAAAATGTAGGCCTACTTACACCAGTCGCCTGATGAAACTCGCTAACAATAAACGAGTCACTGTATCTGGGGTTCTTTTTCTTTCAATAATCATACACTCTAAGAATTGTTTTCCTGTCGCCACTTTTAATAATTTCGCCTTTTTTTCTGCGATCCATTCCGCACTGATCACTTAACTGCAATGCACATAATTACCAGAGAGCTTGTAAAACTCGCTCACGCCTCAGATTCCCAAAACCTATTTAAAACCTGCACTGAAGTACAATGCCTTATCGGCCCTTCAACTGTCATACCACATCTGGTTTTCATCATCTCCAAGACACGAGGACCGGCTTTCGTCCGGCATGCCGCAAACATTTGCCTTTAAATGGTGATTCATTAATTCTTCGGTACTGGAGACGTCCTATATGTGTATAAAAAATAATTTCGGTATTTCCTTGACAACTTTGTCGCTGGAAGTTTTTACGTGGACTTACAGAATGAGAATTAGCCAGCAACGACATTTTCCACTGTATAAATGAAGAATCTTAACACTTTGTTTTAAACTTTATTTATTTAGAAAAATATGTTTAGACATATTGATATAATCTAAATACCAACGTGGCCTATAAAAGCAAGCGAATAATCCAGATTTTTTTCATTGCAATTATTTCGATTTGAAAACATGTTTTGACGTTTGGAGTGAGAAAGATGTTAAAAAATCTGCTTTCAACAAACTTTTAGATTTTATTATTTTAAAAACTATAAAATTATATAGTGAGTGTGTTGGGATTAAGGGCCCGTCGACAACTTGGTCATTAGGGCCCCCAGAAGTAAAATTACATACCGTCAAGTGTTAAAACATCACCCATTAAAAACTAAAAATCTACGGTTAAAATAGATAAAAACCTCTAAACAACTATTAAAACGTTTCATTTATAATGCTAAAAACAGAAACTTAAAATTGCTACAAAGTAAAAAACACTAAAACGTTAAAAAACCCAAAAATACGGCAATCTAAAAGGCTAAAATCTCTGAAATAAAATAACCTTACACTTGCTTCATAAAATCAATTGTGGAACAAAACCGCAGCACTGTATTTACAGATACTGGGTCGTTGCCTAAAACTGACGACAGTGTAAGGCCCAGGCCAACGGACTGGCGCTCACGAGCATATCGCGGACAATCAAGAAGGACATGTGCGACGGAGATTGGAATGTTACACGTCGTACAGACAGGCTCCGGATCACCACGCGAAAGGTGTCCATGCGTGGCTCGGGTATGGCCTATCCTCAGGCGGGTTAAAACCACTTCTTCCCGCCTGGAATTCCTGCAGCTGGTATGCCAGGGTTGTACCGTGTCCTTGATTGTCCGTAATTGAGTGCCAGATAACGCTTCCCAAGATTCCTGCCAGAGAGCAAATAGATGGCGACGTAAATATTTCTGCACATCTATATAGGGGAGCGTACGGGTGGAATACTCCGGAAGGCGACATGCAGACTTTGCAGCTGCATCCGCCGCCTTGTTACCCGGAATACCCACATGGCTATATATAAAAGGTTTATTGTGCATGCCATAGTATTCTTCGACACATTTCACACTGAAATGCATGTTCATACTTTATCTTAGTCACATTTGAAAACACGCGCCTTTGGCAACAGCGTACGTGAATCTTCCATAAGAATAGCATGGTCCATAAGAGCCTGTTGTGCCTTCATAACGTGAAAATTCCTATAGGAACGATGCACTAAGCTTTAGTCAAACATAAAGAGGATAAGGAGGAACTCACTTTGGTGCAGTCAGCTTAGAGAAAACAGAATATAAGGCTATTTTTCTCTCATCAACAAAACAGTAAAAGTTACAATACACTCATTTGCATAAACCCTCCGGCATGTGCACTAAAATGTTGTTTGAACTTTAATAACCTAAATTTGCCGTTTCCTCTTAAGTGTAGCATGCCCAAAGTAAATGTTTAATATTTCCATGTTAGGTAGCTGCAGATGCTTTGCATTTCTACAATGAACAATTTTCATATTTATAAGAAAAAATTACAAAGTATAGATTTTCACTAGGATCAAATTCTTATTTCTAGAACAGGTTATTGAACTATTTGGGGTTGAGAAATCAGCATTTAGGATATCGTTAACTGCTGGAATTACATAACATAGAAAGAAGAAGAGGAAACCCTAATTTTTCTTGTTATATGGATATCACTTACCTTTCCTAACTCACAAGCTGCTGTCAACAAGCGCTCCACTGATTCAATGAACTGCTGGCGCACAGTTCCTGATTCTTGAATCATTTCCATGAATAGTTGCTGAAGAAAGAAAGGGCAAAAAAGAAGTTAACCTTAGAACATCGCCTGCATTATAATTATTATGCAATTATTTTAAATTAAATTAATTACAACAACACTGTTTTCAAACTTCTATGAAAGGAAGATATTTTAAATGTATTTGAAATTATAGTCAGAATTTATATAACACAATAGGTTTGATCACAACTGATGGCAGGTACAAGAAAATTGAAATTTACTATCATTAGGCATAAGAAATTCATTCAAAGTACCCAGAGTTACACTCTTCCAGAAATGAGGCACCTAGTATCAAATGCCGCCAAATCCAGTCACCTAAGTTTTTGGATAATTGCAAAAGACTGCCCAGAATAAACCATTATCCAAAATTATTTAACTTCAATGTTAAAATGTTAACTAGTCATTTAACATGAAATTTTAGAATATCAAGTACTTCTGGAATATTGTTTTTTAAATATTTCAGAAATATTTTTGAAGAAAATTAGATGTGGGGGGTTGATACCAAAATTGCGATTGTGGTTTCTGAAACTGAAGAATGAAAGTTTTGAAATTATGGTTAATCCTAAAAGAGGTTCTATTACCCTTCTTCTTTATCTGATTACCCTCCCCTTATGTAGGACTTACAAGCCAGTGCCTAGGGTCAGATGCCTGTTGGGGAACAGAGGAACCTATGGACCAGACAGAGTGAAGACCTGAAAGTAGGTGGCCAGCTTAGCACCAGGTGTGAGAGTGTGGAAGAGGATGATATGAAATGTAGGCAAAATGGATGAATGGAAAGGTGATGATGGAACAATTGGTGGAATGAGTGGTGGGGAAATCGGAGAACCCAGAGAAAACCTGCCCAGATATCACTTCTTCCACCACGAATACATGAGGGTCCCTGGGATCGAACCTAGGCTGCCTAGGCGGTAGGCAAATGGTCTAATTACTCAGCCATGGCACTGCCATCCGTTCTATTACCTGCATAATATAAAAATAAGTTTTTCATGAATTCAGTTATCTAAACAGTTTTAATACCTAATAAAAGCAGGTGTCACTTTATTACAACACACATTAGGACGCATTGTTAAAAATGTGAACCCCAGGTTTTTACAGTTTTTTTCATTTTACATTACACCTGGGTCTATTTCTTTCTCATGAACTACTTTGTCTTAATTTTCTTCAATCTGGGGTTTTTCTTGGTTTCCTAAAGCAGAATAAAACTGAAGCAGTGCTTCGTTCCTCCATTCTTCTCCAAAATGTTTTGAGGGTTATTTTTATACATCACATACCTTGGCAGCGGAACATCTTTCGTGGTTTAATGTGAGTCATGTTTAGATTAGTCTTAGTGGCAAATGTAGCCCTACAAAAAGCATATCAATAAAAAGCTTCACCTTCAATCACAACATTGTCTAGGTCAAGGTAACTAGAGAAAGAAGGTAGGCCACTCCGGCACAATTCCTGCCATTGGTTGCCGGCAAGATACGTCACACGGAGGTCTCAGAGCGCGCGCAGTTCAGACGGCAATAGAAAGTGAGCGCTTTAAACCCGTTTCGACATATACCATTTAAAGCATTGACTGACAGTTCCAGTGCGTAAACACTTAAGCAATAATTAATAAAGTGTAGAAAAATACAGTGATATGTGATAGAAAAGATACCTTAACTGAAAACACATTAGAAACGTTCACCAACACATTCTACTAATTACAAACCAATTTTACCACCGCCACCGAAACTACAATCAAAATAATAAGTAACAAATTATTGTTTGATCTTAAAAGTAGACTCACATTTGCTCATGTTTTTGCAGAAGAAGTAGCTGACGCTCACTGCTGACACTTCCTCGCGTTCCTTTTTGTCATACTTACAGCTTTTAGTTTGTTATTTAAATGCCGTATCCTAATGAAAGTGCGGGTCCTGACGTATAGGGAAACAATTCTTTCATCCAATTCAGGAAATTTAGAGCAAATCATGCCAGTAAGCGCTTTCATCACTCCAGCACATTTTGAAACATTAAAGCCATGGAATCCCGCAAATATAACTTCAAATTCCTTCACTTTTTGGTACCACTGTTCAGTTGGCCGAACAAGTTCGCCATTTGAAATAACTGTAATCCAGTCCTGTGGCACTTGTTTTGGCAAATTATAGTCACTGTCTTTGCTTCCCAAAGTACTGTCAAAAGGCCGGCATTTGTATGCAATGTAACCCGCAAGATACTTTATAGCGTCTGTGTTAAAATCTTCCATTTCAGAAGTATCGCTTATACTCGTATCTTCTAGTAGTATTGCCTCCTCATATTCAGTGGGTGCCGAAATTTCTTTAGCAACGTCCATGCACAGCTCGGTAGAAATGAAATCTAAGAACTGAGTGTCACAATCGAAGTCTTGTTTAGACTGGTTTGTCTGATTAATCGCCTCCACTGATGCTCCATCGGAGATTGGAATTTTGTTGTTGCCTGTAAGAAGCAGTAGGCATATTCTGTTTCTTACTTCAAAGGGTGAGGGATTGTTATAAAATATACCCAGTCCTTGAATAAGGGAGAAAAAGTTTTCCAGGCAGTCTTGGTTAAGCCTCGAGGTCAATATATATGACATGTTTAACTTTTTCATTTCTCCATGTAATCCCAAAAGAGACTTTATGGATGTAATGAAGCCCTTCTGAAATTGGACTATTCCTTTATGACGCCCAATTCTAATTCCGCTCACGATATCCATAAACCGGAGCAGAGTATTCTCCTGGCTTCTTAAATTCAGCCCATATCCACTTCTGAGCATTGTTTTCTCGTCCTTCAGAATCCTAGAATTCAGAACATCGAAGGCATCATTTACTAGCTGAAAGAAAGTGCCTTCTTTTTCCTTATTAAGGCAGTATTTTATTGCCTGAGCTGTTCTTTTAGAAAATAACTGGGCCGCCATTCTGACATTCTGTCTGGATCTGCCAGTTAAACTTAAATGTGCTGGAGTGATATGATAGCTTATAGATAGATCCCCTGTTTTAAGTTCTAAGATCTTCTATAAGATTCTTGTTCATTTGAGTTCCATCCGCTAACCGCAAACCATCATCCAGAAAATGGTTTCGCAGTAACTTTAAAAGGTGAGGAACATCAAAGAAAACCCACACCTTCCTGGCTTTATCTTTTGGATTAGTGAAAATAGTGAAATGAGTAAGAAATGATACCCTTAATACATTTAAAGTTATTACCGGAAATATAAGTTTTTATTGCAAAACCAAACGAGAAACAAGAGAAGGATATGTATATGCTCTTAATGAGACACATTCATATATTACTTTCAGTAAACATACCCAAATAAACAATTACGTTTTGACATTACATGCCTTTTAATTAGTTTGGCTGGTGCGTGTGCTGTTTTCTGAGCTCGAACCCGTGAGCGTGTCACCATGCCAGTTGGGAATCCGCAAACACGGCACCGCATCGGCACGTAAAATTTTCCTTGTAGGTAATCCTAATAATTCATTCCGTAAGTCCCGTTGATAATCCTCAGGACGAAAATGCACGGAGCACACTCGAGCATTGTTGGCGTTGAACTTATCGCTTCGCTTACAACGAGATATCCATGTACGTCTTACTCTGTCATTTTTTGGAAATCTGTGATACATCACTCCCGAAGTTTTTGTCACTCTATTGCCACACTGAGCAACAGCACAGTTAAGCTTGCTTTTAGAAACATTCATTTTTAACACGAATTCACACACTTGTATTTCCAAACATGTAGCATCAACAAAGACTACCCTTTTAAGATAAACAGAAAGATAAAAGGAAGCGAAATACAATGACCTTTGTTTTGTCAAAGGGTGTGCACCGTACTGAAATTCAGGTATAACATGAACGAAAGGCTAATGACCCTTCTTGTATAGCTATGAAGTGCTTCTTTCACATTCGGGAAATACGGACAATATTTTCTTTCCCATTTTAAAGAAAAGGAGCAAGATGCTGGAATTACCTTGCAATTATACTGAGACAGAATATTGGGCCCTGATAGAAAATCGTTCATATAAATGTTTTTTTAAGAGTGTATAAATTTCTAGTTCTTGTTTGGGTGTATCAGGGACTTATTTTTAATATTCAAGATAGCCAATGTTTTCTTGTCACTTTGTGTTCAACCAATAAAAACTATTGCGCGGATGAATACAAAAGAATGGCGGTGTTGCGTCAGGGAGACGCCAAGGACTATTTTCATTAGCGTCTGTGTGCTCGAGATGAAAGGACGTGTTTTTTTTTGGTAGCGTGTGAACATGTAACTTTCACCCAAACTTTTATCCAGTGTAGATTCTACTTAATTGTGAAGTTCTTTGATTATATAATATGGTGCTGAGAGTGTAAAATAACGAAGTGCTAATGAATAAATATGTTGTGATAAAGGAAAGTTGATTTATGCATTCCATTCTGTAACCTCGACCCTGCAGATAAGAATCGCGTCTGCTATCACACTATTTCATCTTTCACTAAGAACATTATCTCCGGTATGCTATGTAAAGAATCATTTAATAAAAACAGCACCAAAATGGCTTACCCAACGTGGAACGCGAATTTAGAATGGAATGCAAAATTACGAGTACGAAAATTGAAATTACAATAAACATCAAAAGACGCCATCCCATCGCGCAGAAAAAAGATGCCATTAGACCATCGTTTGATATCAACGATACGTCAGAACATCGATACACGGAGAATCAACGTGGGAAAAACACCGGAGATCATCTAGCGAAGCCAACTGCCCAGGAGACGTAAATAACTGGACGAAGAAACAACGGAAAAGAAAGTAGGATCAAAATTTTTTGTTTTCACATACATTTTATTTCCATTTTTTATATGTTACTGAGAAGCGGCAAAGTAGTGGGACTTTTAACCTTAAGTGAATTAAATAAAGAAATTAAAATGTCGTGAAAAGAGATAGAAACAGGAGTGGGGGAAGGGGCAGATAGGCCTAGTTATCAGGTAGGATTAGAAAGTGAGGAACAGGTGGAAATAAGCAAAGATCAAAGGTTATTAATGATCATGTTTGAAAGACTAGAACAGAATATGAAGGAATTAGGTCAGAAAATGGAACAAAATAATGCAGAATTAAAACAGGACATAGAACAAAGTTTAGGTCAGAGTATAGGCCAGAAACTAGAACAAAATAAGGTAGAATTAGGTCAGAAAATGGAACAAAATAACGCAGAATTAAAACAGGACATAGAACAAAGTTTAGGTCAGAAAATGGAGGAAGTGAGACAGAACTTAGAACAGAAAATGGAATTAGGAAGACAGAACTTAGAACAGAAAATAGAATTAGGAAGACAGGAGTGTAAGGAAAATATGAAAGTAATGGAAACTAATTTAAAATTAGTACATAAAAACTTAAATGAAACAAAGGAAGCCTTAGAAGCTAGGATAGAAATCGTAGGAGATAGGATGGGAAAGATAGAATCAGAGATGAGAGAGAATAAGATTGTGTTAGAAGGAGAAATTGTAAGGTGTAGAGAGGAAATAACAGAATGTAATGCAAGTGTGTAGACTGTAAGATTACAAATGTAAAAGCAGAAATAACTGAGGAATTAAGGAAAGAGATTGAGGTAGTAAGGAAAGACATTATTAATGAAACTGTAGAACAAATTGTAATTAATAAAATTAAGACAATGAATGATGTGATGCATTCACAACAGGATGCTATAAATGATATGAAACAAAGCCACTTAGAAATAAAGAATGACTTAAAATCAATTTGTGAAGAAATGAAAAAAGGGAAAGAAAGTTTGGCTAATGTAAATGATATTGTGAATGCATTACAAAGACAAGATGATTTAGATGTAAGTAATGTACAAGATGAGAGTTATTTGAATAATGTACAAAATGTTGACTCACCATACAGAGAAAGAGGTTCACAACCAAACAATGACACAACACATAACACATGTTACACCAACAGCATATTACATGAAATCACACCACCTACATTTGACGAGGAGAAGGGAGACGATCCAAAACTCTTTGTTAAAGAGATGGAAGAATATTTTAAAGTGAAAGGATACCAAACGAGCTTAGGATGATGATAGTTAAGAAAAGCTTAAAAAACAAGGCATTAGAATGGCTCAGGTTAACACTAGCTGGTCATGAGTCGTATAGCTCATTCAGAAATTTATTCCTATCAAGGTATTGGGGCCCAGCTAAGCAAAACCAAACTAGGGTAGAGCTAGCGACAGGTAGATACGATCCAACCAAAGGGTTGTCGCTAGTCGATTATTTTATGAAAGTAGCCAACAAAGGAAAGCTATTAGACCCCAACTTATCAGAAGCAGAACTAATTACCAGCATAACAAGACATTTCCCAGACACAGTGAGAACAGGGTTAATTGTTGCGAGGCCAGTAGATTTTGCAGATATGATAGAATTGCTGACAGCCTTCGAAACACAAAATGGTCGGCCTAATGAGCATAGACATAGGAACGGTCACCCAAACTCACCCATCCTAAACCGGAACACGGCTACGAACAACCAGAGTGAGGGAGAACATAGAAATACTAGGAGCACCCATGAAAGAGGGAGAGGGGCACACCATTTCCCACAACCACATAATCATGGCGAGAGGATGGAGAACACAAGACAGCGGTACCACGACACAATACCGAATGGTGAATCGAGATACAGAACATATACATATGATCGTGGAAGACCAGGAGACCATACCCATCAAGTGAATCACATACGATTCAGTAGGGAACACTTGAACAACCACAGACCGTCATACGACAGAGGTTCACGCCATAGGGGCAGAAACCAATGGTACACTGACAACATAAGACAGCAGGAAGTAGATGAAAATGTGACAAATAGGACCGATGTTGCACAGAATGCAGAAACAACAACCACCACCAACACTCAGGGAAATTACAACAACTAAGTTCGTCCCAACTGAATGGATGACCAACAACACAAACCCTAAGCATTAGGCAATTGACATTGACACTACGATGGCTGCCCAAAGAGAATTATCAGAGAAGGAAAAATGTCAATTGGCATTCAGAAGATTGCAGCAAAAGGCTGAAAAAGGGAGGAACAAGGTAAATAGATTCGTCAGGAAATGGTCCCCACAAATTGGAGAAAAAGTGCTCTTAAAAAGTCACAAAGCATCCAAGGCATCTGAGAAGAGATCTGGAAAGATGGAGCTATTGTATACTGGACCACTGGTCATAACAAAACAGCTGGGTGACCACACGTATGAGCTACAGAATACAAATGGCAAGTTGGTAGGAAGATACCATAAAAATAAATTAAAGCCATACAAAGAAAGGACCAAATAGTCTTTGCCAACAAATGTGTAAGGCAGGAGTAGTAGAGATGAAGGAAGATAACAATTCTTAATGGGTTACTTATAGAAAATTATGTTCAGATTAGGAATTACAACAAGGAAGAAAACCAACACAGTCATTGGCTATATCGACCACAAAGAGCATTGTCAACAAAGACAGACGAGGACACTGATTGTCATTAAAGAAATGAATCATAGCGACGGAATATAATATGTTTTTGACATAAGGATGTCAGGGACAAAAATAAAAAGGAATCAATTATGATGACAAAGATATAATATTTCGACACAAAGATGTCGAGGGTAAATTGAGAAGAAAAATAATACAGTTACAGAATAATTATAAGTATAGAAGTTTTCTCTTATAGAAATAAGAGACAAAGAAGTGACAATTAGTGAAGTAAGGAAAACCATAATCAGAAAAACAATGCCCATGAATTAAGATGAATATAGCCAATGCTAAGCTCGAAGAAATGTTGAACCAAACAACAATGAATAATAACCCAATTAAGAAAAATGGTACCATTAGTAACATCAGAGTTTAAGAACCGACTCAACAACCTGCCTATACATAAGCTTATAAGACAAAGAAGGCAAAGAACTGAATAAAATATTGCCATAAACATGATCATAATCATTAGCTCAAAATTTGTATCCTGTTTTTCTCTCCTCATAGCAATGAATACAAGTCAAAAACCACATAATAAACCATGATACACTTAAATTATATTTGTGTCAATGTCAAATGTACAATAACTGAGTATGTGTTGTATAAGAACTGAATATGTGTTGTACAATAACAATATGTATTGTATGATAACTGGATATATTATGTAATAACTGAATATGTTGAGTAATAACTAAATGTGTTATGCAAAAAAAAAACTGAATGTGTATTGTGTAATAATTGAATATATATTGTATAATAGCAGAACATATGTGGTATGATAGCTGGATATATTGTACAATAACTGAATATGTATTGTATAATAATTGGACATGTTGTGTAGTAACCAAATGTGTTGTACAATAACTGAATATGTATTGTATAATAACTGAATGTATTGTGTAGTAATTGAATATGTGAAATTTATAAAGACATGCTGTATCATGCCAAAACAAAAGACAAAGACAAACAGTGAAGAAGACTGTAAAAAAAAAAAAAAATATATATATATATATATTGTACAAAGTGATTAAATCAGAGGAGTAGGGAGAAGTATTGTATTGTGTTTCAAGATTATAAATATAGGTGACAACTTGAAAAACAAAACAAGGGGCATATGAGACAGAATATTGGGCCCTGATAGAAAATCGTTCATATAAATGTTTTTTTAAGAGTGTATAAATTTCTAGTTCTTGTTTGGGTGTATCAGGGACTTATTTTTAATATTCAAGATAGCCAATGTTTTCTTGTCACTTTGTGTTCAACCAATAAAAACTATTGCGCGGATGAATACAAAAGAATGGCGGTGTTGCGTCAGGGAGACGCCAAGGACTATTTTCATTAGCGTCTGTGTGCTCTAGATGAAAGGACGTGTTTTTTTTTGGTAGCGTGTGAACATGTAACTTTCACCCAAACTTTTATCCAGTGTAGATTCTACTTAATTGTGAAGTTCTTTGATTATATAATATGGTGCTGAGAGTGTAAAATAACGAAGTGCTAATGAATAAATATGTTGTGATAAAGGAAAGTTGATTTATGCATTCCATTCTGTAACCTCGACCCTGCAGATAAGAATCGCGTCTGCTATCACACTATTTCATCTTTCAGTAAGAACATTATTCCTGCTGCTAAGTAAGAATCTTTAATAAAAACAGCACCAATACAATACATTGATATTTCACAAATAAACGTAATTTGCAATTAATCACATTATTTTACAGCCTCAAATCAGATTTTCTCTAGTTTTGATCACTGAGGTCATCTATGAAAACGCGCAGTATGTATAACTAAAATTATTTATAGTTGTTTAATGTATTAAAATATGCACAGCATATATTTCCATGATAAAAATCTGATGTGCTATATACAAATGATTTTCTTTGCTCACTCTTGCGCAAAGTATTCTTACCAAGGCTTATCCTTCTATATATTCATGTTAACATAGATAAAATTTCATTATACATTATAAAGGATTCATAGGTGAAAAACTTCTCCCCCCCCCCCCCCTCTCTCTCTCCATTTCAAGTACATTGGTATTTTCAAAAATGACAGCTCTCGTAATTGTGTTATTTATTTCATTTTCCTCTGCACTGCATTTTCATATTGCTGAAAAAGAGTGGCCACACAGCTATTCTTAGAAGAACAGCTCAGTCAATAAAATACTGTCTTAATAGGGAAAGAATGTCAGTATCACATTCTGTTTTCGTTTATTACATTATTAAAAGGCCTTTTAGTAAGGGCTGCGTTGCAAATATAACCTTAATCCTAAAGAAAGTGAAAAAAGCGTGTTAAAGCTCTTAACAAAGTAATAATTGCACGATTATGTGGCACACGGTTGTTCCTTCCACCTACAGATAATTTTCATTTCTGTTTTACAAAATATAACACAATGAGAGCTTTGTTTTGTTCAATTAAAACGCCTGCGTTGACATTTCATGTCAGAAAACAAGGAAAGTAGAGTAGAGATACTTAGATAGTACGATGGGATTTGAATTATATCGTAAAATGTAAGCTGCACGTGTGAATATCGGTACTGCGAGACTCCCGTGTGACGTCATCAGCAGACAGTTCTAGGAAGGGCGATTGCGCGGGAAGCGGGAAGAGCCCCCCCCTGGTCTAGGTGTTTCTTCTTTTTAAACTAACTTTTTTGAGTTACATTTAAAAATGCCTTTTCCTGGTTTCTTAAGCAGTTTTTCGGTTGAAGATTTCTAATAGTGATCAGGAATATTAGTTACCTTGAGTACTCTCCCATGTCTTTGGATAATTTATTCATCCTCTTACAGCTCTTTTTTTTTTTAAGCACACTACTCCCATCCGCAAAACACATAATCACTGTTTTCTCCTCAAACTAAGTGTTCATTAATGCTTGCATTTTTATGAAAGTCACTTTCATACCATGTGTAGCTGGCAACACTTTCGTTTGTCAAGCTCAGTCTCATTTTTCACTACATATTTTAATAAGATCTGTCGGGTTTTGCTCTCTCATTATGGTTGCATTGAATTTGAGGTAAAATCTATAAGAGGTGATGCATAATTCAGTTTGGCCAAAAAAATGGATTTGGCAGCTTTTGACACTAGGCACCTCACACACTAACCGCAACACCCAAGATTATCATAGAAAATAGATCCCTTCTTTTCTTTATGTCATTACTTTAAAATGAGCTAATGAATACCTTTAATGATTTCATTGCAATATACATTTTCACGTATTTTATAAACAGAAACAAATCAGTTAACTGAAACAGCAGTTATCATGAACAAAAACAAAGAGAATGTCAATGAGGAATATGGTGGCATGCTTGTGGCTGGTGTTAATGTGGCAGGACTGGCTAAAATGAGTGATCAGGGTTACAAAAAAGCACCCTAAGGATAAACAAATAAAAAGTGGTGAGAATAAAAATATTTTAAATATGTTTCAGAAGTTAATTCAGGCATTCCAGTAAATGAAAATGAAATTAACTGCAAAGAATACTGGTATTCCAGAAGTCAGTATCACACATGTGCAGGGGGTGTTTTAAAACCACATAAAAGAACAGAAAATGCCTACAACAGTTGTAGGAAAGGTTGTCAACAGTGCAATTTACTATAAAGTGCACAACTTTTTTTTGACAATGAATAACCATTTACAAAGTGCTAGATGTCATCAACAGTGACCCTGATATGCCCAACTGGAAGTGAACGAGCTTTCATTCTTTGCTATTAGAAACAGGACTTTATTTTCTTAAGATATATCAACATAACTGTGGATAGGGAAGATACAAGGATCACTAGGTAAGTATTAAAGACAGTAAAATCTGAATAGTCACATAAAAGTTTTGTTATCCCAGTTTCTCAAAATACCCTCCAGGTACTGTATGCAGCATTGCATCCATACCACTCAGTTTATGGAGCTGCAGAGAACTCCTCTTTATATGCAGAAACTGCTTCTTCAAGGCCAGAAAATTGGTGACCTCGGAATCAGTTATTCACCATAGGGAATAGGAAACAATCATGTGGTGCCCGATTGGGAGTATAGGGTGGACGTATCAATAGTTTTACCTCAGTTCCTTGCAGAAACTCCATTGTTACATCAGCAGTGTGAGCTGATGAATTGTAATGAGGCAATAATGTGCCCTTTAGCCCTGTCTTTGGATGCTTTTCTTGGATTTTTTTAAATACCTTCAGAAGACAAATTTCTATGTGCCAATTTGCAGTAACAGTTTTCTGATTTTCAACTGCAACTGTTGTCAAGAAACCACTTCTGGAGAAGAAAGATGTAACCATTTTCTTTCCGGCACGCCTTACTCTCTTGATTTTGATCGGTGGTTGGTCAACTGCAAACACCCAAACGGAGGACGGGCATTTTCTTTCGGGGTCAAATTGATAGATCCATTTTTTGTCACCCATAAAAATATGTGAAACACAGTGAGACAACTTCACAATATTGGATCATCACACCAAGAGCGAGCTCCAAGGGCAAATCAGCAAATTCATTCCAGGCACCTATCACGCTCATCTAGATTAGGCACACCAAACGAGGACATCTGGCTGACCAATCACAAAACAAGTATCACCAACTACAAAACATGTCACCATCCATTGCACCCAGGGGGCGCTTGGCATGTCATTTTTGTCTCCTGGCACTTCAGTAAGCCACTCGTTACTGCCACTGGCAGGCAGCTTTTATAGTTCACCAGAAATGCACATGGGCTTAATGCAGTACTGCAAAAGTGAGGTATGGACCTCAGACTTCCGGTGGAGGTTCTTAGTGAGTAGTGCTGCACTGGTTTGAATCTCCATACTCAGGCTTGCCTGGGGTTAGAGTGTATGTGACCTTTTCCCACACCACCACCACCACCAAAAAAAGCTTCAGAATTTTTTTCAGCATTTTCCATACCATTTCAGCCTATCGAGCTTCTGTGCTTCATATATATTATGGGACATCCATCTTGAATGTTTTTTATACAAAGGTGTTCATGAAGGATGGTTGAAACACTCAGAGAGCTAATCCTTAATGCCAGCTTTATGTCCTTGTAGGTTAATCTTGGGTCTTTCCTAATCATTGTTTCCACAGCGGTGATGTTCTTCTCAGTCGTTACTGTTGCTGGTCTGCCACTTCTCTTCAACTTCAAGAGATTGCAGACTCCTCTTTAAATTCTGCAAACCAGTGATGTAATTTTTAAGGGCATTCAACTACTTGGTCATCAGCACCCTTATAAAGTGGATCATGGAAAAACCCAGAGACGAATTTCAAAACATAAAAAACTTAAAAATCAAACATACTGAATATACCAAACAAAGAGGCTAAAGCCAAAATAAAAACAAAGTTATAAAAAGGTTGAAAAAGAATCAAATTTTTACATTTAAATTCTGAATCCTTAGGTTCATGTTTACCATTGCTAAAAACTTCAAAACTCTTTTGATCACTTGTCCATCATCCACCAGGACCTCTGCAAGTCTGACAGGCAGTTGCACATTGTCTCGAAGATGCACTGGGGGAACATACTCTAGCAACATGTGAAATACAGATAAAAGACTGTTGCATAGCGAACAAAGTGGAGCTAGGTCCCCCTTTAAAAGGGCACCATGTGTAAAATTGCAGTGGCCTATGTGTAATTGAACCAAGATCACATCCTCACAAGATACGCAAAAGGAGGTTATCCAGGTTATTGGTTTTTCTTTCACTGCTCTGAGCTTACTGCACAGAGCTTACCACTCTTCATGCCAGCATCACTCTTCATACTTCAAGTCTTAGTCTCCCAAAGTAATACAAAAGATGTAATGCTGGTTTCGGTGGTTGCCACCTTTTTTTACCAAATCCACCATTTCATTTCTGGCAAATCTATATGACCAGGAATCAATGCACACCACGTAAATACTAGAACCATGTAAAACATGGAGGGCATGCTGGATACCCTGTAAGACAGAATGGTAGTTGGTTCAACTCACAAAGGCTCTGAAGTGAACTAAGAGAATATCTCAAAATTAGGCAGTCACGTAATTTGTGACGCCTTGGTATATAGCATACAGCTCTACATTACAAATGGAAGTGCTACTATCAAAACCAAATATATGACATTCAGTTCCATAACCATAAGCACATCCAACAGTGTTGCTGGTGCTCTTAGATCCATTGGTGTAGATTAAACGTCGGTCAGTGTAGCCTGAAAAAAATTCTAATAAACAAGTGAGGCTACTGACAGGTATTGTGGACATCCAGTAAACAATCATCCCAAGATCTATATGGGGTGTGGCACACAAACAAAGGAGGTAGCAACTCTCCCTGTTTGGAAACATGTTAGGCATTTTAGCAAGAAGCTTAAGAAGCTCCCAAAAACGAAAACCCGCTGGCCTTAGACAAAAGTTCCTTCTCTATTGCTTGTTTAGCATGGTGTTGAAAAAGGAAACAGACATTCATACATAGGTATACACTTAAGCGCAAAACTGTAATTTCCTAAGAGGACCTCACACTGATATTGCTGAGGAGGTTCTGCCAATCTGGCATAAAGGCTCTCAAACTGGGCTAGTTGGAAAAGCTCCTATTGCAATGCAAATGCCCTAATTATGGACTGTGTCTAGTCTTCTCAGCACAGATGGTCATGCTGAAGAATAAACAATACACCCATATATAATAGATATAATGCTATAGCAAACAGTATAGAACTCAGTACTGATATGTGAGTTGACCCTTACTCAGAAAACACAGTTTACTGTTACACAGATTTTACTGTTCCTGAATGAACAGTAGTGTGCATCCATGTATATTCCAAATGTACAGGGACCACAGTATCCCTGCTCACCAACACATAACAAACCTTCTCAAGATAAAAAAATATGCCAACGTTTTGACAGATCTTCACAAATTGGTTCATGATCTGTGTTGATATTGACATAAGATATCCCAACAGTTGAACAACGTCGTCAAAAATCACAATGGGTATTAGTAGGTTGTGAATTTTTAACCAACATATAAACCGTCCATTGATCATATGTTCCATCACCTCGCAACACCTGAGGGAAATAGGATGGTAACTGGAGGGAAGATGACAGTCCTTTCTAGCTTTCAAAATGGGCACCACAGTGGTCTCCTGCCATTTTTCTGGAACAACGCTGTCAACCCAAACAGAGTTATAGACTGAGCAGAAATGCCTTTCCTTCAGGAGAGAGCGCTTGTAACATGCAATACCATCTGGTCCTAGTGGAGATAGTTATGAAGATGAAAGAGAATGTTCTAACTCCACCATGAGGAAAAGGCGGCCCGGGTTCGATCCCAGAGACCTGCATGTGGTATTCGTGGTGGACGAAGTGGCGTCAGGGCGGGTTTTCTCCGGTTTCCCCCGTCATCTCATTCCACCGGTGCTCCATCTTCATTCCATGTGTCATCAGTGTCACCATCTGCGGTGCCGTAGTAGTAAAAGTGAGTGTTAAACAACAACAACAACATGAGGAAAAGGCTATCGTAGTCTTCTACATTTCTAGAACGAAACACATCAGTCATCAGTGTCACCATCTGCGGTGCTGTAGTAGTAAAAGTGGGCGTTAAACAACAACAACATGAGGAAAAGGCTATCGTAATCCTCTACATTTCTAGAACGAAACACAAGACCTTGAGTCCACCCGAGTCTTATTTGGAATGAACTCAGGCAAGTAGTTATCCGAGCTAGACACTTAAGCGAAAACACTGCTAAAAGTGTTGGCCACATCAAATGAATCAACAACAGCTCTTGTAGCTTTTTCAAGGCCTGCGGTTGTATGTCAGTTAATTGAAGCTACAAGCTAAGAACACACCTTTCAGCACGAATGGCATTCCGGCAACTATCTGTCCATTGCAGAACAGGAAATCAACTAGGGTGGGAAATTGATAGCGGAATAAATTGTTCAGCAGCTGAAACAATCTGTGAGATGCTGTGCTAAATCATGCACAGAGTTGTGCCCCTAAGTAAACATAGCCAGCTGGGTGTAAAGACCCCAGGTGGCATGATGCATGCATGTGGAACACGTTAACTGTGTTAAGAAACTAATAAGACATGAAAAGTGGTCACTAGAGTGTATCAAAGATGTTCCACTGTAAGGAACAAACTGCTAGATCAAGGTGCAAGGAGCTATTGAAGGAGTCAGAAAGAAATGTGGGCTCTCCAGTATTCAGGAGAGCTAGATTGTAACTGTCCATGAAATCAGTGATTAGCTTGCCTCTCGCAGAAGCCCAAGTGAGTGGGTGATGCACACTTAAGTCTCCCACCAACAGAAAAGATGTTGGTAACTGGGAAACTATATCTTCTAAATTAGTGAGTGAAAGGTCATTAGATGGAGGCAGATATATGTAGCACATGGTAAATCAGATGGATGGCAGAACAAAACTTATAGTGAGTGATTGGATGTTAGACTGTAAGGGCACAGATTCCAGGAATACATCATCTGTGATGAGCATCATGGTGCTCCTGTGTGCAGGAACCCCCTCTTCCGATGTACAATCACACCACAGTGGGGTGTACCATCTTATTTGAAAAAAGTTCTGCAGACGCTACTCAGTCTCTTGCAAACATGCAACCAAAGGCACTGAGCAAAACTTCAACCACTGGTCTGTGTGTTCTAATTCCATATATGTACCATTGTAGGATAGCCACTGCAATTTTTATGGGATAAGTATACTCAAATACAACCCTCCATTACTTTGGAAGTGGCAGCGGTCAAAACAGTACACTCTGTTTCTTTGGTGATGGGCTAACATCTCTAACTGGAGTTTCATCCCGCCTCTTTTTCTTGCAGTGTGGGCAGAATCTTGCTCCATCTCCTCCATGGAAGAGAGCTGTTTCCAAATAGAGAATTTCAGTACTTCTAAATGTGATTTTACAGACATAAAAATCTATTATCAAACACATATGGAGAAATAAAATGAGAAAAAGCTTCAATAAATTATGCTGATTACCTTTAAACTTCCTTGTCCTCCAATAATGGCGTGATTCCTTCTATTTCATTTCCTATTGACCTTGATGGACCGGGTTCTTGTGAATTAAAATCAGATAATGGTGACTCTGAAGGGACAGTTCTTGTTGATAATGACGAAGACGGTGATACATTAATCAGAAAGGCGTCTATGTCGCCTTGGATCTCATCGACTATCCACAAATCGCTTTCAACCTTCTTAATTTTGTCAACATAATTCACCCAATTCTGTATTGTAACAAGTTTGTATGCCTCTACGATCAACCGTCTCATTTCTGGTTAAGTGAGGTATTGTTCATTTTTGCATACACTTTATTTGTGACCATACCATTTTGATGGGATTCAGTTCACAATGGAATGGAGAACTTGTCACCCCGTTGTTTTCACTATTTCATCGGCAATACATTTATCAATCTCCCTTTATGTTGAGATACAACGAACAGAAGTTCCCGTTTAAGCATATCGGGTTCTTTCCAAGTAAGCCAACCAATTATCATTTTTCCTCCATGAATTAACAGGCAAAAGCTCACTTCTACTGAGATATTTTGCATTATCGATTACAGTAATGGCTCCCTTGGGGCTATTTGGCAGCAACTGTTCAGTGAACCACTTTTCATAAATTTCCCCCGTCATTTCGTCATGTGAGTTGGCCATATTTTTTTTGGCACAAGAATGTCAGTTCAGCGTTTCTTACAAACCCCTGTTCATTGCTGGCATGGACCAAAGCAAACCTTGCTCTGCAACCCCAAGGTAGCCCGAGTCCTGTACTTAGTCCTTTAATTGCTGCTTGGCGGGCACTTTAACTTTGCTATCCCTCCACGCCTTTGTCACTGCATGGCCTAAATTTACAAATAACTCGTCTGTATAAACAACTGATTTCCCCTAGTCCCTAAATATTTTTATGTCTTTTAGATATTTATGTCGCCATCTGATGATATCGTCTCTTTCTATTAATATGCACTTGTTACCCTTTCTTTCATCTTTGAGCCCCAAATCATGTAAGAACTGAGTAAGAGTGGCCCTTGAGAAATTTGGTAGGGTCTCATCACTGTTGACCCGTGAGAAAATTATATTCAGTGTGGGTTGAATATTTGCAAAAGTAAAGAATGAACAATTCACAGCCCTCCACTTTACACTATTCCATCATATTGCGTTAACCTAGCATTGTTTTCCTGCCCTTTTTGCATTTTTTTATGGTGTTCTTAGAGGTCCTTTCATTAGTTCCTTCTTAATCCTATACACTACTACTTCTGAGCACCCAATAGCCCTAGCTGTTTCTTTTACTGCCTTACTAACACTCATTTTACTTGAAAAATAATCGAACACATTCATAATTATTTGGCGTTCCTTACTTCTTCATTTACCAATATATTGTCTCTTCCTAGCTTCCCCTTAGTAACTACAAATATTTACAGAAAACTATTAAACAATGCAATAACAGCTCACAGATTCCACACAGTTACACAACACACGACTTCTTTCAAACTAATGTTATAATCTTCGCAAAAGTTAAAGGCATGTGGAGTGAGTGAGTGAGTGTGTGGGGTTTAACGGCCCGCCGACAACGAGGTCATTTGGGCCCACAGTTAAACAATCTAAAACACACTCACGCAGTTAAAATGAAAATTAAATGACATGGCTAAAATTCTAAAATAACGCGGTAAAATGTGAGGTATAAAGGTTTAAAATATCATAAAACTGCAAAAATATAAAATCCATCATAAATTAAAAGGAAAAACAAGTCTGAGGTTTAAAAAGTCCAGGCTTTAAAACATATAAAAGGAAATCTTAAAGGGTTAAAATCACATGTCAGACTTGTCTATCGAAGCCAATATCGGCGACGAACTGTAGAGTCTTAGCTACAGATTCCGGGTCGTCGCCTAGAATAGAGGCTAGTGTAGACCCCAGACCAATAGATTGGCGCTCACGAGCGTATTGCGGACAGTCGAGTAATATATGTGCGACGGACAGTTCGATGTCACATGTAGGACAGACAGGCGCCGGGTCGCCACGCAAAAGGTAGCCATGTGTGGCTCGTGTGTGCCCTATCCTCAGGCGGGTTAGAATAACTTCAGCCCGCCTGGAATCTCTGCAGGAGGTCAGCCAGGGTTGAACGCCGTCCTTAATTGTCCGCAATTGGGTGCCAGCCAGCGCTTCCCATGAATGCTGCCATACAGTTAATAAATGTCGACGAAAGTATCGCCGCACGTCTGTATAAGGCAGTGTGCGCGTTGATAATCCCGGCAAGCGACAAGCAGACTTAGCAGCTGCATCAGCCTCCTCGTTGCCGGGAATACCCACATGGCTAAAGGCATGTGGAGGTGGGCCATACTGCAGACTCCAGTGAATCCTAAGCTTGCTCCTCCTACCAGCGCTGCCGAATGTGTTACATGTATCTCGCACACTCTTATGTACCGAGCCTCTGCCAGTACACGCACTACGCTTGGCAACAGCGCTCTGCTTGAGCATTGACCAGCGTTCACATGCCTTTAACTTTTTCGTGCAGTATAATGCTGCTCCTTATACTATCTTCTGAGTCAGGCCCGGCGCCAGAATATGCTGTATAGATGAATACATTTTGTTTGCCTTACTCAATGAAAGAAAGAGGTTACAGCCTTTTGGTTTATTTTAAAAACTTTCCCCAACCCTCTTCAATATTTGTTCTCGCTTGGTCCCTGATGTAGACTTAACAAAAAAGTGAGCATAGAAACATCAAATATCGGACTTCTATTGAAAAAAAAGTTTTCTGAAGAAATATGGGCTTATAGAAATCTATAATAATTCTAAAAAGGATATAACCCGATTGAGAAAAAAATTCTGTGTAGGATGTGTTCAAACCTGCAATTTATAACTGAATATTTAATACCATACTATTAAGAACCTGGCAACAGCGCTAGAGTAGAAAAGGACGAGGCTAATGGCAACTTGTATGCGCTAGATAGGCAGATATATCCCAGATATATACTGTCATCTAAGGGCGAGACAAGGTATAGTTCTTATAGAGCAAGTTAGCTATTAGTATCTGCATTACAAGCTGAGCCGTATAGAATTTTGTTTGCGAGATAAAAGAAAGTGTATTTGACAGAATAATAAAGAAGCAGAAGAAGGAAGAATAATAAGCCACTGTTGAAAACTGGAGAGAAGTGGAAATATGAAACCTTATGTAAAGCCAAGACTTGTGTTCAACAGCAAGACAAGATAGTCCTTATCATCTCCTTACCAAGACTTAAATATAGCAAGCTAAACAAAAATCCCACATCAGTAAGAATAGTTAGCACAAGAATAGAAAAAAGTCATGTAAGTGCAACACATCAGATTTTTTTTTATCATTGCACACATTACAAACTATATCACATAACACAGGACAAGTTTCATTATCATCGATTAATCTCTCTGTATTGATTCATTGTTGCAATTGCACTTGGAGAAACAGAACGCAAAATAAACGTGCTGATAATGTATACTCCCTTGTTATGCTAGTGAGTTGAGTGTGCTTGCTTTGCTTTCATGATCTTGACTTCCTGCTGACCATATGTACAGTTTCATTAAATGCTTGACTAAGCTAAGCTGCATGCATGCAAAATGAATGCCCATGTGTCCCAAGTGTTAACACGCGCATGCACACACATTTTAACTTATTCTTGGACAAACCTTAAAAGCTCTACATATCATAAGCACCTTCTAAGATATCTTAAATATGCTATCCTGGAAGGTAACATAGTGGTTAATTCCTTAAATTTTAAATGATTACAGTTTCATACACAATATAAAAGGCCATTAAGAGGTATCTGATGAGATGTCCAAACTTTTGGGACTTAACATTTCCCATCTTTAGAAATGATGCCTAGGAAAACCACTTCATGAAATTCAGGTAAAAATGTCATGGTCATTACCTCGGTATGTAGTTCAACTATTTTGCATCTTCTCTCGATTTCGGTTTCATCATACCCAATTTCTTCCCAAATCTGTTTGAACTTCAGCACTGTGTCACAAGTCATGCCCTCAATCGTTTGTATTAATCTTTCATACCTGCAAGAAAATTTCTACATGTATTAAATCTTTAAAACCTAAGTACACACTTTGAAATATACTTAAAAGTAAAGCTTGAGGAGAATGCAAATCTCTTTGCATGGCCTCCAAAATGTGAACGGCCGACTCATTTGACTGTTGCAATTAAAACAGTTAATATTTTGCTAACACTGCAATTATAAATACCTTAGAGTAATTTAAGAATTGCCGTGATCCAAACTTAGTTTTGGAATTTTTTGCAGTTGCAACAGCTAGTTTCATCTATTCTTTGGTCTACATCGCTAACAAAGCAACATAGCCCACCTCTATGATATGGATGTAGCGTGTTTGCCTCACATTCAAGAGGCCCCAGTTTAAATCTCAGTTAGGATGAGTTATCCTGGGGTTTTTCCTATCCTGAAAAGACGAATGTCGGATAACTAAGCTTTATGAAACCAGGCTCACTTGAGCATCATTTCACCCATTTCATTCATCATCCAATATGAACTACAAGGTTAAAGAATGTTAAACTTAGACAAAAAAAAGATACGAATGCTATGTTGTTAGGACATAAAAATTTTATCATAATGTTCCACAAATACCTATATTTAATAATTACTAAAGGGCGCACAAAATAAGAAGGCACATGAGTAGCTCCAATAGCTATTCAGCTATGGTGCACTGTTGCCGGAGCATATCACTATGCAAAAGAAAGAGAGGGGAGATATACACGTGAGCGTTACCAGTAGGCAGCAGCCAAGACGGTGAAGCATTACAAGGTGCACAGTTAAAACCTGTCACAACAATTTCTCTCTTTAGAATGAGATAATAGGCTCTCTAATCCTGCTTCAAATATAAATTCCTCATCTAAGCAGACAATTTTCATTTGCAATGTAATGTTTCAATGGAGTTCACATCTTTCAAGCTGAAAATTGGGCCTAGGTGATAAAACATTACAATGTTGACTTCTTAATTTTTTTTATTATATCCAATTCTCTAGGAACGTTTTCATGTAAATATTTTTGTTGTCGAAGTGAAAATGAGGCCGTAGTTGCGCAATTTGAAACATTTTCTGACAGGTATTTCTCATATTCTTCTCAATTTTTCTGAGTGTCTATGCAGAGTTTCATGTTAATCAGTTTCTATATTAGGTATTCTAAGTGAAAATATACATTATTCAACAACAAATGCCTAAGCACAATTTCAAGCAGCCTTTTATGAGTAATATTCCAGTGTGGCCCTCTCGGTTGTGTATTTTAGACATACTTCAGCACTTAAATGTTCCTTACAATGCAATTTGTAAGTTATCAGAGTGAAACTTTGGAAATAGTTTCCACAATATGTGCCAATCAGAACTCGCTATGCGGTTATTAAAATAAGGCAAGTATGTTAGGCTAACATGCTCATCAAAGTTTATATATCAAAAGTGGAAACTCACCATTAAACAAAATTTATTTTTTTAAAACCAACTGTGTTAAGACTCTAAAGTAAGAACAAATTAGAAACTAAAAACTTCACTTATCTTAGTAATGTTGTTATTCTTTTAACCCTGGGGTTTCAAGCTATGTCCAGCTCATTCTCAAAGCCATATAAAAGAATAACAACATTACTAAGATAAGTGAAGTTTTTAGTTTCTAATTTGTTCTTACTTTAGAATCTTGTTGCTTCACTGTTAATAGCTTCAATTTTTCCTTATTGTGTTAAGACTATTTCTTAGTAAACTTATTTTATAGCTCAGTAGAGAACATAAACATGCAGTATTGATTAAAAATTGTGAACATGCATCGCAAGGAGAATTTTTCATGAAATAGCTTACATTTTTGGTTAAAAACACGTAATCCATGAATGACAACATATATGCACCAAGATTTGCAGCCCACTTTGTATTAAAACTTTAGAACAACCAATAAAGCACTTTAGGTTTTGCAAAAATTCACCCATCGATTCCCTTAAAATACAATACCTAACGTATATACTTTAAAGAAAACATGTACCTGGAATCACAAAGGAGTTGCTAGGACTTCCTCCTCCCCCTCTTCCTCCCTTTCTTCTACACATGAGTTCGAATCACTGTCTGTAAGGTTAATAACCAGGTTTTGAACAATGCTGTCTCTTGCTACTTCTTTGTGGAAATCTTCCTCTTGAAGTTTTTCAGCATGAGCAGCATGCCTAGCCCAGTTTTCTACCGTAACTTCGAGAGCCTCGTGCATCAGTTTTTCAACATCCGCCAGCCGAAATGTTGAATTGCAGGTAGCAACTTGACATTTCACTTTTGCCCAAATTAACTCAATCAGGTTGTTTGACAGTGGTAGGGTGGTAATTGAATAATTTGATGACTTCTTTCCAGAGCAATTTCATCTAATTCATACCACCTTTCTTGTGGCTTGTTCTGGTTGACTTTTAAAAGAAATTCTGCAAGGGGTTTAAGGGGATTATATGCAATATTGTGGTTTTGCAACCATTCCTGAATGTCTGCTTTCCTGGAGTTTCTAGTGGGGACTTTATCAATTACTTTTGAGTGATAACTTGTATTATCCATGATGATAATTGAGCCCTCTTCCAGTAAATTTAAAAATCTGTCACAAACCAGTCTTTGTAACTTTCTGAATGGTAGTCTAAATTTGTGTTTTTCGTTACCGGAACGCAATACCCATTTACTTTTGGAATGAAACCCATTTTTGCAGATCCCGCATGGCAAATAATGAGCCTACTGCCTTTTCCAATGAGAACTTGGAGGCCACCATTTCCCAAGGAATCCTGCCAAATGTCCTTTCCGAGAGTGATTTTGGCTCACCCAGGACTCATCAACATAAAATATGGGACGACTATCACCTGAGTCCTTCAATTCTTTCATAGTTCTCAAAAAGTTTACTCTGGCGGCAACAATGTTGTTCCTTTCTAACAGAAATTTCCTTCCCTCTTTAGTTCGTCTATAAGAAAATCGCATTTTTTAAAATATTAACCCCAAAGATGTTGTGGAACCTTTATAATCTATTTTATCCCTCATTAAATGAACGAGGTTTTTAATGGTAGGATATTCACCGTTACCATACATTTGAAAAACGGTTCGACGCAGAACATCTTTCTGAAAGTCGTCCAGATTCAAAACCAGTTTTTCTGTCTTACAGTGTTTTCCGGGGGAGTTGAACAAGGACCACCCTGATTCAGAAGAGGTTGGTTTACCTTGTTGCACTATGCATGACATTGAATGTTCACTTACATTGCACGCTTTAGCTGTTAGTGCCAGACTCTGCTTAAATGCAATGTTCACACGCACTTCTTCTGAGGACAATTCTTTTAAAAAAGTGTAAACACTGAAAATAATAGCAATACTTTCCCTTTCGATCTACTTGCCTGTAAGCCGCTTGTACCAGGGTTTGATAATGCCATGTTTCTTAGCAACAAAACGAGTTACAGTAATTATAAAACACAGGTAACACTGTACATATACGCATGAGCGTCGGGAGACTTTTTTCCAGGGGGGGGGGCACATGTTGGAAATTTGCAATCAGATAATATTAATTAATTATTTTACTGTCAAAATTTATATTTGTTGCAGATAACCATATTAATTTGTGCCAAATAAAAATTGGTCTTTACATTCAAATTAAAATAGTATTTTAATAGTCAGTAACTGATTGTGCAGTGTTTTCAAAACAATGGACATGTTCATGCACATTTTACAAGAAACAATCAAAATATTCACTTAACCTCCACTAGAACTACACTATGCAAAAATGGAGTTTTACATTCCTGTATAAAAATATATAATTCACTGCCTAATAACCTTAAAGATATAGAAAATGTTAATAAATTTAAATGCGGTGTGAAGGTTTTTTTGAAGGAACACTGTTTTTACACAGTAGAAGAATATTTGAAATTTAACAAATACCCTTATGTATAACTGTACAAGTATTTATTGTAAATAAGTTTATGTAATATAATTACTTTTGACGTATCCTATATCAGTGTACCATGTACAGTATCTGATTTTAAAGGACTAATAAATATTATACATCAGACTTGGAACACTCATAAGAATAAACTAAATTCCTCTTCCTTTCCTGCAGACATCTCACCCCTTGAGAAGAAAATTATTTGAGACGATAAACAATCATGATGCAAGGCAAGTGTTGTTTGTTATAGCTAAGCGCAGTGTTTTTGAGGAGAAAATTATTTGAGACGATAAATAAACAACCATGATGCAAGAAAAGTGTCGTTTGCTATCGCTGAGCGCAGTGTTTATTCAATCACTCATATCTTGGGCTCCAGGCCACCTAAAATATTGCTTTTAGGACAGTCAGCTTCAAAATTTCTAGCCCTTTTCAATGGAATTCTTTGTAATAAAAGTGAAAAGCAAATATTGCGCTAGGCAGCATGTTAATGAACTGGGCAACGCCACCTCTCTAGAATAGGCTACTTGCTCTCACATACCTTCGTCTAGCTCCGCCTCATGTGCCTTCTTATTCTGTACGCCCTATAACTTCAAATATGTAACAGTAAAAGACTAAAATATTTGTAACTATAAGTTATTTCCGGGCTGTTGTTTTGTGGCCCGCTGGAGTTAGTTTCTAGACGTTTCGTCCACAACTGAAGATGTCCATTGCAGTTGTGGACGAAACATCTGGAAACTCAAAATCCAGCAGAACAGTCCAGAAATAATTTCTAGCTATAGTGACTCTGGCCATGAAATTCTATGTTCTCTCACTAAAATATTTCCTTCTTTCACAAACACATCTAATTGCACATGATGTGCTCACAGCAGGGCCATAGCAAGATAGACTGACTGTAGAATCACCCTCTTCCCCAAATTAAATTTAAGTTTTTTTTTCTCTCTTTGTTTATGTAAGTTCATCAAAGGTACAGTAAAATGAATAAGAATTTTAACTTAGCAGCTAATATCTGTATGTTAAGTCTAGTGGATATGCTTATAGAGGGATATGCTAGGCAGAGGATCACATGCAAATCTGGGATCAAAAATGCTTGAGATCACAATATAGCTATTTCTAAACTTGGCAACATTTAGAAGGCAAGATACAGTGCTGATTCCAAGATCTGCAACCAAACTCTGAAATATAGCAAATGTTGCTGATGCATGTAACACATGTTTTATTAGCCAACAAATAAAAACTAACTAAGCACAAGCAATAAATAATACAAGAGATAACAAATATGTACCATAGCCTAAATATGAAGCAAAGAGCTTAAAGCAGAGAATAGATACAATCACAGGGTAATGTAGCATCAGTAAACACAGCTATAGTTTATCATAAGTGGGCATTCCAAGCTTTCTTTTTTTGTCAACTGCAGCAAGTCAGACTCGCCTAGTTCACAAGATTAGCAGTCCTCCACCCTAAACCACCCTTTACATTGAAAGTTTTTTGAAAATTTCAATTTTCTCAAAAATGGCTCTAATAGTTTTGACTTCCACAATAATTATTGTGACATCTAATTGAATAGAATGACAACACGAGGAGTATAATTGCAAATTGTATTATGTCCAAAAACAGTTTTACTGAAGAAGCCTAAAATGAATTGCAGTTAAAGCACAGGAGATATTTCTAACTTAAATTACTAAACTTAGCTTTATATAACCCTAATTGGATAGTGCAACAAACAAAATATTTTTTTTTCAAAATCAATAAATTAATTAGCAAAGACCAGCAAATAGCTTGAAACTGTTCAAAAAAGAAGTTACTATTCAAAGAAAAATTGAAGCTGTTAATAGTGAAGCAACAGAATCTAAAATAGGAACCAATTAGAAACTAAAGGCTTAATTTATCTTAACCCTCCGTTAAGCACATGCCCTGGTAGAACGCTGTTAGTCGTGCAGGGTCTAGTAGTCCCTCGCTATATTTTTGTGCTTATAAGCTTGCATTTTTTTTGTAATTGTTTTTTTCCCTTTATTCCCATGTTTAGCTTCATTTAGCTTAAATATACATGGTATTTATTAGCATTATCATATTAGATCACAGGTAAATAAAACATAGTCTGAGCACACTATAAATTATAATTTGTACTGCACTACATGTAAAGATAACAAATTGGGATGTTCGGGTATACAATTTGTAATTTCCAGTGTGCTGTCAACAACAACAACAACAACAACAATATATTTGACAAGCATATGATGTTTCCTACAAATTAGATGTTGCTTTCATCCTCTTCTTTATGATCAGTTTATGAAGCTGAAGATCTCATTTCCAGTTTATTTTCAGCATTGGAATAATCTGATTCATATAAATTGTCATACATGGGTAAGACATCACAAGATAGATGATGTACTATAAAATTCTTGGAATTTTGTAAATCATAGCTTTTATTTCTGCTTTTAAGAAGTATTAACATCTACTTGCACTCACAAAGATGTATTGCACAACTCATGAGGAAAAACATTAGGCGCGCTGAGTTTGGTTGACCTCTGCAACACATAACTTCTGATTATTCATTCTTGGGGCTCAAGAAATAAACAGATCAGATTGTTGCTCTGCCAAACAGGCAAGTAAGGGATAATATTAGATGTCCTAGTCAGGCAATTGCATAAGTGTGTTCATTCGAAAACTAGAATGTTTAAATAAACGCAGGGGTCTCCCAGGCCCTTAGCGACCACTAAAGGGTTAAAGAACTTGCAGCAATTACTAGGATAAGTGAAGCTTTTAGTTTCTAATTTGTTCTTATTTTAGAACATGTTACTATTCTCCAATAAAAATTTACCATAATGTTTCATGTTAACCAAAACTACTAGATAATCCAAATCAACATAAAATCTTCAAGTAAGATTTCATGGTCACTTTTACTTTCTCTAGCATATATAGAAAGTAGGGGAAGTAGTGTATTCCACCCAAAAATTTGATATTAAGATTTCACCAGAAATACAAGTTTTAAGATTTCACAAATCAAAGTAATAAATAAAAAAAAAGGAACATTTTTAGAAACTGGTCTGGGTGTGTGTCAGTTGGTTTGTCTTGAACAATATAACTCAAAAACAAAAAGTTGGTTAAGTACCAAACTTGGTTATCTTCTTTCTTGGAAGTTTGAAAACAGTGTTGTAATAACCAATTTAAACCAAAAAGGTGGGTAGATTAATAACACTACACAACACTTACTTATAATTTCCCGGAACATGTTTCGTAGGCTGACAGCTAGCACCAGTGAACCACTACTCCATAAAAAATCTACTGAACTCAAACATCAAAGATGCCATCCCACCTAATAAAAAGTCAGGCATATATCAAACTGAATGCAGTGACTGTAATGAAGTGTATATAGGAAAAACCAAAAGAAATTTAGAAATAAGATACAAACACTTTAGAAACATAAAAAACAAACAGAAAAATCAGCAGTTGCCACTCACTTCTGGACAAAAAATCACAACATAAAGCCAGAAACAAAACTCCTCAAGCATGTAACGAAAAAACAAGAGCTGTCCACACGGGAACAAATCTTGATTTTGAAAAACAGAAAAAGTATTAAATTTCAACATTCCCCAAAAGGATATTTTCAGCAAATTCCTTGAACCACCACCAGAGGAAACATCACCATCCACACCAGAGAGAACCAGTTGATGTCAGGTTGATAATGGAGGAAAGTCAGCCTCCGAAACATGTTCCAGGAAATTATAACTATGTGTTGTGTAGTGTTATGAATCGAATCACCCTTTTGGTTTAAGCCAAACTTGGTATTTAAGCTCAGCATCTTCCATGGATATGATTGAAGATTTTCAACAAAATCCCACCACTCTCATACTACCCTTTATGTGGAACATTTTACGAAAAACATTGGATTTATCAAAATTACCTATAATGATTTTGACTAAAATATCATGCATTTAAGATATTTTCATGACTATGTATATCTTGAATTCTCTAGAAATGCCTGCCTCATTTTTAATACTTTTGTATAACTTGTAAACATAATTGGTAGACAAAATCCTACTGCACAAAAATGTAGATCTTAAACACACATTTTTTTTTATGGACCAAACCATTTTGGAGATATGCCTTGTTATTTGTCTAAATTTTGTATTACATACACTTTTCTCAAATTGGAGGTTGATTAACCATTTTTTATATCATGGCCATGCAGAGAACAGAATTTCAAAGCCTTCACATAGCAACCAGCTTTTACAGATTTGACTATCGCTTAAAGCCTACTGCATTCCAGTGCCAACTTCTGCATGTTTGTTATGAGGAGAAAAGAAATTGCATAAAATTATACTAGCCTGCACACATGTTATAAATTAGGTTGCAACACCAAAATTCTTTATCTTCCTACACATGTAATTATGGGTAGGACTCAACTCGCCACTGCTTTACTGTTGCATTGTTCCATAACTTCATATCATTCTGAATCCTTTTCCCACTGTAGCAGTACTTTCTCAACTAACACGAGTGCAAGGGAAGATAAGTGTCTTGAGACATAGTAGTTCAGCAATAAGTTCTTATCCATTTAAGTGCTAAGAACCTTCTTTCAACACTTGTGGTTGACACAGGTATTTTGAGGTCGTGCCATAGCTGAGTGATTAGATCATTCGCTTCTCACCAAGTGGTCTGGGTTTGATCCCAGGGAACCACATGACAGATTTGTGGTGGACGAAGTGGTGCTGAGGTTGGTTTCCTCCGGGTTCTCCAGTTTCCCGCACCATCCCATTCCACGGCTGCTCCATGTTCATTCCATGTATCAGTGTCGCCGCCTGCAGTGCCGCAGTAGTAAAAGCAGGCGTTAAACGATAAAAAAAAACAAAAAAAAACAGGTATTTCGACAAATATATAAGCCATTGGGAGTTTGTAAATATCTTCTTTAACAAAATAAAAAGCAGTGGCTCTTGAAGCATTGAACAGTTTCGCTGTAAATCACGGCTATTTTAGAATACCACAGTTCATTTTTAATGCTATCAATGTCAAACCATTCAGGGAATGTATTCAAATGTGATAAGTATACAGCAGCTGAAATCTTGGAAAAAAATTATAAAACTAGCATTTTTTCAATTTAAGAAATCACAGTTTCTTTAAATCTTTGAATCACTTCCATTTGCATTGTCTTAATATTAATGATATTAAAATGCAGCTGATGGTAATGAGATTCTGAATTTTTAGTCCCAAAGTGTTCTCTTGATTTTAGGACATGCATCTCCAGTTTCGTTAGCAGCGGTCTTAAAATGTTTGTTCATAAGCTGTATTACTTCTTGATTTGTTCTGCAATTCTGTTAGTTTCTTTACATAGTTAGCACAGTAATTGATATCATTAGCTTTCGTTTCGAGACTATCAAAACAGATTGCTGGTTCCCGAGAACACGTCACTAAAGACTGAAATCTTGAAGATAAATATTAACATCTCTAGTAAACAAATATATCCACTAGCTTCCCTAATTGTGCTATCTCACTTTTTTTATTTGTCTTCCAACATTCCAGTAAAAACTGCCGGAAGACCTTCCCCCAAGCAGTGTCCAAAGCGTAGCACATTTTAACTTCCAGTCATTGTTGAAATATGTTATTCCCTTTTAAACAAGAGATTTCATAAAGTCATAACATGTTTTCAACGATACCAATATAACCACAGCTATACTCTGATAATGCAAAGGAATGTCAATAGATGGCAGCAACAGTAAGTTGGTAGAGCTCTCTCACTATAAAACGACTAGTATAAGGCCAGGGAGGGCACTCCTCCTCACCATCCATTAGGCTGCATTAAACCAAGCCCTCCTCTCTAACAACTATACATGTGATTCTTGAAGCAAGACAGGAGGAAACGATGACAGTTCTTCCTTTACACATTCCTGTAATATTTTAATGCCTTGTTTAAGAACCAGTTAAAACTATTTTCATACTGCCGTGTAGTATACAATTAGAGCTTTAAATTTCAAGGTAAAAAGTTATTTGGTAGTCTCCTTCAAAAGCAGAAAAAAGTGAGGATGTCCCTCCCTTCCCTCCTCTGAGAAACCACCACTGCTGCATTCCCACATTTACCTTGCACCTACAAGAAAATAAGCAATAAGCTAATTTCTGCAAATGTTTATCTCAATTACCATGAAGTGGACAGACAAATAAGCATTTGTATTTATTTGCTAGCTGAAATACCCAGCGTTGCCCATAGTTTGACAGTTTTATACCCACAGCTTTTAGATATAGGTTGGATACTATAAAGAACACAAAATAAATAAAAACATCAGGAAAACACTATACAAAAGCAATGTTGAACCCCAAATACCACAGGAAGAAAATAAAGTGGAGAAAGCTGTGTGAATGCAAGACACTGTATTTCAATTTCAAACAGAGAAAATTGCACTAATTGAGAAAGAGATGTGATTAAATTTCATAAAAGAAACGCATGCAGGGAAAACCATGTAATATATTGCATTTCTATTTCAGTCATAGAAAATTGTGTGAATTCTATGTTGAAGGGCAAATAGAGAAAGAAATGTGATGGTGTTTAGTAAAACAAAAGTGATTTGAGAAAACAGTGTGAATGTAATATGTCGCATTTCTATTTCAATCATAGAAAAGTGGACGAGTATTATGTTGAAGCACGAGTAGAGAAGGATATGTAAATGTGTTATGTAACAGAAAGGCTATCAGAGAAAACCACGCGAATGTAATATGTTGCAAAGTAAAATGTATGACATAAAAGGCTTCATGAAAAAAACACTTAAATGTGCCAGTTTTCATGGTGATCTGTGAACCGTGTTGAGTTTACCAACTTCATAATACCAACATCCATTTAATTGTATGTTGAAGAGCAAGTAGAGAAAAACATGTGAATGTGTTACGTAAAAGAAATGTGAGTAAAGAAACCTGTATGAATGTAATACATTGCATTTCTATTTTAATCATAGAAAATTGTATGAATTCTATACTGAAGGGCTAGTAAAGAAAAAAAATGTGATTGTGCTTTGTAAAAGAAAAGTGAATAGAGAAAACTGTGTGACTGTAAAACATTGCATTTCTATTTCAATCATAGAAAGGTGTATTGTCTGTTGAAGGGCAAGTAGAGAAGGATTTTGAATGTGTTACGTACAAGAAAAGCAAGCAGAGAAAACTATGCAAATGTAATATGTTGCATGGTAAATTGAATAGCATAAAAACCTTCTCCATGAAAAATGCCGATCAATCGTGTTGGAATTTATCAACTTCATATCATAGACATAGATTGCATGAACTGTATGTCGAGCAAGTAGAGAAGACGCGAATATGTTACGTAAAAGAAACGTGTGTCGATAAAGTTGTGTGAATGTAATATGTTGCATTTCTATTACAAAGAAAATTGTATGAATTGTATGTCGAAGGGCGAGCACATAGAAAAGGATATGTGAATCTCCCGCATAAAAGAAAAAGGAGTAGAGGAAAACATGTGAATGTTATGTTGTATAGTAAAATAGATAGTATAAAAATCTTCTCTATGAAAAAATACACATACATGCCAAATTTTGCAGTGATCGGTCAAATGGTTTAGGAGATTAGCAGTTATATACATAAACACAACCATTTTTCTGGCTTTGAACAGGAAAAAGAAAAATGTGGTTTTTATGTTTTTCTGTGCAATTTTTCTCCACTTAAGAACCTTCCTCGGACTTCAGCAAATATTTGAAATAAAAATTAGCCACATTGGTTCAGCCATTCTTGAGTTTTGTGCCTAGCAAGACATTTAGGCATTCATTTTGATTATATAGATTTATTTAAAATTCCCTAAAGTGTATGGCTGACAAACTGACATGGTGTACTACTAACAATATACACTTTTTCATGTTTATTTTAAACAGTTAAGAATGAAGAAGAAAACAGAAATGGACAATAACATCAAAGAGCATTAAAAAGAAATTAAACGTTTCATATATAGATTAAAAAAAATCATATAGGAATGACCCTGTTAGATATTGCGTAAGTGGTGTCTTAGGATTAATTAGTACAGCTAAGGCTAGTTTAGTTAAGACTGCATATGTGCTAAAAGTAAGTTTTTTTACAAATACTAATGTTAGCGAATCCTGGGTAGATACATAAATATCCTAAGTTCATAATTACTGTTTTAAGAACATGTTGCTTCGTAGTTATAGGAACACTCACACAACATTTTAGAGGTGCTTAGAAAGCAGACACTATGGCCCTTTCCACGTGGAAGGAACAGAGCAGGGTCAAAAGGGTTATAGGACAATGTAGGGAAAGTGGTGTTACCAACATATGAAAATGCAGGGAATTATGAAATTTAGTGAGATATGCAGGAAACAAAACTGTGGAAATTAACAAATCCAAATTTGGGCGCAGAAAGCACAACAGGGGACACCTTGTGGAACGACAATGGGTGTTTGGTGTTTAGATGTTCGCACACTTGCAGCACTATTTGACTGCATTTTGATTGGTGATGTTGGCAGCAGCTGGACAGAAGAAGGAAGGGATGAACTGGAGAAGAACGCTCCCACGTTGCCTCAGGTGCACTGCACTTTGCAGTTTCAGTAGTTTTTGCAGGATTTGTCACTCAAGTAAATATTAGACATATATATGTATAAATATAGTTGGGCTGCTCTTTGCATTTCCACTTCAGCTTCTTTGATTCTAACCTTGTGGTAGCTTGACACATAAATAAAGTGGTTGCTTTGTAAGAAACTGGAAAGCCAACTTTCAGTGGTAGCTTGATGCATAAATAAAGCAGTCGCTTTCTAAGGAACTGGAAAGCCGACTTTTGGCTAAACCATACCTATCATGTGTCAATTGTTGTTCCTAAACTGTAATGTTACAAGTTCTGCAATAAATGAGTGTAATATAATGCTGTACATGCACAATAATTGATGTGAAATGTCTTAACAAATATGCAATCTTGCATATTTGCTAAATTCAAATTTTCATCATAAATACTTGCATTAGCCAATGTTGGGTACCTGCATAAATAACATGAGTACATTAATATTGTTTTAACATCATATTACCTCATTAAACTCTTAGAAACATGCAAATAACCTTTTTTGAAACTTGGTTAGATAGCAGACATAACACACAGAATGTACATAGCAGGGGCAAAAGCAAGGTAAGAGAAGGTAAGGAAAGTGGTACTGCCAACATATGAACAGCAGGGAACTCTGTCATTTAGCAACATATGCAGGAAATGGTGGGAATGGGGAAACTGTGAAACATGCAAACTTGATGGTACACAACCGAAGGCGAATTGGCAGCAGAAATAAATTTGTGGAAATCGACAAATAAAAATTTTGGCATTGAAAGCACATCAGGGGATGCCTTGTGGAAGGACAATAGGCATGGAGCATGGTGATGAAAGCCACTTCTTTCTAGTGCCTGTTGAGCAAAGGTATCGGGAAACTCTTCTGCAACTAATAAAGCACTGAATATTGCCAAGAACATAGCAATTGCTGATGAGCCTACAACACTGGATCATGAGGGCTTTTTTCACCTCAAAATTAACCATTTGCTGGAATTTGTGTTTTGGCCAAAAGAAGGACCATTTCGAAGGCTATTTAGCAGAGCACATTTTTAAATATGTCTATCTGAGGAAGCTGCAAAAGCATCACTTCCTAAAAGCAACAGCTGACCATACTCACCACTACAATAGAAGGTACAATGTTCCCCACACTCACAGCACCATATGGTTGTATTCCAGGCGCCGATACTGGCAACAGCGCAACAGGAATGGAAAGGGATACGCAGGAGGGAAATGCTCCTGTGATGCCTCGGGTGAACTGCATTCACACCATTAGCTTCGATTGCTAAAAATTTCTATATCTTGTCTCGATTAAGCGCATTTCACAGACACATATGTATACATAGCATTATATGGGTGTCAATTACTGTTCCTAAAAGTGTATTCTTAATACTTCTGCAATAAATCAGTGCAATATAATGTTAAAAGTGCATAAAAACCAATGTTTAAGTGTTTTAGCAAACACACAATATTAACCATTTTAAGCTAAGGTAATATTGCCAATCAGCACAAACACTCAACATTGTTTATTGTGCACATGTAGCATTATATTGCACTTCTTAATTGCACAACTTGTAGCAATACACATAATTGAAAATTCATTAAATTCATACTAAAATAATAGATTATGGAGATTTTAATGTAACACACTTAATGACACTGAAATTAAGACTAGGCTCACTTCCCTGCTACATACATTTAACTTGGAATATGCAGTTCACTTTTCACACAGAATTCATAATAACACTGCAACAATTATAGATATTTATCTTGACTCAGAAAAAATTCCAAATTATACAGTAACTCCTATTTTAAATGGCATATCAGACCATGACGCTCAGGTATTGTTATTGCCTGCCACTGTAATCAAACAGACTGATAACAGGAAAAGTAAAATTATAACAAGAAAAATTAATGGTGGGCTTATCAAACATTTTAAACAAGTTTTAAAAAGCAAAAAATGGACTAATGTCGATGTCATGACCCGAGTAAATATCAAATTTGATGAATTCGTCCAAATTGTACTGTAATCATTTGAGGCTATTTGTCCAAAGAAAACTATAAACTCATCACAAGCAGCAAAGGTCAAACCTTGGATTATATCAGCTATAAGAAAATCCTATGCAAACAAAAGAAACTTGTTCTTACTATATCACCCAAGTAATGACTCCAACATCCTTACTTTGGTCATCTCTTGTTCTCTTCCGACCCCGATGCTATTAGGGTTCCTGAGGGCTAGGGAGTCTTTATTTTTCCAACCTCTCCATTTCTCTATAAAGTCTTAACCCCTAACATGCTGACCTGTCATGGCATGTAATACGCCCTCTGATTGGTAATAATCAGAGGATATGGTCGGTGAATTTATTTTGATAATTCTCCCGGTCAGGTCGGTGAGACCCGTAAACCAACGACAGGTGTGGTCCTCCAAACATTCTGGGGGTTGTGAGAGAGCGATGTGACCGCCAAAACATAAAAACATGGTGCTCTCTAAAAAGCGGTTACTATTACTGCTATTGCTCTCTTTATATTGGAGAGCAAGAGGATTAATGACTTCATTGTTAGAAATCCAGCATTAGCTAACAACAACATTAAAGAATATTATAAAACATACTTACAGTACTTAAAAGAGTAATCAATGAAGCGAAAAGAAGACATTACTTACAGATGAATCCAATAATAAAATTAAAACAGAGAATATAATAAAAACTGGAACTGGGAAAGGAAACCCAAATAGCAATAATGCCCACACAATTATTGGAAACGAAGAAGTTTGCAATTACTGTGCCATAACTAATGCCTTCAACATATACAGTGGAACTTGGATAATTCGAATGTTTATAATTTGAAATTGTTGTTGTTTTCTAGTGCCTTGCATCTGGCAATGAAGCCATGTTGCTACTTTGAACATTTTTCTTGGTCCCTTGAATTTTGCGTTCAAGCAATGTAAAAAAAAATCACATGTAATTCAAATTCATTTTCCTTAACTTGAAGTTTTTGTTCAGAAAATCTGTTTCTGCAAAAGAGGTAATCACTCCAGTATGTAGTATTGGGTGTAGAATAGCTTTCCTAGCTGCCGGCTTTGAGCTTCTATACCTCCTCCCACATCCCCTTGTTTATAACACGTGCACATTTAGTTGTCGCTTGAGCTTCCTTCTGTTCAACATGTTGCAAATCAATGCCACTATGTCTCTTAGTAAACCATGTGTCCAGTACAAATCGCTGTCATTTGAGAAGTGAGAAAGGTTTAGAGAAAAAATCTGAAAATGGCAAAAGAATACAGGATACCAGCCAACACTTTGTCAACTTATCTGAAGAATAAGGAAAAAATTTTAAACAGTGTCTAGAGTGCAAATGGAAAGTGTCGAAAAAGAGTGAGACAACTGGAAAATCCTGATGGATATATGTACCTGTATTGCTAAAATGTAAATTTTAGACGTAACTTTAGTAATCTGAATTTTTGGATATTTCAAATCTTTTTCTTGTCCTTTCATTGTTGGGATGGGATAAGTACCAAATTGTTAAAATGCAGCGTACCAGAGTTGAGTAAGCCTCTTAGTCACATGTGCAATCATTCCCTTTTGTCAAGGATATTTCCAGCAAAAATTAAACACACAATTTTAAAGTCTTTATGCAAAAAGGAGATACAAGCTTGACTACCAATTATATGTCCACCTCGCTTTTAACAGCCTATTCTAAAGTAGTGGAGAAAACTGTATATAATCGGGTTTCAAGACACATGGAATTAAACAACATTCTTTCTCATCTTCCCAGTTCATGTTTTGAAAAAAGGTCAACTGAAAATGCTACATACATTTTAATTTCTAACTAGTAACATCCTTGGATAAAAAAGAATCGCCATTAGTAATATTTTGTGATTTAAATAAGGCATTTGACAGTATTGATCACAACCTCTTATTGTGAAAGTTAAAACTCTATGGTATCAGTGAGACAGCTATAAATTGGTTCACATCTTACTTATCAAACAGGATTCAGAAAATCAGGATAAATGATTATGATTCTTAACTGGTGTTATTACTGAAGGTGTCTCACTAGACACTCAGACTTTTGTTACTTTCATATTCATAAATTAATTCCTGTGTAATCTTAACTAAAAGTCAATAGGTGAGCTCTTCGCAGATGATACTATGACTGCCACAAAATTTAATGGCAGCTGATAGCTAACCATTACTATTCCATTTCCTGTTGTGCAAATAAATTTTGTGAGCACAAATGATATTTATATTGCAGGATTTACAGTTTAATTTCACAGCATGTGTAACTACACAACACCGGAAGGTGTGGCAAGCCTATGATTTTGTGTTCAGTTACCCACCATAATTTTATGACAGCCATAGTGTACTTATATCTGAGAAGTCACATCAGTAATTAAAGAATTTCTCTCAATAAAGCATGTGAACAGCTCAACTTTTGGTTTGAAACAAATAAGTTATCATTAAACTGCTATAATACAAGTTTTTTTCAGTTTAAAACAAAACATAAGCAAGAACATGAATAAACAAACAATCTTATATATTTAAACGAGCAACTCTTGTATATAAATATATATATTCCACACAACTTGGAAACGGCTCTAACGATTTTCATCAAATTTTGTATTCAGATAGAGTTTTGCTTTTTAAGTTCATCTATATAGATGTAATTCCCGGAGGAAAAAAAAAAAAAAAAAAAAAAAAAAAAAAAAAAAAAAAAGATTTTACATAAAAAATAGCACTTTTTATTCCTGCTTTTACAGAGCAATTCTTGTATGTATATAAGCCCGGTATTTCAGAAATGGCTCTAAAGATTTGGTTAAATATTTGTATACATGCATATTACAGTCACAATGTTTTCTCTGCTCACTTATAGGTAACATATTACTCTACTCACTCTTCTATAAACAATTTTCCATAAAAAACGTGATTTTTACAAAAAAAAAAAAAAAAATTTATTCCCGCTTTTAAAATAAGTCATACCATGTTCTGTGTGTTTGAAATAGAAATTCTATTCCATTCACAGTTTTCTCCTCTCACTTTTAGGTAACACATTCACATTTCTTTCTCCACTCACTCTTCTACAAATAAGTCATACAATTTTCTGTATGTTTGAAATAGAGATGCTGCATATTACATTCACAGTGGTTTCTCTACTTACTTTTAGGTAACACATTCACATCTCTTTCTCTACTCACTCTTCTATAAACAATTTTCCATAAAATGATCTTACACCAAAGAGACATTTTATCCCCGCTTTTTAAATAAGTCATACCATGTTCTGTATGTTTGAAATATAAATTCTATTGCATTCACACTGTTTTCTCATCTCACTTTTAGGTAACACATTCAAATTTCTTTCTCTACTCAATCTTCTACAAATACGCCATACAATCTTCTGTATGTTTGAAATAGAAATGCTGCATATTATATTCATACTGTTTTCTCTACTCACTTTTTGGTAACACCTTCACATCTCTCTCTACTCACTCTTCTACAAATAAGCCATACAATTTCGTGCATGTTTGAAATAGAAATGCTACGTATTACATTCACACTGTTTTCCCTACTTGCTTTTGGGTAACTCATTCATAACTGTGTCTCTACTCATTCTTCTAGAAATAAATCATACCATGTTCTGTATGTTTGAAATAAAAATGCTCCATATTACATTCACAGTGGTTTCTCCACTTACTTTTAGGTGACACATTCATGTCTCTTTCTCTATTCACTGTTCTATAAACAATTTTCCACAAAAATCATTATTTTATACCAAAAACATTTTTACCCTCACTTTTAACACAATTCATACCATGTCTTTCTGTATGCTTGAAATAGAAATGCTATTACATTCACACTGTTTTCTCCTCTCACTTTTAGGTAACAGTCACATCTCTCTCTCTACTCACTCTTCTGTAAATAAGTCATGCAATTTCATGCATGTTTGAAATAGAAATGCTACGTATACATTCACATTGTTTTCTGTACTAGCTTTTGGGTAACACATTCATAACTGTTTCTCTACTCACTCCTCCAGAAATAAGTCATACCATGTTCTGTATGTTTGAAATAGAAATGCTGCATATGACATTCACAGTGGTTTCTCTACACACTCTTAGGTAACACATTCACATCTCTTTCTCTACTCACTCCTCTATAAAAGTTTTCCATAAAAAACGTGATTTTACACAACAAAAATAAATTTATCCCCGCTTTTAAAATAAGTCATACCATGTTCTGTATGCTTGAAATATAAATGCTATTACATTCACATTGCTTTCTCCTCTCACTTTCAGGCAACACATTCATATCTTTTTCTCCGCTCACTCTTCTACAAATAAGTCATACAGTTTTCTGTACGTTTGAAATCGAAATTATGCTTATTATATTCACAGTGGTTTCTCTATTTACGTTTAGGTACATTCACATCACTTTCTCTGCTCCCTCTTCTACAAACAATTCATATCATCTATATCTATATATATACAAATTGGAGGTTTGTATATATGTAACTGTTAATCTCGAAAACTGTTTACCCGATCACCGTGAAATTCGGTTTTATGGTAAGAATTTTACTACACAATATATTACTTTCAAATGGTTTTCTACTCGCTTTTCTTTTACGTAGCACATTCATATATCCTCTGTTTGCCCTTCAACATACAATTCATCTAATTTTCTATGACTGAAATATAAATGCGACCTATTACATTCGTGCGATTTCTTCTACTAATTCTTCCTTTACAGGACACAATCATCTCTTTTGCTACTCGCCCTTCAACATACAATTCATGCAATTTACTATATGTTTGAAACAGAAATACAATGTATTACATTCATACTATTTGCTATATGTTTGAAACAGAAATACAACGTATTACATTCATACTATTTTCTCTACTCACTTTTGTTTGACGTAACAATTCACATGATATTCCCTATCATTTATCAACTTCATACATACCAATGCCTATACATATTGTATGTTCAAGAGTGAGTAAATTCCAAAACAGGCTGACCGATCGCCATGAAAATTGACATATCTAAGCGTTTTTATGCATTCCAGTTTACAATGCAATGTATTACGTTCACATGGTTTTCTCTACTCCCTTTTCTTTTACCTAACACACTACTCCGTCTTCTACAAACAATCCATACATTTTTCCATACACTTGAAATATAAGTACAACATATAACATTCACATGGTTTTTCTACTCATTTTTTGTTTTACTAAACTCAATCATTTCTTTCACTACTCCCGCCTCGATGAACAATTAAGAACAATTCATACAATTTTCTATATGATTGAAACAGAAATGCATAGCACATTCACATGGTTTTATCAACCAACATTTCTTCCTGAAGTATTTGTTATAGTTCAACACTGCTGTTGCTTAGTGTCGCTCCGATGTTTTAATAAAAAGATAAAGAAATAGTTAAAAAGTAATCGCAATTGGTGTCAGGAGTGCAACAAAAAGCACAATATGGAACAGTTGATGAAACAGATGTTAGAGAAGATGGACATAATGGGAAATGAAATGAATTCCGGAATGCAGCAGAGGAAACAAATATGGTAACTGAATTGGAAAAATGTGAACTACAGAACAGAAAATATGGGGAAAAAATGGAAGCCAAACTGAAAATGTAAACTCCGAGATGGAAAAGATGAAGACAGGAATGTCAAATATGAAGATAGATCTATCGGAGAATGCTAACGAGCGACTGGACGGGGTTAAGGAAGCCATGGAAGAATCAACGGAAAAATGATGGACCTCGGCCAATGTGTTAACGCTCTGGAGTCAAATGCAGCACCAAAGAACTGAACTCCATAATGGAACAAATGCTGGACGAAAACCTCAATATCTATGGGGGAGGCCTGCATTCAGCAGCACACATTTTACAGCTGAAATGATGGTGTTTAGGAAATATTTGTATGTATTATTGTATATTTATGCCAACAAGCTTACTGCTGGTGATTTTCAACACACAAGCCGTGTGTGGACAATGTTTAAGAGGTTGAATCAGAAACTGAAAAATTCAATACCATAGCTGGAATTTGAACCACGGATCTTCCGCTTATCAAGCGGCTGCTTTAACCACTAAGCTACCATGGCCAACTTGCCAGTACAACATTAAAGATCCGTGCTTCAAATCCCGGCTATGGCATTGAATTTTTTAGTTTCTGATTCAACCTCCTAAATATTTGTATGTAGTTTTATATCTCTTGTATCTTGGAAATGACTTAACAATTGCGACAAAAAGTTTTATTTAGTAAATGTTTTACCTCATTATATAAATAAGTATTTTCTCCCACAAAAAGCAAGATTTCACAAAAACAGAGGCGAAAAAGGCCGAGCGAAGCTCGGTCGCCCATGTACTTATACTATAAGTATCTAATAAAAAATTTCTAGGGCTCCAAATAAGGAAGAGCTCAGCTGGAGAAAACAAATAAAAATAATTCTGCCAAAACTTAGCACTGTATGTTTTGTATTAAGAAATTTAAACAATCTGATTGACAAAAACACTTTAAGAGCAGCACATTTTCCATACCTGCACTCCCTGTTGAAATATGGAATTGTCTTCTGGGCCAATTCAGTACACAGCAAGCGAATGTTTATATTACAAAAAATCTGATATGCTGCACTCATGACTTTCTCTACTCTTGTACAAATTCTTATTCCTATATCTTCTTCGACTTAGTTGAGATAAACATTTGTATAAATTATCTTATTGCTTATTTCCTTGTAGGTGCAAGGGGAATGTTAGAATACAGTAGACTGTGTGCGATAGTAAAATCTTTTAAAGCTTTGAGGATCCGTTCTCTTTGCACATAATTCTTTTTTGAGGTTTTAAACCTGTTTTTAACTCTTGATACATTTTACCTTTTAATGTTTTAACAATTTTGTATTTTAGTTTTTTAGCTTTCAACTTTTACCTCTTAAACCCCACTCACTCACTCTTTGCACACTTAACATATAAAAAAATGAACAATGATGATCCATTTCACGAAAGTTTTAAGTTTTCCGAAACTCACACACATAACAAGGAATATCTCTGAAATGGTTAACCCTACAAGAAAATTCATTGAGACATAAGTTCTGTATTTTAGCAAGATCTGCATTTTTCGTACAGTATGATTTGGTCTATCTCTTAACGGTTTACCAGTTATGCAAAAGTCGTCCAGAGTAAATACGACTACAGGGGCTATAGCCAGAAAATTCAAGGTATACATTTCATTTGCCATAAAAATATCTCAAACATATGACATTTTAATCAAAATCGTTAGAGCCATTTTCAAGAAAATCTAAATTTTCGAAAAATTTTCCATGTAAAGGGTAGTTTAGGGTGGGGCTATTTTCTTCAAAATCTTTGTGTCGCATCCTTGAAAGACATTAAACTTAAATACCCACTTTGGTTTTTAACAGACTTTTCATTTTTGAGTTATGCTGTCCACAGACTGACACACAGACCTTTTTCTAAAAATGCTTTTTTTGGACTCAGGGGTCTCAAAACATATATTTCCAGTGAAATCTCGACATAGAATTTTTGGGTGGAATACAATACTTCCCATACTTACCAGTAGAGAAAGTAAAAAGGGCCATGTGTATTATTTGCTTCCTGTCATGTTGTAATCCATTATTTAGAACCCAGAAAGTTCTGACTTCTGCTGGAGAATACATATTTTCTCTGTTGAACTATCTTACAGATAATTATAACTTCATAACGAACCTTGGTGTGTATGATCATAGTACGAGGCATGGAGACAATTTGTATGTACTAGTAAATAATTTAAAACTTTCAAACAGGGTGTTACCATTCTGCAATAAAAATGTATAATAACCTTCCATGTTACATAAAGCTATTAGGTAATCACAGTCAACATAAAATCTTCATGAAAAATTTTAAGTCATACTTAAACACTTACTCCCCATATATAGGTGTCCCAATAAGAATGCCAGATTTGAATTGTATCTTGTGCACCATCAAATCCAGCATACTTATTGGGACACCCTACACTAATGGAGGAGTTGTTTAGTATCTCGTCAACAGGTAAATATTAACTATACTGGGTGGAAGGTGATTCTTTGGCCATATATTAAACAGGGATTCTACATGAGTGTAACAAATATGTCTAATACAATTATGGTCAACGAAGAAACATTTCACCAAAAAAATCTTGTATCTAATATTTGGAGCCTTCTAGCTTCTTGAGGAATGGATATAAATGGTTTATTATTTCAACAACTGTCATGCAAACAATGCTATAATGCATTTCCACCTCAATTTGAATGAATTTAGTCACAATTTAACGATAAAATGTCATGCAAAGTTTAATTTCTAAGAGAGATTTGGCCACATCACATTAAATTGCAATTGCACTCATTTGAATTAAAGTAGAGATGCATTACAGCATTATTCATACAATGCTTGCATAACAGTGAAGTAGTAAATCATTTATATCCATTTGTCAAGAAGCTAGATAGCTCCACATATTGGACACAAACTTTTTTTTGCGAAATGGTTCTTTATTGACAGTAACTATATTGGACATATTAGTTACACTCATCATGTAGAACCCCGGGTTAAAGTTTACAGCAAGTTGTAAAGTATACTCTTGAAATGGTGGTGGCACCTCCGTTCTTTTTTGCAAAGATAGAAGGAAATAAGAGTAGTGTTATTGTTGGTCGATATACTACTAGTTATGATGCATTCAACATCCCTGAGCTCTGCTCGCAGTGGGACTAAACAAACAAACAGACCCACAGACAAACAAACAGAACAGAATATGGTAGTTATACACTGGATTAAAGACTTATATGCTTAAAATGAAGTAGTGGGTGCTAATAGAGGAATTAAATGGTCCCTGCACTTCACTTCCATTTCCCCTCCTTGCAACCTCTAATCTGTTTATAAAGCTTGAGTTCCCTGTGGGAGCTGTATATACCACTGTGCTATGTGTATTAATACTACCAAATTCTATTCTTACTGAACAATTTGTTTTCCTCATAAGAAATACAAAATTCAGGCTGGTGAAGTTTATCATGATTTTAGCAAATATACTACTCATCCACAATTCAATCTACGGCTACAAAAATCAGGACACAATGTGTACTTACTGAGTATTTGAAAGCTTAAAACATATTTAAGAATATTTTTGGTCCTAATCAAATTATTGATTTAGGTTTGCAGTGATTCAATCCTATTTCAGTGCACAAGAGGGTAACAGAGGAATTAAATAGTAGCAACGACTTATAAACAGATTAGAGCTTGCAAGAAGGGGAAATGGCTGTGAAATGCGGGGATCACTTAATTACCCAGTGGGGCAGTAACGCTATCTTGACCAAATTCTTTACTATCTCATGTCCATAGGTAAATAGTAATACCTAATGCAGATTGCATGTGATGGCGATTTACACTTATTCGTTTTTATTAGCCTGCTGCAAAACATGTTGCGAAGTTCACTCTTAAAATGATAGTTCACAAAATTGTCATTTTTTCATATAGGTATAAAGCAAATTAGAGGGGAAAAGGAGTATTATTGACGGTGGGTATATTATTAGTTATAAGTCATGCTGCCTGCTGAATAATTGTAAGAAGCATTCAAATCCCTAAGCTTTGCTCACAATGGGATCGATAGAACAAACAGAAAATACAAATATCAGAAACGCAGAATGTCAGCAACTTTAAATGTATGCGAAAAGAATATCAGAAAAAACTGCCATACTTACACATTACGTGCGCTGAGTTCAGTCATCTTCACACGTTCCCTGCTGAATTTCCATACAAGAAATCACGCTATAGCACAAAACTTTGTAGCTATAACAATAACAGTCCTGCAGTACTAAACGACATTCACAATTTGAAAACTATCCGCTCTTAAAAACAAGCAACGAACCAAACGCAGTGAAGCCAACCTCTCAAGCTCCAAGGTAACTAGAGAATGGGCTTCCCGCGCAATCGCTCTACCTAGAGCTGTCTGCTGATGACGTCACACGGGAGTCACGTATTACCGATATTCACACGTGCAGCTTACATTTTACGGTATAATTCAAATCCCATGGTAATATCTAAGTGTCTCTACTCTACTTTTCTTGTTTTCTGACATGAAATGTCAACGCAGGCGTTTTAATTGAACAAAAACAAAGCTCTCATTGTGTAATATTTCGTAAAACAGAAATGAAAATTATCTCTAGGAGGAAGGAACAACAGTGTGCCACATAATCGTGCAATTATTACTTTGTTAAGAGCTTTTATCGCGCCTTTTTCACTTTCTTTAGGATTTAGGTGATAATTGCAACGTAGCCCTTATTAAAAGGCCTTATAATAATGTAATAAATGAAAACAGAATGTGATACTGACATTCTTTCCCTATTAAGACAGTATTTTATTGACTGAGCTGTTCTTCTAAGAATAGCTGTGTGGCCACTCTTTTACAACAATATGAAAATGCAGCGCAGAGGAAAATGAAATAAATAACACAATTACGACAGCTATCCTTTTTGAAAATAGCAATATATTTGACACGAAGAGAGAGAGAGAGAGAGAGGGGGGGTGGGGGAGAAGGTTTGTCCATCGCTTTCACCTATGAATCCTTTATAATGTGTAATGAAAGTTTATCTCTGTTAACATGAATATATAGAAGGATAAGCCTTGGTAAGAATACTTTGCGCAAGAGTGAGCAAAGAAAATCATTTGTATATAGCACATCACATTTTTATCATTGAAATACATGCTGTGCATATTTTAATACATTAAACAACTATAAATAATTTTAGTTATACATATTGCGCGTTTTCATAGATGACCTCAATGATCAAAACTAGAGAAAATCTGATTTGAGGTTGTAAAATAATGTGATTAATTGCAAATTACGTTTATTTGTGAAATATCATCAAAGTATTGTATAATTGCAAGGTAATTCCAGCAAGAACGTCGGCAGATTTTTTTCCAGGGGAGGGCCAAATGTTGGAATTTTGCAATCAAGATGCTATTAATTCATTATTTTGTTGGCAAAAGTTATAGTATTTGTTGCGTATAACCGTATTAATTTGTGCTCATTAAAATTGTTCTTTACATTAAAATTAAAATAATAGTTTAAGAGTCAGCCCATTAAGTTCACTAATTCCCAAGGGGGGGGGGGCCGCGGTTCCCCTTTCCCCCCCCTTCGCGACACCCATGTCTTCAAGGTGAATAATGAGAACCATAATGATAATAGTAATAACAGTAACGATAATATAATAATAATAATAATAATAATAATAATAATAATAATAATAATAATAATAATAATAATAATAATAATAATAATAATAATAAGAAGAAGAAGAAGAAGAAGAAGAAGAACAACAACAACAATAATAGTAATAATGATGATAATAATAAATAACAACTAGACTAACTACCTTAATTCTGGAGCCTATGATCCTCACGACATCTTGCTGCTATAGCGCATGCGCGGACGCGAGTATAAACCTAATGGAGAGATTGAAATCCGCTAGATTGGCAAGGTTTTAAACCAAGTGTTAGATTTTTTCAATAAATAGGTTCCTGTTCTTATACTCAACACATGCCTGACTTTCGATCTGTATTTCTTTTATGAATTGGATTTAACAAGTGAATATGTGCATCTTTGTATTTTTCCTGTCAAAAAATTGGGTAGTATGTATATTTGAACAGCCAAATATTGGACATTAATCAAAGGAAATACAATAGTTTGCCACACGATCTAGCATACGATTTTGTTCTTGCACACAGAGTTGAGAATCTGTATATGCTTATGTGTATGTGAAACGACCCCGTGCCGTTCACGTGCAGCCCATATTAGGTAAGCACACCTAGGTTAGTGTGAGTATATGAACAGGATGACAGGGACCTGTGTTAGAGACTCTATGTACTCCTGCCATCAATAACCAGATATGTGTAAACAATGTCTCAACGCTTTCTCCACTTTTACAAATTGATGCAGGTGTAATTGCTTGGTCAAAATATATTTACTGAAGTTGAGTTAACATTACTTGTATAATTTAGAAGCTTAAATACAGTAGTATCGCAACGATTATTTTTATACACTAATTAATTTTGCAAGGTTTATAGCTGATGCTTAATGATACCAGCTTTGATTTGTAACTGTTAAGTTCCATCACATATCTCTGTCTCCACATCGTCTTCGGCAACGGGTCCTACGTCGTCTTCTTCTTGAGCAACTTCTACGCCTCCTTCTCGAACAACTTCTCCTTCCCCTTCTTCTTGAACAACTTCTCCTGCTCCTCCACCTTCTTCTTGAACAACTCCTCCTCCTTCTTCTTGAACAACTTCTCCTTCTCCTTCTTCTTGAACAACTTCTTCTCCTTCGTGAACAACTTCTCCTCCGGCACCTCGATCTTCTTCTCCGACAAACGGAAACGATAACTTTTATAGAGCCCCGATCTTTTAATGCCTTTAGAAACTTTTTCCTTTGGTTTTCATCCATAGTAAACAATTTCTCTTCGTTCGTGTCAGTTGGACAGCTCATAAGAGCTCTCGACACATCATCGAACGCTCTTAACATACACTGCTTTTTATGGATAGTTCTGTTTTTAACCCTTGTTCTGCTTTCAGGTGCTGTGGGCTTCCCCATTTTCGTAGTGAAGAATTTAGATTTTCCTTGCGAATTAGATTACTGGAAGAATTTTGCTTTCCCTTGAAAACCACATTTTGATGTTGAATTTCTATGGCAACGTGTATTTCAGTTGAACAAAAGCGAGTGAAACATACCTAAAACAAAAGTCCCACCGTGCCAATGTACAAAAGCTAAAGTACCTACTATATTTATATTCCTATATAGTTTTGCTTTTCAAGTTTATCTAAATAAGTAGATAAACGATTAATCAAAAGGAAAAGAAAAGAAAATCCGAGCGAAGCTCGGTCACCCAGGTACTGTAACATAATAGAATGATCGCATTGCATCTGTAATATTCACTACGCAAATAAGATGCATTTAATTTTTGTAATGAATATCTCCTTCGAACTTTAATGGAATAAACAGTAGCCTACCCTACTAGTTAATAAACAACAAATATTTCAAATGTGGTCAAATTCGACCACATTCACTTTTACAAACAGATAATGATCAATGCTTTATTGTTAAGTATTGCTTTGCAACCTTCAGGAAAATTAGTTCAATTTTTCTCGGAAAGCTGTCACTTAATTGTGATGAAAAACCAAGAGTTTGTGCAGTTACGCTACCGATAGTCAAGTGTTTCTATAGCATTTACTTTTTCCTTTCTCTGTCACGTATGCATAGTAAAGTTAGTATGGTATCTATTGCATTCCATCCAAAAATTTATATCGAGATTTCACCGGAAATACATGTTTTGAGACTCCATGAATAAAAAAAGCAGCTGTTTTAGAAAAGTGTCTGTCTGTGAACAGCATAACTCCACCCAGACTAATCCAGGACCCTCTAGAAGGTCCAGACTATTCTTTACATAGAAAGTTTTAATTTTTTCAAAAATGGCTCTGACGATTTTGATTAAAATCAAATGACAGTAGACCAGTACATTGAGAAAATGCAGTCAGTTGTTCCCAGATTTTCAGCTTTCTTTACATTAAATAAGTTAGGTTGATATACTGTTTTTATAATCACCTAAAATAGTGTCTTCGGTGATATAAAATATTATTACTAAAACGTTATACATGGAACTATACCAATTTAAATATACGATCTCAATGGGACAACATAACCTAACATTTACCTACATGTCAAATGAATATCGATATCAGTACAAAGAATAACAACGCACATACGACACAACATACATAGTTTGATAGCTTATTTAATGATTTGTAACACTGCAATCCCCTCCACTTAAAGCTTAACTTGCAAGATACAATAATAACATGAACGTCGGCAGACTTTTTTCCGGGGGGGGGGGGCAAATGTTAGACTTTTGCAATCAGATAATATTAATTCATTATGTTGTTGTCAAAAGTTATAGTATTTGTTGCGGATAACCGTATAAATTTGCGCTAAACAGAAATTGTTCTTTACATAAAAATTAAAATAATAGTTTAATAGTCAGCACATTAAGTTCATTAATTTCCAAGGGCCCTCCCTTGCCCCCCTCCTTCGCGACACCCATGAATTCCAGCACCTTGCTCCTTTTCTTTAAAACGGGAAAGAAAATATTGTCCGTATTTCCCGAATGTGAAAGAAGCACTGCATAGCTATACAGGAAGGGTCATTAGCCTTTCGTTCATGTTATACCTGAATTTCAGTACGGTTTGGGATAAGGCGGTGCACAGTCTTTGACAAAACAAAGGTCATTGTATTTCGCTTCCTTTTATCTTTCTGTTTATCTTAAAAGGGTTGGAGTCATTCTGCCTGAGCCAGGGCGCATTTAAAATGGCACGAAGTAGCATAATAAAACGTGCCGAATTGCCCTATGAGATGCATTTTGTGGTACGTGTTAACGCACTAATTTCTAAGACAGAAAATTTGGAAGCAAAGACAGTGACTGTAATTTGCCAAAACAAGTGCCACAGGACTGGATTACAGTTATTTCAAAGGGGGAACTTGTTCGGCCGACTGAACAGTGGTACCAAAAAGTGAAGGAATTTGAAGTTATATTTGTGGGATTCCATGGCTTTATGTTTCAAAATGTGCTGGAGTGATGAAAGCGCTTACTGGCATGATTTGCTCTAAATTTCCTGAATTGGATGAAAGAATTGTTTCCCTATACGTCGGGACCCACACTTTCATTAGGATACGGCATTTAAATAACAAACTAAAAGCTGTAAGTATGACAAAAAGGAACGCGAGGAAGTGTCAGCAGTGGGCGTCAGCTACTTCTCCTGCAACAACATGACCAAATGTAAGTCTTACTTTTAAGATCAAACAATAATTTGTTACTTCTTATTTTGATTGTAGTTTCGGTGGCGGTCGTAAAATTGGTTTGTAATAAGTAGAATGTGTTGACGAACGTTTCTAATGTGTTTTCAGTTAAGGTATCTTTTCTATCACATATCACTGTATTTTTCTACACTTTATTAATTATTGCTTAAGTGTTTACGCACTGGAACTGTCAGTCAATGCTTTAAATGGTATCTGTCGAAACGGGTTTAAAGCGCTCACTTTCTATTGCTGTCTGAACTGCGCGCGCTCTCAGACCTCCATGTGACGTATGTTGCTTGCAACCAATGGCAGCAATTGTGCCGGAGTGGCCAGCCTTCTTTCTCTAGTTACCTTGGAGCTGAAGCTCAAAAAACCCAAACGAGTACTCAGAACGTCCCTTTTCTGTATAAAGTGTGCCACGTTAAGAAAAACATGTAATATCTAGCCAAAAAAAAAAAAAAAAAAAAAAAAAAATATGCAGGGCGACAAATTGGTATTATAGTGGAGTTTAGGGTTTACAACTACAATATTTACTATAGGCCACACGGAATAAGAAGGCACATGAGGCGGATGTAGAAGAAGTTGTGTGAGAGCAAGTAGCCAATCTTAGAGAGGCGACGTTGCCCAGTTCGGTAACGCGCTGTCAAGCGCAATATTTGCTTTTATCTTTTATCTTTGCGCTCATCAAATCCAGCAACGGCTCATTACTACCAAGAATTCCATTGCAAAGAGCTAGAAATGTTGAAGCTGACTGTCCAAGAAGCAATATTTTAGGTGGCCTGTAGCCCAAGATATGAGTGATTGAAGAAACGCTGCGTTCAGCGATAGCAAACGACACTTGCCTTGCATCATGATTGTTTATTTATCGTCTCAAATGTCTCTCTCCTCAAGGAGTGAGATGTCTGCAGGATAGGAAAAAGAATTTAGTTTATTCTTATACGTGTTCCAAGTCTGACGTATATGTACAGTGTTGCCTGTGTCTTATAATTACTGTAGCTCGTTTTGTTGCTAAGAAACATGGCATTATCAAAACCTGGTACAAGCGGCTTACAGACAAGTAAATCGAAAGGGAAAGTATTGCATTCAGATGCGCGGGCTATTATTTTCAGTGTTTACACTATTTTAAAAGAATTATCCTCAGAAGAAGTGTGTGCGAACATTGTATTTAAACAGAGCCGAGCGCTAACAGCTAAAGCATGCAATGTAAGTGAACATTCATTGTCGCGCGTAGTGCAACAAGGTAAAATAACCACTTCTGAATTCGGGCGGCCCTTGTTTATATTCCCTGGAAAATACCGTGAGACAGGAAAACGGGTTTCGAATCTGGACGACTTTCAGAAAAATGTACTGCTGAACCTGTAGAAAGAAGTGGCCTTCAAAGCTTGGTGCATATATGTATGTTAAGTCATTCCTGGATTACGTGTTTTAAACCAAAAATGTAAGCTATTTTATGACAAATTCTCTTTGCGATACATTGTTCACAAGTTTTAATCAACACTGCATATTTATGTTTCTTACTGAGCTATAAAATAAGTTTGCTAAAAATAGTCTTCACGCAGCTGGTTTAAAAAAATATTTTGTTCAATGCCGAGTTTCCGTTTTTGCTATATGTAATATAATATAAACTTTGATGAGCATGTTAGCCTAACATACTTGCCTTACATTAATAACCGCATTGACAATTCTGGTTGGCACATATTGGGGAAACTATTTCCGGAGCTTCGCTATGATAACTTAAAAATTGCATCATAAGGAACATTAGAATATTACTCGTAAAAGGTGGCTTGAAATTGTGCTTCGGCATTTGTTGTTAAATTATGTAGATTTTTACTTAAATGCTATTTCCTTTTCCCGCAATTTAGAAATGTCCCTTTCTATTATAACATGTTCTTTTATGAATTTCGAATATATAATTACCTTTTTAGGATTAAACGATGTTTACTTTTAGAATACCTGATATAGAAACTGATTAACATATGTGCAGGAACTCTGTATAGACACTTAGAAAAATTGAGAAAAATATGAGAAATACCAATCAGAAAATGCCTCAAATTGCACAACTACAACCTCCGTTTAGATTTACCGTATTTTGTCGCATAAAGCCCCCCGCCTCTCCCATATTTCCCTCCCCTATGATTTTCCGTCACTAAAATTATTTACCTATTAAACATCGCATAATTCTCTCTCCTGGTTAGTTCCTATTGGAGCGGCCTTCAAATGACTTGATAATGGACAACAATCGACGCAGCGGTGCCTGTCACGGACAACAATGGAGGCAGTGCTTACCACAAAAATACTCGTATTGCCATTGTCACAACGTATCATAAAATTGAAATATGAAGTTCCAGACGTGTTTCTAAGTCAGTTTGTTACAAGTCGTCATTGTTAAGAAGAGTTTAAAAAAAACTGGTATTTGTGCCATTAATGATTCTGACGACATATGGTGGAATAGTGAACATGAAGATGTGTTATCTGAGCCAGATACAAATGAAAATAGTGATGATAGTGACGCAAGTGAGACCGCAGAACAGTGAGAGAAAAGAAACAATGAAACAATACATTGTAGGCCAAATGAAACCGTGGTATGTATCCAGTTCATTCACAAATTACCGTATGCCTATATAACCTTTACATAATACTACATGGTTTCCCTTCCTTTCTGAATTCATAGAAGCACCACTCGTATAATCCCCTCCCCAGTGTCTTCAAACAATTTTTTTTTTTAAAAAAAGGGGGGGAATTACGCGATAAAATCGGATATAATAAAATATTACAATGTTTAGTTTTTAGTTTTTTTATCACCTTGGCCCAATTTTCAACTCGAAAGATATGAACTCCGTTGAAACATTACATTGCAAATGAAAATTGTCTGCTTAGATGAGGAATTTATATTTGAAGCAAATTACAGGATTAGAGAACCTATTGTCTCATTTTAAAGAGACAGAAATTGTTCTGACAGGTTTTAAATGTGCACCTTGCAATCCTTCACCATCCTCGCTGCTGTCTACCGGTAACGCTCACGTGCATATCTCCCCTCTCTTTCTTTCGCATAGCGATATGATCCGGCAACAGCGCTCCATAGCTGAGTAGGGATTGGAGCTACTCATGTGCCTTCTTATTTCGTGCTCCCTATAGCACCCTTGCAATACTAGGTTATTACCCGACCAAGGCTAATGCAATCCTGCTTAGGAGAGCGGGAGAGCGCCACTTGTACGCGTTATGGCTTGCCCACCCTCCTGTACTACTAGGTGTTCTGTGCTATACAGTCCGGTTGGCAAATGGTGAACAATAACAGATCTCATGTTGGCATTTTCTCTTTATGTATAACTGCATTTTATATATACATATAAATACATACACTCACACATTTACATATATGTAATTTACATGTATTTATATATTATGTATATATTATGTATACATGTATTATATATATTGCATGTACAGTAGAACCCCGTTTATGCGATGTAAAAGGGGCGAAGTCATTTCGGATAACGCAATTTTTCTGATAATCGATTTAAGATATTTTTCGTAAAACTGGGAGGGAATAAGAGATCGTTAAACATGTACATTTTAAACATAACTTTCATTAGGCAAATAAATCGTAATTATATATTATTTCTGCATCCAAGAGTCGCTCATGCAGCTCATAAGCGGTGGGTGATGAAGCTCGGCTTATCACATCCAATCGCGTTACAAATAGACCGTGTGATTATCACGTCACCATAGGTAATCACCCATATTGCAATATGTGCGTGCCTTCCGCGTGTTTTGCCGCTCGCAACAGTATATTGTTTGATTGTCTAATAAGTGTAGAGTGCAAGAGGGTGACTTTGGGACAAATTACCGCCGAAACTAAAATGAATGAAGAAATTGAAAAATTGTCTGGCCGTAGCATAGTGTTCCCGAGTAACGGGACTGACTGCACGGTCACAAAACAAGTGTTTGAGGAACGAGAGCAGAGTTGTAGCATTCCTTTGAGGTCATTGGCACTTAAATTTGAACACTTGTGAAAGGGGACAAACTATTGCAGTGATGAACAAAATATTGACACTTTTTTTCCTTCTGTAGTTTAATTTTTTAAAATGTAATTATTTTTACTTCCTCTACTGGTAAGTAGAAGGAAGTATTGTATTCCACCCAAAAATTCGATTTCGAGATTTCACCGTAAATATATGTTTTGAGACCCCCTGAATAAAAAAAAGCATTTTTAGAAAAAGGTCCACGTCCGCGTGCGTGCGTGTGCGTGCGTGCGCGTGTGTGTGTTTGTGTGTGTGTGTGTCAGTCTGTGGACGGCATCACTCAAAAACGAAAAGTCGGTTAAAAACCAAAGTTGGTATTTAAGTTTAATATCTTTCAAGGATGCGACACGAAGATTTTGAAGAAAATAGCACCACCCTAAACTACCCTTTACATGGAAGATTTTTCGAAAATTTTGATTTTCTTGAAAATGGCTCTAACGATTTTGATTAAAATGTCATAAGTTTGAGATATTTTTATGGCAAATGAAATGTATATTTTGAATTTTCTGGCTATAACCCCTGTAGTCGTATTTAATCTGGATGCATGAGCGTCGGCAGCCTTTTTTCAAGGGGGGAGGCACATGTTGGAAATTTGCAATCAAATAACATTAATTCATTATTTTGTCAAACTTTATATTCGTTGCAGATAATATTTATTTGTGTTAAATAAAAATTGATCTTTACATTAAAATTAAAATAGTAGTTTAATAGTCAGTAATTGATTACACATTACGTTGACCAACTACCAGGGGGGCCGCGAACCCCCCTTGGCCCCCCCTTCGTGACGCCCATGTCTGGACGACTTTTGCATAACTGGTAAACCATTAGAGATAGACCAAATTATACTATACAAAACATGTAGATCTTGCTAAAATACACAATTTATATCTGACTAAATTTTCTTGTAGGGTGAACCATTTCGGAGATATTCCTTGTTATGTGTGTTAGTTTAGGAAAACTTAAAACTTTCGTGAAATAGAATATAGTTGTTCATTTTTTAGATGTTAAGTGTGCAAAGAGAACGGAATCTCAAAGCTTTAAACGATTTGACTATCGTACAAAGCCTATTGTATCCTAATATTGCCCTTGCATCTACAAGGAAATAAGCAATAAGTTAATTTGTACAAATGTTTATCTCAAATAACACGAAGAAGATACAGGAATAACAGTTTGTAAGAATGGTTAGTACAAGAGTAGAGAAAGTCATGTGAGTGTAACACATCAGATTTTTTCTTTGTTTCGGTTAAGCAGGATTTTACTGTACATTTATACCATAAAAAATTAAATATATTCATCAATACTTTAAAATGCAGTACATTTGAGCGTTTCTCTGAAACTTAGATTATTCCGCGATGTCTTCCTCACTTGCTGTGTCGGTCTCCGCTCCGGTGGTCATTTCTTCTCCAGACTCGTTACTGCTGTCCAGTCCTGGATTGATTATTATCCTTTCCATTTCTTCTTCCATAAGCGTATCTCTTTTCCAATACGTTTCTTGAATATCTTTCACATTCTGAACAGAGTTTTTCCAGTCATTTGCTGTTATTGCTTCAATAGCATCACGTGTTAAAGTCTTTAGTGTTGATAGAGAAACGTGGTCCACATTATTGTCGGCAACCTCTACTTTTATTAAATTTTAGACTATTTCGATAGGGTTCAAGTCTGGGTGATAAGGTGGTAAACTAAGTATTGTAAAGCCTGCATCTGCGAATAATTTGTCAATGGAGTATGTTTTCCTTGGTCTGCACTGGTTTACGTGAATGACAAGTTTCTCTTTAGCAAAACTTAAACATGCCCCAATACCTTCAGTTTCTGTGGAATTGTTCTTTCAGCTTATAAAATGGTTCTATCACATAAAAGATGCAGTTTAACACCGGAAAATTTGGAGAAATTAATAGTGGTATATTGTAATGCCAATTATAAAACGGGCACAAAATGCTGTAACCATTAATAATTGCTATTTTTAAAAAATCAAAAGCTGAAATAAAAAACAGAACATTGTATTTGCATAGCAAATGTATTTTTTTTTCATTGTATTGTTCTGTTATAAATTCATAACCTGATTGGACTCTCATTTTATTTTGGAATTCTCTTACGGAGAAAAAAGTATCATGTATATTTCGTCAATGTATGTTATGGTATGTTATTTTAAGGACAATAAGCACTTACTCCCTGTAGCAATTAGAACTTTTTCTATACCTATTGTTAATTTTTGCTACTTAACTTAACACATGTGCTAACTCTGGTGTTATTTGTTAGTTATTAATCTTAGAAATTTATCTTTCCAAGTTCTACAAAATTTAAAGAACCTAAAATTGCATTTTAGGGCCTATCTTAAAGATTTTAGAGCCTTTTTAGGTGCCTAAATGATCATTTTTAGCAATCTAAATATCCGAGATCTAGTTATTCTCCTCTCAAGCGCCCGTGTTAAATAAAACTCGCTGAAATAAATTCAGTGGACTCTGTTAAAGAATCCATTCTCTACTCGAATCTTTGAAGAAAAAATTAACGTTAAAGCACTTGGAAGACCTTACTCCCGATACTAGCACTGTTCAGGCTGCCAACGGAAGAAAAGCTACTGGTACTTACAAGCGCGGATCCAAGGGGGTGCCAGGGAGCCCGGACCCCCCTGTCATATACTACTTTATTGCTATAAATGCTATATGTGTGTTACCTCATCATCACGCAAAATAGCCAAACCGATTTCTATGAAAATTGGTATATGTACTACCTTTGGTATAGGAGTTTTCACGTTATGTAGGCACAATTGGCTCTTATGGAGAATCAGCGCGGCGTTGCCACGTATGTTGCGCCGCCGCGATTACCGGGGTTTTGCTAGTTGATTCCTGAACCACTGTTCAAATCTATCGCTATCCATTTCATCACGATAATCAGCAGAACCTTTTGGCGTCAAGAAAACAGGTTTTGCACCATGTACAAATCGTACCATCGGCATGCAATATTACAAATCGTGGTCCGCGAGCAGTAGGTGATAACCCGGCCAAAAGCGCCTCTTTAGGAGTTTTTGTAGTCTTATCCTTCCAAACTTTTGATACAGTGTGCCCTACATTTACCCAACTTTCATCAAGGTACACGATTTTCCTTACCTCTTTGCTGAATTGTTTTATTTTCCGTAAACAGGAATGTCGCCACACTATATCATTTGTCTCGATCATAAACGATTTATTTGTTCTCTTTTCAAAATGAAATCCCATTTCCTCCCTAAGCTATAAAAGGTTGAATATTTCAAATTTGATAAGTCCTCATCCTCATTGACTTATTTCAACACGGTCAGAATAATTGTAGGGGGAGTACTTTGAAATAGAAATTCAGGAAATTTGTGCCATATTTGCGTTCAAAATTATATTTTATCTTCCTGCTGGTTTTGTATGTATGCCGCGGTGTAGTGATGGGACCCTCTTTACATTCTTTTCTTTATAAAAAAAATGTAGGCCTACTTACACCAGTCACCTTATGAAGCTCACTAACAATAAACGAGTCACTGTATCCGGGGTTCTTTTTCTTTCGATAATCATACACTCTAAGAAGTGTTTTTCGGTCGCCACTTTGAATAATTTCGCCTTTTTTCTGCGATCCATTCCGCACTGATCACTTAACTGCAATGCACATAATTACCAGAGAGCTTGCAAAACTCGCTCACGCCTCACATTTCCAAAATCTATTGAAAATCTGCGCTTCATTCTATTGAAATCTATTGAAAACCTATCGGCCCTTCAACTGTCATACCACATCTGGTTTTCACCATCTCCAAGACACGAGGACCGGCTTTCGTCCATGGGGTGCTTTGTGCGCCGCAAACATTTGCTTCAAATGGTGTTTCATGAATACTTCGGTACTGGAGGCGTTCTATATGTATATAAAAATAATTTCGTTATTTACTTGACAACTTTGTCGCTGGAAGTTTTTACGTGGACTTACAGAACGAGAATTAGTCAGCGACTACATTTTCCACTGTATAAACGAAGAATCTTAACACTTTGTTTTAAACTTTATTTTTTTAGAAATATATGTTTAGACATATTGATATAATCTAAATACCAACGTGGCCTATAAAAGCAAGCGAATAATCCAGATTTTTTTTTTTCATTGCAATTATTTCGATTTGAAACCATGTTTTGACGTTCGGAGCGAGAAAGATGTTAAAAAATCTGCTTTCAACAAAATTTTAGATTTTATCATTTTAAAAACTATACAATTGTATAAAAGGTTTATCGTGCATACTATAGTATTCTTCGACACATTTCACACCGAAATGCATGTTCATACTTTATCTTAGTCGCAATTGAAAACACGCACATTTGGCAGCAGCGCACGTGAATCTTCCATAAGAATAGCATGGTACATAAGAGCCCGTTGTGCCTTCATGACGTGAAAATTCCTATTGTTGGTCCCACTCAAAGAATAGACCATTGAGGTGGAAGGTTTCTAATGAGACCCAAATTGAATAAATCAAAATAACTTCCATGTTTTTTGGAGTTTTTACAAACACGTTCCGTAGCAAATGTTTTTACCCACGATGTTAAGTTCTGTAATAAGCAAATTTCGACTGGATGAATATTTAGAGTTATTGGAATTTTTCTTACCGCTATGCGGGTATGTGTAACATCTCGATATAAGAAACGATCGTATAAACAGCAAACAGCCATACGGAACAGGCACAATTGTGTGTGCTGTCAAATATTTTATATATTTAAATTCAAATTAATCTTGAAAAGTTATTAACGGTTTCCAAAACATCACTAATAGAATAGAATCTCCATATTTTATACCGCTGCCGGTGACGCGGGTTGGTTAAACATTGAATTTCTGTACCCAAGGTTTTCATCTTGCCGCAGCGCAGTCTCTAGCATTTTAATAAATGCGATTTGTCTGATTGGTGCTGCAATCTCTTGCTTGAAACAAGCACTAACAGTTTATGGGAGGTCTAACATCCAAAAGCTTGATTTGAAGTATATATAATGACTTCCATTTCTTGCGATCTGTTTTACCTCATCTTTTGAAGCGCATAAATGGTCTAAAAACAGAAGAAAAGAAACTAGGGTAGGATTGCCAACCTTTTAATGTTGTCAGGTACTTATTATGCAGATTCTCATTTAATATACTGCTGCCTTATGAGATTCAATTTATTATTCTGTTATATTTTGTTGATAATTACTACACTATTATATTAAATTGCAAAGATGTATTTTATACAGCCTTTATGACTTGCATGTTGGGGAGAAATGAAGGCACCATGTTGATCAGTCTGACAAGGAAAATGAAACAAACTGAAAGAACAGTTGGAACTACATGAACGAAAAGCCCAAACAGCTTATCAAACTTTAAAAGATGATGGAGAACTAGCTAAAACTGATGACTCTTTGCATGTGATTGCCTTTAACATGCAGCAATGTCTTCCGACCCCACATTTAACTGTAGGAGTACCATTTTACTAATGCCAGATTTGGACCTACAATTTTGGTGTGCATATTGTTGCCAATGATAACGCATCTATGTTTGTGTGATCGGAAGATATTGCTGGCAGAGCGTCAGATGATGCTTCATGTCAACAAAACCATTATTAGATAAAATAAAGAAAAACAAAATATCAGAATCTAAACAAAATGTATTGTTAAGCAAAGTAGTGTCCTATAAAGTGACAAAGGACAAGCCCTTTCGGATGTTTTTTTAAATATACCTATTCAGATATTGAAGAGTATGATTGTGTAGACTTAAGAAAAAAAAGTGTCAGGTAGACCTTCCCTTAAGAATGTGTCCTTACCACCTAAGTATGTAAATCCAAGGCCCATAGCTCCGCCAAAACTTAAAGATGTACATGACTTGCATAATTATGAGCCTCCAATACACCATGATTATTACAGAAGTCTTACATCTGTGTCTATTGAAAGTAATGATGTTCATGAAGATGAGCACTTGTTTGACATACCTGATTTTGTTTAATTATCTGAATAGGCCCATATAAGCCTATATGTTTTCAAGGGCTATTTTTTATAATAGGTAGTAATGTAATAAATGTAGATTATTTTAATGTGCAAGGATGCTCTTTTGTTAAGAACAATTAAAATATATGTAGTCTAAGTTATGCTTTATTTAGAATGAGTGTTTCTTTTTTATTACTGTTTTCTTTTATAAGTTTAATAAAAATAATTTAATATTCTTAGAACTGCATTAAAAAAAAGTTTGAGGTGTGTCCTTTAACCCTAACTCAAATAACGTTTGCCACATGTATCAACTAATATTTTTTTTCCCAACATATGCAAAACTCTATTTTTCTCAGTTTTAAAAAGGTGTGGGTTAGACCGTTTTTACGCACATACCTTCAATTATAGGGGCTAGATTCAGAACAGTACATCGTTAAATAATCACACATTTATTATTGTTGTTGTTGCTACTGTTGTTATTATGATCATTATCATCATCAATCATTATTATTATTACTATTACTACTATTATTATTACTATATTCATCATCATCATCATTATCATTATTTATTATTATTATTATTATTATTATTATTATTATTATTATTATTATTATTATTATTATTATTATTATTATTATTATTATTATTATTATTATTATTATTATTATTATTATTATTATTATTATTATTATTATTATTATTATTATTATTATTATTATTATTATTATTATTATTATTATTATTAATTATTATTATTATTAAAATTATTATTATCATTATTATTATCACTATTATTATTACTGTTATTATTATTTTTTTTGTTCTTGTTCTTGTTCTTCTTCTTGTTCTTCTTCTTCTTCTTCTTCTTCTTCTTCTTCTTCTTCTTCTTCTTCTTATTATTATTATTATTATTATTATTATTATTATTATTATTATTATTATTATTATTGTTGTTGTTGTTGTTGTTGTTGCTGCTGCTCCGTATCTATTGCAAAAATGCATCTCCAAAACAGTTGGAGATAGAGAGGGAAAGATAAATTTACGTGGCATCAGAATGAAAAAGTGAGGAGAGTAACCGGCGGCGCCGTGGCCGAGCGGTTAGCGCGTTCGCCTACCACTTAGGGGACCCGGGTTCGATCCCAGGGACCCGCATATGGTATTCGTGGTGGACGAAGCGGCGTCAGGGCGGGTTTTCTTCGTGTTCTCCGGTTTCCCCCACCATTCATTCCGCCAACTGCTCCTTTATCATCTTTTCATTCATCGATTTCACCTGTATTTCATCTCATCTTCTTACTACCATACCTGGTGCTTGGCTGACCACCTGCTTCTAGGTCTTCATTCTGTCTGGTCCATAGGTTCCTGTGCTCCCCGACAGGCGTCTGAACCTAGGCACTGGCTTGTAAGCCTTAGGGTGTGTACGTCCTACATAAGGAGAGGGTAATCAGGAAGAGAAGAAGTTAAGTAGAGTAAGAATGAGGAGAAACAGAAGTGAAGGAGGATGAAATGGGGAGGAAGAGAAGAAAGAAAGTGATACTTACGAAAATATGTCCACGATAAAAGACAACAATGCGAGCTACGCTGTGACCTCTACTAGCTTTTTATAATAATACGAATAATGCTAATACATAAGTAGTTTTATGCCTTATTCCATATTACACTGCATTATATAACATTTCTTTTGATTATAAACTATAACGTGCTACATTAAACTATCCAGCTTTTGATTTTTGTCGCCGCAGACGATTTTAATAAGTGTAAATTAAATCTAGGTCCGGAGAAAAACGTTTGCTGATCTTTGCCGATGACTTCAAGAATGGGAAAGCGGCAAAGCGGAAACAAGCTATCGACAATACATAGGTATGTTTCGTTAATTCGAAACTGTCATTGTCGATGCATTAGTTCAGTAACAGTGGTGGTGTAAGCTTGGTGGTAAACAGTACCACAGTGGAGTGATAGTGAAATGTCCAGTTCTATGTTCGATCTTTGGTTGTGATTATAAGAGCCAAAAGTTTAAGATGTCGAAACGCAAAATTCAAACGAATTTGTTACAGTTTGTTAAAAAGGCGTGTCTTGAAGTCGGAGACAATTCTTGTGACATAAAAGACATTGATGAAAAATCCAATAATGATCAAGCTACAGATTTAAACATTGGATTTACAACATTTGGTGACAACCGATGTGATGAAACTGCAACTTATTTGATTTGTATGTTCGTTGTAGACCGGTCCCGTAGTGCAGTCTCTAACAACACATCAACGGATTTTTCCGTAGTATAGATCTCACGAACTGATTTGCAAAAGCGACGAATGGGGCTTCAAATCTTTGTACTTCTAAATATTGTCTTCATTTTAATTAAAATGACACCCCTGGCCTTACTATCGTTCGGTGCATAACCCATTTTCTTCATTTGGTTTGCTCTCATGCATTTGAAATACTGCCGTTTAATATAGACCATAGATTGGGAGAACTGACTCAATGTGTCACTTCTCCTACATCGTAGTTTTAACCCCGTCCACTGCCTCAAGCGATTAGCTACCAGGCCACGCCTCCCGCTATTGTCTGCATACCTCAGAGAATCGCACAGTCCTTCAAATTGTGTCACTAAATGGAGAGGGTAAATACTCGCTTGCATTCCTGTCACCCCTCATCCCCATGTCTGATATAGGCTGTATGTTTAGAGAAAAAAATATAGTAGGTTTAACACATCTGCACTAAGTAATCTTATCTGCAAATATGTAAGATAATTAACCATGGCCATTCTCGCTGCATTCCATCGAAGAATTCTCAACAGGGTGTCCTCCTAGACATCCAATTGAGGGACCTTTTTACGTCCGGACATATTTCTATTGAGAAACTTAGCCATCTTGAGCAGAGCTGTCTTTTCAGTGGCACCCATTGTTTATGTTTGGGCGGTTACATCACCAACTCAGAACCTTCAATAGGAATGGAGGACTGTACCCATCGTTGGTCATCGGGTCCTTCGGACCTAGCCGGGAAAATTAGTTCATCGAACGTTCCCCTATCCGACACCCAGGGGACGCTCAACGCCGTGATTTGTCAACGCGAGAATAGCAAAGGGATAGATTCCTATCATCAATTAAAAAAGAACAAATTGAGAAAATTCCAGTAACTATCAACACAAAAAAGTGGAAGATAAAGAAATAGCAACCGCTTTCACAAAACATTACACTAAAGCCACGCCTTTAACCAAAATATGTGAAGATGAAAAACTAATGCAGAGGAGTCAAAATGGCTTGTAAACAAATGCAGGGTAAAATTTTTAATGCACATTAAAAATGCCTGAGTTACTGCAGGCAATTAGGGAAAGAAAAACAGGACTGAGCTCGGACAGTGATCGTATCTATGCACAACCTTTAAAACACCTAGGACCAACAAGTCAGTCTACCTGTCTTTCATTGTTTAACCGGATCTGGCATTCATCAGTCTCCTCACTTTGGAAAAAGGCCATTATCATGATTTTAAAAGCAAAGAAATCGGCAAACAATCTATCGGCCTATTTCACTAATGAGTATACTTGCAAAAGTAATGGAACAAATGATAAATTCTAGATTGACGTGGTGTCTGGAGAGTAATAGTGTTATTTGTTCGGAGCAGATAGGATTTTGAAAAAATCAATCTCAGCAAGAATTAAAACTCATTAAGATCAGAAGAAACTACAGTTCAAAAGTATTGGAAAGCACGAATGCTAATGGCTTCATTGCCAGATGCAAGGCACTAGAAAACAACAACAGAATTAAAACTTAGTCAAAACATTAAAGATGCATTGGACGATAGAAAAACCATTGTATCTGTATTCGTTGATTTCAAAAACACTTTATGACTCAGAATGGAATGCAAAATTATTTGATAAATTAAGATTACATTGTGCACATCAGGCTGTTCCAAATCGACAAGTTTGAGTGCGAGTACACGCGAGTAAGCAGCAGCGTCGCGCGGAGCACGGCTGTAGGAGTGGCAGCGGAGGATGATAGCCAATACGTCACTGGCTGAGGGTCATAGGAACCCCGCTCATTCCCCGCTGCAGGCCTGCGCCAGTACTCCCACCACGCTGTGATGGCAACTTACCACAGCGCAGAGCTGTGCTGCATGTTGCAGGCTTATTCACGTAAGGCGGCGAGTACGCCGCTGCTCACTGGCGAGCAACTCCGCTGGAACACATTGATGAAAATGGAAGAATGCTAACTTGGATAAAAGACCTCTTAAACCAAAGAACGTGTGCTACTAGTTACAATAATGCCACATCAAACTATAAGCAACAGAAAATGGATCTACAGAGGCCGACAGAAGTATTCGAACGTAAAATATTTATCACTTTTTTATCACATATTTGTCACATATTTATCACTTTTATTATTTTAAAGCTACGCATACATAAATACAACTGGTACAAAATAAACTTGAGTCTTCCATTAAACATATACACTCATAAATAGCAACTGAAACTAATTTGCACTACAAGAAGAAATAAAACGGTTACTTTACATCTGGACATAAGTATTCGAACAGAGAACAGCTAGTATTTAGCTATCATCCCCTTTCTTTGAATTACAGCAGATAATCGTTTGGGCATTTTCTGTATGTGTTGTTTAGTGACTGCCGAGTCCATATTTCGTCACTCTGTTTGAAGAAGTTCTTTTAGATGGTCCTTGCTCCTGATGTGATGCTTCCTCACACGCTCCTCAAGCTCCTTCCAGATGTTCTCTATAGGATTTAAATCTGGAGATTGGGGCGGTGTCTTCAAAGTGCGAGGAGTGTTGTATACTATCCAAAGCCTTACAATTTGAGCAGTATGCTTCGGATCATTGTCCTGCTGGAAGTAATAATCCTGCCCTAATCCCAGCTTCTCTGCACTCTTTTTAAGATTGTTTTCAAGAATCCTCTTGTATGCAAATTTGTCCATTATACCATCTATGAACACCAGTTCCCCAAAGCCAGATGAAGCTATGCAACCCCATACCATCACACTACTGCCACCATGTTTCACTGTAGCTACCATGTTCTTAGGTTCCCATTCTGTATTTGGCTGTCTCCACAGTTTAAGTCGTCCATCACTCTTGTATACGCAGAATTTGCTCTCGTCTGACCAGAGAGCCTTATCCCAGAATTCTGTTGGTTTCACCACATACTGTTTAGCAAATTCTATACGCTTTTTCTTATTGATTTTATTAACATATGGTTTCTTCCTAGGAATGCGGGCATTGTACCCAGCACTATTTAAAACCCGTTCAACTGTTCTGGTGTGAACCACAGTGCCAGAATATTGCTCAAGGCATCCTCTAATCTCAGATGCAGTGACTCTCGGATTCTGCTTCACCATTTTTATTATTTGCCTCCTGTCTCTGGTGGTGAGTTTAGAAGGAGCGCCATTTCTAGGTTTATTTACCACAGTATTTGTCTGTTTGAAGCGTTGAATTATGTAGAACACTGTAGTTTTGCTTCTGTTAATGGTGTTGGCAATTTCAGAGAGAGATTTCTTCTGTTTGTACATATTGATCTCAATATTCCTTTCTGCCACCGTTGTCTCCTTACCTTTATGCCCCATATTACCTGAGTTCACAATCGGCTGAAAAACTGTGAGCACACTGTCTCGAGGCACAGCATAAACACAACTGCTGTGTGGTAGGGGCGTGTAGGGTATGTCCAACCACCTTTCTTTCTGTTCAATTGGTTACATTCGAATACTTATGTCTTCCAATAAGAGGGACAATAGAATAAATACAGCACAGATTGTGTAATAAATACATGCAAAGTGATATTTTATATATTGTTTCCGAATACACAAAAGGTTAATGTTTACGTGTGCAACAATTCAACGCTGCCAAATAAGTATTACAGTACTTATAGTACGTGCAATGTTACATGTTATATTATTCTAATACTTCTGTTGGCCTCTACCTCAAGGATCTGTACCGAGTTCCACATTATTCAACATCATGATCAATGATCTACCCACCACTCAATAAAGTAACTAAAATGAACACAGCTCTTTATTCTGGTGACTTGCTTGTATGGTTTTCTTCCCTTAGAAAACAGCAAAAGAAACTCAATGAAATTATGAACAATGGATTGCAGACCTTTCAAAAATGGACAGAGGAAGATAAACTGATAATACAGAGAAAATACACTACCATATCTTCTCCCTTGCACACAACCCTCTAAAACTGAATTTGAAGTATAATTAAAAACAATGTACAAAATCCAGAACCTAAATACCTAGAGATGCACCTAGATACAAAGCTAACATGAAAACTGCATGTCAAGAAGATTGCTGAAATAGCTAGTCAACTTATTTAAAAGACTTACATGGAAAAAATGGGGATATTTACTAACTTTGAAATGCACCTACAACACTTATATTAAACTAACTCTCCTCTATAGATGTGAAAATTTAATATCTGCAGACATGTGAGATTTAGAACTAGTGCATAATCAAACCATGAGAATAATCACTGGTGCAGTGAAAACTATTCTTATTGCATTAGAAACGACAAGCAGTACCTTCCCGCTGTCCCACAAAATTAAAAAGAGCACTTATACAGAATTATAAGCTTATTAGATTACCATCAGATAATTTTTGGAGAGATTACACAAGGAATAAGATAGAACCCTTAAAACGACAAATGGGTTTGTTCCATGTATAGAAGCCCTGAGGAGTAGGTACATCCTGCAAATGGAAATTGAGGAATTATAACATGCGAAAAACCTGCTGAACTATATGGAAGTTACACATAACCTAAATCTAACAGAAAAGATAAGGAACACAGAAATTTAAGCCAAAGTTTTAAAATTTATCACATTAGACAAACAACACCATGTACCCTGAAAAAGAATGTCTTCATATTCACATTGATGGTTCAAAGCTGGAAAATAGTGATCAAGCAGGTGCTGGAGTATACTGCAAGCTGGGAAAAGGAAAACAAATTTTGATGGTGAAATAGAAGCAATATATTCTCAACTATGTTTAAGAACACATTTGTTTAAAAAAGTTGTTAAAAAGTCTGTGATTCAAGTTCAGCAATTCAAGCAATATCAAACAGTAAATATGCAATAACTTCAAAAATTTCCTTGCAAAATTGAAATGAATGGGGAGTCACAGAGCCTTCCAATGGATCCCCTCCCATATTGGAATAAAGGGGAATGAAGAAGCAGATTCTCCTTCTTTATCTGATTACCCTCCCCTCACATAGGGCTTACACCCCTAGGACTTTCAAACCTGTGCCTAGGGTGAGACACCTGTCAGAGAGCAGAGGAATCTATGGACCAGACAGAGTGAAGAACTGGAAGTGGGTGGTCAGCCAAGCACCAGGTAAGAGAGTGAGGAAGCGGACGATATGAAATGCAGGCGAAATCAATGAAGGGGAAGGTGACAATGGAGCAATTGGTGGAATGAGTGGCGGGGGAACTGGAGAAAACCTGCACAGACGCTGCTTCATCCACCATTAACTGCAGGTCCCTGGGATTGAACTCGGGTCCCCTAGGTGGTAGGCGATCTAACTACTTGGCCACAGTGCCGCCCAGAAGCAGATTACTTGGCAAAAAAGGGATACAAAATAATAAACTGTAAGACAATGCCCTTATCTTTCCATTCAGTTAAACTCAAAATTAAGTCTTCTTTCAAAGTGGAAACATCAGAAACAGTAAATAAGATTGTGAGTGACAAACAGTGGATGCATCTGCTTCCAAATAAAAGAGCAATAACAGAGCTACCACAGAGTGAAATTGTGGCCGCATTAAGGAGGATAATGTGACATCACTGCCTGGCAGAGCATCTCCATTGGATGAAGACTTTTACTTCACCTAACTGCATGCTGTGCAGTGAGAATGTGGTCATAGACTGGGAGTACCTCAGGACATGTACTGCACTTAGAAACTATTGGAATGGAATGGACAATTATATTGGGAGGCTAGAAGACGAATGGAAATGTTTCCAAGTGTATAGAGCATTAGAATAAATAAATACAATTAACCATGGCCCAGGTCCAATGCAGACAATCCTCTTGTCGTGCAGACAATGGTTGGGGAGAAGTAATAGTGTTAAGTAAATAAGGAAATAATGAAGCTATTAACAGTGAAGCAAGAAGAATCTAAATTAAGAACAAATTAGAAACTAAAAGCTTCACTTATCTTAGTTTCTAATTTGTTCTTAATTTAAATAGTGTTAAGGCTGTTATAGACCAAAGTGTTCACTAAAATTGCACTCCTATTTAACTTCTTTAATTCGCAATAGATGTGCCTAGGGAACTGTTCATGATGTGTGATGCTACAAGTATTGAATTTTACTTTGAATTTTTTAAACCTGTCCTGCGATTTTGAACATATCAAGTTATTGTTTCAAGGGTAAAATAGAGATCACTGCTTGGGAATTAGAAAAGTTCTTGCTTTTAATGCTTAGGAGAGTTTCGCTCCCTCATCATCTAACTTTTGATGCAAATTTAAACCTCAGGTCTATCTTTCTTTACACAAAGTGGATGCGCTTTTGAAATCTAGATTAAATCAAAAGCTAATTTCCAAAGAGGCTGCCCAGGTGGTACAGCAAATGTGTCAGCACATCCTCAAAACAGCATGTTCTCAACTACCAGCCTGCATTCTGGATAATGTCCATATTTTTAAAATAGGGTGAAACTTTTGTCCAGCAATTTGCCCAAGTCAAACCCAACCCAACTTTTCTGAGTTCCCTTTAGAACTGCTCACTGAAATAACACAAATTGCAACCACAGAGGCCCAGTAGAGGCAAATTCTGGAAATGGACTGGAAGGTGATATTTGCTTGGGTAATTACAAAGGATGGAATTTAATTTTGGACCACTGCAATGACAGTAAAAAACTCGCTTGACGACCCAGCATTTAAGGAACTGCTGAGAGTTTGCATTGCTTGCTTATAGCTTTCCCATCAGTAGGGCCCGGATTTTTAGGTTCTTAAAATTAACTTTTAGTTATTTTTGTATCTGAAAAAAGTTTTTTTTAGTTGTTTAACCTCCTGAAATAGTTTTTATATTATTGTTGTTTATTAATTTTATTATTAATTGTCCTCTTTTTTATAGTAATGTTGCTAATATGTCCTATAGATCCTTTGTGTTGCTCAAAATGCTATTTTTGGCCAGAGGGCACCTGGAAAATATGGAAATAAAATTATAGTTTATACGCTATGTGCATTATAACAGGTGTTTAATCCTTACCTGCATTCCAGCATTTGAGAACAGGTCGTACAGGTTCTCTTGTACGGCATGTTTATCTGCAAAGCACCTAGCCACTTAATGCGACTTTATCTGTGCAGTATTGAAGGTGTTCATATCTGTTCAAACTTTTGTGTCTGTGGGTATGGTATCTTTCGCTTTTGGTAGATTAAGCAAAATATTACTTTGCCATCTGTGGTGAAGTTCAGATCATTACCTATCCACTGACGAATCAACCACCTTCGAGATGAGCTGACTTTAGGCATAACACTGGCCCCTTAAATTACCTGCTAATCTAAGGAAAATTGACTTCTAACAATGTAGCAATTGTATGCATTAACAATACACAATAGCCGACTGAACATAACGGTTACTGTTTTTAAACTTGAGTTTATGGTGTGTTCTCCTAATGTCCCTTTTCCCCTCGACAACAGTCCCCGCATTTCTTGCTTGCAAGAATACAGAGCTTGGTCCCACACAGCTAAATACAAGTCAGTTACCTCTTGCATTGCTGTCATTACTCCTCTAAGTGAAAAGACGTAGCAAAGATGTAACAATCAAAGTCCATTCATAATTTCATAAACATTTTATTTTCCCATTTTAAAATAATTTTTTTTTTTTTTTCATTTTAAAATAAATAGGAGATTTAGCCTCTTTTAGGTTTTAAAGTCTCATTTAGCCACTTTTAGGTTTTATAAGATTCAAGCATTTGGCTTCAATGATCATGAAACAGATAATTAAATTAAACCACTGCAGTTAACTATCAAGGAACAAAATAGTTAAAAAACTAAGAATCCGGGCCCTACCCATCAGTAATGCGATGGAAGAGCAAGTTTTTTCTCATGTAATGTTAACTAAAACTAACTTACATAGTCATAAGGGACCGAACCTTCTTAGTTCCATACTATGGATAAAAATAAATCTAAGAGAAAATAGCAGTTGTTTAAATTTTCAACTTATCCTCCTATGTTACACTATCCTTATGGCATATAAAAAGGCAGTTGTTTTAATAAGCAAGTTCAAATTTATTATGTATTTATTTATTAATCTATCATCGTGAACGTATAGTGGACTATTATTTGGTATTGGTGAATGTTGTATACTTTTTAATATATCATTCATATTTATGCTGAGGAAAATCATGTAATCAACAGTTAATATGCAATATTTTGGACTACTTCAGTTGGAATTTCGCTAGATTTTTGGCTGTTTGCTACTTTGGGTTTAAAAATCTGGCAACCCTAGATAAGCAGCCAAACATTATTTGACCAACTGTCTTACTATTTGCCGCAGTCACATTAAGTTTTCCTCACCTAGCTGTACTTGTATAATGTATTCTCACAGCCTTGAAAGAGAGACATGTGGTAGACCACAAGGGAATGTCATTCTTGAGACACTTACCCCAATGGCGACTCACACTACTACTTGAATTCTTCAAATTCCATGGTAGCTCAGTGGTTAATAGCAGCCACATATAGAACAGAAGATCTGTGGTTCCAATCCTGGCTATGGAATTGAATTTTACATTTTTGATCTACCTTTCGTAGTCATGTTACTCAACTTTTAAGTAGACTGTACCAGAAACATATAGTATGAAACCTATACCTACTTTAATGCCGTTAAGTGGGAATGGTTGATATGCCCTGGATATGAACGAATTCTCCTTTTGAATACAGCATGGTGTTAGACCTTATGTGCTACAGCTGAATCTTGAGAATAGCAAAGGTAGCCTACCAGCCGCTGTGCTGTGACAGCTACTCTTTAATAGATTGTAACAATAAATCACTGGAGAGGGTGCTGTTTATTTTATTTTCAGGCCTTTGCCCTTCATAAATGGTTATTCCTTAAGATTTTTGTGCTTTTGTAAATGCATAGTTTTTGCCTGATGTACTCCTGCCTGTACAGGGTACTTTTTTAGTTCAGTCTGTTGCTTTTAAAGAAAGCTGTAACATCTTTTAGTTGGGTTACAGCTCAGTTTAAGTTTTGCTTAGTATTCTGTTTTTGAAGTTGTTTACTAACGATACCATTGAACAAACCTTTAGTGCTTTAGCATAGTGATTTACTTTTATTAAGTACTATGAGTGACACAGACAGTGATTCTATTTCTTATCACATAAGTCATCCTAGAAAATGCTGCATGCAGAAAAACCAATGGAAAATGAATGTTAGCAAGAAGAAGAGAAATACAGGTGAAGAATACGTATGCTTAAAAACCAAAAATGTAGTAAAGGAAAAGAAATAGGTGCTCTTGTCAGTGTGGTTGTTTTGACAAACTGGGTTGAGATAAAATTGATGAAATATTTCAAAAATTTTGGGAAATAGGGAATTACAAATTACAGGAAAGTTATTTAAATAAATTAATGACAAGCGTGGATGTGAAAGGATTGCATGTGAAAGACAGGCTATCTCGTATATTGCACACAGCATATTATAAAGTGATTCATGGAAGTTACAATGTTTGCGCAGTTGCTTTTCGTAATATACATGGTTTGAGTGAAAAGAGGCTGCATATTGCTCATGACAAAGTTAGAGGACCTGGAATCATTGATGTAGATCGTCATGGTCATCAGGAAAAGACAAGAATACCTAAATCAGAGAGAGAGAGAGAAAAAGTAAAGGCACACATTGACAGTTTCCCTGCCTTATCCAACCACTACAGCAGAGCTAAAAGTCCACACAGGAAATATTTAGCCTCCAATTTAAAGATATCCAAAATGTACAATGCTTATTGTGATCGGATTGTTGAAAACCATGCCGATCTTTCAATTTCTGAATCATTTTACCACCACATTTTTAATTCTGAGTTTAATCTTGGATTTTCTCCTACTCTGTCCAACACCTGCAAATGTTGTGACAAAACAAAGCGACAACTGGAGACAATGAGAGAAGATATTGATTCCGAGAAAATAAAGTAATTAAAACAAGAAATGAGAGTGAATGAACTTAGAGCTAAGGTGGCACAGAGACTATTAAAGCTAATGACTGATAATTAGGATCCAACAGTTGCTGCTGTTGCAATAGACATGCAACAAGCACTTCCAACATCAAAAGTAAGCTCTGGAATACAATTTTATAAGAGGAAGTTATGGACTTACTATATAAATATATTCACAATATAAAGGACACAACAGTTTCAATGTATCTTTGGGATGAATGTACTGGAAAGCGAGGCTCTACTGAAATTTCAAACTGCCTCATGCACTATATATAAAATACAATGCCACCAGAAGTGAAGACAGGTATTTTCAGCGATAACTGCAGTGGGCAGAATAAAAACTTGAACATTGTTTTAACTTGTCTTAGATACATCCATGCAGGCTGATTCTCAAAAATCAGCATGTCTTCATGGTTCCCAGCCACTCTTATCTTCCATGTGGTCATGATTTTGGAAGTACAGAATTGTATCTTAGGAGAAGAGAAGTGTTTACTGGGCTTCAATATGATCAACAAATAAGAATTTGCAGAAAGAAGAATCCTTTTGATGTCATTATGGTAGAGAGAGTCTAGTTTAAAGATGTGGGAGCTTTACATTTCATAATTTTTTGTCTTTATATAGCATTTTAACACGTACTGCATAGTAAAACTTTAATCACATTTTTCTTAAAATTAGCTTTTGGTGCATGTACCTTTTCTATTCTAAGGGCCTCAAATGTTCTGCTTTTGTCCTGTTTTTAAAGTGGACACTATTCAAAGTGTCCGTTCTTTTGGTATTGCACATCTGATCACTCTAGATTAAGAGTACTTCAAAATGTCAATTTCCAATGAGATCTCAATGTTGACCGGTGCCAATGCAATACTTGCTATACTTCAAGCAGTACACATTAAAAATTCTTATTTTAAGTTGCGGCATATGTTGTTAAGATATTTATAGATTCTCAGTCTAAATGCAATGTCCTTGCCTCCTATTACAAAAATACATTTACAATTAAAAATACTAATAATAAAACTATCTGACTTTGAGCATGAACTCTACGAACATACACATAAACTGAAAGTACAAACTAGAATATCACGCACATCACCTGAGGAATTATCTTGTTTCATCAGGAATCTTCCAATTAAGAAATCCCCTGGACATGATCTCACACCAAACATTGTTCTGAAGAAACTTACAAAGAAAGCTCTGGTCTATTTCACGGAAATCTGTAACGCCTCGTTAAGAATTGGCTATTTTCCTCAATCATGGAAACTTGCGGAAATAATTATTTTTCATAAACCACAAAAGCCTATGTTTACAGCATATGTTTACAGCAATAACATTATACCATCCCTTCAAATCAGTTTTCATCCTCAACATTCAACAACTCATCAGTTACTAAGAATTACTGAAAATGTTATAAATGGTTTCGAGAAGGAATATATTACTGCCGTTTTCCTAAATATAGCTCAAGTTACATTGAATTACACTGAATTGAACTTCCAGACTATCTCATCAATGTAATTAGAAGTTACATATCACAGCGTCAATTTCTGGTGCAAATAGATGGTTATAATTATTATTTATTTATGCCAACAAACTTACTGTTGGTGTTTTTAAACACACAAGCTGTGTGTGGGCAATGTTTGGTTCAAATCCCAGCTGTGGCATTGAATTTTGAAGTTCCAGTTCTACCTCTCAGATAGTTATAAATCTACTATTAGACCAATAACAGCAGGAGTCCCACAAGGATCAATTCTAGCACCATTATTATTTAACCTAATCATGTATAACCTACCAGATACAAATCCTACATCTACTACTGCAGTGTATACAGATGACACAGTTCTTTTCTTTTCACACCCTATCTTGAATACTGCAGTGGAGACTACAGATGTCACTAAGTCTATCTAAATGGTTTACAACTTGGAGAATGAAGTTAAATACCAATAAGACTGAAGCTAAGATATTCCCCTTAAGGTCATACAACCCATCTGCACTACTACTCCAGGAAAAACAGCTTACACGGCTGCCTCCAGAAACACTGGTTAAATATCTAGGAGTAATGCTTGACACAAAACTCACTTGGAATTCTCATATATCCTACATTTCAACACCAGTTACTTCCAGAATTATAAAACTGTATCCTCTACTACATAACAGATCTCTGCTTGGACTGGAGTGCTCAATACTGCTATACAAATCACTTGTATGCCCTTTAATCTCCTACGCTGCTGCTGTGTGGGGTGCAGTTACCAAAATTCATATCCATCGACTTCAGATTATACAAAAATTTCTCTGCACTATTACAAAGACTCCATGGTATATAAGAAATGAACCACTGCATCAGGAATTAGGAATTCTTCCTATACAAGAGTACTTTAAATTGCTCTCAAGGATATTCTTTTTCAAATTAACTGGAGCACCAGGTGCAGTGATATCACATTGGATTAAGAAACCCACAGAAGAGAAGACTAAAAAGAAAACTGCCTCAGGACTTCCTGCTCACTGACTCCAAAGATAGTGATCTCTTAGAATAACTTCATTCATTCCAAACCCTTTCTTAACTCCTTGACTATGATCATTATATTTAACTTGTTCTATACCATATCATTATTTAGCCAAATCATATTGTTAATATCCTATACTTGTGATATTACTCAATTGTTAACATTATGTTCTTGTTAACTGTTGCATGTGCTAGAGGCAAAGTCCTCAGTTTGTTATTTTTAACCTAGTTTATCACTGGCTTGTAGAGCAAGTTTGCTGATCGGCCAAATAAATACATTATAAGAAAGCTATACTAAGGAAAATGGTAGTGGTTTGAAAGAAAACATTATGATGCAAAACTCTATATTACACAGATATGCAATCAGTGGCGGCTCGTGACTTGCTGTAGTGGGTGTGCAATATATTACATCCTCTCCACCTTTATTCCCTTTCTTTTTCTGACGCACATCACGCAATTCTAATTTGCATTTCATATGGGCAATTGAGCTCTTATGTTTTGCTATTTTGTTTTGTTTTAAATGACCAATATCCAAGAACTATTATTTGTCCAGATGCCATTTCTCTCACTCGCAAACAATAAGCATGGAAAACAGCTTCTCTTCTAAGAATAAACCTAAAAGATTTATTTACTTCAGTTTCGCCATGTTATTCATTTCCGCACTTTCATAGGTTCAAATTTCCCACTATGTGCAGACACAACTGCATGCAATTTGCTGCCAGAACACAAACATAATAAACAGTAATAAAGGCTAACAAAATAACTATTCAAAACTGAAGTGTTGGCCTTAGTAAATTAGGACATGAAGAGTAATTATATGCATTTATAATTGCTTAATGAGATTAGATGTAATTGTGTTTATATCATTAATATAATATAGAAGATGGCTACTTTATATTTAGAACCGTCACGTTGGCTGCCTAGTAGGTTCTGCTAAACAATGGGAAATGCTCGTAGCAAGGAAAACGGAGGGACTTGCATGAGAGCGTAGTGTGCTAGTGTGCTTACGCAGTAAGAATCATATGTGTTGGCCTTGTCAATTATCCTGCCGTACTCTTAAATGCAGGCTTTGCACCTCTTCCTGCATACCCCTTGTCTAAAAGCTACCTTCGCCAGTCGCAAAATTGGGTTTATGTGTCTCAGCTTGTTGACTGAATGCGGTGACATTTGCTAAAGGGGGCACGGGAAAATTAAACGAGCAAGTTCATATGGAATAAAGTTAGACATTCGACTTTCTCATATGCATCCTTATAAAGGTAGACACATTCACATGCGGAAAAAATTAGTGGGTGTGCAGTTGCGAGTATGCGATCACCCAGGAACTGCCACTGTATGCAATATAATATGTTTTATATAATCTAATCTGATCAACAAACAAAAAATTTTCATTTATCACATTGGAACTTTGTACATTATGCAGGAATTATTGAAGTAAAATTAAGGTCAACATAGAGCATTAAAAGACTAAATAATTTACTACAAAATACAATAAAATAAGTTTACTTCCATATATCATTATACTGACACTTCATATTTTTACAGCCTTACTCACAGAGATTTAAAAATTGGTTAGATGTAATTTATGCACATGATTCATGGTGTCATTAACCAGAGGGACAGAATGCTACAGGAGATCATATTCATAAGAATAGGTGAAACTATTAGCCCTCTGATGACTTATTTTATGTTAAAAGTACGGTAGCTAAAATGTAGACTAGTATTAACAGCAAGACCAAAACTCCCTGTATCATTGTTATACACTACAGTTACATGTGTGTGAAAACTAATAAACGTAGTATCTTATCAACACCAAGTACTGAAAAGTGACATCCTCAATCTTATGTCTGAATAACATTCAAGCTACTCCCTTCAAGAAATCTTTGGCTTCATATTAAAATATTTTATTTATGTACATTAACACTCAAATATTTATCTATATTTAGTATAGTAACTTACAATAGTTTAAGTAATTCATTAAATAAAAAAAAGTACGTAAATTTGCACTCTTGAAGGAAGTTGCTCGCAAGCAGCACCACTTTTTCTTTGGATGCCATTTTAACAATAAAAGTTTTAGTTAGCTAAGCAACAGTAAGAACATACAAAAGCAAAATGTTTTCATACTTAAGAAACTTGGAAGAAAACTATCCATGCTTTGTTGGAATATGACAATTAACACCCTAAATTCCTCCAACTCCCTTTTTTAATAACCATGTTACTTCTGATAGCCACTGGCCTAAAATCACACTTATCTAGCAAAACTTAAAAAAATGTCATAACTATCAGTAACTATATTTCTTGAACACATTTCAAATTATTAACAAATTAATGCATTCAACAAACTAACATTCTTACAAATATTGCATTACACACTCGGAAATTTATTTTGTGCAAAAACAAGAAGGATGTACGCAGCAATGGGAATGGGAAAAACCACTGGTGGTACATCTCAGCAAACATCCACAATAACATTTTTGAACATGCATCCAGTGATTCCATTAAGATAGAAGGTAGATTTCAGTTTGCAATACATGAACTTGTGTTTTTACACAAAATTGTGAATTAGAAAAATGTTCTGCTTATCTCAAAACATTTAAATTTCATATAGATTTATGCAGGCTACAAGCTACCTGAAGGGAAGACAACATGTTTCAGGTACAGCATATTATGATTGCTCCAATACAACCACCTCAAACAACCAAAATTAATCCTTTTTATTTTTTACAACATATTTTAAAAATAACGCCCATAATCTCTTACTTCAGTTCCATCTCAGGTGTAATAGCCTCAAATAACAATGTAAAACAATTAGGTTTTAGAAATTGCATAGATGAAATATATTTAATATCATGCTACTCTACCATATTCAGCCGAATAGCTAGAAAAAATTACTTCAAACCTTTGTACATTTTATGTCATGCATGCTATAAAAAGTCTAGTCAATTTTTGTTATAATAGGCAATATATACTTAAGAAATTAAAATTTTACAAGCCACATTGACGAAACACATATACAAAATTTTTGTAATTAATATATCATTTGCCTCAGGTCCAGGTAGCTGGTAGCAAAAGAAGTTACCATTTTTGTTTACACTATCTCACTAGGTCTGTTAGTGGGGTAATAGTAGTACTGGTATGGCTGGGCATGTGTTGGGTAGTGTTGATTGTACTGATAAGGATTGTAGTAATAAGGTGGTGGAGCAGCCCAATTAAAATACGGTGGAGGTACCATCATTTGAGGAGTATACTGCAGTGGGGGTGGGGGTGGGGGTGGTGTTTGTGGTATCCAATAGGGTGGCATAACACCGTACATTGGCTGTACTGGGTAGTGAGGACCCATGTTGTAAATACCCACAGGCCAGGGTGAAAGAGGTTGAGGCAGTGGTACAGATTGGTGCTGGTTAGGAATATAACCGCTGTTGATATAAGGTTCATGAAGCTATGCTCTACCAGGTACTGGTTCCTTTGGCTCAGGCTTGGGCTTGGGCCCGGTCTCGGTGTTGCAGGGATCATCTGCAACAATGACAAATACACGTTTTAGGAAATGGACCCAAGTCTGTGTGATATACAGTATAACACTAATGAATAACAGGAACATTTACTGACGTACAAGATTGTGTCTAGCCAGACAGCCAAAGTTTTCAAATACCTCATAAATTTCCTTACAGCCAAAGTGAATAATTAAACATTCACTGTGTTGTGTGCATCAATGAGGTAAATATCTCTCCTTTTATCTAATTCATGATTTATAAGCTTTTTAACATACTGGTTCAGTGGATTTTTACCCTCTCAACTACAAACTTAGAAGTAAAGGAAGTATTGTATTCCATCCAAAAACATGATGCTGAGATTTCACTGGAAATGCATCTTTAGAGATCCCAAAACCAGCAAAAGCATATTTAGAAAAAGGTCCATGTCTATATGGGTGTCTGTCTACAAGCAGAGTACCAAACTCAAAAACGGAAACTTGGTCAAATACAAAACTTGGTATTTAAGATAAGGAACTCCCAAGGATGCAGCACATAGATTTAGAATAAAACCACCCCCACACAAACTACCCATTAAAGCGAAAGTTTTACTTATTTTTTATTTTCTCAAAAATGGCCCTAACAATTTTGATTAAAATATTATATGTTTAACCTACTTTCATGATAAAATACCAACAGTCAAATAATTCCGAACTGGTTGCACAGTTACCAATTTTATGAAAGAACATTATTGGAGCTCTAAGAAACCTAACATTTGAGAGGTAGAATCTTCCTCTCAAACATTGCCCACACACGGCTTGTGTGTTTAAAAACACCAACAGTAAGTTTGTTGGCATAAATAAATAATAATTACAACCTAATATTGTTCATGAAGTACCCCTTCATGACAAAAAATTGGTGTATGGTGCGCCATTAGTGGAGGAAGAGTTAGAGAGCAAATTTTTTTCAAGTCAACAGTTGACGCCAGTATATACATGAATACAATTTTGCCCCCCCACCCCCCAGAGAGTTAACAGACAGGAAGCGTGATTTTGTCTTTTTTCAATAAGGCTCTGCAATAACTTAAAGGGCCAGTCTTTCAATGAGAACAATTGAAACTGTGTTTCAGGACAGAGTTATTAGTAGATTTGTGGCCCCCTCAGTCCCTGACCTAACCTCCTGTGATTTCTATCTCTGGGTTGACTTAAAACAAAGCATACAAGACAAACCCACACACCCTACAAGAATTAAAACCAAATATCTGTCAGGAAATTGCCAGCATTTCTCAACGTGAATTACAGTAAGTGATGGATAGTTTCCTACAGAGGTGCCAAAATGTATGGACGACAGTGGCCAGTTTCAGCCTCTCCTTTCATAAAGTTGGTTAGTAAAGCCTTTGAAAGAAGTTTTAAAAATGTTGTATGGTTTCATCAGCATCTTTCTATGATAGTGGCAGACGGCAACCAGTGCCGAGGGGGTGGACAGGCAAAACACCACGCAGGCAGTTTGGAACTTTTTGACTCTCTTGATACAAATTTTCTGGGAATGGCTTTTAAGTCCTCTTTACTGAGAATGACTTTTATGTAATTGGTAAACCATAAAAGATAGACAAAATCTTATTCCAGAAAAAATTTAGATCTTTCTCTTCTCCTGTAAAGAGAAGAGACTTTCAAAGCCATTGCATACCAATTGTCTTTTAAAAGATTTGATTATCACTTTAGCTTACTGTATTATCATGAGGGTAATCCCAAAAGTTAGGTATCCAAAGCACTGGGGCTGCAGAGAAACTTTGTGTGGCTGTTGGCCACACTGTTGTGTTTGTTACTTTCCTCACTCTCTACAAAAACCATCACACAACCACTGGGGCATTTAGCCTTGGCTTGGCAGGCAGTTGTAACGGAGTTTCAGCTTGCCACTACCACCAGATGCAAAGTTTATGTAGATTTTTGCTTTTTGAATGCAAAAAGTATTAAACCAATCAACATTTAAAGAAAGTGTATGGATGTCAAAAATGTCTGCAAGTAGTGTAGAAACCAAACAACAATCATGTGAATGGTGGCATTCCAACCCATCCAAGCAGTGAAAATTCTAAAGAACACCGTCTGGTAATCTTAATGCAACTGTGTTTTTGGATCATGGCTCCTGGGACAACAATAAATGTAGCCAGGATTGTGAGACACTAAAAAAACTCAGACAGGCAGTTCAGAACCAAAGAAAAGGAATGTTGGGCAAGGCCATAAGCTTTCTCCAGGACAATGCACTCCGTCCATCAAACCACAGATCTTCTTTGGATGGGGCATCATCATCTATCCACCTTATAGTCCAGACTTAGCACACAAAGACTAACACTTGTTTCCCAAGTTGAAAGAACACTGGCTGGAAAGCACTTTAGCGATGAGGTGGTTGACGTGGGCATACAAAAATAAATCAAATGAAATGATGCTTATGTGGAAAGGTAGAAGAATGTTCAAGCTTAAAAACTATGTACCATGTATCGAAAATAAATGTTTCTTTACATTTTTACAAAAAATAATTGACCTTACTTTCTGGATTGCCCTCGTACCTGTAACAAAATGTGTAATGACAATTTATCTATATTCACAAAATGTAGATAGAATAAGCTTTAGTAAAAATGGTTTATAGAAGAGAGAGTAAAGAAAATAAAGGAAGTGCAATATATTTGACTTCTTTGACACATGGATAGAATTCCTATCTTGCAAGTACAACATAGAATCTACTTTGACTTTCAATTTATATAAATACTAACTCCTTATTTGCATAATGAAATGAAATCCAGTCTAAGAGCTCTTGAAGTAGAAACAAAATTATTACTTCAAATTAAAAAAAAAAAAAAAAAAAAGAAAAAGAAAAAGAAAAGGAGAGTGAGAATAAATAAAAGCTCATATGTTTGAATTAGGCTTTTTCTTTTATTTTTACACAGATTGTGGTTTTGTAGCAGCTGCAAGTTGTAGGGGTAGTCCTGAATGTGATGGAAATTTTGGTTATGTTAAAAGATGGAAAGTATAAGATGTAATATTATATGCCGGACGACTTGTTCTTGCAGATTTCTTGAAACTGACACCAATAGAACTTATTTTTGTCCAGCATAGCATAATACTTTTATGGTAAATTGAAATTTAAAATACTAGAATGTTCTGTGCAGCAAATGGACAAAAATTTCATGTGTTGCACTCACAGGACTCTCTGCTCTTGTACAAACTACTCTTAAAAACGCTTAATTCCTAATTCCACTTCATGTAAACTGAGTTAAACATTTGCAGAAATTATACTATTGCTAATTTTCTTGTAGGGAAATGAGACAGAATATTAGAAGACCCCAAAAGAAAATTGTTTATGTGAATATTTGTTAAGAGTGTAATTTATTTTTGATGTTGGTATGAGATGGTCAAATGACGAAAATGTGTTACTAATGTTCATTGTTACAAACAATTAAGTTTGTTTAAAGACATCATAAATATTTCCATATTTAATTTTAATATACATATATGTATAAATATTAGAATTATATGTGTTCAATATTAATAGCAAAGGGAGAATAGCTAAAGATCGCTTCCCTAACAATGCGGGAACTATTTGATGAACGCATACGCGGATGTATACGAGAAAGGTAGTATCACATGAGGTGACGCTGGACTCCTTTCACTAGCGCCTAAATATTCAAGGAGATAAGACGTATTTTGGTAGCGTGTGAACATTGTAGAACGTTTACCAGACTTTCATCAAGCTTTTGTTCCACTTTTTGAAAAAGTGGAAAGACTTAAATAATCTAAAATGGTGCTAAGAGGATTTATTTAAATGTAAAATAGAGAAAAAGTGTTAATAAAATAATACATTGTGGTGAAGAAACATCGTGTGATTTTTCATTCCATCCGTTATGACGCCCTGAGGGAAATAAGAGCCACATCGCTCAAAATTGAAGCAACACTTCAATAAAAAACAGCACCAAATGGCTTACCCAAGCGTGGAGCACGAATTTTGGATGGAATGGAAATCTACGGGAAATGAACTTAAGCAAAACACCAAGTGACGCCAAATCTTCGTGCCAAAAAGAAAGAAGACGCCATTAGAACATCGTTTGAAATTTACGACTTCGAGAACACCGATGAAGGGATAATCAACGCGGGAAAACACCAGAGATCGTCTAGCAAACTCAGCCACCCAGGAGACGCACGTAACTGGATAAATCAACGAGAAAAAAAGTAGGACCAAAAATTTTTAGTTTCATATTCATTTTATTTTTATGTTACTGCGAAGCGGCAAAATAGTAGGACTTTTAAGCTAAAGTGAACTGAATAAAGAAACTAAAATGTTGCAAAAAGAGAGAGATCTAGTAACAGGAGTAGGGGAAGGGGCAGATAGGCCTAGTTATCAAATAGAACCAGAAAGCGAGGAACAGGTAGCAATAGGAAAAGACCAAAGCTTATTAATGATCATGTTTGAAAGACTAGAACAAAGTTTAAGTCAGAAAATAGGAGTGAGACAGGACTTAGAAAATAATAAAAAAGAAGTAGGTCAGAAACTAGAACAGAATAAGGAAGAGATAGGTCAGAAAGTGGAGGAAGTGAGACAGGACTTAGAATAGAAAATAGAATTAGGAAGACAGAACTTAGAACAGAAAATAGAATTAGGAAGACAGGAGTGTAAGGAAAATATGAAGGTAATGGAAACTAATTTAAAATTAGTACATAAAAACATAAATGAGACAAAGGAAGCTTTAGAAGCTAGGATAGAAATCATAGGAGATAGGATGGGAAAAATTGAATCGGAAATGAGAGAAAATAAGATTGTATTAGAAGGAGAAATTGGTAGATGTAGAGATGAAATAACTGAGTGTAATGCAAGTGTAGACTGTAAGATTACAAATGTAAAAGCAGAAATAACTGAGGAATTAAGGAAAGAGATTGAGGTAGTAAAAAAAGACATTATTAATGAAACTGTAGAACAAATTGTAATTCCTAAAATTAAGACAATGAATGATGTGATGCGTTCACAACAGGATGCTATAAATGATATGAAACAAAGCCACTTAGAAATAAAGAATGATTTAAAATCAATTTGTGAAGAAATGAAAAAAGGGAAAGAAAGTTTGGCTAATGTAAATGATGTGAATGCACTACAAAGGCAAAATGATTTAGATGTAAGTAATGTACAAGATGAGAGTTATTTGAATGATATACAAAATGTTGACTCACCATACAGAGAAAGAGGTTCACAATTAAACAATGACACAACACACAACACATGCTACACCAACAGCATACTACATGAAATCACACCACCTACATTTGACGGGGAGAAGGGAGACGATCCAAAACTCTTTGTTAAAGAGATGGAAGAGTATTTTAAAGTGAAAAGGATACCAAATGAGCTTAGGATGATGATAAGGAAAGCTTAAAAAACAAAGCATTAGAATGGCTTAGGTTAACACTAGCTGGTCATGAATCATATAGCTCATTCAGAAATCTATTCCTATCAAGGTATTGGGGCCCAGCTAAGCAAACCCAAACTAGGGTAGAGCTAGCGACAGGAAGATATGATCCAACCAAAGGGTTATCGCTAGTCGATTATTTTATGAAAGTAGCCAACAAAGGGAAGCTATTAGACCCTAACCTGTCGGAAGCAGAGTTAATTACCAGCATAACAAGACATTTCCCAGACACCGTGAGAACAGGGTTAATTGTTGAGAGACCAGTAGATTTTGCAGACATGATAGAATTATTAACAGCCTTCAAAACACAAAATGGTCGGCCTAATGAACATTGACATAGAAACGGTCATCCAAACTCACCTATCTTAAGTAGGAGCACGGCTACAAACAACCAGAATGAGAGAGAAGATAGAAATACTAGGAGCACCCATGACAGGGGGAGAGGGGCACACCATTTCCCACAACCACACAATCATGGCGAAAGAATGGAGAACACGAGACAGCGGTACCACGACACAATACCGAGTGGTGAATCGAGATACCAAATGCATAGATATGATCAGGGGAGACCAGGAGACCGTACCCATCAAGTGAATCACATACAATTCTGTAGGGAATATTTAAACAGCCAAAGGTCGTCATACAATAAGGGTTCACACCAAAGGGGCAGAAACCAATGGAACACCGGCAACGTAAGACAACAGGAACAGAATGAAAATGTGCCGAATAGGACTGATATTGCACAGAATACAGAAACAACAACCACCACTAACACTCAGGGAAATTACCACAACTAAGTTCGTCTCAATCGAGTTGACCAACACAAACCTAAGGGATTGACAATTGACATCGACACCATGATGGCTACACAAAGAGAAAATGGAACTACTGTACACTGGACCGCTGGTCATAACAAAACAGCTGGGTGACCATACGTATGAGCTACAGAATACAAATGGCAAGTTGGTAGGAAGATACCATAAAAATAAATTAAAACCATACAAAGAAAGGACCAAATAGTCTTTGCCAACAAACATGTAAGGCAGGAATAGTAGAGATGATGGAAAATAATAATTTTTAATGGGTTACTTATAGAAGATTATGTTCAGATTGGAAAATACAACAAGAAAGAAAATCAACATAGTCATTGGCTATATTGACCACCAAGAGCATTGTCAACAAAGACAGATGAGGACACTGATTGTCATTAAAGAAGTGAATTATAGCGACGGAAAACAATGTGTTTTTGACATAAGGATGTCAGGGACAAAAAATAAAAGGGAATCAATTGTGATGACATAGATAAAATATTTTTCACATAAGGGTGTCAAGGGTGAATTAAGAAGAAAAATAATATAGTTGCAGAATAATTATAAATATAGAAGTTTTCTCTTATAGAGATAAGAGATAAAGAGGTGACAATTACCGAAGTAAGAAAAACCATAGAAAAGCAATGCCCATGAATTAAGATGGATATAGCCAATGCTAAGCTTGAAGAAATGTTGAACTAAACAATAGTGAATAAGGACCCAATTACACAATGGTACTATTCGTAACATCAGAGTTTAAGAATTGACTCAATGACCTGCCTATACATAATAAGCTTGCAAGACAGAGGACAAAGAAATGAATAAAATTGCCATAAATGTGATCATAATCATTAGCTCAAGATTTGTATCCTGTTTTTCTCTCCTCATAACAAGGAACATAAGTCAAAAGGCACACAATAAACCATGATACACTTAAAAAGTAATGTTTGTGTCAATGTCAAATGTATAATAACTGAATATGTGTTGTATAATAACTGAATATGTGTTGTATAATAACTGAATATGTGTTGTATAGTAACAGAATATGTGAAATTTATAAAGACATGCTGTGTTATACCAAAACAAAAGACAAAAACATACAGCAAAGAAGACTGTAAAGAAAAAAGTATTGTACAAAGTGATTTTTTTTTTTTTTTTTAATTTATTTATTATTTGAAGTCGCTTCAACATAAAAGTCATATCGCGACTAAACATTGAGGGGAAAAAAAAAAAAAAAAAAAAGGAGGAAACATATCATGAAGTTTACAATGAGTTTAAATATTAAGTTTGCATGCTTTGATGAACTTGATTATTTTCTTATGATACTGTTGATCACCCAAAGCTAGCTGAAGGTTCTCAGGAATTCCATACTGAAGTCGCTGGTGAGTGTATCTTGGGCAAACAGTGAGCAGATGCTGAACGGTAAGAGTAGAATCACACAGAGTACATTTAGGAGGAAGTTCACGGGACAGAATGTAGGAGTGAGTAAGCGCAGTGTGGCCAATGCATAATCGGGTTATTAGCACCTGGTCTCGCCGGGTTAGTGTTGTAATTGTTGTGGAGAGGTTAGGTATTGGACAGATATCATGCAGTTTGCTGTTGGATGTAGTTGTCCAATCTGTCTTCCATCGGTGTAGGATAGTTCTTTTAAGATGCCGTAAATAGTCTTCATGAGGTAGCTTAAGATCATGTGATTGTATCAGAGGAATAGGGAGAAATGTTGTATTGTGTTTCAATATTGTAAATATAGGTGACAACTTGAAAAACAAAACAAGGGGCATATGAGACAGAATATTAGAAGACCCCAAAAGAAAATCGTTTATGTGAATATTTGTTAACAGTGTAATTTATTTTTGATGTTGGTATGAGATGGTCAAATGACGAAAATGTGTTACTAATGTTCATTGTTACAAACAATTAAGTTTGTTTAAAGACATCATAAATATTTCCATATTTAATTTTAATATACATATATGTATAAATATTAGAATTATATGTGTTCAATATTAATAGCAAAGGGAGAATAGCTAAAGATCGCTTCCCTAACAATGCGGGAACTATTTGATGAACGCATACGCGGATGTATACGAGAAAGGTAGTATCACATGAGGTGACGCTGGACTCCTTTCACTAGCGCCTAAATATTCAAGGAGATAAGACGTATTTTGGTAGCGTGTGAACATTGTAGAACGTTTACCAGACTTTCATCAAGCTTTTGTTCCACTTTTTGAAAAAGTGGAAAGACTTAAATAATCTAAAATGGTGCTAAGAGGATTTATTTAAATGTAAAATAGAGAAAAAGTGTTAATAAAATAATACATTGTGGTGAAGAAACATCGTGTGATTTTTCATTCCATCCGTTATGACGCCCTGAGGGAAATAAGAGCCACATCGCTCAAAATTGAAGCAACACTTTAATAAAAACAGCACCAGAAAGGAGAATAAGCAAACTTAAGCAATAGCCAAACCTTTTAAAAGTTGGTCGCTATGTGACAGCCTTGAAATTCTGTTCTCTTTGCATGATAAAAATATCTTGGAAATGGTTCACTCCACAAACAAATACATTTGAAATAAATTGTATGCTTTAACAAGATATACATTTTTTGTGCTGTAAAATTTTATCTATCTCTTACAGTTGACTAGTTATGCTCAAGTCATCCCGAATGAAGAGGACTTCTGAGGAGATGTTTAGGAAATTCAAGATATACATTTCACTTGTCATAAAAATATCTAAAACAAGTGCTATTTGAATAAAAATCGTTAGAGCCATTTTTGATAAAATAAAAATTTTCGAGAAATGTTCCATGGTAAATGGTAGTTTGGGTGGGCAGATTTTCCTGAAGATGCAGAACTTAAATACCACTTTGAGTATTTAACCAACTTTCGTTTTTGAGTTATGACCTGCATGAGCAGACATACACACATTTTCTAAAAGTTTGATGAGTTGCACTTACATAACTTTATACTTCATGTTAATAAACATTTGCAGAAATTACCTTATTGCTAATTTTCTTGCAGGTACAAGGAGAATATGGGAGTACCGTAGGCTTTAAGTGATCTTGAAATCTCTTAAGAGTTGGTCACTATGTGATGCCTTTGAAATTTTGCTCTCTTCACATGGCAGAGACAAAAAAATGTGTTGCACTCACATGACTTTCTCGATTCCTGTAGAAACTATTCTTACAGAACTTATTCCTTTAGTTCATGTTAATCCAGATAAACATTTGCATAAATTATCTTATTGCTAACATTTTTGTAGGTGCAAGAGGAATGTGGGAATATAGAAGGCTTTAAGCAATAATCAAATCTTTTAAGAGCACATGTGATACTTTTGAAATTCCAATCTCTTGACATGTCTGAGATTAAAAGGTGACTTCCCATTTGAGAAAAGCACAGTATTGGAAAATTCAGTCAAATAACAGGGAATGTCTTTGGAATGGTTTACTCTACAAAAAAAATGTATTTAACATAAACTGCGTGTATTAACGAGATCAACATTTTGGGTGGAGTAAGATTTTGTTTATCCCTATGGTTTACCAATTATGCAAAAGCCATTCAGAATGTAGAGGAGTTCTGAGGAGATTCCTAAAAAATTCTGGATGTACATTTTACTTACTGTCATGAAAATATCATAAACTTGTAGTATTTTAATAAAATTGTAAACACCACATGCCGTTTACGCGTGCACACATGCACATAAGGATGACCCTTTTTCTAAAAGTTCCTTTTTGTGGGGGCCTCAAAATGTGTATTTCCACTGAAATCTCGGTATCAAATTTTTGATGGTTGCAATACCTTTTCTACCTACTATGTATGTGGTATAGAAAAGAAAAATGATATGCAATATAAGCCAGAACACTGAAATAACAATAAAGCACATTCACAAAACTATTAATCTAAAGGTGGTGTTTTCAGATATTTTGCATGGCATATAAACACATGCTCAAGGTTATGGCAGTATATGCAAAACCTTTTAGGCTTTCTGCTGGAGCTTAGTTCTTGTCACAAAGTCTTAGTGGAAACTCTATCACAGTATACAGCAGTTGTACTGCATTTCAACTGATAAATTGATTTCAATGTTTAATTGGACATTAGTGACCTGAAGTTGGTTCTATTCTTTCTTATATAACTGAAACATGTTAAGATTTAACCTGCTGTGAGGAATAGCAAAATTGCCCACACATTCACCTTGTTTCATTATAGTTTAATAGTTCAACTGACCCGGGAATACAAGTCAATCTTGCCCATTTATCTTCTCCACTGAAAGTGATGGCTCATGCAGTGGTATATGAGTCAGATTTGTAGTTCTAATTCTGACTACCATCTGATAGATACCCTCACTTCTGTGCCTTTTCCAGGTTGGTAGGCAAATGTTAGGGTGAATTTTACATCACTGTTTTCCTGTCCCTCATTTCCTTTCAAGAGTTGTAGGGTCTGGCATGATGATAGGTGGTGTGCATCACATGTAGTGTAGATGTATTTTAAGGAGAGAATCTTTTGTTCCTTGCATGGAAACTTACGCCTGCACAACTGCTGTTCTAGATTCACACTTGCCGGGGAGGGGGGGGCACTGAAGATACCCATGAATACTCCAGCTGGAAATGATAGGCATGCTGCTGTGCCGCTCTTCATACTCTCTCACCACATCCCTAACGAATGTTTCTGCATCATAACTCTAACATCTTGCTCTGCTTCCAATGAAGTGATAAGGACATAAAATTTACGTTCTGATCTTAAAATAAAATGGAATTCTCTTTTATAGGAAACATTTAAGACTTGGTAGTACTGCTTATTTCTGCTGCTCATGAAATTTTTCCTGTTATCAGATAAACATATTAAATGGTAGCAAAGAGCACACTGCTTCTAGGCTATACATGGATTTACAGTCCAAATTTTATGCTACATAACAGGCAGTATAAGGAAAAGCATTCATAGAAATGGGAAATTCATATCCTGAAGCCAATGAGCGTAAATAGGATAAATAATATATGTCAGGGACAATCTACATTGTCCATTACTGAATGCTCATGCCCATATACTGTTCAATGGCTACTGTTGGTTATCTCTTGAGGTCACTAGAGTCGCCATCAGGAACAAAGTTGGCTGCAAAGTAGACAAATATCCAATGATGTCACAGTCAGGTGTTTTCTAGCCAACCAGATGTAGTCTGTTTTAGAGTGCATGTGTGAGAATATTTGTGCAGTTTTACAGTGAAACTGAGTAATTCCGAGCAATGAGTCCACTCTGTTGTGTGGCAGTAAGCTCATTAACATTCTGAACATGGCAGAAGACAAAAAATATTGCATTATTCACAGTCAAGCTAGGGAAATGGTGTATAACGTGTACAAATACTTCCTGAGCAAGATGGAAGTAGCGGGAAGCAGTGTTGCCAATGATGTTTAACAAGGGAATATACTGTTTCAGTTCATGCCAACTGCCATGTGCTTGCAAATACCTTTGCCCCTCCTTCTTTTGCCTCTCAGGTTGCATTGCAATGCAGCACTTCCCCTCTTTCCCTACAAGCCCGTTATCCACCACCATTCGTGACGGCTACTCTAGTGGTGCATTCAAATTTTAAATCCCACAAAACTAAGTCCACGTGCTATGGATTTTGTTGCAGCCCAGTGAAGGGGAGCCATAATGGTGAACTGTATATGTTGGCAAGTATGGGCCTCATTCTGTGATGTACATGCCAACTTACCGAAGCGGCACAGCTATGATGCAAGCTTTCTGATTGACAATCTTTTTTGATACATAAGTTCTTTTATTTAACTTCCCATTGGCTTTAATGACACATACAACATTGTTAAACAATTACTTGTGTACAGGATTGTAACAGTTAAAATGTCTTAAATTATTTATGAGGTGAAACACTGGAAATGTCTGAGAATGTCATGTTAAGTGATTTTATGAAAGGTCAAAACACTCACAAAATTTTCACATCTGAAAGAGTCCTCAAGCATGCTGATTCTACTTACTTTCACAAAACTTGAACTATCAAAACTATCACATTAAGTGATAGGGTCTATTAGAACTACCATCTACAAGAACATACATAAATACAACTCTATACACATGACATGCAACTTAAAAGGCCACCTCAGCACTATGGGAGATGTTCCCTGGCAGCATTTCCAATTTAACAATAGGAATAGGCTTTTGTTATCAATAAATCACTAATTTATGAATGGTTTAAATAGTAAGTGTTATAATGTTGGGAGATGTTCTTTGGCAGCATTTCCAATTTAACAATAAGAACAGGCTTTTCTTATTCATAAATCACTGATTTATGAATAGTTCAAATGGTAAGTGTTATAATGTTGGGAGATGTTCTTTGGCAGAATTTCCAATTTAACAATAGGAATAGGCTTTTCTTATTCATAAATCACTAATTTATGTTTAGCAACTTTAGGCCCTCTCCAAATTTCATACCACATATGTTTGATAAGTCACATATCTAAATTATTTATCACTACTTCCACCACCTTAGTGTTCTGGAAAACCTCTGCAGAAGTAGTTCTGCTTAAAAGCTGCTAGGCCCAGATTTGCATTTTCTTAAACTCACAAATTAATTATGTATGAGACACAAAAATAGGAAGTACTAATATTTATCGTACTTTGCATTGTCACAAGAGGAAAGATTTATGATTCTTTACCAAATGTTTGTGAAATATTTTAAAAGAAAGGAATTGTATATATCAATATTACAGTCATCAAAACTGCACATGCACACACACCCCCACACACATCTTGTTAAATTTATACCCAGCAAGAATAATAAAAAAGGCATAGCTAGGTATTTTCTCTTAATTCTGCAAAGTTCCTTTAAGTTCGTAAGTTCCTTCATTTTACACCTTTACAGTAATCAAAAGGATCCCACTCCATAAAGCATGTATTCCACAAAATGTAACACATTCAAGTTCTGGAATAACTGATCAGTTATAACTCAAATAACCTTGCATTACAGTAGTAAGTGGTAGTCCTTGTGGTAGTGTTAGTTGTGGTAGTCATAGTAGCCTTTGAGTGGCACAAAACTGCTGACATCATCAGTGTCCCCCAAATGACCTAGCTGTCGATGGGCCCTTAAACCCCCCCACTCATCAGTGTCATGCTCTGGGTATATATTTAACAATGATTTATTCTGATACAAAAAATAACATGCAAAGCAAATATAGGAATAAACAATTGACACGGCAGAGGTAAAAATATTAAACCATAAAATACAAACAGTAAACAATAGAAATCTCAGAATTCATTATGCAAAATAATGAACCCTCAGTAAAAATAAGCAGTTTATACACTTTTGGCACAGTTTGAAAGAAAATATCACACAAGAAACTGCAAGAGTTAAATTTTCATAAGGAAACCACTTAATGTAACATCGGAGAAGCCTAGGGATTCAGGCAGTTATCCCCCAAAATAGTAACAAAATTGTTAGACAAATTGAGCTGATTTCAAAGTATGGAACAGTGAGGACACTGATTGTAAGTGGGGAAATGCTTGACAGTTAAGGGCATACAGCAGTGATACAGCGTGGTGGTGGTTCACCCTTGAGGAGGTAGCTATGACTGAAATACCAGTGGCCAATATGAAGCCAAGCAAGAACAATCTCCTAGTGGTGTGACGGACGTGAAGAATAATGCCAAGGAAGCATTGGAGCCTTGACCTCTTGGGAGTTTGGCAGTGGATGTAAACCACTTCTCTTCCCATTCTAAGAGTATCTTTCTGCACAAAAATTTGTAAGAGAACTTGCTCATTGGGATGTAGAATTGTACCTACTTGTTCGCTTCTTACAATGCTACTACAGTTTCCAGGAAGCCAGATGAAGTTCACCTGAAAGCCCTCACTATGTAAAGAGTGCAACCAATCATGGATTTGAATACTTAATTTACGGGATTTGAGATCCTGTAAATTAAGTACTGAGGGAATCAGAACAAATAACACTGGATTGCATGAAAAGGAAAGTATGAAAGTGGCTTTAAATATAAAGTACAGCTCAGTGGTATAAACAGAAGTGCAAGAGGTAAGCAAATCTTGTGAGAGACATGTGAAATACTAACTACAACAGGACCTACCCCTCCACCCGTTTGAGAACCATTCAGTATATAAAAAGAATATACAAGGGCTGTTCAATAAAGAATGATCATAATTTGTTTTTGACAACATACCTTTACACGTCCTCATAATCTTGATGGTCCTCAAAATAGTCTCCCATGAATGCGATACACTTGTCCCAGCATTTCTGCCAGTCTTCTAAGACATGCTGGAAACCATTTTTTGAGAGGTCCTTCAAAATTGCCTCCACCACTGCTTCTGATGATGGATAATTCCTCCCACAAAGGCGTTTCTTCAAGTCAGGGAATAGAAAAAAGTCACATGGGGCTAAATCTGGACTATAGGGAGGGTGAGGGATGCACTTCATGTGATTTTTGCAAGATATTCAACAAAAACATTGGCAATATGCGGCCGTGCATTATCGTGGTGCAGCATCCAGCATGCTTCAAGGAAACATGGTCTTTTGCACCTGATATGGACTTGCAATGTTTTCAGGACATCCCTGTAGTGTCTTCCAGTTACTGATGTGTGTGCAGGTACAAACGTGCTGATAAACCATTCCATGAATATCAAAGAATGAGATGACCATAGCTTTCCCAGCAGAAGCAACCACTTTTGCCTTTTTGGGGGTTGGTGATGAAGGAGATTTTCACACTGAGCTTTGCTGTTTGCTCTCAGGATCAAAACGATGTAGCCAAGTTTCATCAGCAGTGATTACAGTTGAAAGAAACTCCAGATCTTCCTCTAACATCAACTTTAACTGCATGCAGACCTGCATGTGAATGACCTTTTGTTCGGGAATCAACAGTCTTAGAAACCATCGCGCACAAACTCACCTCAAGTGTAATGTTTCTGTCACTGTGTGGGTGGCACCCAATGAAATGTTCAGTATTTCAGAAAGTGTTCTTAAGGTAATTCGTCAATCCTCTCTCACAATGGCAGCAGCAGTGCTGATGTTTTCTTCCGTAAGAGCAGTAACTGGAGCACTGGGTCCACCCTCCTTAGATATTGACTCTAAACATTTTAAACCACCTATGAACTGTGCTGTAAGGAAGAACAGACTCTCCATAGGCCTCCTGTAACATTGTGTAGGTCTCAGCTGAAGATTTGTTGAGATGAAAGCAAAATTTCAAAGCAGCATATTGTTCCTCGCGTGTTACCTCTATTGCAGCGGTAGGCGATACTGAACGTGTCTGAGCTTGCCTGTCTCTCACAGGCGGGAACCAGGAGTACCAACAATGAAACTACTATGGCGTGTCTGTTTCACATTAAGCTAACAGAATATAAGATTGAATTTTAGCACGAGAAATTATGACCATAAAAATATTATGATCATTCTTTATTGAACAGCCCTCGTATATAATATAAAAACAATGAAATCTCCTACCGAAGGGCAAGGGAAGTGTTGTGTCCAACTTTCAGAATAAGTTCTGAAATCTACACCCTGCTGGAAGCAGCACTGTCAGACTGTTGTGACATCAATGATTCAAACCAGTGCCAAAGTACGAAAACCTCCTAGAGCTTATCTAAGGCCCTGGTAATGGTCAGAGTCCAATCTACACAGAATAGATAGCCAAGCAGACGAATGGAATTATATTCAATATTCAAGTTTTGACTGTATTAATGCCCAGTAGAGTCATAGCATCAATACACAATTGGCACCTCAGGAAGTACCACTAAGGACACAAAGCAATTGCAGTGAGCGAGCACAATGACCTTGAAGGTATAGGATATGAAGCTTGCAACAGAGTTTATGGCAGAGGTCGAGAAATTTAGCTTACTCAGTATACAAAAATTCCTCTGTACCAAGAGAAAGATGGGGGCAGAAACTCTTTGTGACACCAAAAATTAAGACAGCAGGCTTTTTTCCACTGAAAATTTAAAGACCCTTTCCCCAATACCACATGTGCAAGATATCAAGATAGCACTGGAGGTGGTGTTGCATAAAGCATGTATGCCCAGAGCTGCAACAAATTGCAAAGTTGTCTATAATGGGAAACGGAGTGATGCCCATTAAAACTTGCTGCTTGATGGAATTAATGGCTATAGCAAACAGATAACGCTCAATACAGAGCCTTGAGGCATACTGTTTTCCTGCCTAAATACCAGGGATAAAGAAGATCCCACTCTCACACAAAAAGTACAGATATCCATAAACTACTGCAAAAATAATGGAAGATAGCTACAAAAATTCTAACAGAAGAGCTGGCAGAGGATACGCATATGCCAAGTGATATCGTAGGCCTTTTCCAAGTCAAAAAATCTGATGTGCTGCACTCACATGACTTTCTCTACTCTTGTACTAACCATTCTTACAAACTCTTATTCCTATATCGCACCTCCCAAGGAAGAAGATCGTAACTCACTTTTCATAACTTTTCAGGAGAGCAAAAACAAAGTTTGAAGAACAATGAAAAATCACTGTTTTCATATTTGGGTCTGAAGTTAAGGTATTAGTACTCATTATGTATCTGTTAATACAGTGTATTAATATTAACCTTATCAGAATTCAATTACTGAAGCTATTATATTTTTTACATTACAAGGTGTGAAGTTTCTTGAGTTACGATGTTTTTCCGCGGAAATTATGAAAAAAGTCAAGTTACAGTAGAGGTTTTCTTTATTAAAAATAAAATTAAGTAATCTCTACTTGCAGCAAAGAACAGCTTTAATTGTATCAACTCTTAGTACTTGTGAACACAGTACAAACAAACATAAAAAGGACACATTTTTAAAAGTACTGTCAAACTAAACATTAGATTTTACATCACACTCTACTTCTTCCTCTGCAGTTTGTCATCTGTAGATTCTGATTCAACTCCTGTATAGCTATAGTTTAGAGAATAGTAGAAACAATGATAACATTCAGGAATGTTTCTACTTTTGCACAAGAAAATGAGATATTTATATTTTGCAGTTGATAATGGAATAGTTCTGCTGTAGGTTCTTGGTAAATGTTTGCATTCCATGGCAGGTCTACCATGCAGGTTTGCAAAGGTAGAGTGCGATAATCTTCATCAAATGAATATCTGTACTTTGGTTCATGAAAAGTTGCCGAACAATGGAAAATTCTCTGATTTTACTCCACATAACAGAGTTGCCTGAAGAATCTGTTGCCCAGTTTTGGAAACCAACTAAAGATTTGAAAGAAAAAAAAATCTGTTTGTGTCATCTGTTTAACTTTATAGGAATTTCCCATAAATTTTGCTGATCTCACTAGCATTTACCATTGCTGTAATGTGAAAATTTCTAATCCTTTCTTTCTCTTTTCTATTAAGGCATGCATGCTGTCTTCCTCATTCTGTGTATATCATTCTTCTAAAAATTTGTGTGAAATGTCTATCTTATAATACTGGGATGCAAAAACGTGATGGGCAAAAACAAACCTATTCCTATTTTGACCCCCGCAGTTGTCAGAGAAGGTTATTTTGTTTTTCCCTTCTTCCTTCTTTTGCTTCACAAAATCAAATAAACAGCTTGCAACCTCATTTGCTCCATGTTTAGCAATAGACTCGTACCACATGTAGTAGTAACCGTCTTTACTACCCAAATCATACAGAGTGAAATTATATGTGCTTAACTTCCTCTTATAATAAAAAACGCTGACATCTGACATTGGAGTTTGATTAACTTTCTGACAATCAAATACCGCACAAGCTAAGGAACAGTCATTTATGGAATTTTATTTATCAACTTCCTTCTGGTTTCTAGCTAATTCTTTGTTGTGTTTGTGTTTCTCGTAATCTTCTTTCTGCAATAATTTTTGATCGGTAATTAATTTAATATAGCTAGAACAAAGTTCACATTGATCTTTTTTAGGTTTAAAAATACCAATGTTATATTCATTGTCAACAATTTCTTGATACTGCCTGCGTGTAGCTGGTTTAAAAGCATATGTTTGTTGAGTGAACCATCCAGAGTAAAGTCTGTACAATTTTGAGAAAATTATATCAGCTTTCAGAAAAAGTCTACTAGTATTCCTATGCAAGTAATGGGACTCAACTTTTGGAATCAGCTGAATGTGAACCCTCACTGTATCTTTAACAGAATCACTTATTGCATGAGGTCTGTTACTATGGTGACCACGCTTATCAGGGGATATTCAAGTACCAACACCCAATTTTGAAAAATTGTTTACCAACATCGTACCAGGTTCATTACCTTCACAATGTTGAAGCTGCATAATCACTGTGCCAAATTAAACTGTCATAACATATTTCCTCTTTATTTTATTAAAATTAGACTGTAAATCACCCTGGAAAACAAACGTAACTTCAGTTAAATTAGGAAGAAAGCAACAATGTTAACCTGGAAAAGTATTGTTATCTCAACATACGATAGTTTTCCACGAATAATAGAATGACTTCAAAGATACAACATAAAACAATTGCTTACAGCTCATCAACAATCAAAGATAAACATGATTTTTATACACAAGATGCCCTTTCACCTACATTTTCTGAAACATATCATATCTCAAAATTGCAAAAAAGTGAGTTACGATCTTCTTCCTTGGGAGGTGCAATATCTTCTTCGTGTTAGTTAAGATAAACATTAGTACAAATTATCTTATTGCTTATTTCCTTGTAGGCTCAAGGGGAATATTAGAATACAGTAGGCTTTGTGTGATAGTCAAATCTTTTAAAGCTTTAAGATTCTGCTCTCTTTGCACACTTAACATATAAAAAAAATGAACAACGATCCATTTCACGAAAGTTTTAAGCTTTCTGAAACTCACCCACATAACAAGGAATATTTCCGAAATGGTTCACCCTACAAGAAAATTTATTGAGACATAAATTGTGTATCTCAGCAAGATCTACATTTTATGTACAGTATGATTTGGTCTATCTCTAACCGTTTACCAGTTATGCAAAAGTTGTCCAGAGTAAATATGACTACAGGGGCTATAGCCAAAAATTCAAGATATACATTTCATTTGTCATAAAAATGTCTCAACCATATGACATGACATCTTCTTCTTCTTCTTCCTCTTTCCCTTCTGCCTTTACAGCGTAGGGGTGGCTCCGTAAATCCATCTTCTCCAGTCATTCCTATCCCTCATCATTCTCTTCATTTCTTCCATTGTCTTGTTCCTTTTTCTTCCAATCTTTTCCATTCTGTCCTCAAACATTATCCGGGGTCTTCCTACTCCTCTCCTTCCTTGTACCTTTACTTCTAGCATCTGTTTAACTTTACTATCCTCTGCCATTCTAAATGCATGTCCCCACCATTTCAATTGTTTTTGTTCGATTTTCTCCTCCAGTGATCCTTGACCTACTTCTTCTCTGATCCTCTCATTTCTTATCCTATCCCTCCTGGTTTTATTTACAGCTTTTCTTAAGTATTTCATTTCACTGGATTGTATTTTACTTATTTGCTTATCTTGCAGTGGAATGCTTTCTATTCCATATGTAAGCGTAGGGACCAATACCGATTGATATAACTGCATTTTTGTTTTTAGTGCTACTTCTTTCTTTCCAAGGATAGTTTTGTTAAATTGGTAATACATCTTATTTGCCTTCCTTTTCCTATTTAGTATTTCTTCATCCCATCGTCCATCACTCGTAAAGATCGTTCCTAAATACTCGTACATATCCACCTGTTCTATTTTCTCATTCTTATGTTTAATAGATATTTCCTGTCCAAGTTCTTTTGAAATACACATTACTTTACTTTTCTTAGTATTTATTTCCATTCCCTTTCTTCCGAGTTCCTCTCCCCATTCTATCATGCATCTCTGTAATTTTTCCTCATTTTCTGCTATTAATATTATGTCGTCTGCATATATCAGTGACTGTATTTGAATCAGTCTCATATTCCAATATCCTATTTGTGTTCTTGGTGTCCTCCTTTTACATATTTTTATTATTTCATCCATAAAATTAATGAAAAGTAATGGGCTGAGGCTATCTCCCTGCTTGATTCCTTTTTCCATATTAAATTCCTTAGATGTTTCTCCTTCTATTCTGACTATCCCCTTTGATCCATCATATACACTTTGGATTGCTGTAATTAGCTGTTTCGGTACGTTTTTCTTTATCAGAGCTTCCCATAGATGTTTTCTGGGCACCGAATCGAAAGCTGCCTTTAGATCTAAAAATGCTAGACATATTTGTTTGTTTTTATCCATTAATTTCCCAATCATTGTCCTTAGTGTGAAAATATGATCTTGGGTTTGTCTATTAGGTCTAAAACCTGCTTGCTCTTCTTCCAGCTCACCTTCTATAATATTTCTTAATTTCCTTTCTAATATTCTTGTATATAATTTATATACAACAGAGGATAAACATATTGCTCTATAATTATTACAGTCTTTATTATCTCCTTTTTTGTGTATTGGTATTATAATGTTCTTTTTCCATTCTTCAGGGATGTTATTATTTATCCATATTCTCTTAAATATTTTTGTTAATATTTTTATCATGCTTGGTCCTCCATATTTTATAAACTCAGGTGCTATTTCGTCAATTCCAGCCGCTTTCCCCACTCTTATTCTCCTTATTGCCTCTGTTACTTCATCTTCCGTGATTGTATCAGTGCCTTCTTCTTCTTCAATCCTTATCTCATTTTGTTCACTTTGCTCTGTTATTGTATTTCCAAACTTCTTTCCATAGTATTTCCTCCATTCTTCTAATATATTCTTCCTGCCTATAATTAATTCATTTTCTTCGTTTCTTAGGTTTGTTGCTGGTTTTCCATGTATTCCTTTCGATCCTTTAACTATATTCCAAAATTTTTTCTTGTGTTCTATAAAGTTATGTTCAATTTCATTTCCAAAATTTTCCCATGACGTTTGTTTTGCTTCCCTGACGGCCATTTTACTCTCATTTCGTTTTTGTACATAGTTTGTTCTATCCATTTCCGCTTTAGATATTAAGTATCTTCTCCAGGCTGCTTTTTTCTCTTTCACTTTTGCTTTTACCTCTTCTGTCCACCAGTTTGTACATTTCTTTTTAAAATTCAATGTCGTTTTTCCACATACCTCTGTTGCAGTTTCTATAATTCCAACCTTAAACTTTTGCCACATATCATTTATTTCCATATCGTCTTCTATTTCCCATGTACTCATTTTTCGCTCAATTAGCTCCCTATATTGATTTTTATTTTCTGGATCCGATAGCTTCTTTACTTGTATCTTTTCATATCTTTTGGATTTCTCTTTTCTGAATTTCTGTATCCTTGTTATTGCAACCAGTAATCTATGATCTGTACCAATTTCAGCACCTCGGATAACCTTTACATCCATAAAGGCATATCGGAGTGCACTTGGGTATATGAAGTAATCTATTATGCTTTTACCCTCCCTTCCTTCAGCTTCATATGTAATTTTATGAATAGTTTTATGCTGAAAAAGTGAGTTTCCTATTAGCATTTGGTTCTCTATACAAAATTCAATCAATCTCTTTCCATTTTCATTTGTAACCTTTTCTCCTCCATATAATCCCATACATCCATGTGACTTTACCATATTATCTCCCGTCCGTCCATTGAAATCTCCCATTAATATTACTTGCCTTCCTTCATCATTTTCTTTATCCACGATTCTTTGTAGTTGGACATAAAATGCTTCCTTATCCAAAATATCACAGTCATCCGTGGGTGCATACACTTGTACCATCGTAATATTTTCTTCTTCTAATTTCATTCTGACACTAACTAACCTAGAGTTTACTGCTTCCCAAGATTCCACTCTTTTTTCCATTTCTTCGGACAACACTATTCCCACTCCTTCTTTAGCTCTTCTTCCAATATTCACTCCTACATATCTCAGTACATACCCTTTCTCTAACTGTACCATTCCATTACCTTTCTTTTTAACTTCACTCAACCCCAATATTTCCAAACTATATTTTTCCATCTCCTCTATTATTTCCACTTCTTTTCCATTTATAGTTTTAATGTTCCATGTTCCAATTCGTATATTCCGTGCCCTTGCCAGTCGTCTTCTAAAAAGTCCATTATTTCCGAGGCCACTATTTCTCCTTAGAATCAGTGAGTTAAGCCCAATGTGAGTGATTAGCACAACGATTGGGCTGTTTTTCTTTCGGGGTTTTCTCCCTTAGCCTTTGGAGATCCCTCTCCCCCGCAAGGCAGCGGTTTCCCTCAAAGTATACCCCTTGAGAGGCAGGGTGCCACCTCCGCCATCCCCGTCGTACCGATACACATTATCTCCGCCGGGTCCGCCGTTGTGGTCTTCACCTTTGGTCCGCCCTGGGTATTTTATTTCCCCAGTACCCATCATATCTGATGAGCTTTCCCCTATCCGCCACCTGGGGAGGCGCCCGATGGGAGCGGCAACTCCACACGGGATGACATGACATTTTAATCAAAATTGTTAGAGCTATTTTCAAGAAACTCAACATTTTTGAAAAATCTTCCATCTAAAGGGTAGTTTAGGGTGGGGCTATTTTCTTCAAAATCTTTGTGTCACATCCTTGAAAGACATTAAACTTAAATACCATGTTGATTTTTAACCTACTTTTCGTTTTTGAGTTATGCTGTCCACAGACAGACAGACAGACATACACACACACACAGACCTTTTTCTAAAAATGCTTTTTTGGGGTTCAGGGGGTCTCAAAATATATTTATGGTGAAATCTTGACATCGAATTTTTGGGTGGAATACAATGCTTCCCCTACTTACCAGTAGAGAAAGTAAAAAGACAGTTACAGTGTGTTGCCTGCACAGAAAGGAATCAGAGATGCAAGTCACCAATGAAACCAAGTGGTCAACAGTAGATCACTGTTGTCAAAAACTGTTGTATCATTACTTTACACACACAATTGGTTAAATAAATTGGTCAGTAACTTGTGGGTATATATGAATCTTTTCAAGGCTTAACAATAAGAAATATAACTGATTCGTGCCTCTAAGAGGGGAAGGCACCATGCAGCCAAATACAGTTAAAGGTGTCTGAAAGAAATAGCTATAGTTGCCGTCATGAATGAAGGCAGTTGCACAGAAGATAAATATCCAATGACGTCACAGTCACGTGTTTTCTAGCCAATCAGGCGTAGTCTGTTTCAGAGCGTGTATGTGAGTACTTGCCTACAATTTAACAGTGAAATTATATAATTCTGAGCAGTAAGTCCATTCCATTGTGTGATAGTAAGTTCATTAATGGTCCCGAGAACAGCAGAAACAAAAACAACTTTGTGTCATTCACAATCAAGCCAGAGAAATGGTGCATAATGTAGACAAATACTTTCTGAGAAAAATGGGAAACAGTTGCAATGCAGCACTTCCCCTGTTAGCCCTACCTGTGCATTATATGTCATTTATCGCCATCGTTCCTGATGGCTACTCAGTAGCAGATAAGTGTTTAAGCATTTGTGCATGTACACCATCTAGGCTAGGGGCTGTATCGGTGACTGGATATTTATGCTCCCAATGTAGATTGAACATTCCAAAGGTTATGTCACTCTTGCGTTATTAATACAGTTGTGCATTATTGAATTTATGAATGTGATACTAGTAATTGCTAAACTTTTAGGAAAGCATAATTTATAATGTAAATTTACGCTACACTACAACATGTTTAAACAAAATGTGTGTACAATTGTTTCCACGTTTGGCTCGGTAGGTGTGCAATTCTCTTTAATTTTTAGATACCCGATTTAAAATGGGACTAATGTGCTTTATGCAAGCACATACCTACATCTCAAAAAAATGAATTTGTATAATAATACACTTTCACTTCCAACAATTAATTAGTCCAATAAGTTTTAACAAGAATGAGTGCCAAGAACTTGAGTTAGTGAAATTTGCAATACGAAATTTCTGACAAGATTTGTGCACTTGAGTATGTGCGGAAGATATCAAAACATTTCAAGAAATGTAGGTGGGAAAATTTGACATTGATGTCACACTACAATCGTGGACTAACCATTATTTATATGGTAGCTTTAGAAACAAAAAATGAGCTTACTTTTAACAACTAACATTTATTAACAGTAACAAGTATGCAATAACATTGGGATTAATTCGAAATAAGAGTTTAGAGCAAGTATTCAATACCTGTAGCCAGGGTTCACATCTTTTGTGGCTTCAAAAAAAAAACCAATTGCATGGGATTAAGTAAACATTATGCGTGATCTACACCAATATGCGAAGAAAGTAAACACAGTTGGTGCGATGTTGCCACTTCTACCAGAATTAAGAAGGCAATAAATAGTGGGCTTTTTAAACTTAATTTACACAAGAACCATTGAAACTACTGAAATATGTCAAAGGAAAAAGTTGTCGTTTATTCAATTCTCTATGAATATAGCCATAAATCAAGAACCTTCATTCAATAATAATTCAGCCAGGTATTGATAAAATTTTTTTGATAAAAATCTGATGTTGCACTCACATGACTTTCTCTGCTCTTGCACTAACCATTCTTACAAACTCTTATTCTTATATCTTCTTTGTGTTAGTTGAGATAAACATTTGCAGAAACTATTTAATTGCTTGTTTTCTTGCACGTGTAATGGGAATATGGGTATACAGTAGGCTTTGAGCGATAGTAAAATCTTTTGAAGCTTTCAAATTCCGTTCTCTTTGCATGCCTAATATATTAAAAAATGAATAGGGATGTTCCATTTGACAGAAGTGTAAGTTCTCCAAAACTTATACAAATAACAAGGAATATCTCCGAAATGGTTCACTCTACAAAAAAATTAATTTGGACATAAATTGCATGTTTTAGTGAGGTCTACAGTTTTTGCAGAGTAAGATTTTATCTATCTCTTATGGTTTACGAGTTATTCAAAAGTCATCCAGAGTAAACAATACTACATAGGCTATAGCCAGAAAATTCAAAATATACATTTCATTTGTCATACAAATATCTTAAACATGTGGCATTTTAATCAAAATCGTTAAGAGCAATTTTCAAATAAATCAAAGTTTTCGAAATATTTTCCATGTAAACGTAGTTTAGGGTGGGGCTATTTTCTTCAAAATCTTTGTGTCGCATCCTTGAAAGACATTAAACTTAAATACCAACTTTGGTATTTAACCGACTTTTCGTTTTTGAGTTATGCTATCCACAGACTGACTGACAGACAGACACAAGGACCTTTTTCTGAAAGTGCTTTGTTTTTTATTCAGGGGTCTCGTAACATATATTTCCGGTGAAATCTGGACATCGAATTTCTGGGTGGAATATAATACTTCCTCTACTTACCATTAGAGAAAGTAAAAATATTTTTTTCTTAAAAAGTATAAACTTTTTAGCATTTTGGTATTAGACTTTCTTATTCACAACGTGAGAAACTCATTGTTGAAGTCTGACGGATCACTTCACTTCCAATCTGTGTTTCATATACAAAACAGAAGCCATGCTATCTTTAACCGGAACATCCAATGTCAAGGTATTTACAACTGTTATAGTGCATAGGAGGGCAAAATCTACCATACCGGGCATAAGCTCCTTAAACAAGAACAGGAATAAATGGCCCATCTTAATGAAGCGAGTTTTCCAGTATTCCGCCATCTTTCATGTTTGTCCAGCAATGCAAACACAATGAGAATAAAGAGGACTTCATTAGCTCTTTACAGTCAACTTATTATATACATTACATTTGGCACAGCAATATCTCAGTCATTTGATACTTTTAATTACAATTGTTTGCCATTTTTAAAAACTATATTATTTTCCCCTCTTTATTAGACATTTGTTTGTGGAATATGCATGAAACACATTTCTATAAATGCTATTTCTTTTGGATTGAGCACCAGAAAAAGATTTAAAATTGTACCATGTTATGTGATGAAAGATGTAACGTTTAATGCCCTGAAATTTCTCTCTCAAAATATTTACACCAGAGTTTTGCAAGAACTTTCAGTTTATGTACACCTCTTTTGTGAACCAATTCTACTTTTTCTTAATTTATAAAACAATATAAGAATTTAATACCTGAAAATTTGACTGCTGTCTTACTTCTGATTTATCCACCTGCAAATTTGACTGCTGTCTTATTTCTGATTTATCCATTGGGCTGTCACTCAAGTTAGCTCCGTTTTTATCACTGAATGAGACAAGGGTGCCAATTGACCCATGTTCTTCACCAAATCTGTAACAGATAAATTGTTGCTGAAGCAAACATTGAATAAAAAATCTGATTTGTGCACTATTTATTCACACTTGTACAAACTACTTCACATTAATGGAGAGACATTTGTAGAAATGTTTTTATTACACATTTTCTTATAGGCATAATTCGAATAGGAGACTTAAGCGATAGTCATATCTTTTTAAGAGCTGGTTGCTACATGAGGGTTTCACATTCTATTCTCTTTCTATGGCCAGGACATTAAAAAAAAAAAGATGAAGGGCGACTTCCTGTTTCAGAGAAGTATAAGTATTTGAAAATTCAAACAACAAGGAATATCTGGAAAATGGTTATCTCCACAAAAAAAGGACACAAATTATGTGCTTTAACGAGATCCACATTTTTGTGTTCTAAGGTTTTGTCTATCTCTTACGGTTTATCGGTGATGCAAATGTAATCAAGAATTAAGTGGGTTTCAGGGAATATTCAAGACATACACTTCATCTACATTGAAAATATTTTAAACATACGGTATTTTAATAAAAATCATTAATCATTTTTGAGAAAATCCAAATTCTGGAACATTTTTCCATATAAATAGTAGTCTGGGTGGGGGAATTTTCTTGAAAATCTTTGTGTTGTATTCTTGGCAGATGCTGAACTTATATACCAAGTTTAGCATTAAACACACTTTTCATTGTCGGGTTATGGTTTACACAGACACACCAACCTCTTCCTAAAAATGCAACTTTTTTTTATTCAGGGAACCTCAGAACGTGTATTTCCAGTGAAATCTTGGTGTCAAATTTTGTGTGGAATGCAATACCTTCTCTGCCTATTAAGTATGTGGTAGAGGAAGTAAAGACACAGAGACATGAATTTATTCAGTCCTTGTTTTATTTCTGAAATTATTTATGTTGCTTGCTTGGAAGTTTAACTAGTTGTTCCCAGCATATAATGGGCTGCTCTGGTGCTAAATTATTTTAATACTCAAGTATATAAATAACAGCATCACATATTGCTAATGTAATTGAAATTTTTACTTTGTGCCAATAAATCACATTGGGGAGTTAAGTTTGAGTAATTTTAGTAACTGAAAACAATATTTACATTCCCTTTTTTCTTACAAACATGATTATTTACTAAACCAATTACTTCCAATGGCTATTTGACATGGGGTTGTGATCAATTAACATAAACTTCAATAGTTTTTGCATCTTAGTTGCTGAGGTAGTTTAAGACAAGCAAATCCCAGGAGCTTCTAGAACCAATTTGCTTTGTTTCTCACTCACTGTGAGAGCTGATAATTTCTAGGTGTAAACATGCAGTATGCCAGGGGAAAATTCTTCTCCGTTTTACTGGAGCAGCAAGAACGACCTCTACTATGGCTCTTCTTGTGGCCACTGGTACCTGGCCAATAGATCTACAGGTTCGCCTATATGGTGCTTACTATTGGCTAAAGAAAAGCAATCAACAAAAGATAGAAGATATTATAGGAAAACAATGCTATATGAAAAGACAAATAAGAGCTGAGTTAATATCCTTATGGCAGTCAGAATGGGATAACCTGCAAACTGGGAGACACATCTATATGTTTTACCCTAATATACGAGAAAGGTTACGACTAAAGCACCTAAATCCCTTACAAGCTGCATTACACTATATTACGGGCCATGGGCCATATGGCACTTACCTAAAACGTTTTAGTATCATCAACTCTGAAATGTGCACCAGATGCAATACAGAAGATACTCCTGAGCATGTAATGTTTAACTGTCAGAAATACAGTGAAATAGCACAATCTAACAGGGAAAAGCTCATGTACCTCACTTTATCAGAAATGGTCAGGAATAAGGAAAATCTAAATACTTTAAATGAGTTAGTGACTCAAATCAGTATAGCAGAAAGATCTTTAAGACAAACTGAACAAGAAAGAAATCTAAGAAATTTTTATACACCTCCAGCGACTGTTGTAGCACCATCCCATCGATCGTTAAGATTGTCAAACCAACTGTAAGCAGAAAGGAGAAGAACGAGGCCAAAACGACAGCCTGATGAGACTTGGACAGCCTACCAGAGACTAGGGACAACTTTACAATATCACCAATTTTCCTTATTGTTATTTTAATTTAGGTTAGTAACTTCTGCACATTCTATTGTGAACAAATTGTAATAAATAAGTTTAAATAAATGAAAATATCCACACACTACGTCCAGATATAAGAAATTAGGTATCTGGACATAGCTGGCAGATATTATTTTATTTTATTTTATTTTATTTTTTTTGTAAACATGCAGTAACTGAAGTGAGCAATGTTGAATGTTTCATTTCATGCCTATAGAAACAGAATGTACCTGAGTCCACTCAAGAGGGAGGTATCTTTATGCCCACATATTGGACCAGTGATACTCAGCATGAGGAATATGAGCAGGAATAGGATGGGTGATAGATGAAACCCAGAATACTGGCTGGGGACATGCTGTTATGCCACACATTGCTGCTTGCATTAAAGTTTCTGCAGGTCCACTTGAATACTGTAAAATATATGCTGCTTATTAACATTTCTAATTGCTACCGAATACAATTTTATACTACGTGCAACATAAATGCTCTTTGGGTATTTCTTAGAAGTACTGCGTGAAAACTGAAACAGCTTTTACAATATATCTTCTTAGGTGATATCAAGGCTCCTATGTTCACTAATTTGGCTTCCAAATTATGCAAATCCTTTGCTGAAATATTAAAGCAATTTTAGCTTATTTTAATAAATTGTAAGCAACCATAAAAGCTAGTTTTATCAAAAGTATTCTCAATCAGCTTATATATCTTCCTACTGCTCCAAAATCATACTATATAATGCAGAAGCAAAAAGCTGTACACAATCTCTGAAAGGAACATGCTATATATGGATTCACATAGGTACTTCAAATTTTTAAACAAGCTGACCGAAAGGACATTTTAAGAAAATTAGGTTACCTATAAGTATTCATTAAATTTTAGTTTTATAAATCCTGCATGCCATAAAACAATTCTTGATTTCTTCATTCTTCATTATTGGTTGTTGAAACACGTATCACTTAGAACAATACTCTGCTGTCTTATTTCTCTATGACATTTTTTTTATTAAATTAGCATCGATACTTTAAGTAGTTTTATTGTACCCACATTCCCTTATATTGATTAAGCAGTACACATTTGAGAGAAATCTATATAAATTAGAATCATAGAACATTTATTTTGTACTGGGACTGCAGACACTTAACTTGGACACAGATGGTGCTTCTTTTTAACCATACAGTGGAAGTTTAGGGAATAAGGAGAGTCAGCAGTTGTACACAACTTCCCTTGCTAAGGGAATATTGACCATTTAAATGTGCTGAAGCATGGTTATGATGTAGTGCTTCAACATTCCTCACTTTTTAAGACATTTGTGGGAGAGCAGCTAGATTGCGCTTCAAGTCTCAAATGAAATTGTTGCTTTAAGAATTTTGGGCAAAGCATGTTGCCTCGGTTTACCTCTTGGTATTTGGCAAATGGATTGCCATTGTGAAAGATCAGGAGGGCCTTTACATGTAAAAACTGTTACGTATGCTATAGTAAAATATGCATAATTAATCGAATTCTCCAGCATCTTTTAGTCTTTCTACAGATCATGTTTTGCATTCAATTGATGAAAAATTCCACATTGGTTGTTTCTGATTTCTAATGAGTTTAATTTAGTTCCTATCTTACGAAAATGCATGTTTCCACAACCGGTCATGATCTATTTGTTGTCTCTTCATCCAAGAAGTTGCTCTGCACTTCAGCTTCCCTGCAGATGGCTCTTGCGTAGTGCAGTGATGTCCAGAAGTTCCCAACACTCTTTACTGGCTTTCCAAAGACCATCTATTGTTCAAGGGCGCCTACTTCCCAATGCCTTTTACAAGAGCCCAAAGGCACAAAAACCCATCGGAGAGGCATAAGATTTTACTGGGATGTTGCTAAGCATAACAGCATGTAGTCTGGTTTCCTGCTCCATTCTTTGCAAGAATGAAAGGGTTGAACCAAAAGTCTGACTGTACACACTTGGAGCACCCAGACATCATTTGTCTCTCCCATAAAGAGCTGGGATTTCAGTGTGATAAATTGGGGTCAGAACTTCATCCTAATAATACTTGGAATTGATTTTGGTTGTTTTATGCTTGAATTAACATAACTTGGGTATTCTGACAATTCCCTAGGTGTGCGTTACGCACATGAGGGGGAGTGGCACAGCAGTCTGTTGTCATGACAACCAGGTTTGACCTTGAAGTAGCTAATGGACTTCGTGACAGGATTGCATGGACTTGAAGTCTATTGGCTACTTCAAGGTCAAACCTGGTTGTCATAACAACAGACCGCTGTGCCACTCCTTTACCACACATGTAACGCATGCTGAGGGAACTGTCAGAATACCCAAGTTACGCTAATTCAAGTAAAGCAACTCTACAAATTATCAGTTTCCCATTGTAGCAGTAACCAGTGATGAAAATAAATCCCTTTGAGAAACTTTCTCTGCATTTTCCATACCATTTTTACTTTCTCTACTGGTGAGTAGGGGAAATATTGTTTATTACAGTTTCACGGGCGATCAGCCGTGTGAGGTTTATTGTATTCCACCCAAAAATTTGATGTCGAGATTTCACCGGAAATATATGTTTTGAGACCCCCTGAATCCAAAAAAGGCACTTTAGAAAAAGGTCTATGTGTGTGTCTGTGTGTCAGTCTGTCTGTCTGTGTGTCAGTCTCTGGACAGCATAACTCAAAAATGAAAAGTCAGTTAAAAACCAAAGTGGGTATTTAAGTTTAATGTCTTTTAAGGATGCTACACAAGGATTTTGAAGAAAATAGCCCCCCTCTAAACTACCCTTTACATGGAAAATTTTTCAAAAATCTTTATTTTCTTGAAATTGGCTCTAACGATTTTGATTAAAATGTCATATGTATGAGATATTTTTATGGCAAATGAAATGTATATCTTGAATTTTCTGGATATAGCCCCTGTAGTCATATTTACTCTGGACTACTTTTTCAGAACTGGTAAACGGTTAGAGATAGACCAAATCATACTGTACAAAAAATGTAGATCTAGCTAAAATACACAACTTAAGTCTCAATGAATTTTCTTGTAGGGTTAACCATTTCAAAGATATTCCTTTTTATGTGTGTGAGTTTTGGAAAACAAACTTCCGTGAAATGGATCATCATTCATTTTTTTATATGTTAAGTGTGCAAAGCGAATGGATTCTCAAAGCTTTAAAAGATTTTACTGTTGCACAAAGCCTACTGTATTCTAACATTCCCCTTGCACCTACAAGGAAATAAACAATAAGATAATATGTACAAATGTTCATCTCAACTAACAAGAAGAAGATATAGGAATAAGACTTTGTAAGAATAGTTAGTACAAGAGTAGAGAAAGTCATGTGAGTGCAACACAGCAGATTTTTTAATATACATTGCGTAGGCTTTGGCGGCCGGTGTCCATGGTATCTGAGTCTTCCAGGGAAGGCAGCATCTTGGTTATGATGAATGTCAACATTTCCCCTCTCCCCCCAATGTTGGGCTTCTTCAGGCTGTCACAGAGTGTAGCCTGAAGAAGTCCAACATAGGGAGGCAAAACGTCCACATTCGTCATAACCAAGGCACGGTCTTTCCCAGAGGACTCAGATATCACTTTTGGTTATGTTTTCCACCCCTTGGTTTGTAGTAAATTGCCAGGATTTGTTGCAATCACTAAGATACACATATGCCTCATCTAATAAGACCACAAATTTCCATTTTTCTCCTGCCAGGTGCCTCTCGTTAAGTTTCCTGCTGTTAGTGCAACATTCTGAGAAGTGACATGGCAACAATTTATGAACTCAACCTTTTTAACATTTCTCCATATTCAAATATTGGTTTATAATGGTATTAACAGTTTTGAGGGATATTCCCAATTGGTTTGCACTGGTCTGTTGCATGACTGGATTACTGCTAGAGATGAGAGCCTTGAGCTACCTCTAGAGTAGGGACCGCCAACTGACATGCACGGTGTGCCTATACAGTTCCCATGGTGCCGGCGTGCCTGGTTGTTGCTGGCGAGTGCTAGGGAGATATGCGAATCACTATCTTGCGCAGTGGCATTCCGTAATCTGCACTTGCGTTACCATTAAATAATTAAGGATAGGGTAGTAGTGAAGGAACAATTCAGAACAATACAGAAACTGTATAATACATGGTTTAATATCTCACTGGTACTTGTTATTAAATTATAGATAAAACAACCCAATACCAGTACTATTATTATAGCCTTCAATCCTATATGACCAAATGATGGCATATAAAAGCAATATTTTTAACTATAAGAACGAAACGGTACTTTGTGGAAATTAGCACAATTTTGATCTGAAACAATTGAAAAATATAAAATAACAAAATAATATTTACTATACAGTGCTAATATTGCACAGAATACTTCATAGTAAACGAATATACACATTTCAATTAAGAATTTTATACATTCAGTTTTCGGCAGACACTCTTGCTTTCTGACATCTTTTAGTTTTCACAATATTCGCCACATTTGAGACAATGAAACACAACTCTGGACCCTTAATGCACACTTCAAGTTATGATCACTGATGTTGGCTCTCTGAGGGTTTTTAATGTGTTTCATAGCTGAAAATAAGGATTCACATACATAGGTCAAACCGAAAATTGCAATCATAGATGCCGCACGCCTGTGTAATCCAGTGAATCTTGATTTAGGAAATCTCCTGTAGAAATCTAGCAAACTTCCTCTGTTTCTGTAACTGTCAGCTAACTCAATGTCACATTTCAAGGTGATAAATTCCAGTTGAACATCTTTGGGAGTATCACCAACATTCATGCTAAATGGTGTAGCAAATAAATCAAAATCCATTTTTAAGCCTGTGTGATCGTGAAGTCTTTCATCAAACGCACGGGAAAGCATCTGCAGATTTTCAACATAACATCCCACTTCTAGGGAATCCCAATCATGGATCACACTTTCCAACCTGGGAAAATGACAAGGATCACCATTTGACAGTTGACGTTCCCATAATGAGAGCATATTTTTAAAACTTCAATGCTACAGAATATATCCATGATTATTTTGATTTTCCCTTGAAGTGAAACATCCAAAGTATTCAAATGTTCACTTATATCGGACATAAATTCAAGATTACATTTCCACTTAACATTCGCGAGCTCTTCAATAGGTTCTCCACACATTTTCATGAACAAACGTATCTCATCCAATAATTCAAAGAATCTGCTTATAACCTTGCCTTGACTGAGCCACCCTGCTGTATGATCGGTATATCACCATACTCATGCTCCAAATCTTATAAGAAGCTTTTAAATTGTCTGTGTTTTAGACCGTGGAGCCTCAGTTTGTTTACAATCTTCACAACCCACAACCAGACTCATTACATTGTTTACATTCAGTGTTTTGGCACATAAGTTTTCCTGATGAACTATGCAATGAACTGCTGTTATTTCTTTTGCTAATTTATTTTTCAGGAGGGTCACAAATCCGTTATATGAACCAACCATAGCTGGGGCACAATCGCTGGCTACCGATATGAGTGTATCCAATGGAATCCCTGCATCCTCCACAACTTCTACTACACAATTCAGAATGTCTGATCCTGTTGTTGTGCCTTTTATTGGCACCAGATCTAGCATTTCTTCCACAACTTCCAAACTTGCATTTAATCCACGAATAAAAATGCATAATTGAGCCATACTTGATAAGTCAGTGCTCTCATTAATGGCAATAGAGAATATAACGAATTCTCTTGCTCTTTCAGTAAGTTGTGCGTAAATGTTGTCTACCAGATCTTGAATTCTGCGTGAAATAGTATGAGGTGACAGACTGACACTCTCAAACTGGTGAACACTGACAGGGGTGAATTTACTAGCAGCTATAAGCATACATCATTTAATAAGTGGACCATCAGAAAAACTACTAGAAGATATGGCAATTTCTAGTACTATTTCGTAACTCACATAGACTGAGGTTTTTGCCATTCCACCATCCCCTTCTTCCTGTTCCTCTTCCTGTGATGTGATCTTCTCTCTGAGCTTTTGTATCTCTGCAGTGCGTTCTTTTTCTAGGGCCGAATAATCATTAGCATGCAATCTATTAAAATGTCGCTGAAGATTAAATCACTTCAGCACTTGCAATTTTTTCTGGCAAATTAAACAAATAGCACCACTGCTACATTCCATGAAGAAGTACTCAGCTTCCCATTCGAGATTGAAATAATGTGTCAGTGTGGGTGCCCTTCGCTTTAATGAGTACTCTTCCATATCAAACTGTCGCTGAAGTACAGACTGCCACTGCTAAGCAAGACAAACCGAGCGCTATCACTGCGAAGCATGAACTGAGGCAACGCGGTGCTTGTAGCCCAGCACATGCACCATGGCAAGCGAGCAGCTGTGGCTGCTCTAGAGAGTGCATAGCAGCAGGTCGTGGGTTTGCCTATTGGAATTAATCCTGCACAAGTCTTTCCATTTTTATTCAACACTGAGCTAATCCCATACTTTAACACAACATTCTGCTTCTTGATAATAATAATAGCAGAATAATTATATTGTGTGCTGGAAAGGACAGTAATGTAGCCTTCCCAATATGGATCAGTTTGCTTAGGTATTATGAGAAACACACATATTACTGCTATGAAGTGTGCACAGTGACTGGTTTGTTTGTCCCACAAATGCCTGATGTTGCTGTGCATACAGGAAATGGCAATTGCATTCCCAATTTGGTATCAGAGATAGGAATCAACCCTCCATAGTTACTGGCTGCTGGCATATAGTGGTGATCTTCCAATGATGTATCAGTGAACAGCTTGCTGAGATGTAAGAAAGTGTAATGAGAGGCGATCATTGATTAAACATGCTGTAAATAGAAACCAAGTCATATTTGCTGACTTAAGAAGTTGAACCAAGCATTTCCTCCTCTTTAGAAGTGGGAAAGAGAAAATCAAGGTATTTCCAAAATAATTCTGAAATTATTTTTTGTTCCTAGAAGTTGCATAACCAACTGTCAGAGAAAAGAATGATCCAGAACCTTCTTTCTGGTAAGTATAAACATTAGCTAATGCTGGATTTCTGACAATGAAGTCATTGATCCTCTTGCTCTCCAATATATTGAAGAGACTTAGCAGTAAATGTAACCGCTTTTTAGAGAGCACCATATTTTTATGTTTTGGCGGTCACATCGCTCTCTCACAACCACCAGAATGTCTGGAGGACCACACCTGTCGTTGGTTTACGGGTCTCACTGACCTGACCGGGAGAGTTATCAAAATAAATTCACCGACCATATCCTCTGATTACCATTCAGAGGACGTATTACATGCCATGACAGGTCAGCATGTTAGGGGTTAAGATTTTATAGAGAAATTAGAGAAATGGAGAGGTTGGAAAAATAAGGACTCCCTAGCCCTCGGGAACCCTAATAGCATCAGGGTCGGAAGAGAACAAGAGATGACCAAGGTAAGGTCAGATAGAAAAGTTACAGTGAGGAGCAAAACACCAGTAAGTGGAAGTAATGTTCTGCTCAGCTTGGGTACCTTGTGGTCGCCATTCACATATCCCCTAGACGGAGACCCCTGAGTAGTCAGATTAAATATATCACACTGTATTTACTTATATGAATTGTATTGTAAAGCCAACAATGAGGAAGTGTGGAACACTGAAACAATACCTTATACTTATATACACAGATGCGACACAACTATTTAACTATTGAAAGTTAAAAAGTGTAAAACCTTAAAAAGATGAAAGTTAAAAGCTGAAAATGTCAAAAAGTAAAAGTTAAAACAGTTAATATGTAAAATCGTAAAACAGAATGCTGCTGTTAAAACACATCAGCTTCTAATAGTCTAAAAACTACAAAATATACAACCCACTGATTTTGTTCAAGGGTGCGTATTGTTTTTAGAATGTTGGCTATGATCCTATTTTGTTTTTTATTGTCCTTTAACAAGCATAGTGTTATGTTACTGTCTGTATAGACTACTGCTCTTTTTCTATGCGAATTTTGTCTTGTATTGTTTGAAGTTCCTCTAAGGGTTTTAAAATGGCTATTTGCTCAGCTTGATTATTGGAACATTTCCCTTCCAGACGGTATTTAAGCTGACAAATTGGAGCTTTTTCCTTGAATATTACAGCTGCTGCTCCCACCTTATCATTTGTTTTGCTAACATCTGTGAATATTCTTATGGGATGCGCTCTTACTGCCTCCGATTCTTCTATGGTTACCTCTTCAGCTGGGTGAGGCCAGTTTAAAGGTTCTAGTGGTGCGTCATATTGTTTTTCTGCGTGAATGGCTCTATAAAGTTTTACTTTTCCAGCAATTGATAAGTCTATTGGCTGTATTCCGGCTATGACGCAAGATGCATCATATGATACTGTTCTGTAGGCTTTAGTCATTTTAATATTACAGAATCTTTGAACTCTCTGTAATTTTCTTCTGTTCAGACAACTCTTTAATGCTTCTTCCCAAACTGGTGCTCCATATATTAAAATTGGCTCTATTGCTCCTTTATATGTAGTCCTTAGTGCCTTATTACCAAGTCCCCAGTTGAGCTTTGAGGATTAAGCAAGTGTGTGAATAATGCTTATTGATTTGTCTTGTATATGCTATACAAGTGAATGGAAGTTGAATTTTCTGTTGATATTTATTCCTATTTTAATTCAGTCACCTGTTGAATTGGTTTGCTGTTAAGATATATATTTATTCTCTCATTGTGGCTAGTTTTCTTTCGTGAGATTAACATGACTTTCGATTTTATGTCATTAAATCTTATTTTTTCTTTAGTGACAAAATTTCTAATTATGAATGAAAGTTGCAGATGAATTCCCAATGCTTACAGTGAGTGAATTCTTAAACTCACAGCAAAGTAATACAATAACGCTCATAGGAAAAATCTGTGTTGCACTCACATGACTTACTCTACTCTTGTACTATTCTTACATACTCTTATTACTCGATCTTCATGTTAGTTGAGATAAACATCTGCAGAAATTATTTTATTGCTTATTTGCTTGAAGATGCATGGAGAATATGGGAATATAGTAGGCCTTGGGCAATAGTTAATCTTTTAAAGCTTTGAAATTGCATTCTCTTGGCATGGCCAAGAGATAAATGAATAACAACTTTCATTTGAGAAAAGTGTAAGTATTGCAAAACTCACATAAATAATAAGAAATATATCTGAAATGGTTCATTCCGCAAAAAAAATGCATATCAACATAACCTGTGTGTTTTAACAAGATCTACATTAGGATTAATGACTTCATTGTCAGAAATCCAGCATTAGCTAACAACAACATTTTTTGTACAGTAAGATTGGCTATCTCTTACAGTTTACCAGTTATACAAAAGTCATCAAGAGTAAACTGGACTACATAGGCTATAGCCAGAAAATTCAAAATATACATTTAATTTGCCATAAACATATCTTAAACATATGGCATTTGAATTAAAAACCTTCAAAGCCACTTTTGAGAAATTAAAATTTTCAAAAAATGTTCCATATAAAGGAGGAATTTTTTTCAAAATCTTTGTCGCATCCTTGAAAGATATTAGACTTAAACACAAACGTTAGTTAATTCCATTATGCATTCTTTCTGGGCTTGTAGGCCGTGGTCCAGTAGTTGTATTCTCCAACGTTTTGCCAAAAACTTTGCTCGGCATCTTCAGGGAAGTCAAAGCAGACTCCGGCGTCCAATTTAAACGAGAAGATGCCGAACGAAGTTTTTGGCAAAATTTTGGAGAATACAACTACTGGACCACGGCCTATAAGCCTGGAAAGAATGCATAATGGAATTAGCAACGCCGGCTGTGAAAGCCTTAGCACAAGCTTTAGTTATTATTTATTTATGTCAACAAACTTACTGTTGGTATAAGAGGTAGAACTAGAACTTAAAAATTCAATGCCACAACTGGGATTTGAACCAAAAAAAAAAAATGCAATACTTCTACTTATTATATGCTGTAGAGAAGGTAAAAATGGATAGGGTATAGAAAATATAGATACAAACAAATGAAAGTGTAAGAAGTCACACTAGTGCAAAACAAACATGTGATCTGAATCTAATTCAGTTATTGAGATAGATGAAACTGGAAATCATAGAAAAAGTTGAACAAATAAAGAAAAGAAGAACAAAGATATAGTAGAGGAAATAGATAATGAACAGAAAAATGTTTGAAAAACAAGTTGAATAATGATCAAAAAGAATTATTTGAAAAATAAAGTAAACAAAATTAAGAGATGATAGAACAGATGAGTCATGAAATTTTAAAGAAAGAGGACCCCCTTGCTATTGAGCTAAAAGGTCAGTTAGCAGCTGAGTTAAACAGTAAGATCCATGAGATCAAACCAGAACAAATAAAATTCCAAACAGAAACAATTTTAGAACTAAAATCAATGTTTATAAATGCAATAGATGAGGTAAAAGAAAACTAACTTGGTAAAAGCAAACACAAGCAAAGAAATAGAACAATTAAAAACTGTGAAACTTCTAATGAAAATGTAGTAAATGAAATTGCAGCAGTTGGTGAAAATATAGATCAAGCAACTGTGATGTGCACACAAGGAATGGTTACTAAATTACTTGTTAACCAATACAAAATGGAAGAACCATTAGAAAAACATATTAAAGAAATAAATGAAAAAATAAATGCATCAGAAAAATCCAACAAATTACAAGAAGCTATGGACACATTTCAGGTTCAAAATGTAGTTAGAAATATAAATAATTACACAAATAATGACAATAATAATGTATATAACAATGAGTGGGAATTACATAGCAACTATGAGTCTGTTAAAACCTATGATGCTTTTCACAACAAAACGTACACAAATTAATCTCTCTCTCACACACACGCACACACGCACGCACGCACACACGCACGCACGCCCACACGCGCGCGCGCACACACACACACACACACACACACACACACACACACACACACACACACACATTTCTACTAGCCATGCAGGATACTCAACTTCTGGTATTACAAATAATAGCATCTACATTCATGACAAACAAAGAGATAAAGATTCCTCATGGAAATAGAAGAATGCTTTAAATTATCAAGGATCACTTACACACCCAGAATGTATGGGATTTGCAAAAGCCTCAGAAAGAACACAGCTGAATGGCTTTATATCACCTTATATGGAGGTGAAACGTACAGAACTTTTAGAAACTTATTTCTAAATTGCTATTGGGGACAGACAGTTCAAAACCAAGTACAAATTGAGCTGAAGGAAATTTGACAATGACAGATTACTTCAAGTGCATTGCAAACAAAGCATAAATATCAAATCCCTCAAGTGATAACCACTGCAATAAGACACTTTTCTGAACACACAAAAACAATTTGGTGGTGGCTAAACCAATGGATTTTTTGAACACATTAGAGTCGCTAACCACATTCCAAAGCACGGAAAGGCAACATAATAGCAAGCATACAAATCATAACAGGCATGACACAAATAAACAAAATCACAACATCAGGAATAGAATAAATGTAATACTGACGAGGTACCTAGCAACCAAGATCATCAACCCCACATATACATTATATGCAAGTCAAAATTCCCTAAGGGGAAGGGAGACACGAATGCCTCAAACAACCACCAAAATGTGAATAGTGCATGAATAAGGTACTCAGACTCAATGCCTAAAACGGATAGGATGAGAAACCACAGATTTTCATCAACTCCAGACAATGTGCATGGAATCCGCAAGTAAACTGTACTACCTTCCAAAACAAAAGCAGTATGTTGGCGGTTCATATACGTATCGTGGTTTAAAGTGAAGAGGTTGTTCTGAGGAATAAAGAGAAATAACTATACTGCTAGAATCCGAAGAGAATTCATAAAGCGAACCAGAAAACTTCGCAGAGGTTGAAAACAATTCAGCAGATGCAACAAGCAGTGACACTCAAATTCTGCAAAGATCTGGAATGCAGTATGTGCCATCAAGATTAGGAAAACTAGAAAGAGCTTATGTTACAATGAACCTAAAAAACAAATTCTTTCATGTGGAGTTCCATAAAAACATGTAATAACATCTATGTGTATAGTAGACTAGAAAAACAAAATTCTAAAAAGCAGTTAGATTTAAGAAATCCACCGCAAATAGAATTAAAAAAAAAATGGCATAAAATACAATTTGATGATAGCTACCAGTGCATCAACATCAGTATGCAGTGAAAAATGGTTCACAAATTTAAGCAAAACACATAGGCATTCATAATACTTACCCACCTGTAACGTATTCTGTAGCACAGCTGTTGGAAAACAAAAGAGAGAATAAAGTATCCAGTGAAGTTAAATGCTAAACTAGAGGAATGGGAATCTGAATTGATTTCACTCATAATACCAGGACTACAACCAGACGTGATAATAGGATGCATTCCATTATATTATTTAAAAACAAAGCTAGACCTTAATGTTTGATGGATGTTAAAAGACTTAGATAAGAATTTCCTTACTACAAGACTATATTGCTGTAAGCATATCTAACAGCAGAAATGGTTGTAAGCATGAAATAGACAAGAACAAATGATTCTCTGAATACATATATATGTGATATTCATATTCATTTATTTCATCCTTCAGATCATGTATACATGGTGTGGAATCGTCAATAAGTTGCAATAGGAATATAACAATAAAATAAAAGGTCACACACACACGTGCATGCACATACACACATACCCATACAGCATTTAAGGTCACCACACATACACACATACCCATACAGCCTTAATTAGTCAGACTTCACAAAGTTATCTATTTACATATTCCATAACCGAATACAATGCATTCTCTAATAGATAAAATTTGAGTTTTTTCTTAAACAGATTTACATTTTCAATGTTTTTTATATTAAGTAGTAGCCTATTATACAGTTTTATTCCATTATGATTTACACTGTTTTTGGCTAAATTCGTTCTGCAATATTGCACATGTAGATTTTCTTTCTGCCTTGTACTATGATAATGAATCTCTTGGTTATCTGGTAGCTGATGCCTTATACGTCTGATACGATGGATGACTCCTAATATATATACTTGCTGCAGTCATAATCCTTAACTTTTTGAACAGTTCCCTGCATGGAGATCTACTTGATTTGCTGGTCATTATTCTTATGGCCTGCTTTTGCAACCGAAAAACCTTTTCAGATTCTGTTGATGCCTCCCAGAACATTATTCCATACCTTATATGACTATGAATGTATGCAAAGTAAGCACTTCTAAGTACTTGCAAACTCGTTACCCTTTTCAATGTACTCAATATGTACCATCCTACACTTAGTTTCTTGGTTAACATATTTATATGTGTCCCCCATTTAAGATCTTCTGTAATAATTATCCCCAGAAATTTAGTTTGATCTTCATATTTTATGATTTCATTGTCTAGTTTTATTTGCAGTTTTACCACATTTCTATGATGACTCGAATGAAAGCTCATAACAGCAGTCTATTTACCTCAAACCAATATGTCAATTTCCTTATATCCCCGTTTACTTTTTCTTGAAGATCTCTGTCATTATTTGCTTTTAGCAGCAGGTTTGTATCATCGGCAAATAACACCACTTCAGCCTCCTGGACACATAATGGGAGATCATTTACATAAAGTAAGAAAAGAAGTGGCCCCAATATAGATCCCTGTGGTACCCCCTGTCCTACCTTGCTCTTCGTAGATTGACATCTTTCTATACTGAGATGTTCTTTATTTAGGTTGCTAATTTCTACTACTTGTGATCGATTCAATAGGTAAGATTTAAACCATCCATTGGCTATTCCTCTAATACCATACTCATCTAACTTTCTCAGTAGTATATCATGATCAATCACATCATATGCCTTAGTTAGATCAAGGAACAAACCTATTGATTTCCCTTTCTTTTCAATAGCAGCAATCATTTTTTCAATTAGGGAGCAAACTGTAGATTCAGTGGATTTTTTTCGCCTAAAACCATGTTGTGTATCTGTGAGAATTTTATTTTTCTCTAAAAAATTGCTAATTCTATTGAACATTAGCTTCTCCAAAATCTTGGAGAATGCTGATAGCATAGAAATTGGTCTGTAATTTTGTAACACATCTTGGGACCCCTTTTTATGAAGGGGCCTAACCTTAGCTGTTTTTAATTTATCTGGGAAAACTCCTGTATCAAAAGAGGTGTTATAAATATTCAATAATGCTTTTGCTATTTCCTCCACGCAACACTTGATTACTAGATCAGGAATCTCATCTAGACCTACTGAGAGCTTGCTTTTTAGCCCTTTTGCTCTCCTTATCAGTTCTTGTTCATTTATAGGTTTAATGAATACTGAATTCATGCATGTCTTAACCTTACTGTTTTCTTTTGTTTTATTAGCCCCTGTGTCACATTTATCTCTTACTAGTTTATTTGGACCCTCATAAAAATATGTATTAAACAATTCATCTATTTTAACTGGATCTTTGATTTTTTGACCTTAATGCATCAATTCAAATTGGTTTATGCACGAATTTCTTTTCCCGGTTTCCTTATGTATTACTATTGAGACAGAATATTAGAAGACCCCAAAAGAAAATCGTTCATGTAAATGTTTGTTAAAAGTGTAATTCGTTTTTTGATGTTGGTATGAGATAATTAAATGACGAAAACATGTTGATAAGGTTCATTGTTACGAACAACTAAGTTTGCACAAAGACGTCATAAATCTTTCCATATTTGATTTTAATATATGTGTATAAATATTAGAATTGTTTGTGTTCCATAATAAAAGTAGGGGACGATGAATGGGATCGCTTCCCTAACGAGAAAGAACTATTTGCGCGGATGAATAGCGCGGATGAATATGAAAAAGGCGGTGACGCGTGAAAAACGATGCCAAAAAACTGTTCACTAGCGTGTGTATCTCCGAGGTGAGAAGACATTTTTATGTGTACGCGTCATGAAATAGTAAAAGTGAATTTACAAAGTGTTTAGAGACCTTTAATTAAATTTCGGTGATGATAGGGAAGTTGATCCGCTAAAATAAGACTTTCTACTGTGATATGATTTAAAAATTGTGAACAAGAAGGTGCAAATAAAATGTTTGACTAAAGTTAAACCCGAGTGTATGTTCATTCCATCCGTTACCAAGCCCTGAGATCAAAAAGATCTCATTAGCTTAAAAGACACAGCGTCGTTAATAATCGCAAAAACCGCACCAAAACAGCTTGCCCAACGTGGAACTCAAATTTAGGATGGAATGGAAATTATTCGATATGAACTTATGACAAACATCAAGTGACGCCATATCATCGCGCCAAAAGGAAAGAAGACGCCATTAGACCATCGTTTGATATAATAATGATAATGATAATGATAATGATAATGATAATGATAATGATAATGATAATGATAATGATAATGATAATGATAATGATAATGATAATGATAATGATAATGATAATGATAATGATAATGATAATGATAATGATAATGATAATGATAATGATAATGATAATGATAATGATAATGATAATGATAATGATAATGATAATGATAATGATAATGATAATGATAATGATAATGATAATGATAATGATAATGATAATGATAATGATAATGATAATGATAATGATAATGATAATAATAATAATAATAATAATAATAATAATAATAATAGTTTATTCACCATTTGGTAATTACAATAATTACAATAGGCTTCGTCTGTAACTTACAACTAATGAAACAAACAAAAATTTCTAGATATATGTACACTGAAGGGATCGTAATATTTACATATGTTTTACAAGTCATGTTTACTTATATCTAAGTATTCTTGAGTGCTGTAGAAAGGAGTTTTTGCTAGCCATTTATATATTTTTTCCTTAAATTTTTGAATATTTGTACTGCGTGTTTCTAAAGGAAGTGAATTAAATATTTTTATACCATTTAACTTGTAGTACCTTGAGGACTTCTGCAGTCTGAGATATGGTGCATCCACCTTGTTCCAGTTTCTTGTGTTGTATGTGTGTATTTCACTTCTGGTATTATAATTTTGTTCATTTTCTTTGACATATACAAGCACATCATATAGGTATAAATTAACGACAGTCAGTATTTCCAGCGTTTTAAAAAGTGGCTTACAGTGATCAGTTTTATTAGAATTTGTCAGTATTCTAATGACCTTCTTTTGAATCTTTAGCACATCTGCTATTCTTGGGCTACTCCCCCATAATAGCAAACCATACCTAAAAATGCTTTGAAAAAATGAAAAATAAGCCATACGAACAAATTCATTTGGGACTGCCCTCTTTAAGTTCGCTAATAAGAACACTGTTCTCGACAGCTTACTGCATACAGAATCAATGTGAGAGTTCCAAGATAGATGATTATCAATTAACATTCCAAGAAATTTAACGGTCTCACTTGTGTTGTGACATAAATTGTTACTATTTTTTAATGTGAAAAGAATATTTTGTGATTTACTTTCATTCATAAAAAACCCATTGCTTCTAAACCATATTTGGGCATTTTTTATATTCTCTTGGACAGACTGTGACAGCAGATCAAATGTGTTGTTTATGTTAAGAAATGATGTGTCATCTGCATAGACAACAGTATGAGATGGATAACAATTTGGCACATCATTAATCATTATTAAAAAAAGCAGTGGTCCAAGCACTGAACCCTGTGGAACACCTATTTTTACATCAGTGATCTGTGAATATTTTCTTCCAATTGAGACTAGCTGTTTACGATTTATTAAATATGACTTAAAGATATTCAAGTTAGGGCCCTGAATGCCATACAATTCAAGTTTCTTTATCAAGATGCCATGATCAACGCAGTCAAACGCTTTGCTTAAGTCACAGAATGTGCCTTGTGCAAAAGCACCTTCCTCAAAAACTTGGTGTATTTTCTCTACAAAAGAGTCTACTGCATTTATAGTTGATTTTCCAGTTCTATACCCAAACTGATTTTGATAAAATAAATTTCGATTTTCGAAATACTCTTGTAGCTGATTTTTTATGAGGCCTTCTACGATTTTAGCAAATGTGGGTATCAGTGAAATTGGTCTATAGCTGCTTGTCTTCTCCCTTTCACCCTTTTTATATATTGGCGTTACTTTGGATAATTTTAGTACCTTGGGAAAAACACCTTCATTAAAGCAGCTATTAATACAATAGGTGAATGGAACTACAATATGTGGTATAATTTCTTTAAGAACATTATTTGAAATGTCATATACATCGCTACTTTTTGAGTTTTTAAGTCTTTTTGTTACCTTTTCTACTTCTCTACAGGTTACTTCTCTAAGCACAAATTGGTCATTCTCCTCTCCCCAATTTATATTATTAATAAATGATATAGCTGTGTCTGCACAAGAATTTACCTTTAATGCTATGTCTCTGACTGATTCTATAAAATAGTTATTGAAATCATCAGGAGTTATGCTTTCATTTATATTGTCTTTTCTATTTTTACCTGTTATGGAATTAATTATTGACCAAGCTGCTTTACATCTGTTGCTAGAATTTTCTATTTTACTTTTATTTGACTCTTTTTTTGCATCCAAGAGTGCTGTTCTATAACGTTTTCTATAGTTTCTTATTGTATTTAGTAGACAGGGATTTGGGTCTTTTTTATGCATATCTTGAAGCAGTATTAGCTTATTTTTCATTCTTTCTAGTCCTGAATTGTACCACTTAATACTGCTAACTGGTTTAGCTTTTTTATTGGAGTTTATGATTCGTTTTTGTTTCTTGCATGAGCTGTTAAACAGACTAATGAAAGTATTAAAAAAGTGTTCAAACATTTCTTCAGCTGACCCCCTATTGTTACCAAGTATCCCACACCAGTTCACTGACAACAAGTTATCCTTAAATTTATTTACAGAGTCTGTGCTAAGGTCTCTAATCTCGCTTATTATTTTTCCAGTTTTGTGAGAAGGGGTTTTTGCCATACTTGTCTCAAAGATTAGACATTATCGACATTAGAACACCGATGAACGGATAATCAAGGATACACCAGAACACCGATGCACGGATAATCAACGCGGGAAAACACCGGAGATCGTCTAGCGAAGCCAACTGCCCAGGAGACGTACATAACTGGACAAATCAACGGAAAAAAAAAAGTAGGATCAAAAAGTTTTATTTTTACATCCAGTTTATTTTCATTTTTATGTTACTGAGAAGCGGCAAAGTAGTGGGACTTTTAACCCTAAGTGAATTGAATAAAGAAACTAAAATGTCGCGAAAAGAGATAGAAACAGGAGTGGGGGAAGGGGCAGATAGGCCTAGTTATCAAATAGAACCAGAAAGTGAGGAACAGATAGCGATAGGAAAAGACCAAAGGTTATTAATGATCATGTTTGAAAGACTAGAACAAAGTTTAGGTCAAAAAATGGAACAAAACAAGGTAGAATTAGGTCAGAAAATGGAACAAAATAACGTAGAATTAAGACAGAACATAGAACAAAGTTTAGATCAGAAAATGGAACAGAATAGGGCAGAATTAAAACAGGACATAGAACAAAGTTTAGGTCAGAGTATAGAACAAAAACTAGAACAAAATAAAAAAGAAATAGGTCAGAAAATGGAGGAAGTGAGACAGAACTTAGAACAGAAAATAGAATTAGGAAGACAGGAGTGTAAAGAAAATATGAAAGTAATGGAAACTAATTTAAAATTAGTACATAAAAACTTAAATGAGACAAAGGAAGCCTTAGGAGCTAGGATAGAAATCATAGGAGATAGGATGGGAAAAATAGAATCAGAAATGAGAGAAAATAAGATTGTGTTAGAAGAAGAAATTGCTAGATGTAGAGATGAAATAACAGAATGTAATACAAGTGTAGACTGTAAGATTACAAATGTAAAAGCAGAAATAACTGAGGAACTAAGGAAAGAGATTGAGGTAGTAAAGAAAGACATTATTAATGAAACTGTAGAACAAATTGTAATTCCTAAAATTAAGACGATGACTAATGTAGTACATTCGCAACAGGATGCTATAAATGATATGAAACAAAGTCACTTAGAAATAAAGAATGATTTAAAATCAATTTGTGAAGAAATGAAAAAAGGGAAAGAAAGTTTGGCTAATGTAAATGATGTTGTGAATGCACTACAAAGGCAAGATGATTTAGATGTAAGTAATGTACAAGATGAGAGTTATTTGAATAATGTACAAAATGTTGACTCACCAAACAGAGAAAGAGGTTCACAACCAAACAATGACACAACACACAACACATGTTACACCAACAGCATATTACATGAAATCACACCACCTACATTTGACGAGGAGAAGGGAGATGATCCAAAACTCTTTGTTAAAGAGATGGAAGAGTATTTGAAAGTGAAAAGGATACCAAATGAGCTTAGGATGATGATATTCAAGAAAAGCTTAAAAAACAAGGCATTAGAATGGCTCAGGTTAACACTAGCTGGTCATGAGTCGTATAGCTCATTCAGAAATTTATTCCTATCAAGGTATTGGGGCCCAGCTAAGCAAAACCAAACTAGGGTAGAGCTAGCAACAGGTAGATATGATCCAACCAAAGGGTTATCGCTAGTCGATTATTTTATGAAAGTAGCCAACAAAGGAAAGCTATTAGACCCTAACTTGTCGGAAGCAGAGCTAATTACCAGCATAACAAGACATTTCCCAGACACGGTGAGAACAGGGTTAATTGTTGCGAGGCCAGTAGATTTTGCAGATGTGATAGAATTGCTGACAGCCTTCGAAACACAAAATGGTCGGCCTAATGAGCATAGACATAGGACCGGTCACCCAAACTCACCCATCTTAAACCGAGCATGGCTACGAACAACCAGAATGAGGGAGAAGATAGAAATACTAGGAGCACCCATGAAAGGGGGAGAGGGGCACACCATTTCCCACAACCACATAATCATGGCGAGAGGATGGAGAACACAAGACAGCGGTACCACGACACAATACCAAGGGGTGAATCGAGATACAGAACGCATAGATATGATCGGGGGAGACCAGGAGACCGTACCCATCAAGTGAATCACATACGATTCTGTAGGAAATACTTAAACAGCCAAAGGTCGTCATACAATAGGGGTTCACGCCAAAGGGGCAGAAACCAATGGAACACCGACAACGTAAGACAACAGGAACAGAATGAAAATGTGCCGGATAGGACCGATACTGCGCAGAATACAGAAACAACAATCACCTCCAACGCCCAGGAAAACTAAGTACAAGTCAACTTTGTGTCCCGGAAGTTGACCTGTGTGGCAGTAGGGGCAATATTGACCAACATAACATAGGTACCTTGAGAAGACAGGCAAGTGAAAGAAAGGAAATAACCAATCCACCAATGATTAGGCTGAAGGTATGGGGTATCGAATTGCCAGCGATGATTGATACAGGACCCAGCACATCAGTATGTGACGAACAGCTATTCCAGGACACCTTAAGAACATTAGGAATAAAATTGTACTATTCCTCAACGTATTATCCCCAAGGAAACCCGACTGAAAGAACCATGAGGGATATAAGTATATATTTCCGCCTACTTTGCCACAAAGACCACACTTCCTGGACGGAAAAATGCGGGTACATAGAGGAGGTGATTAACCATTCGGTGAACCCCACGACCAAGTTCGCCCCAATCGAATTGATGACCAACACAAAACCCAAGAGATTGACAATTGACATTGACACTACGATGGCTGCTCAAAGGGAATTGACAGAGAAGGAAAAATGTCAATTGGCATTCAGAAGGTTACAGCAAAAGGCTGAAAAAGGGAGGAACAAGGTAAAAAGATTCGTCAGGAAATGGTCCCCACAAATTGGAGAAAAGGTGCTCTTAAGAAGCCACAAAGCATCCAAGGCATCTGAGAAAAGATCTGGAAAGATGGAACTACTGTACGCTGGCCCACTAGTCATAACAAAACAGCTGGGTGACCACACGTATGAGCTACAGAATACAAATGGCAAGTTGGTAGGAAGATACCATAAAAATAAATTAAAACCATACAAAGAAAGGACCAAATAGTCTTTGCCAACAAATATGTAAGGCAGGAATAGTAGAGATGATGGAAAATAACAATTTTTAATGGGTTACTTGTAGAAAATTATGTTCAGATTAGAAAATACAACAAGAAAGAAAATTAACATAGTCATTGGCTATATCGACCACAAAGAGCATTGTCAACAAAGACAGATGAGGACACTGATTGTCATTAAAGAAGTGAATAGCGATGGAAAATAATGTGTTTTTGACATAAGGATGTCAGGGACAAAAATAAAAAGGAATCAATTGTGATGACAAAGATAAAATATTTAGACACAAAGATGTCGAGGGTGAATTGAGAAGAAAAATAATACAACTGCAGAATAATTATAAGTATAGAAGTTTTCTCTTATAGAGATAAGAGACAAAGAGGTGACAACTAGTGAAGTAAGAAAAACCATAATCAGAAAAGCAATGCCGATGAATTAAGATGGATATAGCCAATGCTAAGCTCGAAGAAATGTTGAACCAAATAATAATGAATAATAACCCAATTAAAAAAAAATGGTACCATTAGTAACATCAGAGTTTAAGAACCGACTCAACGACCTGCCTATACATAATAAGCTTACAAGACAAAGAAGGCAAAGAACTGAATAAAATATTGCCATAAATATGATCATAATCATTAGCTCAAAATTTGTATCCTGTTTTTCTCTCCTCATAACATGAAACATAAGTCAAAAGCCACATAATAAACCATGATACACTTAAATTATATTTGTGTCAATGTCAAATGTACAATAACTGAATATGTGTTGTATAATAACTGAATATGTTGTATAATAACTGAACATATGTTGTACAATAACTGAATATGTATTAGATGCAATATTAACCGGGCTTGTGGGCCGTGGTCTATTGGGTTCCTTCTTCTTCCCAAACGTTTCGTCTGCGACTACGGCAGACATCTTCAGTGGCGGCGAGGTTGAAGTTTCCTAGTGGAGATCTCAGCACCGACTGCGCTGGTCACCACCAGAGGTGCGGTATTTATGTCGGCAGCTGGAGGGGAAGTACGTTGTGATAGGTCCGGGTGGCCAGTGGGCTGGACTTGTACCAGTAGAGTACTACAAGGAGCTGGCATCTGATTGGCTGGAGAGGGGTCTACAAGCCCACTAAACAGATTTGTAACATACTCCGTTCCGCCAAAGACCCCAGGGATCCTCTATCCACCGCAGGAGTATATAGAATACCTTGTTCGTGTGGCAAGGTGTACATCGGAACCACACAACGTAGTATAAAAACCCGCATTGAAGAACACAGAAGAAATTGTCGCATGGGTCAAACTGAAAAATCAGCAATTGCTGAACATGCCATGCTCGAAGAAGGGGAACACATCATCCAATATGGTAACACAGATATTCTGGCATCTACATCCCACTACTTTTCTCGCTTATTCCATGAAGCCATTGAAATACACAAGCACAAAAATAATATCAATCGCAAAGAGGAAGGACTTAAACTCAACAGAATATGGCAAACAGCGTTAACAAAAACAAAAATCCAGAACCCCTCTCCAGCCAATCAGACGCCAGCTCCTTGTAGTACTCTACTGGTACAAGTCCAGCCCACTGGCCACCCGGACCTATCACAACGTACTTCCCCTCCAGCCGCCGACATAAATACCGCACCTCTGGTGGTGACCAGCGCAGTCGGTGCTGAGATCTCCACTAGGAAACTTCGACCTCGCCGCCACTGAAGATGTCTGCCGTAGTCGCAGACGAAAGGTTTGGGAAGAAGAAGGAACCCAATAGACCACAGCCCACAAGCCCGGTTAATATTGCATCTAGTATTGACACCGGCCGTGAAAGCCTTAGAACTTTGATGAATATGTATTGTATAATAACTGGATATGTTGTATGATAACTGGATATGTTGTATAATAACTGAATATGTGTTGTATAATAACTGAACATATGTTGTACAATAACTGAATATGTATTGCATAATAACTGGATATGTTGTATAATAACTGAATGTGTTGTACAATAACTGAATATGTATTGTATAATAACTGAATATGTGAAATTTATAAAGACATGCTGTGTCATGCCAAAACAAAAGACAAAGACAAACAGCGAAGAAGACTGTAAAAAAAAAAAAAAATAATAATATTGTACAAAGTGATTGCATCAGAGGAGTAGGGAGAAGTATTGTATTGTGTTTCAAGATTGTAAATATAGGTGACAACTTGAAAAACAAAACAAGGGGCATGTGAGACAGAATATTAGAAGACCCCAAAAGAAAATCGTTCATGTAAATGTTTGTTAAAAGTGTAATTCGTTTTTTGATGTTGGTATGAGATAATTAAATGACGAAAACATGTTGATAAGGTTCATTGTTATGAACGACTAAGTTTGCACAAAGACGTCATAAATCTTTCCATATTTGATTTTAATATATGTGTATAAATATTAGAATTGTTTGTGTTCCATAATAAAAGTAGGGGACGATGAATGGGATCGCTTCCCTAACGAGAAAGAACTATTTGCGCGGATGAATATGAAAAAGGCGGTGACGCGTGAAAAACGACGCCAAAAAACTGTTCACTAGCGTGTGTATCTCCGAGGTGAGAAGACATTTTTATGTGTACGCGTCATGAAATAGTAAAAGTGAATTTACAAAGTGTTTAGAGACCTTTAATTAAATTTCGGCGATGATAGGGAAGTTGATCCGCTAAAATAAGACTTTCTACTGTGATATGATTTAAAAATTGTGAACAAGAAGGTGCAAATAAAATGTTTGACTAAAGTTAAACCCGAGTGTATGTTCATTCCATCCGTTACCAAGCCCTGAGATCAAAAAGATCTCATTAGCTAAAAGACACAGCGTCGATAAGAATTGCAAAAACCGCACCACTATGAAAGAAATTCCGCCATCAAATGTCAATGACCTTTGTCAAAAAGCTCCTGTACACTGTGTGTCATACATCAGTGAGAAATACAACAATGCTCCTAAAACCATATCATGTAGGAAAACAGGACGAGGATGATAATCAGGGCCTGGATGTTTATGACCTAAAAATGATGGAAATATGCAAGCACTTATGACTAAACAAATTAGAGAATATAACAATAAATATGACCTAAACTATTTTTTGAGTGCATTTTCTAAATCTTCAAAAATTTAATGCTGTTTAAAGTAACATCATATTGAAAATCTACTTTAAAAATCTAGCATACTCAATAATAAATATTAATTTTACTGTTGCATTTTGAGTTTACTTAATTGCTCAATCCAGAGCTAAACCTCAGGTCAGCACAGAATGAAATAAATGTCACATTTTGAAGGGCAATCAGAAAGAAAAATTACCATAGTAAATTACACACATTTTAAAGTTTCCAAAAGGAACGATTTTCTATTTGCACGCAACACTGACTTGTAACAGGAAAAAGATCTCTCAATATCGCATGATATTATTGGGGCATATTTGAAATAAGTCATATCATTAAAGTTCAATTGAGACTCATCTTCGTGGAACGTTTTCAGCTTGTCACTCGGAATGTCACTAATCTTGGACAGAGTAAAGTATCCTTCATTCCGACCCAACACACATTGTAGTTTTGCATTCACACATTCACTAACACCACCTACAACCTTTTACTTTCAACATTTTTCACCAGTTCAAGGGCATCCAGAGTCTAACATGTTCTTCCTGTAATTGTATGACTGCTGTTATGTTGAAATCTAACTTGACATAAGCAAGATCTCTGACCAGTGTAGTACTTGAAAACAGCATACTGGCAGTTCTTATAATATGGAAGCTTCGTCGATAGTTTCCAGCACTAAGCGATGTTCCCCAACGTGTGAGAATGGGCTGGGGAAGAAATGGTACAGCAGGAACCACTTCCATGAATCTATGCACTCACAGTGGAGCTTTGATGAAGATTCTTTTTTACTGTTGATACTAATTTGTACACATCGTGATATTTTTCACAAATTTCTTCTATAACTCTTATTTAGTACATGTGCAATGCATGTCACATGTACCGTTTTAGAGTAGAGAAGCTGCAGACCTTTTCCAGCTTTCACCATATAGGGAGCTGCATCTGTGACTAGAAGTAAAACATCTCTCTTCACTCCTTCGGGCCACAATAAATTCAATACATTGTCAAAGGTAATAGCAATTGTTGAAAGGTTAGTCCTGTCCAATGCTTCACTGGAAATGAGAAATTTATCTACCGCTTGGTCTTTCCTTAAAACACCAACAACATCTACTGCATATCTCCCTTCAAAGTCAATTGTTTCATTCACAAAAACCCAGATCATATTATCAGCAATGCAATAGCGTATTCTATTTAAAGATCTTCATAACAGGCAGTCACTAGTTCTTGCTAAGTGTTGTTGCATTGGGAATATGCTGAATAGTGTATTTCTGAAAAAAATTGCAGAAATGGTGACCATTAACTTTCTTCAGCGGTATATCAGCAGTCATTGTACATAAATTCTTGTTGAAATACTCGTATGAAGCTTTACTTGTCATAGGCGGCGACAAAACAGGAGCTGTTGAAGGTTCCTTGATGTAACATTTTGAGCCAAGTTGTTTCTAAGTCTTGCTGTGCTGCAGTCACCATAAAGCTATTATTACTTCTTTAGTGTGACATCCTTGGCAAGTACTCTCTTGTACTTGTTGAACATTAAATCTCTTTTTAGCTTCTATTTCTGTTTTGCACAGCTTATGGAACAGAACAAACTGTACTGAAATGATTATCTCCACACTCATGCAAAAACACTCGCAATTTTTCACATATTGAACCTCAAAAGAAACAGGACATTACGTTAGAAGGGAGTTGCCTGGAGCAACCCAAGATATATGATTAGCCTTCTTCAGGATGAAGGTATTAAGAGGCTGTATAAGCAAAGATTAGGTTAGAAATTGAATGCTGAAGAAGATAGTAGGGCACAAGAAATCTACCAACATATGGTGGATTTTGTACATAGTGCAGCAAAAGAGGCTCTCGGTCTAGAACAGAAAGGGAAAATAATTAAATGTGAATAGATGAGTGGAAAGGCTATGGAAATAATTAAGGAAAAGAAAGAACTATATAAACAATGTATTAGGACAGGGAAGGCAGAATACCAAGGAAAATATTGAGTGTCAAAAAGGAAAGCAAAAAAGACTGTTAGCGAATGAAGAAAGTTGGAATCAAGTGTGCTCTGAAATTAATCATTCTCTTGGTTTTAATCAACCGGCATAAGCTTGGAGGAAAATAAAAGAAATCTGATGTGTTGCACTCACATGACTTTCTCTGCTCTTGTACTAACCATTCTTACAAGCTCTTATTACTATATCTTCTTTATGTTAGTTGAGATAAACATTTTTACAAATTATCCTATTGCTTATTTCCTTGCAGGTGTAAGAGAAATATTAGAATACAGTAGGCTTTGAGCAATATTCAAATATTTTAAAAGTCTAAATTCAATTTCTCATATTCCTCAATAAAACGCTTGATCATTAAAAATTTTTCTCATTCATACCTACAAGAAATAGAAACAAATGCCAAAGATAAAAAATGGATTACACTACTTTCCAACCCAGATATAGTCCCCCAGAGACCAAGGAAAACAGCGGTTGTAGCCTTCGGACTACTGACAAATCATGACTGCTTAGCAAGTCATCTCTACAGAATAGGTATCTCAGCTTCACCAATATGTGTCCTGTGTAACAATCCAGCAGAAATGAACGAAGACCACTTGAAGACCTGTGAAGCATTAAGATCAGAAGAAACTACAGTTCAAAAGTATTGGAAAGCACGAATGCTAATGGCTTCATTGCCAGATGCAAGGCACTAGAAAACAACAACAACATTTAAAAAATTAACGATATTCCATTTCACAAAAGTTTTAAGTTTTCCGAAACTCACACAAATAACAAAGAATATCTCTGAAATGGTTCACTGAACAAAAGATTTATTTGGACATAAACTGTGTGTTTTAACGAGACCTACATTTTGTGTATAGTAAGATTTTGTCTATCTCTTACAGTTTACGAGTTATTCAAAAGTCATCCAGAGTAAACAGGACTACATAGGCTATAGCCAGAAAATTCAAAATATACATTTCATTTGCCATACAAATATCTTAAACATGAAATTTTTATCAAAATTGCTAGAGCCATTTTCAAGAAAGTAAAAAATGTTCAAAAAACTTTCCATGTAAAGGGTAGTTTAGGTTTACTATTACTACTATTATATTATTATTATTATTATTGTTGTTATTATTGTTATTATTGTTATTATTGTTATTATTGTTATTATTGTTATTATTGTTATTATTGTTATTATTGCTATTATTGCTATTATTGCTATTATTGCTATTATTGCTATTATTGCTATTATAGCTATTATAGCTATTATAGCTATTATAGCTATTATTGATATTATTGCTATTATTGCTATTATTGCTATTATTGCTATTATTGCTATTATTGCTATTATTGCTATTATTGCTATTATTGCTATTATTGCTATTATTGCTATTATTGCTATTATTGCTATTATTGCTATTATTGCTATTATTGCTATTATTGCTATTATTGCTATTATTGCTATTATTGCTATTATTGCTATTATTGCTATTATTGCTATTATTGCTATTATTGCTATTGTTGCTCTTGCTCTTGCTCTTGCTCTTGCTGTTGCTGTTGCTGTTGCTGTTGCTGTTGCTGTTGCTGTTGCTGTTGCTGTTGCTGTTGCTGTTGCTGTTGCTGTTGCTGTTGCTGTTGCTGTTGCTGTTGCTGTTGCTGTTGCTGTTGCTGTTGCTGTTGCTGTTGCTGTTGCTGTTGCTGTTGCTGTTGCTGTTGCTGTTGCTGTTGCTGTTGCTGTTGCTGTTGCTGTTGCTGTTGCTGTTGCTGTTGCTGTTGCTGTTGCTGTTGCTGTTGCTGTTGCTGTTGCTGTTGCTCTTGCTCTTGCTCTTGCTCTTGCTCTTGCTCTTGCTCTTGCTCTTGCTCTTGCTCTTGCTCTTGCTCTTGCTCTTGCTCTTGCTCTTGCTCTTGCTCTTGCTCTTGCTCTTGCTCTTGCTCTTGCTCTTGCTCTTGCTCTTGCTCTTGCTCTTGCTCTTGCTCTTGCTCTTGCTCTTGCTCTTGCTCTTGCTCTTGCTCTTGCTCTTGCTCTTGCTCTTGCTCTTGCTCTTGCTCTTGCTCTTGCTCTTGCTCTTGCTCTTGCTCTTGCTCTTGCTCTTGCTCTTGCTCTTGCTCTTGCTCTTGCTCTTGCTCTTGCTCTTGCTATTGCTATTACTATTACTATTACTATTACTATTACTATTATTATTATTATTATTATTATTATTATTATTATTATTATTATTATTATTATTATTATTATTATTATTATTATTATTATTATTATTATTATTATTATTATTATTATCATCATCATCATTATCATTATCATTATTATTATTATTATTATTATTATTATTATTATTATTTATTTATTTATTTATTTTTTTTTTTTTTAAGCGTCCTCCAATGTAATGTCATATCGGACAGTACTAAAGGGTTAAGACAAGGATGTGCAATGTCCCCATCCTTATTTAAGGTATACCTAGATGCACTTCTCAAACACTGGAATGCTTCATGTTGATATATTGGGATAGAACTGGAAACTAATATGATACATTCATTATTATTTGCTGATGATCAAGCAATTATTGCATATGATGGAGATGACATAAAATTTATGAGGAGAAAACTGATAAGATTGCTATGAAATGGGAGGTCTGAATATACACTTTATGAAAACTGAATATTTGGTGATTGGTGGGGAGGGTACAGATTTGAGATTTCCTGGCGGTACTATTAAGAGAGTGCAACATTTTAAATACTTGGGATTCACTCTCCATACAAACGGGTTTTGTGACAAAGAAATACAAAATCGCATGGGTTTGGCATGAATGGCTATTAAACAACTGAATGTAGTAATGTGGAGTAGAGATATTAGCCAAGGAACTAAACAGAAGATAATTCAATTGTGGAGAGTATATTAACTTATGGAGCTCAAAGATTGACTCTGACAGAAAGACAAAAAAGTTGTATAAGAGCAGTAGAAATGGATGGTTTAAGACACAGTTTAGGAATATCATGCCTTCAGAAAGTAAGAAATACTATAATTTTGGATGAGTTAAGCATTCAAGAAGATGTAGTTAGGTGTATAGAAAATAGACAGCTTCAATGGTCTGGACATGTTTAACAAATACCCCAAGACTGCCCAAAAAAGTTATGATCTGGTCACACCTGGGAGGAGAAAGAGAGGACGCCCAAGAAATACATGGTGAGGAGTTATGGAGATGATACGAGAGAGAGATTTGGAAGATGGATTATGGGATGATCGCATGCAATGGAAAAGGAGAATAAAAGGCAACTGCTGACAGTGGCAATGCCTTTAAAAGTAAAAAGTTTTAGGCTTGATGAACAGAGTATTCATGATCATACACATACAATGAAATCTGTCCATTAAATGTGAGCTGGTTGTATACATACCTTCAGGTATCTTAAGGGACTGGAAATTACATTTCTGAGAAGCCTAATTATAGAAACAATTGACCTTGGCAGAAAACCTGACAACAGCCATACTAAACTGTCTGTTTTCTTTGTATCTGTCTCTTTCAATGCAAAACAGCTTACCTCCAAATTCGTAGAAATATACATTTCTAAGAAAGATAATTGTAAGAAATATTAGACAAGAATTTAGAAGATGTGAAAAATTGGTCTTTGGAACAACTGCAAACACATGTGAAAGTAGAATATAAATATGACAAAAATAGGAAAATTTAAGGGAAAATATTACTAAAATATTAAAAACAACAAGAAAATAACAAGAAATGTTAAAAAACAAAAACAAAATATAACTTTATATGACTCATGACAATTTCATAATTTTAAACACCATTGATAAAATCATGCTTCCCTTATATTTTCCATGGAAAACAACCAACAAAAACTATGAGCATATCATAAACATCCAGGGCCTATGATGATGATGATGGTGGTGATGGTGGTGATGGTGGTGGTGGTGGTGATGATGATGATGTAGATGATGATGATGACAACGACGATGATAAGTGCATAGTAACATCAAGCATTCCTAGGAAACTAATAGAATTACACGTGAAGAACTACATAAATTTCCAATAGAAGCAAGAACAAGAAAAGCATAACACATAAGTATTTTAGTACAAAGTCAGGTACATGTATACCAGCATAAATTTGAAGCTATTCAACTAAAAGGCAAGAGGACCCCATACATGATCAGAGAAGAGCCTGATAAAAGTTGTCAAACTGATGCTAGAAGACAAAGTAATCGAGGTATTAAAGTCAGAATACTGGAATCCAACTTGCTGAAGACATAAGCAAGGAACAAGTAAGTTGTGGATGACGAGATGCAAGAAGGTTGACAGTATCAATTTGGTAAATTCTATTACACCCAGATGATAGATGTTCAATGTTCAACCATCAAGGCAAAATCTAGTTTTTAAACAGTGCCTTCCAGTTATCAACAAGGAGCAGCGCTTTGCTTGAACAATACACAAAACATTTGGAAATAAAGTAGAGATTATGTACATTTAATGGCATTCAACTAAATAACCATGGCAAAAGCAGAATTAAAACAAATTCACAAAAAGGCTCCATAGGGTATGAAGACTCGATATCTATAATACTAAATTTTTAGTTGATTGATAAAAATTTAAAAACCTTTTCAACCACTTGGTTGTCTGCCAGGACCTCTGCAAGACTGATTGGCAGTTGCAGAGAGCCCCATAGGTGTGCCAGTGAAACACTCCAGCAACAAATGATGGATTGACTGAAGTTTGCCATACAGCACACAAAGAGGAGCAGGTCCCCCTCCCCAAAAAGTAACCACGTGTAAAATTGCAGGGACCAATACACCACCAAGTCAAGATCATCTCCTTGGGATGAGATACACGAGAGGGGGCTACCCAGTTTTTAGGAGTTTACTTCACTGCTCTAAACTTATTCCCACTGAGGGCTAACCACTCTTCACGCCAGCATGACAGTATTGCTCTCTGTACTTCAAACCTAAAGTGTTCAAAAGTAACATGGGGTTCTGTAATACTGGGTTCTGTGGTTGTTGCTTTTGCTGCCAAATCCACCATTTCATTTCCAAGCAAGCCAACTTGACCAGGATTCCATGCACACATCACACTAATGCCAGAAGCATGTAAAATATGGAAGGCATCCTCAATATGTTGTACAATTGGATGGTAGCTGTATAGCACATGAAGGCTCTGAAGTGTACACTCCAAATGAGGTGATCACTCAATTTCTGACAGTGCACATGTAAGTTGGTATTATAAATGTACAGCTATGCACTATAAATGGAAGAGTTACTATGAAAACTAAATGTATGTGGTTCAGTTCCATAAACATAGGCACAACCAAGACTGTTCGTACTCTTAATTACATTACCAAATTTTGGTCGGTGTAACCTGACAAAAATTCTAAAAACCAAGTGCAGATACTAGACGTCCAGTATACTGTCATCCCAAGATCTACATGGGATGTGACATGTAACCATGTGGGCTGCATACATGCATAGGCACACATTTAAGCCCACAGCCATCATTTCCTAATAGTACATCATGCCGATATTGCAGAGGAGGTTCTACCAATTTGCATAAAGACTCACAAATAGGCTAGGTAGAAAAGCTCTGAGTGTCATGCGGATACTCTGATTATGGACTGTGTCTAATCTTCTCAGCACAGATGGTTACCCTGAAGCATAAACAATACATACATAATCTGGTGTGGATCAATCAATGTGCAATACCTGTGTCATCCGCTCCCCACAATTTGGCACTTAGTATCCACAAGATATTCAGAGGATGGTCACTTATTTTCAGCAGTGCTACATGCGATGTCTCAAAGCAGATGGACCTATGCCACAACACTGTGGGATACTAAGCTTGGAAAAAGAAGCAGAGGATGTCCAAGACAGAGATGATCCCAAGAATTTAGTGAAGTGAGTGAAGTGTTTGAAGATCATTGGACCCATGTAGCACGAGACAGAATGAGATGTAAACAAACTGTGTTAAATTTAAACTAATCACTAGTTTCTAAGCTTCTTTTTCTTTACCTGATTACCCTCCCCTTATGTAGGACTTACAAGGCAGTGCCTAAGATCTGATGCCTTTTGGGGAGCACAGGAACCTATGGACCAGACAGAGTGCAAACCTGGAAGTGGGTGGTCAGCCAAGCACCAGGTATGATAGCGAGGAAGAGGATGATATGAGATGCAGGCAAAGTCAATGATTGGAAAGGTGATAATGGAGCAATTGGTGGTATGAGTGGCAGGGGAAACCAGAGAACCTGGAGTAAACCTGCCCTGACACTGCTTCGTCCACCACGAATACCAAATGCGGGTCCCTGGGATCGAAACTGGGCCACCTAGGTGGTAGACAAACACTCTAACCGCTTGGCCACAGTATTTTCTATGTCCTTACATACTAAAGAATACTTAAAATATTTGAGTTTTGTTTAGAATTCGTTTCTTAAAATTTAGTGAAGTTTAAGAAATGAATTGTAAACAAAAATATCAAATATTTTAAATATTCTCTAGTATGTAAGCACTTAGAATTTAACCTATAGGAAAATGAACTGAATTTACAAGAACTAGTTCAGCCACCACTACTGGTAATCCTGGACCTATGGGGTCCATGAAATTTCCCCTCAAAATGCAACCTCCCACCACACCTCAGTGCAGTAACACATGGCTGCTCCCCACCGTGACTGTCCACGCCCCCCTCCCACCATCACCAACCTCTGCAATTATGCACTTACGCCCTTTTTGCATATACAATTCATATACTATTGTTCACAGACAAGAATTACTAATTTTAAACTTTTTATTTCACTCTTCAACATACAACTCATATAATTTCACATAAATCATATATTATTCAATATATTTCATCTCCCTTGGCTCCTTAATATACAATTCATATAATACCAAAGTAAAACCACACGAAATATGCCACATACATATACTGGGGTGGGCCAAATGTCGCAATCGGGTAAGGTTTAAATTCAAATAACTCACTTTCCAAAACCGAAAACTAATTAAAAACTATTCATGGGTTGAGAGGGATATTTTTCTGCTTCATATGCTTTTTCTTGCATTAGTTTATCAATT